>CM062928.1:90999456-91611956 GCA_031878705.1 Tapirus indicus | reverse complement strand
GGGAAGGGAGCATGAAGGCAGATGTTTTAAAACAAGATGGGAGAGTGGCTCTTGGTAACCTACAGCTGTGTGTCTCACATCACAATGTGTACTCCAAACACCGGGATCTGTTACTATGCAGACTTTGATTCGGAAAGCCTGGACTGGAGCACGAGCCTCTGCATTTCCCGCTGGCTCTGGGGGTTCTGCTGCTGGTCCTTGGACCGCTTCGAGCGACACAACCTTTCAAGGTCCAAATTCAAGGACGGTCATTTTTCTCTTAATCTTTCTGGCTTTCAACGGTCTGAAATAGACCCATAAAAACCCTTTCCTCTAGGACAGGAATTCATTTAACTGAGGAACCTAACCTGACAGGAATTAGGGCAGTTTTTTGAACTGATGTTGAAAAGAGAACATCATTTTGGGCTTCTAACTGCTGCTCCGGAGAGGCGGGTTCCACGCCATTCCTGTGCGACTCGCGCCCCCTGGTGGCTCAGAAGACCCACAGCCACGCAAGTTTACCGTAGATTTTCTCCTACTACATTGTGGTGGGGAAACATTTTAGAAACTTTTTCTAGAATCATTGAGAGCAAGGTACAGAATACCTACATGATAGCTGTAGAGGATATGCAAACTTTGGGCAAATTTGGCTGGGGAAAGAAACGGTCTACTGGGAATGGTAGTTTAGGACTTAGGCATCTTGAGAATTGTGGTCAAGGTGACACAGCCCAGAAGTAGTGATGTAAAGGAAAAGATAAGGAAATAGTTCTAGAAGTAAAAACGGACACATCTTTAAACCTGATTAATTTCGAGGCTTCTAAAATCTTAAATGAGGTTCAATAAGTGTGAGAAATGCTCTAGAAAAACAAAAAATTAATCTCACTGAGATTTAATCTGATGCCGGTAAACTAAGTCAGTGCGTAGTTATTAAACGTGCTTCACAGACCAGCAGCATCACATCCGCCAGGAATTGATGGGAAATGCAAACTGTCGGCCCCTCCCCGATCTAGGGAGTGAAATGCCTGGGGTGGGGCCCAGTGACCTGGGTGTTAAGACCCCCAGGTGACTGTAAAGTTGAGTCACTAATCTGATACATCCAAAGCCAGACCCTCAGAACTGCAGCCCGGTGGCTCCAGGAAATTGGAAAACCACGAGCAAACGAGCAACCTCGCCGTCACCCCGCCGGAGGCAGCTGAACATCCCCTGTGGACACCCTGGTCCCCGGTGGCACCTGCCCGCGGGCGTCCCTCCGCCTGCGGGAAAGCTGCCTCCTCACCCTCGGGTCCACCTGGCTCGTCCGCACGTCTGCGGGACCCCGAGAAGTTGTCGGGCCAGGGATGCAGCAGCGCGGGACTTCAGGTCCATGGCCCGACAGTCAGGTGGGTCTACAGGAGGCGGAGGGTTGGGCTGAACCGGCTGATTTCACCGCGTCCGGTGAATCTCTCGGAAACCTGGTGCAGCTGCGGGCACGTTCGACAGTCCGGGGAGGAAAGACGTTCCGAGGAGGTCGCTCTAGCATGGCCTCCCTCCTCCCCTTACCGGCCGCTGCATCTTGGCTCCACCGCCTGCTGCTGTATTCACGGCCTTGAGCAAATCCCCTCACCTCCCGGAGCCCCAGTGTCCGCACTGGAATACAGGGGACCATGACAGGGCCTATTCCTGGGGTCCCTGTGGGGTGGCAGGAACTGGTGAGTTAGAGGGCTCAGCACAGGGCCTGGCGCTCCAACATTTCAAACAGTTTTATTTGCTAGAAGTGGTAGAAAACATCAGCAGAGTTGTTTCCTAGGGAGCCACGGCATTTGCCATACTAGTTCTCCCGCGAAAGCGGGGCGTTCCAGCTTACAAGAACATTCCATAGGACTTTATGAATATCGTCCCGTAATCCAATTCACAGGTTTTAGCTGAAACAGTAAGTTGGTGCATAGGCAGGATATATCCATTCACTATTTATTGAATACATACTATTTAGGATTAGTAAACAGTATGCATATTTACTAAAGATATTTATCTTTTTTTTGGTCAATTTAAAATGCATAAATTATCAGTTGTTCCCATTCGAGAGAATATCATTGTGAAATGTTTTTGTTTCTTTAAATTGATGATCTTTACTTGTGTTTTGGTCTTAATTGCTTCAAATTTTCAACTCCATTTGGACAGCGCAATGGATTGTGACATAAGAGTTTGGTAAAGATAATACTCACCTCCAAATCCAGGTCTCATTGCAAAATCGTGGTCCTCGATGTGGAGAAGTTGCTCGTATTTCAGGGGCCACACTTTGGTGCTGTCGTCTTTCCTCATTCTGGTTTCTTGCTTGCTGTCCCTCCAAAGGGAAAAATACTTTTGAGATACATGTGCATCTAGATGTTCTGATTTAGATCAGCCTTCTGTGTTCCTACGGTATCCTCTGAAATATATACAGAAAGCTCGTATTCTCAGTTCATGTTACACACGGCCGAAGATCTGACAACACTGACTCTTTAATATGCAAGGGTAGGGCAGGTAAGGTAGGCCAAATTTGGGGCATCTTAAATGACAAACTGAGTTTGGACCTCATGCACTGTCAGGCAATGTTTCTCAGATTAGGTTTTTACACCAGGAAAACCTGGTCACTACCGCCGGGTGGAGGTGATCAAAATTCAGACCCATGGGCCCCACCCCCGATCAACTAAACCAGAACCCGAGGAGACAGGGCCTGGGGATACGCATTAAATTTGTGCCTGAGTGACCCCTGGAGTCACTGAGGTTAAACTACTTCCGCACTAAGACAGTAAAAAACAAAAACTCTGCAAAATTGTAAACTGATGAAAATAGTGTTTTCTAAAGACAAAATGAGCAGAAAGTATGGGTGCAGGTTGAAATTAGAGGTAGAATCTCTCTAATAGGTTCTAGAACTTGAGGGACAGAATGGGAATGGGGAGGAATCCAAAGGACAAATGGACAGATGTGACAACTGATTGGGGCTGGCCCGGGTCCCGTTGTGAAGGAGGTAAGGTTCTCTAGGGCCAAGGCAGAGCGGGCAGTGGCCTCTCGGGTGTGGAGGGTCCTGACCTGGGAGTGAAGCCTGTTTCTCCCTTGTCTGTGGACTCAGGCAAGTCCTGGTCTCCCTGACCCAGCCGGTCCTGTGAGGATGCTTCCCAGCAGTAGTCCAGTGTGGAGCAGCAGAGGGTCTGAAAGCACAGCTCCTCTGTGAGGGACACCCAGCTGTCTTCTTGTCCCAGGAGCTGGAGGCTTCGCTCAGCTCCTTCTTCCAGAAAACATGCCTGACATAATTGCGGTCATGACCATCAGAAGCAGTGATAACACAAGACGGTGGGGGCTCTGACGGGTGAATTCCAGTTACTCTGAATTTCTGATATGCTTTTGCATTAATAAATGTCTTCTCCAGTAAATTTTCACATATGACTTGTGGATGCAATTTCTTAACTCAATGAAATGACTTTGATGGTGAGAATTTCACAACCCAAAGCAGCTAGTTTAAGAGCTATGTCCAGGCCTATGGGCAGCTGACATCACCCCATAATGGTCTTTCAGTAGGGAAGTTTCTGGTTGAGACCCTCAGAGATTTATATATGTATTTTTGCCATTGATAGAAATGGGGAAGAAGAAGTAAGAAATATGTTTTGGGTAGAAAACAATGAGTTTGATTTTAAACATGTTAAATCATTATATCCTATGAATAATTGAACACTATTTCTTCCAAAGATCTCGAATGAACTAGAAAACGTCTTCCAAGAAACTAGAATGAATTATTTATTGAAAATGCAACAGCAGCTAGTTTGTATTAAATGCCTACTATGTTCAGGGCCCCACGCCAGATGTTTTGTAAGTATTACCTTTCTTCACAGGCTTCTGAGTCACTTGGTGTGCTGGGCCCCATGCCCAGAGTTTCTGATTTAATCGTTTGGGGTATGAGAATGTGCATTGATAATTTCTCAGGAGAGCCACTGATCTGGAAAATAGTAGACATTTAATAAAAGCTAGCTAGTTGTTATTTTAGGAAAAAGGGAATGTAACTTTGGCTGGATACCCATGAGAATCTGTGAATTCCTTTGGTAAGGTAATACAACTAATGGCACGTCACTAATGTCTCTTTTCAGAAGCAAACGTCTCCATGAGATTGGAAAGGATAAATCCTAATTAAGGACCCCAAGAACGCTGAGCACAGAGCCTGCGCAATGCCCTCTTGGCAGGACCTGGAAGGACGCACCTGTTCTCACCCGGGGCTCTTCTGATGCACGGGCAGACGTCCCAGATGTGCTTATTTCTGACGTTATTTATGCCTCATCTACTTCTCAAATGGGATTATGTGGCTTATAGACCCTCTAAAAGAATTTAGAAAATCTATACACTCCCTCACACATATTTAAGTAGACATCTACAATTTTTTCATCATAAAATTACTTAAATATTGATAATATAAAATAAAACATATTCCTCCTTTTAATGTATCCAATGACTCTAAATACCCATGTTATGCATTTTAAAATACATGAATAAGGTCTTCTTTAAAAATAAGAAGTTTTATTTCATTCCCTATTTTTTTTGAACTTGTATTTCCATTTTGTTTCCTTCATAGAATTTTATTACCCCATCATACTGCTTTGTATAGACATTGAAATTAACTTTTTAAGCTTCTATGACTATTACAAATGGAGAAAAACATAACTCATATAAACGTTGATAAATACTTATTAAATTTATGAATAAAATTTTATTGGAAATGTATTTCTTAATGAAGTGATGAGACATTACCCCAATTACTTCACATATCTGTATATGGATATTATCCATTGCTAGAATGAAACCAGATCTAGCATAAATTCTATTCCTGTTTTTTACTTTTATAGATGAAAATATTGAAAAACTTTGTTCATATACATGTAAGTACAGGGAATTTGAAGAAAATTTGTTTCAGCATTGTTTTAGCAATGTAACTTAATTATTTAAACTCCTTCTTACTTATTTTCCAAAATTCACATTGTGATCAATCATCATCAATTACTTCTAATGATTTGTAACCTGAAAAATTAATTAGGTTCTTCCTTCAATTTTGTTGAAAGCAAAAAAAAAAAGGGAAATCACCCAGTTTGGGAAAGGATGTGTTATTTAAACTAAAGTCACCCACTACCTCAGCAACAATATTTATCATGGTCTCTTTGCACCAGGAAGATTTTACACACTGAAGCAACACACAGTAAGATTCAGGAAGAGGACAAGGTGGACAGAGTGATTATTAAAGGGAGGCTGGAAAGGAGACCGCAGGCAAGTTTTCAGGTGGATCAGTTTCAGGACGGAGGTCAGAGGAAGTCAAAAATCCAGAAATTGATTGTTTTAAAACTATCTATGCCCACATGCCCCTCCTAAGCTTGCATGCACCCTTGGGGGTCCATTATAACTCCAGGAGTATAGGTGCCCTATCTGAAGACCCCGGCTTATAAAATAAAAATACATATATAGAAAGGTTAATAAAATGAAGACTGAAATAGAACAGACAAAGGCGAGAGAAGCAAATACACTTAATAAGGAGGTTAGTTTCTGGTGGAGCATCAGACTTGGCTCAGAGCCTTCTGATCTTACTCCACATATGTGTCATTTTAATCCACTTGGTGTCATCTGCTTCTCTTTTCTAGGAAAAATGATCTCATTTTAGTAGTTACTGAAATAAAGGTTTTGGCTAACTTCTGTCTGAGAGGGCCCTCTAGAAGGCCGAGTCCTGATGGGATAGAGCAAAGAAATCTCGACTCATGAAAGTCTTACCCCAGCATTCTTTTTTTTTTTTTTTTTGTTGCTGAGGAAGATTCACCCTGAGTTAACGTACGTGCCAATCTTCCTCTATTTTTCAGTATGGGGGCCACCAGCATAGCATGGCTGCTAACAGAGTGGTGTAGGCCCATGCCCAGGAACCAAACCTGGGCAGTCGAAGTGGAGTGTGCCAGACTTAACCACTAGGCCACTGGAACTGCCCTAGAATTCTTAATCTTTGTCTTTTGCCACAAAGTACTGTGAGCATTGTTTGAGAAGCAGTAGGTGTAAGTCTTGGTCATAGTTATCCTTCTTCTCTTTGAGTTGGAACCTTTTCCTTCCTGGATGAAACAAAGGAAGCATATTTCCATGCTCCCCCCTCTTCTCAGTATCAGAAACTCGACTATAATTTTGTGATGGTCTGGGGGAAGGAAAGGCTGGATTTTGAGTGGTTTCAGGGTGACGAGGGCGTCTTTGAGAAGGACATAGAGGCAAAGAATTCAATAGTACTAGAATGGGTGAGGAAAAACAAATACATCTAAGTTATTCTGATGCATTGGAGATTAACAAGTGGAATGACAAAAACTTACTTTAATTGAGTCACAAACACTTAGCTGGTTGCTTTACAAAACTGCTTTTCCAAGGGCCTCGATATTTGATTAGTTTTATAGGATCAGAACTTGAAAACAACTAGGCCTGACATCTATAGGCTATTTACCCAAAGGAGGATGTAATTAACAAGCATATTAAAAAATACTTAATCTAGAGAGTTAACAATGAGATACCAACTAAAACCATAACTACCATTTTATACCTATTAAATGAGCAGAAAACAAAAAAAATCTCAGTACCCAATGCTGTTAAGGAGATGAAGAAATGGAAACATTTATACTCTGTAGGTGGCAGTGTAAATATTGGCGAATCCCCTTTAGAAATCCATTTCCAGAGCTATGAGGATAAATCATATGCTTTGACTCAGTAATTCATTTTCAGGAATATTATAATTTTTATCAGTGAAGGAAAAATTACATGCATGAAAATATTTATTGCTGTTATTCATAATAGTGCAAACTTGATAATGAATATTCAATAATAAAGTAGGTAATTCTGGTCCTTTAATTCAAAGTAATAATATAGAGTGATTAAAAATACCATTACAATGTCTAAGAAACAACATGGAAAATGCTTTGAATAAGGATTAGAAGTGAACTCGTAAAAGGGAAAGCAGAATTGAGAGTCTCTGTATTTTTTCCCTGTAAAATCCATTATTGGGTTTGTGTAATAAATGCTTTATGAATTATCTTGACCAAATCGGACTTGCCATCTAGGATCTTTTCCAGATAAGGATCCAGTCGTGGCTCTCCACCTTATGCCTCCGTTTTCTTTGTCATTTCTAGAAGCACCCCCTGCTGCTGCCGTGGAGGTGTTTTCTCACTTAAGCTCTATTGAGCCAGTGCACACAGAAGCCCAGCCTGCAGTCTCAAATAATGAGAGGCAACATTTTAAAAACTCTTTGTAGACTCATTATTTTTCTTTAGAAAAATATAAAATGAAGCAAAAGTGTTCTATTAGGCTATGTAGATGCAAGTCAAGGAATGCAGTAAAGTAGTGGGAAAATCGGTTGATTCAATTTTTGATCACCAAGAAAACCTTGATAATTCTGGATTCAGTGTTTATAGCTAGGTCCCTGATGCTTTTGAAACTTCTCGGAGAGGACGTGGTGCACCAGACGGAGTGACTCTGTGGCTGTGACTGAATGGCTCCTAACTCCCGAACTCTGGGCATACATACCTGACTTTACTCAACAGCCCGTCCCCTGTGAAGGAAAAACCTATGCAGGTGGACATTTCTGTGGAGGAGCCAGCCAGAGCAAATGCCCTACCCGAGATGCAACGGTTCCTACATCTTACTGGGTCTCTGTCAGCTCACGAGCTCAGCGGTGAGGTCAGTTCCATCATCTGTGCAATGAGGAGACGGGACCAGATCAGGAGCTGGTCTGCAGACATGTTTTGAATAGCCCATATGGTGTATTAAATTGGAAAATTTCACATAAAAATCTGAATTTTTCTTTTGAAAAGTCAGGAAATCTGGCAATACTGGGCTCAAGTTTTCTCATGACAAGAGAAGGCTTAACCTGATTAGCCATTGACCCCAGTGGGCCACCCGGCCTGGAGCCGGCTCAGTCTCTGCCATGCCCTTCCGTCTCACCTGCAGGAGCCCTTGAATTTGCAATTTCTAGGACCCTCCTGGCCTTACATTAGGTTACAGATGTGCTGGAAAATGTTACCAAGTGGCTCCCCAGGGGAAGAAAGCCCTATTGGTAGTGTTTGCTGATTTCCATGATGTAAATACTCCCCCCGTGGCTAATTTCAAGCTATGACATGACAGAGGTGTGCGTAGCCCGTAGTGTAGTGTCGTATGGTGGGGTGTAGTGTAGTATTTCTACCATACAGACATGATAGATGTGAATAACCTCAAGAACAATAGATAATAGTAAAATGTAGTACAGGAATTAGGAAGTGGTGAGTTTTAAGTATTTATGATCTTTGTTTTAAAAATAATTTAATTGTATGTTTATATAATTTAATTTTTAATAAAGTTTATTTTTAACAGCCTTAAAGTTTAACAGTTGGCTCTTGCAAACTGATTTAAGCAGACTCTGCACTCTGCTCATACTCTGAAGGCCAGAAACGGTGTTGTTCCCCTGGGATCCTTAACCCCAACCCGGCCCTCGGCATATAAAGAGCCCTCAATACAATTGTTGAAAGAATGAATAAATATTCAGTGAGTCTATGTGCCTATTCCTCTTTGCACCCCTAGGGAGCCAAGTGTCTTCTGTAGGCAAACCAGGGACTTCTTCCCCCACCATGACTTACTTTATTCACCAACATATCCCCACATTTTGTTTTTAGGAAATAAAGGAAATCTTTGAATAAAATATTTAAAAAATATTTGGGTAAAAAAAGAGATCTTTGGGTAAAAAGTAAGTTTATATTCTGAATGAAAATAATTAATAGCAAAGCACTTAAGGGACTGATTGTCTGAAAACTGGCTCAAAATAATGCACATAAATGCGAGGTAATGTATATAAATCCACTCATAATTTTCAAAGAAAGATCATGCCTTTCTTCCATGTTCACGCTGTTAGATCTCTTGCATCATGAGTGGATTATGAATTCATTCATTACTTATTTAGTTATTGATAATCAGATTGGGTGTGGGGCAGAGGACCTCACGGTATTTATTCACATACTAAGGTCTGAAGAACCTAGGCTCCTTACTCTAGAAACTACACTCTACAGTGATTTCTGCATTTTTGCCAGAACGTCTTAGAATCTGCATGGGAGAGGCCGAGGGACAGCTCAGGAACTGGCTGACGGGATTACTGTCTTCACTCGGGGAAGATGCCTGGCCTTCATTCGAAGCAGCTGCTTCCAAACCATGGTAGATGGTTTACTCAACCCCTAGTGCCCTAGAGGATTATTCTCTGAAGAACAAAAGACGCAGATGTAAATTTTAGCAACTCATATGCTAGCTTGTTGCTGAAAGGGGTACCTCACTTAGGATACGGAGAAGTGAAAACAAGCATGCTTGGCCCCAAGTTCCAGAACCCTAGGGTTCCCGCTTCATTTAAATAGAGTCTAAAAATGAGACATCTAACATAAGAAAAAAATTCCCAACCCATCACAAAGAACTCACATCACAAAGGTTCTCCTCTTGTCCCTTACATGACGCTAAAAATACACACAGTGGGTTTTCCTGCAGCGACTCTGCACGGATAGTGGGCTGGTGTGATGGATTAGCTCCTACGACAGTCTCCCTTTTCCTCATCCACCATCCACCAAACAAGCTGGACAAATCTCTGTTTGTTGCTGTTCGAGGGGCAGATGATATTTTAAGCTGTCTCCATCGGTTTCAAAATTAGATAAAATATACTACACAGATGTTATAAGCAACCAGAAAAAACATATAGTCTGGTGGTATAACCCACCGTATCCCCAATGTTGCTTGCCTAATTGCCTTGAGGAAGACTCAGACAGTGGTGAAACTGGACATGACTCTATCTTGTCCAGTTTCATCTAGATGTAGGTGTGCGAGCAGAAGCATGGGAGGAGAGCGTGGGAGGTGGTCCCTGACTTAGCAGCAGAGCAGGAATCAGGACTCCCTAACCTCTTCCTCCCCTCCCCCCACACCTCTTTTGTTTTTGGTCATTATACCTGAGACTTCAGAAGGATTTGTTAATTTTTTACATTCTCTTTCCTGGTCTTATTGTGAGTGCTTCATAAATATTCAAGATTGGGAGCAATCTGGTAGAAACATCTGTCACCTCATTGATTGCCAACTCGGCTGGGTGATATTACTCACCTGCATTCCTCAGCTTCTTCAGGGTCTTTTTGGAAATCTTGTGCTTGGTGACAAGAAAAGAGTTTCCCAAGACAGGAGGTCATTCCTTGCTTATTAGAGGTACATGGGTAGAAGGGTGACTCATAGTTCCGGTCTGCCTGGGACTGAGGGGGTTCCTCAGTGCTAAAACCTACGAAGTGCCCACAAATCGGGATGAACTGGTCAATCTGAGAGAGAGCTATGCTCCTTTACTAGCTTGTCAAACACGCTCTTGACTATTGATAATAAGATACTAATGAGGACGTACTGACATTCAGGATGATACTTCAAAGGTAGGGAAACCAATCTTGAAAGACAACAAATGGCTTTAAGCCTTTCAATACCATCTCATCATCATCTGGAACTGTACACTCTACAAGGACCGGACATTAGCAGTTGGTGCTTAGACTACCTTCTACTCTAAAATAATTGAGGAAACATTAGACATGTGTCATCATTAGTAATAAATGCATTACTCATTGAAGAAATACATTCCCGGAAAGAAGATCCTTGCACGAGCCCTTTAAATGTTCTCTCCCAAAATAAGCGTAGAAATGCTGGCAGAGACCCAAGATTCTGCTCTTTCTGAGGCTAACCAGAGGTGATATATTTGAAGGGTGAGTGCTATCTCTAGGGACAACGACTGCCACAGAGATATGCTTCTGTTAAAGATACGTTGCTAGGTTTCCTGTGGGTCGGAGGCAGCTGCCGAGAGAAACCGGGCAATGACTGCACGGGCCGCTCTGGCTGTCTTACCGGCTTGGTTTCCTTGAAGAGGAGCACCTCCGGGGGGGCTTCTTGATTTCAGAGGCAGCAAAGGCATTCGGCGTCCATGTGACCCAGAGGCAGGTGAGGAAGACCAAGTGGGAAGCCAGGATCATCTTCCGAAGGAAAGGAATGTAGACGGATGCCACCAGGACTGTTGTCAATGTTGCTTCTTCACGGATCTTTTAAAGAGTAACCAGAGTGCCAGGTAAAAGGTATCAAAGTGAAAAGAGAGACACGGGCTTCACTGTGGTGTCTCTCACTAGATTAAATAGATGTGCATCACTTACAGGCAAACATCTGTCTGGATCATCAGCAACTTAAGGAAAACAGAGCAGATTTTTTCATTTTCGGTTTCCATCCTTCAGTGCCTCTTTCCAGGGAAGGTTCTTAGTGGATGCTTGATTCTTCCTCAATAAACTCTCAACGGTGGTCTGGCAGACGAAGGGGTGAGGAGGGGCATTAAATCCCCTTAATCCAGTACAATATCGTTTTAAATATATTTAATGACTCAGTAAAATAATATGCTTAATGAGAACAAAGATGATTAATTTTAATTACACATTGAATTATCTCATGATTTATTTTTAATCCAGAAAGGAATCTTTCCCTCCCGAATACATACAGATTGCCACAGTACCAACAAAAAATTAAATTACAATTTTTGTTGAATAATCATATTTAAGATGATGGTTCGTTCCACTGATATTAAAAGTGGTTCAGTTTAAGGTTTAACATGGTAAGCAGCCTGATAAATAAAAAAGAAATTAGTCTTGGGCAGTGTGATAAACAAAAAACAAAAGAAATAAGTCTTGGACAGTAGGAAAGGAACACGCTGTCCCTGTTAAATTATGGCTCCTAAAGGTACTGTGCACACATGCAGTAGAAACCTTCCCTGGAAATGCTCCCTCTACGTGTGCAAAGTGCCAATGAACGGGCATGTCAGCAGAATCCAGTTTCTCCAACTGGAACAACATAAGGTGAGCCACACAGCGACCCCTGACCTGTTTACTAGGACTTGAGAAGAATGTCGTTTTCTTCCCAGAAACACAGTGTAAAGGAAATTCTGACATTTCCTTGAATTGATTTGTCTCCTTGACACCTTGCATCCTGAGTTGTGTTATCACGTTAATTCATTTGACTTGGGTTACCTCTTCTCAGCCCCTGCATTAAAACCTCCTCTTGTTTCTTAGGCGTGTCTTTCCTCTTTAAAGTGTATGTTTAATATAAAATATTACAAATATACAGAATGATGGAATAAATCCTGCCTTTACCCTCATCCTCTATCGAGTGTTTATCATTATATACAGTTATACCATTATTATATATATATTCACAAATGATGTACAAATGTTTTCCATGTTTCAAAAACCTTTACATAAATGGTGTCATATTACACTTTTATTTCTACAGCCTACCTCTTCTCTCAACACTATGCTTAGAAATTTATTATGTTGCCAGATGTAACTCTAGTTAATTAAGTTTTAACTGCTACATGGTATTTCAATGTGTGGATAACTAACATTTTATTTATTCATTCTTTTGTTGATAGACATTATTTCTTATTTTTGTATCATAAACAATCTATTATAAGCAAGCCTGCAGTGAATTTTTGTAAACATTTCCTTGTGCACACGTGTAGGAATTTCTTTAGGGTAAACACCTAGAAGTGAAACTGTAGGCGGAACAATTTTCATGTCCTCAGATTAGAGACTGGTCGACCGGAAACCACCGTCTTGCTCATAAAAGTGATTGTACCAATTTCCAGCTGCACTACGGTGAAGGTGAGTCCTCATTTCTTGAAGTCTTCTTTGACATTAGTGTTATAAGGCTTTTAAACGTTACCCAATCCAATGGACATAGTTTTAGTTTTAGCTTCCCTATGGGCTGGAGAAGTTGGAGCATTTTTTCATGTGATTCTGGGCCAGTAAGCTTTCCTCTTCTGTGAAGAGCCAGCCAACAGGAAAGATGTAAGGGAAGTTGCTGGTCTCGAGCTTCTGGGGGACTCCACTGGGGTCAAAGTTTGTTTTCAATGCTTTCCACCTCCGTGCTCTCCTGAGCTCCAGGGCACTGACCCCTGACTCTGGCACTCTGTGCTACTCTGTTCTCTTCATCTAGAATGATGCTTAGAGATTTGGTGTCTAGACCTACGTAGTTCTTGGCTACAATGGCGTTGCGTGGAACAGCGTCCTGTGTAAAGTGAGTTTGGGAAACATGATACATGTCATTGCCTCCCTGGGATCCACAGCCGGCAGTGCGTGGTACCGTGAAAGTGCTCTCGTGCTCTAGCAACGTGGAGGATGGAGGGTGTTGGTTTCATGGTCTAGTCTCCGTCCCTATCTCACTGAACCTTCTGGAAGCCTTGACACACCGACCTCTCCCTCCTAATGGACGAGTCCTTCACCTGCCTTCACCCTGCTCTCCTGTTTTCCTCTACCTCTTGGGTCATCCTTCTCAGTCCTATGATCTGATTCTCTCCTCTATCAGACCTCATCATACGGAGTGGCACTACGCTCAGTACGTCAGTACTTTAGTACCTCAGTACTTCAGTATTCCAGTACTTGTCTTTTCCATCAGCTCACTCCTTTAGCTATCTCATCTAGTCTCAATGCTTTAAAAACCACATATATATGCCAAACACTCCCAAATTTATATTAGTCCAGGATATTCCCCCCAAATTCCATCTCATATGGCTACGGTCTCAATGTTTTTGTCTCCCAAACTTCACATGTGGAAATCCTAATCCCCAAAGGTGACATTTTAGGAGGAGGGGACTGTGATGAGTGAGTAGGTCATGAGGGTGGAGCCCTCATGAATGGAATTCGTGCTCTTGTAAGAGACCCCAGAGAGCTCCCTCAGCTCTTCCACCACGTGAGGACACAACGAGAAGTCTGTAGCCTGGAAGAGGGCCCTCATTCGACTGTGCTGGCCCCCTGATCTCAGACTTGCAGCCTCCAGAACTGTGAGAAATCAATGTCTGTGGTTTATAAGCCCCCCACTGTGGTATCGTGGTACAGCTGCCCAAGCGGACTGACATATCCAACAGCCTGCTCATGTTTCTACTTGGATGTCTGACGATACCTCCACATAACGTGTCCAGCAGTAAGCTTGTTAGTACTTTCCCGATCCACCTATAACCTCCTGTTTCTCAACGGATAACAACACTTCTTTCGTGACTCCTCTCTCTCACTCTCCATGTCCATCCACCTTAGAAATGTATCCCGGATCCAAGTGCTTCTCACCAGCACCTCAGCGACCACCCTGGTCTGGTAGTCACCACCATTCCCTGCTTGAATTCTTGCAGTCGCCCCAACTGCTCTCCCTGCTTCCTCCTGTGCCCTGTTTCCGTCAGTTCTCAACATAGCAACCAGTGACCCCCTTAAAAATATCAGCCAGATCAAGTGACTCCTCTCTTCAGTACTCTGCAGTGGCTCCTCTTTGCTCAATTTAAAAAGTCTCTACCATGGCTAGGAAGGCCCTACAGAAGCTGTGACTCCCTCCTCCTCCCCTCTGACTTCTCCTGCTCCCCCTCCTGCTGTTCCACAAACACTGGCCTCTTTGCTGTTCCTCAAACATTCCAAACACGTTCCCACCTCAGGGTCTCTGCATGGGCTGCCACGCTTGCCTGACACACTCTTCATCCAGATATCTACATGACTGACTCTTTTAACTCACTTAAATCTTTGCTTGAATGTCACTTACTCAACAAAGCACCCTATACCTCCAACTACCTGTGCTACCAACCCACCTTACCCCCCACAGAGCATGTTATACAATTTACTTTTTGAGGGGGGGTGATTAAGACTGTCCCTGAGCTAATGGCTGTTGCCAATCTTCCTCTGCTTTATACGTGGGTCACTGCCACAGCATGGCTTGATGAGCAGTGTGTTGGTCCACACCTGGGATCTGCACCCTTGAACCCTGAGCCACCAAAGTGGAGCATGTGAACTTAACCACTATACCACTGGGCTGGCCCCTATACAATTTACTTTTATGTCTATTATTCATGTCTGTGTAATCCTGCTGGAATGTAAGCTCTACAAGGAAGCAATTTCTGTCTGTCCTGTTCCCTGGGGGATCCCAGACATGTCTATTTTTGGCCTATGGTCAGTGTTTAATAAATATTTGTTGAATGATTATTAACACATTAAAGGTTTCAGTAAAAAAAAAAAAAAAAAACAAACCTGTTTAGAGCCAGCCCTGGTGGCCTAGTGGTTAAAGTTCAGCGCACGCTGCTTCAGGGGCTCAGGCCTGGTTCCTGGTCATGGAACCACACCACCAGTCTGTCAGTAGCCATGCTGTGGCAGTGGCCCACATAGAAGGACTTACAACTAGAATATACAACCATGCACTGGGGCTTTGGGGAGGAAATAAAGAAAAAAAGGAGAGGAAGATTGGCAACAGATGTTAGCTTGGGGCGAAACTTTCCCAACAAAAAATAAATAAATAAAGCCTGTTTAGTGCTGCTGTTCTATGTTTCCCAAACTTTGTTGATCTCAGATCTCCTTTATAAAAAAATCCACAACGTTTCCTAATATTCTTCAGAAAAAGTCCTCCCCCAGAGCACCTAGTTTGAGAAATTCTGATTTATAGGTAAATCTGTGCTTTACACATCTATACATCCTCCTTCTCAAAATTCCATGTCCTATCATCTTGAGACTAGTTTTGATGACAGCTAAACTGTTAAATTCACAATGAGACAGTGGCAGCTGATAAAGAATAAGCAGGACATTCACAGGGGACTTCTTGAAGCAAAACTTTGACTTGAAGTGGAGCTCTTTGAGGGCACATATTTTCAGAAATACCGGGCAGATCATTTGTCTCCTCAGCATCACTTAAATGGTGTCAGGGTGCCCCTCTCCACACTGTAGAGATGAATCGATGCAAATCCACCTGACCTCCTTATTGAATAATCTTTGCTAGACCAACTACCCATGTCAATATTAACATTAAAGGAGGAGCAAAAGCAATTTATATTTTGTCAATTACTAATTTTAAGTGGGGAATGGTTTGCATAAAAATAAGGCAGTGGCCCAGGCTACAGAGAGCTGGCCCACAGAAGGTCTTAGGGTTTCAGTTCAGTTACAGTAAGGCATCTGTCTCTGTTGATGCTGAATCTGCTCCTTAACCTTATCCCTTTAGTGCTTTCTTTGCAAGCTCAGTAAGCTTCTTAAGAAAAAAGCAGAAAACCACATCTGCCAAAATTAGAAAGTGGTAACAACCAGGAAACAAAAGGAATCACAGGGTCACTGGAGAATTTTATGCCGGTTTCAGCTCTCCCTCGCATAAACCGCCTCCTGGTCCCTCCTCTCCCACTCTGATGATGCCCCCCCCCCCCCCCCCCCGGGGTCTATTCCTTTGGCAGGGAGCCAAGGAGAAAACTGGGATGGTTAGTATTCATCTTGGGATGTGTGACTATTATTTTGCCCCGAAAGAGGAAACAAAAGGAAAGTGAAGGTCTTCTTTAGGCTGGATCAAGAACATCTGACAACAAATTCCAAACTTCCAGAAATTTCCCGCATCTGCATGATGTCACCTAGTCAAATTATCTTGAGTGGGGAATTGTAGAGTTGTAGAATGTTGATATGGAGAGGACTTTGGAGATCATTTAGACTCGCCCAGTCTTTCTCTTTTTTATATATGAGGAGAAATAACTGCAGAGATGAAGCGCACAATTCGTTTGCTTTTTTCTTTCTTTTGCCTGGCTATGTTGGAAATATCATATCACCTGGCCATGCCAACAGCAGCCAGTAGGGGGCATCCGCTATCCCTCCAAAAACGTTGTTCTCAGAAGCGGCGTTTTCTCTTCCGTTTCCCAGAATTACCAGAGCCCCAGCAGAGCATCTTTCCTTTGCATACCCTCTTTCATTCCCCTCGCACCTCACTCCCGAGATACAGAGCCGGCTGTGGTAGGAGCAGGACCCTGAAGGGTCTTGCTCTGCTTTAGACAAAGTGGGTGCCCCTGGAGCGGAGCACGCTCCACCACAGTGCAGTAGTGCGACATGACCACCAGATGGCAGCACAGGTCAGACGTTCCCGTCCAGATCGCACTGGGCTTTAAGGTCAAACCACGAACTGATAGGAGCTTACCAACGCAGGCAAAATTAAAAGAAAAGGTTAATGGTGTAATGCCAAATGATTCAGGCAAAAAAAATCCCTGTTATCGAGGAAAAGGCAATTATTTACCTTGAATGAAGGCTGATGATTGTTGGTTTCTCCGAACACTGAGCGTATTTTTAAAGTTTCACGTCTTTCCTAGATGTAAGAACAGCGTTTTGTTTTTCTGAGGAAATGCTGAGAGATCGAGGTGAACACCGTGGACAAAGAAACTTTCTATCAAAATGAAGTGCCTGTCGTGAGTATTGGAAGGACACTGGATAAGGAGCCAGGAGACTCGGCTCTGGGACGGGATGTGGCCCTTGCTGCACCATCTTTAGAAAGTTTCTAAACCTCCCTGGACTTGCATTTCCTCTTCTCTGTTCATTAGGCAGATGGATTTAGGTGACTTTTGAAATCCCTGTGGAGACAATAAAGCATAGTGGTTAAGAATGTGATCTTTGGCATCAGATTTCCTGGGAGCAAATCCTAATTCTTCCACTCACTTTCCTGTGAACATTGACAATGGTTGACATTTTCTCTGACCCAGTTACCTTATATGCAGATTAGGGACGACATCATTAGGACCTATATTTTAGGATTACACTCAGAATTGATGATAATGCTATGTGTTTGGCACAATGTCTGGTACATTGAAAATACAATAATTAACACAATTAATGGTAGTGGCCAATCTTACTCATTTCTATTAATTTCTTTCCATTTCCAACATCATGGTTTTGGTCGTGATTACCACCACTCTTTCTGTTTCCCACACTTGAAAATTTGAAGTCATCTTTGATCCTTCCCTTTTTCAAGATTTGATTTTTTTTTCTGTTTTTTAAAGAATTTGCTTGCTTTTTTGCTTCAAAATGTCTCTTGCAGTTCCTTTGTCTTCCCATTGCCACTAGACCCTTTGCCTCTGTTATAAATATATTTCTCCTCGCCACAAGTCTCTCTACTTCCCTCTCCTCTGTACGCAGTTGCCAAATTTATATTAATGGCACTTCTTTTTCTAACTTCTTTTCTCTGGCTAAAATGTTTTCCTATTGCCTACAGGAGAGGGTCTTCTGTTACACTGGTCTATCTTGTTCTCCCTTTGCCAACACCCTACTGTCTTGATCACTATAGCTTCATAGTAAACAAATCTTAAAATCCTCCAACTTTCTTCTTCTCTAACCAAAGCTGTTTTGGTTATTCTAGTTCCTTTGCCCTTTTCTACATGTTTTAGAGTCAGCTTTTCTATATCTAGAAAAAATTCTGAGGATTTTGATTGGCATTGCGTCAAATCTGTAGATCAATCTGGTGAGAACTGACACTTTACTATGTTGACTCTCAATGAATGAGCCTCTATTTAGGTCTTTTATGATTCCTTTCATCATATTCTATAGTTTTCAGCATACAGATCGTGTACATCTTTTGTTAGATTTATATCTAAGTATTTTGTGGTTTTGGAGTTATATATAAATTATATACAATTGGCTTCCAATTGTACATTGCTAGTATATGGAAATATGCTTGACTTTTTTCTTTAATTTAAAAAGTTGTGGTAAAATAAGCATAACATAAAATTTACCGTCTTAACCATTTTTTGCTGTACAGTTTGGTGATATTAAGTACATTCAAATTATTGTCCAACGATCACCACCATTCATCTCCAGAACCCTTTTTCAAAAAAATTTTAGACAATCTTTTTAGAGAAGTTTAAGGTTCACAGCAGAATTGAGAGGAAGGTACAGAGAATTCCCTCACACATGTGTAGCCTCTCCTATTGTCAACTTCCCTCAGCAGAGCAGTACAGTTGTTACAACTGATGAACCTGCACTGATACATCATAATCATCTGAAGTCCATGGTTTACATTAGGGTTCACTCTTGATGTTGCATATTCTGTGGGTTTGGACAAATGTATAATGACAATTATCCATCATTATGGTATCATACAGAGTATTTTCACTGCCCTAAAAACCCTCTGTGCCCCACCTATTCATCCCTCTCCCCTCAGCCCCTGGAAACCATTGATCTTTTTACTCTGTCCATAGTTTTGCCTTTTCCAGAATGTCATATAGTTGGAATCATATAGTATGTAGCCTTTTCAGATTGGCTTTTTTCACTTAGTAATATGTTTTTGAGGTTCATCCATGTCTTCTCATGGCTTGATAGCCCATTTCTTTTTTTAATGCTGAATAATATTCCATTGTCTGGATGTCTCAACACTTAAAATATTTCACTCCATATTCTTCTTGCTTGCATGGTGTCTCAGGAGAAGTCAGATCATTGTGATTTGGTTAAATTAACGGTTGTTAAGTAGAGCTCCCTGTGGAGTGTTGGATAGTGAGCTGTGGTTCAACAAAGACCTCACTGGAAAGTGAAATAGAGAAGTTGATTCCTCACAGGTCCTGGAGGAGGTACATGGCACACCTTGAGGGGCTACACAGAAAGGTCAAAGCAGAGCGCAGGCAGAGTGAAAGCAGCAGGACCTGGGGTATATATTTCTTTTAGTTTCTGTGGGTGGAGTGTTTCTGGGGTCCCTGGGCTGAGGCAGGATTGGTCAAACCCAAAAGAGTGGGGTTTTGGTAAGCTCTGAGGGGTCTTATCTACGGAATACACAAGGGGAAGGATCTGGAAAGCAGGGGAGACTGTTTAAGACCAGGTGCATTGGGGAAGTCATACCAGGTACTTACACTTCCTTTGACTCTGTGGGATGTTATCTAGGGCACACATTCACAGAAGGGGCTAATGTCAGTTCAAGGCCCTGAAATCCACATAGCCACACAAAATGGGTGCTAAGCCATCAATATTATGGAATGGTTTAACTAAACTCTGAACATAGATGTAATTCTTCTCTTTGTTCCTCTATAGGTAAGATGTTTTCTCCTCTGGCTTCTTTTAGGATTTTTTCTTTATCTTTGATTTTGTGAAGTTTGAAAATGATACACCTAGGAGTAGTTTTTATGGTATTAATAATGCTTCATGTTCTCTAAGCTTCCAAAATCTGTGGTTTGGTGTCTGGCATGAGTTTTGGGGAAATTCTCAGTCATTATCATTTCAAATATTTAATCTACTCCTTTCTATCTTCTGTTTCTTTCTGGTATTCCCATTGTGTGTATGTTATAGCTTTTTCAGTTGTCTCACAGTCCTTGGATATTGTTTTTCCCCCTGGTCTTTGTTCTCTTTGCTTTTCAGTTTTCAAGGATTCTAGTGATATACCTCTAGCTCAGAGATTCTTTCCTCAGCCACATCTAGTCTACTACTAAGCCCATCAAAGGCATTTTTCATTTCTGTTACAGTGTTTTTGATCTCTAGCATTTCTTTTTGGTTCTTTCTTAGGATTTCCATCTCTCTGTTGACATTGCCCATCTGTTCTTGCATGTTGTCTACTTCATCCATTAAAGCCCTTAGCATATTAATAATAGTTGTTTTAAATTCCTGGTCTGATAATTCCAACATCCCCGCCATGTCTGGTTCTGATGCTTGCTCTGTCTCTTCAAATTGTGCTTTTTGTCTTTTGGTGTGCCTTGTAACTTTTTCTTGATACTTGGATATGATGTACTGAGTAAAAGGAACTGCTGTAAACAGGAAATTTAAAAAGCAATAATAAAACTGATCAAAAGTAAATCTGCTTTTTATTATCAACATTTGCTAGGAATTCTAAACAATGTGACTGATAAAATACTCCTCCCTGAAAAAAAATATTTTTTTAGTCTATTTGAAATGATTGCTGCCATAACTTTTATGTCTGTATGTTTCATATTAACATGTTTTATTGCATTAACATTGATAAACATTACATTCTACTTAGAAGTTTATTCAGAGAAATCCCAATTTAACGGTCACTTTAGATGCATGGGAATTCAGCTGTATGAACTCCTTTTAAGAATGAGTTCATGGATATCAGCATGATGGCAGAGTGAATTGTTCCCTTTTTCTCTCC
Organism: Tapirus indicus; assembly: GCA_031878705.1. Taxonomy (NCBI): domain Eukaryota; kingdom Metazoa; phylum Chordata; class Mammalia; order Perissodactyla; family Tapiridae; genus Tapirus; species Tapirus indicus. The sequence goes on along the minus strand of CM062928.1, from coordinate 91,591,058 downwards.
CCTCTAAGTCACAACTAAATGGACATTCATTAACCAGCAGAGGATTCCCTGCACAGCACAACAGGATACCCGAGAGATCCATGCAGCCGTACATCTGATGGTGGAGGGACTGGATCCCCAGGAAGCAGTGTAACTAGGTGAGCACACCCCTTCCCCTCCCCAGCAGCAGCAAGCCAGGTCACGGATCCTCACACAGTGGTCAGTGTGACTGGCTAATGGAGATAAGGGGCTATTGGAAAATGGACTATCTCATCCATGAGGTCTTTTATACAAACCTCATGGTAACCACTAAACAAAAAATCAGAGCAGAGAAACAAATCATAAATAAAGAGAAAACTAAGAAAACCACCACAGAAAACCACTAAACTGAAATGGCAGTCAGAAACACAAAGGAAGAGAAACAATGGAAATACAGAATGGGAAAACAAGAGACAAAAATGGCAGTTTAAGCCCTCATATGTCAATAATCACTCTAAATGTAAATGGATTATATTCTCCAATCAAAAGACACAGAGTAGCTGGATGGATTAAAACACAAAATGCAACAATATGCTGCCTCCAGGAAACACATCTCAGCTCTAAAGACATAGACTCAGAGTGAAGGGATAGAAGATGATACTGCAAGCAAATGGCAAACAAAAGAAAGCAGGCATTGCCATAATTATACCAGAGAAAGCAGACTTCAAGATAAAAAAGATAAAGAGGGGCAGTATATAATGATAAAAGGGGCTTTCCACCAAAAGGATGTAACACTTCTGAATATATATGCACCTAACACAGGAGCACCAAAGTAGATAAAGCAACTATTAGCAGACCAAAAGGGAGAAACTAATAACAATACAATAATAGTAGGGGACCTCAACACCTGACTTACATCAATGACTAGACCATGCAGGCAGAAAGTCAACAAGGAAATAGTGGATTTAAATTAAACACTTGATCAGATGAACTTAATAGATATGTATAGAGAGAGCATTATATCCAAAACCAGAAGAATACATATTCTTCACAAGTGCACATGGAACATTCTCAAAGATAGACCATATGTTGGGAAACGAGGCAAGCTTCAATAAATTTAAGAAGATTGAAATCATGTCAAGCATCTTTTCTGACCACAATGCTATGAAACTAGATATGAACTATAAAAAAAAGCTGGGAAAGTCACATATGTGGAGACTAAACAACATGCTACTGAACAACCATTGGATCAATGAAGAAATCAAAAGAGAAATTGAAAAATACCTGGAGACAAGTGAAAAATGAGAAAACAACATACCAAATCCTATGGGATGCAGCAAAAGTGGCTCTAAGATGGAAATTCGTAGCAATACAGGCTCACCTCAAAAAACAAGAAAAATCTCAAATAAGCAATCTTAAACTGCACCTAACAGAACTAGAAAAAGAACAAAGAAAGCCCAAAGTCAGCAGAAGGAGGGATATAATAAAAATTAGAGCAGAAATAAATGAAAGAGAGACTAAAAAAACAGTAGAGCTGATCAATGAAACAAAGAGTTGGTTCTTTGAGAAGGTAAACAAAATTGAAAAACCGTTAGCCAGACTCATGAAAAAAAGAAGAGAGAAGGCACAAGTAAATAAAATTAAAAATGAAAGAGGAGTAACTACAATGGATACCACAGAAAAACAAAGGATTATAAGAGAATAATATGAAAAACTATATGCCAAAAAATTGGATAGCCTAGAAGAAATGGATAAATTCTCAGACTCGTATAACCTCCCAAGACTGAGTCAAGAAGAAATAGAGAATCTGAATAGACCAGTCACAAGTAAAGAGATAGAAACAGCAATCAAAAACCTCCCAAAAAACAAAAGTCCAGGACCAGATGGCTTCTCTGGAGAATTCTAACAAACATTCAAAGAAGATTTAATACCTAGCCTTCTCAAACTATTCCAAAAAATTGAAGAAGATGGAACACTTCCTTACTCGTTCTATGAGGTCAACATCACTCTGATCCCAAAACCAGACAAGAACAACACAAAGAAGGAAAATTACAGGCCAATATTGCTGATGAACATAGATGCAAAAATCCTCAACAAAATACTGGCAAGTCGAATACAGCAATACATTAAAAGATCATACACCATGATCAAGTGGGATTTTTACCAGGGATGCAGTGATGGTTCAAGATCTGCAAATCAATCAACGTGATACACCACATTAACAAAATGAGGAATAAAAATCACACAATCATCTCAATAGATGCAGAGAAAGCTTTTGACAAGATCCAACATCCATTTATGATAAAAAACCCTCAACAAAATGGGCATAGAGGGAAAGTACCTCAACATAATAAAGGCCACATGACAAACCCACAGCAAACGTCATACTCAATGGTGAAAAACTGAAAGCCATCCCTCTGAGAACAGGAACAAGACAAGGGTGCCCTCTCTCACTACTCCTGTTCAATATAGTACTGGAAGTTTTGGCCAGAGCAATTAGACAAGAAAAAAAAAGAGGTATCCAAATTGGAAAGGAAGAAGTAAAACTCTCACTGTTTGTGGATGACATGATTCTATATACAGAAAACCCTAAATAATATACCAGAAAACCATTAGGACTAATCAACAACTATAGTAAAGTTGCAGAGTACAAAATCAACCTACAAAAATCAGTTGCATTTCTATACTTCAATAACAAACTAGCAGAAAAAGAAGTCAAGATACAATCCCATTTACAATCACAACAAAAAAGATTAAAATATCTAGGAATAAATTTAACAAAGGAGGTGAAAGATCTATACACTGAAAACTATAAGATATTATTGAAAGAAATTGAAGATGATGTAGAAAAATAGAAAGATATTCCATGCACATGGATTGGAAGAATAAACATAGTTAAAACGTCCATACTACCTAAAGCAATCTACAGACTCAATGCAATTCCAATAGAATCCTAATGACGTTCTTCACAGAACTAGAACAAAGAATCCTAAAATTCATATGGAACAAAAAAAGACCCTGAATAGCCAAAGCAATCCTCAGAAAAAAGAACAAAGCTGGAGGCATCACACTACCTGACTTCAAAATATAATATAAAGCTATAGTAATCAAAACAGCATTGTTCTGGCACAAAAACAGACCCATAGTTCAATGGAATAGGACTGAAAGTCCAGAAATAAAATGACACATCTATGGACAGTTAATCTTCAACAAAGGAGTCAAGAATATACAATGGGGAAAGGAAAGTCTCTACAGTAAATGGTGTTGGGAAAACTGGACAGCCACACACAAAAGAATGAAAGAAGACCATTATCTTACACTATACACAAAAATTAACTCAAAATGGATTAAAGACTTGAATGTAAGACCTGAAACCATAAAACTCCTAGAAGAAAATACAGGCAGCACACTGTTTGACATTGGTCTTAGCAGCATCTTTTTGAATACCATGTCTACTCAGGCAAAGGAAACAAAAGAAAAAATAATCAAATGGGACTACATCAGACTAAAAAGCTGCAAGGTAAAGGAAACCATGACAAAACCAAAAGACAACCCACCAACTGGGAGAAAATATTTTCAAATCATGTATCCAACAAGGGGTTAATTTCCAAAATATATAAAATAATCATACAACTAAACAATAAAAATACAAACAACCCAATCAAAAAATGGGCAGAGGATATGAACAGACATTTTTCCAAAGAAGACATACAGGTGGCTCACAGGCACATCAGAGGATGTTCAACATCACTAATTATTAGGGAAATGCAAATCAAAACTCCAATGAGATAGCACCTTATACCCATCAGAATGGCTATAATCAACAAAACAAAAAATAACAAATGTCGGAGAGGATGTGGAGAAAAGGGAACCCTCATTCACTGCTGGTGGGAATGCAACCTGGTGCAGCCTTTATGGAAAACAGTATGGAGATTCCTCAAAAAATTAAAAATAGAAATACCATAGGATCCAGTTATCCTACTACTGGGTATTTATCCAAAGAACATGAAATTAACAATACAAAAAAATTTATGCACTCCTATGTTCATTGCAGCATGATTCACAATAGCCAAGATGTGGAAGCAACCCAAGTCCCCATCAGTTGATGAATGGGTAAAGAAGACATGGTATATATATATAATGGAATACTTCTCAGCCATAAAAAAGACAAAGTCATCCCATTTGCAACAACATGGATGGACGTTGAGTGTATTATGCTAAGCGAAATAAGCCAGACAGAGAAAGACAAATACCGTAAAAATTAGACTATTAGTGGTGAGCACGATGCAGTCTATACAGAAACTGATAAATAATAATGTACACTTGAAATTACACAATGTTGTAAGCCAATATGACCTCAATAAAATAATTTAAAAAAAAAGAATGGTAAAATATTTAATGAAAAGAAATACGCCATATTAAAAAAAAGGATAAGTTCATAGCAGTTTGGAATTACTTAGATTAAATTTTTGTCTCCAGTCCCATTGGTATTACATATTCTTATACTTAAATGTTAGAATAAAAATGAACAAGGGAAGCACATTGATTATGAAGACAGATTTTGAGTTACTTTAATCTTGTCATTATACGGCGTCACTTGAAATTTTTATTCATGTTTAAAATTTACAACACTGAAAAAGCGTGCTAATTGCAAAATATATTTTTTGTTTTCAAAGTGTACATTTTAGTCCTTCAATCAACTATAAGCAGAGATATTGATGAATCTGGTTATAGAGGGTATTGAATATAAATGTATAAAGAAGATAACAATTGGGAAAATCATTGACAAATCTGCAGTTGAGGCACAAAAACAGAAACTAATATTAATTATTCATTACTGTGACAGATCAAAATGTAAATGTATTATTTTCCTTTTTAAAAAAATATATAAATGTGGTTAAAATATTAATCTGTTACTTTTTCATTTTTATGCTATAATATTTATTTTTATTTTTTACTGGCATAATACAAAGTTCAATGAAAGACATTTTTTATTGCATGCATTCTATTTCTGACCATTTTATTTGTGATTATTACTGAGAATAATTTTATCATAGAAGAGGCGTTGTTAAGAAATTATCAACTCCATGTGTCAAATAAGCAAGTTATGCCACTGACCCTGACTACCCTAGGAAACAGCAATTCTAATCTATTCCTGGGTAATAATGAAGGAAATGAGTGCACACGTCCACTGAAAGATAAATTTATAGCTAATTTATTTACAACCAAACACTGAAAACACCCAAATGTCCATCAACAGGACAGTGGATAAACTGGTGTTTTAAAAAAATGGACTCCTACACAACAGTAAATTTATTAAAGTAATGGTGCACAATGACGCAGATGAATCTCAAAAACATTATGCTGAGTAAAATAAGCCAGACGCAAGAGTACATCTTATTTTATTTCATTTATAAAGATGGGCTGCACTGCTATGATAAAAAATCTACATTAATAAAACATTTCCTGTAAAGTAGCTTAATTTTGCTCTTGATAAATGCTATTCTCTCTGAATATGTTCAGTGCATACTATTTCTTCTTCCAGGTGTGACTAAAGAAAAAGCCAATGACTGAATCTGTTTTCCATTAGCCCCTGCTTAGGCAAATGGCCGTAGGGTTCCTCTTACAGAGGATCCTGCATCCCCCACCCACCTCCTGACACATGCTCCTTAACATTTCCTTATGACCATGCCCTATATACACTATTGTTTTAAATGATGATCCAGTGAATTACCCTAAGACAGTTCATCAAGGCTATTACTATCTCTAGTAACCACCAGCGATTGTGAGTGGATACGCGTGAAGCCACAGAGCATAGGGCCTGGCAGATGCTAAGGACTTAAATAAATAAATGCTTGATAAAGGAAAGGTATGGCCTTATTTGTTTTAAGTACATTGATGTAAGATTTATACTTAGCATCACCATTTTTCACCACATGAGTATCCTTTTATTGTTTTTGGACGTCCGACACAACTGTTTCTATGGTTAAATATGGACTTGGAGTCTGCTGTCTGAAAACAAATGCATTGCTGAGAAAATTGTAGATGACACCAATGTCTTTTGAATTGCCATCAGGTAATCAGTTTGGGGAGACTGGCTGTGCATATCCAGACAGTTCACAAAAAGCTACCTGCAATTCTTTCCTAATGGTTATTCCTCTTGCCTTCTTAGCATCCCATATTTCAGCAGGGATTTTATTTATGTTGGACAGTTCTCCATTTTTGTCCACAGTATAGTGCAGTGTAATCAACCCATTGAATGTCATTGACAAAGTGTCTACCAGACACCTAACTTGTAGAGTTGGAGTGAATAGCATCTATACAACATTTACTACTGGTCACTTAAGTGGAAGAAGAGCCAATGACCAGAGATTTTTCACCTGGGGTGGTCATTCTCAAACTTCAGTGTGCATGAGCCCACAGGTAGTGGATCCATTAGATCATTGGTGGGCCTGAGGTTCTGTATTATTCAGAAGCATCCTAGGTGATTCTGATGCAGGTGGGTCTTAGACCACGTTTTAGGGGTCAAATCACTAAAATTGCTCAAGCGTTCATGATGGTCACTTAGATTTTGAATTCTTATCTCTTCTTAGTAGGAAAGCCTACCTCATATTTAAATATTAATTCAAGGCCTTGAAAGTAGGTTCATGACCTCTCTCTTTGATACTTTCAGCCACTTTGGAGGAATGGAAAGGAGGTGGTATTTCTTCCATTGACAAGTGAGGCAGCCCGGAGGAGTGGGAAAAATACAAGATGTCACATCAGAAGACTTGTTATTATTCCTAAGTCTCAGATGAGGCTAAAAGTGACCGCAACAGCCTCCAGTAATTCTGCTAGTGAGTTTGAGAGCAGAGTGAGTGTTCGATGTTAATTTAAATGGGCAGTGCCTTAATGCCTTCATTTGTGCAATGAGGACAATAGTATGTACTGGTGTCCACGTTCAGTGGATCAGGTGATTCAACATATGTGGACGTACATTACAGGGCATAAATCACTACACAAATATGGGTTCTAGTTCTATGAGGGAGTTAAGATCCAACTTTCCCAAAGTTACACAACCAGTAGAGGGCCAAGCCAAGATGAGAACCACTGTCGCAAACTGCATTGTCACAGATTGCCAGTGTGACCACCCCAGAGTTCTGTTCAATACATCAGGGTGATGTGAGAAATGTCAGGCGCTCAAGTGCTCCCATACTGTTAAGAAATTAAGATAGTTTATATGAATAAATTTTTGTTGAAATTTAAATGCAAAACACAATAAAATGTATTATTATGGTAGTGATTATTATTTTTAATTAAACAAATATAATAAAAAATTAGCCTTAGGAGACCTAAAAAAACACATATCTGTAAAATCTCTCTTTGGAAGAAAGCCTTCAAAAACCAACATTGCCCAAAATGGACGTTTCCTGGCAAGAAATAATTTGATCATTAAACAGATAGAAAAGCCAATTTTTTACAACCTGTGAGAAACAGGAATCATCAGACCAGACAGAATTTGGAATAATTTGCATTTTAATTGACTCATCTCTTTCATTTCAAAGAAGACTCCAAAGAAGGGTCTACTCTAACAGACGCTCAAACATATTTGTTGACTAGAGACTAAGCTATTCCAAATGAGCCTTTCCTGAATCGCTAGCAATGTGACTGCATCCAAATAGGGAGCTGGGATTTGGGGGACTTGAGAAACAGCTGTGAGCTTCTGGCAAGGTCAACTCAATCTAAACAACATTTAGATGTTTGCTTGAAATTTCTGTATTTTTATATGATTTCATTTCAAACTCTTTGTCATATTTTCCTTTTTTTGTAGTTTTGTTAAAATATGCCAGTTAAATAATGTAGAACAAATTATAGAATTAAAAAATTACCATTAAAAAAATCCCTAATGACATAATTAGTTCTGGCAAAGGTCATCAAAGGATGCTAAAAACCTTAGCTAAAAAATGGATGGGGACCTGGATATTTGCAAGGTGCTGAAGGATCATGTAGCTAGTTGCTTGCTAAATATAAGGAAAAACACATAACTTTGCAGTGGCGAGATCTGGCTGCTACACCTTCACCCAGGATCACACTGAGTCTCGTTAATAGTGAGACAAACAATCACCTCTGTGCTTCCTGAGGTGATGCAATATGAAGTTCATAGCATCATCTATGAAGTATTCTTGCCAAAAATGCTTAATCGAGCCTTTAGATATAATTTCCACCGGGAATAGACAAATACAGGGAAAAGGAGGACAAGTCAAACAAAGGCAATTAGAGAACTCCAGAATGTGGAAATGCCACAAGACAATTGATTGGCCCAATCTCTCCAACAAGTCATACCCATTAGGAAAAAAAAAAAGCAAGAAATCATTGTGATTAACGAAAGTAAGTAAAGGAAGGGGGAAGAAATGAGACCGTCCTGGATTAAGAGTCTTGGTAGAAAAAACAAATGCCGGGCAGAGCTGTAGAAGATGATCTGGGGACAACTGGAGAAATGTGAATATAGACTGATTATGAGATGGTATTGGGAGAATAGTATTAATTTTGTCTGATGTCAAAAGGTTTTCATGATTGGAAAGGAAAATGTCATCGTTTGTTAAAGGTGCACTTGGAAACATTTAGTTGTGAAATATGATGCCTGTGATTTTCATGAAAATATTCAAATGTTTCTCTTTAAAACGGGTTATACCTATAAGTTTTTTCTCTCCAGAAGATGTGTCTCATTTAGTCCACATGAATCACTATTTTCTGCTCTCTGTGCCAAATCGTGGTGGGCTTGAGCAAAGTGTAAAAGTTGTTCTGTGTATAACGTTAAACTGCCATTGTCACAAACTGGCAATATGACAATGTGTTTCTTGATTTTGCTCACAAAAACCCTCCCCTAACAAAAGAGATTAGCTGCTTTACTCACGCATCACCAAAACAACTAACACAGTAGTTAAAGTCGCTATGTGCTGAGCCCTTACTATCTGTTGAGTACAGCACTAAGGGCTTGACACACATCCTCTCATTCGATTCTTGCAACAACCTTATAAGTGCACATTATTAACTTTATTTCAAAATGGCGAAGTCAAAGCTTAGAGAATTTTAGTTATTGACCAAAGTCTTGGAGGCAAAGCCAGACCTGAACCCAAGTCTGTCTTTCTGAAGTGAATGCTCTTAATCAACATTGCTGCTCTTCTCCCTGGTGTCTAGAAGTAGAGATTCAATTTTAGTGAATTTGTACCCAGAGTGAAGTTTGATGACTTCAAGCATAGTTTCCCTTGTTACAGATAGCTTTATAATATATTGCAATATCTGGCATGGAACATCTCCCTTCCTTATTCTTTTTGAAAAATTCTTTTGACTTTAAAAAAAAATCCATTTGCTCTTCCAGATGAACTAGAATTTACTAGTCAAACTATCTCTCAATGATTTTGTTTGAGATTGCATCAAACTTATATATTAATTGGGTAAAATTAACACCTTTACTAGATCAAGTCTTTTTATTTAGGTAAAATGATAGATTTTCATACATTAAACAAATTTTTATACCTCCCAATAATTTTACATTTTTGCCAAAACCATATAGGTTAGATATATTTCTTGCCAAGTTTAATCATATATATTGATATAGAGCTATATGATTATGTGAATATGTGTGTTTGTGTGTGTATATATATATATATATTTTTTCTTTTTGTTAGTGTAAAGTTTGGGAAATGAGTTGTTTTGAAGTTTGTAGCGTAAATTGGTACAATTTGCCCAGAGAACCTGTTGCAGATTTGTAAAAAAAATCCTTAACAGCATGCACATACTTGGACAAATTAGCTTCAGTTCTAGGAATTTATAGTCACAGATTTTTATGAAAAATTATGTAACCTCAGAAAAAAACCACATATTTTTCAAACTAATGATACAGAAAAATATAATTGCTATGTTACTAAGTTAAAAATAGTTTATGAAAAACTATATATAGCAGTGCCATAATTTTATTTTTATATGTATATATAAAATGTTATGAATTATTTTTTATTAATGTATATATAAATTATGTATATAAATATATTCCAATATAGCTAAATGCATGGGTTAAAGGTAAGAGAAAAATAAACCAAAAAGTTAACTGTATTTTTCAGTGATTAGTGAGATCATAGAAAGTTTTTTCTTTGTGTTTTTCTATATTTTCACTTTTTTCTACAGCAAACTACAGCTTTTGTCTTCAGAAGAAAGAAACTAGCTATAAAAATAATAGTTACAAAGAGTATGTTAGAAGTGATTTGTTGATTAGTGTATAATGCCCAGTAGAATGACTTTATTCTACAGGGAATCTTTTGGTGGCATTGAGGGAGTTTCAGTACTATCTTCACAAACAGTTTGAATATGGGAAGATATAAATACTTTTCCCTCCAAATTGCATTTCTGAAAGAAAATTAATATCAGACGAATAATTGTCTTTGACATTTTCATTCTTGTACCTTAAGATTTCTTCATGAAAATTTATATTTTATGGCATCTCTGCATCTTCTTATGGGAATTGGGTAAGAATTCAGTGCTTTATTTTATTGTCACTATTCTTTCCATGAAAAGTTGTAGAACATATCATTTTAGTACCAAGAGTTTCTCATGAGTTGTCAAAATATCTGAAAAAATTTTTTTCATATGGTTTATCTACCAAATGGAACAGAAAGCAATCCTGAACTGAATAGCTAAATAAACATTATATTCAATTCCTTTGAATCCTTATGGATACAAAACTATCCATCTATAGAATGAAGAACTGAACTCATGCAATTCGGATATAGAGTCTGTGTGCTTAACCACTATGCTATACTACCTACTAAATAGCAGAGTCATAGTCTCACAGACTGTGGGCAGATTTTCCTTAGAAAATCCAGTGCATTACAAATGAAGCAAGGGACATAAAGTGGCTTTGGCATAATCACTTAGCAATTTAGAGGTGGAATTGAAACTCAAATCTTCCAAAATTTTGTTACATTTTGTTAATATTTTCTTTGCCAGGATAATGAGTTATAGAAACAATCATTTAATACTTTGTGTCTTTAAAAGTAGAATTCCTTCTGGCCTTTACTTTGGAAACCTCAGAATCAGGAAGAATTTTCCAACAGTTGAGAATCATAGAGTTCTGGGGCTTTTAATGGCAGTCTATGCCTTCCTTCTCAACGTGGTTCTTGTTTAGACAGTACTATCTGGAAATGTGCAGAAAAAAAGAGTTCACCACGTCCGCCGAGAGCCATCTCTCGTTGTATTCTCTGGGGAACGTCAGGTGAGGAGGTACTGTCAGCGCTCTGACAGCGCGTGCGGACCCAGTGGTTACTGCCAGTGTCACCAGCTTCTCTGTCGGTGTTTTTTAGTGTCGAATATAAATTCCACACAAATTTGCTCTTTTCCTACTCCCAGTGAAGATGGAGAAGAACTGTTTTCCTCAAAATAGCCTCTCCTTCTAAGGGGAAAAAACTCTAGATGCCTTTCTTTAGAGAATACCCCAATTCTTTTATATATATTTTTAGGTTTCAAAGATTATCCTTGTCAGAACTGAAGTTTTCACAAACCCTGTCTTTCTTAAATTTTCCACATGGTTCCCTCTCTTTGAATTACAAAGCAGTCACTTTGAAAAAAACGTTTCAGGCCAGCAGAGACCTGGGGGCGAAGTGTTCGGCTATGTTGTACAGAGTTGGTGACCAGGTTATAGAAGTAAAATACGTGCTGCAGTCACTTCCCCTGGGCTGGACTCATCGTAAAGTCAGGGAGCCGTGACTCCAGGACTTGCAAATCCTCCTCTGAATGGTTATGTTCTTAGACCAGCCATTTCTAAATGGGTGGACCTTTTAGAGATCACCAAGGCAGGGATTTCAATACCCAGAACACATTTTATGTCCAGAATTATGTATAATTTGTCATTGATAAAATGCATTGTGATGACACAGGCTTAGGCTTTTCCTGGATTTCCACAGGATCCAGCCTTCTCACTTGCTTCCCAGCTTATAAAACTCACGGACACATGTTCAGTTTGGGGCTCTTTTCCGCCTTGCCCATCTTTATGTTAGTCATTGCTGATTAATGTAGTTCATCTTTTCTCTTTGTTTGATTTGCTGTTTAAACAGCATTTATAATTTTCACTATTTAAATTGAATCCAGATATTCAAACTACTGGCTATTCTTTCCACTGTGGTGTCTTTTGTAATGCTTCATTTCACTCTGACTTTACAGTCCCGCTTGTAATCTCAGAAAGAGCAGGAAAAGAAGATCCTAATGCTAATTTTAGAATTATGTGCTTCTGAAATATTAAAAACATTCTTGGTTAACTGGGTAATAATTGTCCCTTGGCTTGTTTAATGACAGCTCTTAGAGTGATTTCAAATCTGCAGGTAAGCCAGCTAGTGTCTCTGTTTCTTCTCTCCTGTTAAAAGGGGGGTTCTTTTAGCCTCGTGGGGGTAAGACCACAGTGAGAGGTTCTACGTGTGACTGAGCTACAAACGACAGCACTCTGACTTAGGAGGCACTACATAAATATTTGTTGACTGAATGAATGATTGTGATCCCATATGAAGTTTATTGTGAAAAGTAAAAAGTGTCTATTTGAAATTTGGAATGGTTTTGAGGACAATATAATCAAAAGAGTATATTAGAAATTTGGAGTGGTTCTGATGAATATATAATCAAGTGACATAACGGTAATGGACAGAAACAACAGAAATGGAATTTTAACTTACTGTCTTATTGCTCTACCCATCAATGTCTTAGGAGGAAATAATGATATATATATCATTCATACCAAAAATAGAGCCCATTTTTTGTTCAGTAGAAAAGATATGAAAGAGTTTCTGAGTGTGACAGCACTTTTGAACCTGAACCAGTGTCTAGATTTAAGAGATTTTAGTACAAAATGTATTATGTATTTTTTATTCTTAATTCTGTATAACATTGCACTGTCAATACATTCAATTTTAAGGTATTTATGAGTGATGAATTATCGGACCAAGTCAATTGGTGTCTACAACCTCTTGAATAAACCTTCAGCTAATTATATATTTTAAAATAAAGCCTTTTAAAAAGAGCCCTTAAACCTCAAAATTATTTACAATATACTTAATATTCTTTGGTATCTCTTGAAAAAGGGCAACACAGTGCCTACACATTTCTTGAGACAGAGGCATCTGAAATAGAGGAACAGACATTGCAACCCAACACCAGTTTTCATGAAGCTTGATTAATTTTTTTCTTCATCTTTTCTCTCACCGCGGTGATCAGCCTGAGGGGATGTGATGGACTCGAACAAGACGCTGGTGACCGAGTTTGTTCTCACAGGACTCACAGAGCGTCCGGGGCTGCAGGTCCCCCTGTTCCTGGTGTTCCTGGTCACCTATCTCACCACCATGGTGGGCAACCTTGGACTGGTGGCTGTCATCTGGAAGGACCCCCGTCTGCACAGCCCCATGTACTTATTCCTCGGCAGCTTAGCCTTCGCAGATGCTTGTTCTTCATCCTCGGTGACCCCCAGGATGCTTGTTAACATCTTAGACAAGAGTCAAATGATATCCCTCTTCGAGTGCATGGCCCAATACTATTTTTTCGGTTCCAGCGCCACTACAGAATGTTTCCTCTTGGTGGCGATGGCCTATGACCGCTATGTAGCCATATGTAACCCCTTGCTTTATCCAGTGGTGATGTCCAACAGACTCTGCACTTGGCTGATAAGTATGTCATATGTCATTGGTTTTCTGCATCCCATAGTTCATGTAGGATTATTATTTAGATTAACCTTCTGCAAGTCCAATGTAATACATCATTTCTACTGTGAAATCTTGCCACTATATACAATTTCTTGCACTGACCCGTCTATTAATGCATTGATGGTTTTCATTTTTGCCACTTTTATACAAGCTTTTACTTTTATGACCATCATAGTGTCTTATATCCGTGTCGTCCTTGCCATCCTGAAAAAGAAGTATGCAAAGGGCATGAGCAAAGCCTTCTCCACGTGCAGTGCCCACCTGCTATCTGTGTCCTTGTTCTATGGCACTCTCTTCTTCATGTATGTGCGTCCTGGGTATGGACAAGCTCAATATCAGGATAAAATGTATTCACTGTTCTACACAATTGTAATTCCCCTGCTAAACCCCTTTATTTACAGCCTAAGAAATAAGGAAGTCGTAGGTGCCCTGAGAAAAGTGATAAGGAAATAGCTTTCAAGAAAACTTTCATTATTCTTTCCATTTGACTCTCTGTTTAAACAAAGCATAATATCTGGCCCTGGGTTTTGCACACAGTAGGGACTTAATAAATAGTTGTTAAATGAATGAATAGTGATACTTAGACTAGATATGCTCGCCTTAGTTATAAGTTGTGATCATCAAGTTAATTAACGAGCACAGTAACGACAGACTCCACTTATTTTTGTTATTGTTTTAAATCCATCCTCAAGGATGAAAGTGAAACTGAAATCCCCAAAGTATGAAGTCTTTGTAACAGGAATGAGCTCTTACGTTGCCAGATACACACATTTTAATACTCCTTTGAGCTTATATTCTTTTAAAGAAAGACTTAGCCTGTGTAAATCCTCTGTTTAAAAAGTACTCTTGTCCTCCTAAATAAGTCAAGTGGTTTTTCAAAACCTTCTCTGTAGCAGGTAGGTATTTATAATGATCCAAACAATATGCACACCAAAGTAACATTGTTAGACTACATATGGCAACATATATTCCTCTTGAGGATTTTAAATGGATATTTCCAGGAAGTTTAAAAGTGATTTTGAAAATTAACTTATATTTGTATTGCATTCATTGAAAGATATAAAGATTTAGCAGTTAAATACTCAAAAAATTGATTTTCCTGCAATATAATGAAAAGTTCTGAGTTCTTTAAAAACTTCTACTTTTTAAATTAATTATTCATGCTGAGTCCCTTGTTTCCAACACACATATACCAGTTGAATACATTATTTTTCCTGGAATTAACAACAACCTGAAATTGCAGAAGTGCTTGATCATCTCTTAGTTACGTAACTTACATTGATGTTTTTCCTCACAAAAACTGTGTGTGTTTTCTGTCTGGCCCTTTTGCCTCTTTGGCTTCCTGACTTGACTACGTATGGCTTTGTGAGTATCCTCGTGAAAAATAAAGGGAAAGATATCCCCATATATATGATACGTTTGCCTCACTGCCAGCCTATTATTCTTATTTGAAGAAACAATTTGTTAAGTCACAGGACCCAAAGCCCAAGGTGGGGCAGGCTGGCTTCAGCAAGTGTGTCTGGACAAAGCTTCCCTAGAGCCTCTTTCCTCTCACTGCATTGAGCTCCGCCTTCTGCGGTGGGGGCTGTTTCTTAGCAAGTTGCTCCCCGTGGTTGCAGAATCCCTATAAAGTTCCTGTCTGCAGCCAAGGCCAGTGGCAAAGCTCTTTCACTTTTTTTCTTTATTTGCTCTAAGACTGTGTAGTCTTGACTCTATGGTTGCTATATGTCAAATATAGACTTTCTCACCTTCATACCTTTATTCTTTCTAGAACAACTGTTACTAACTTTGGTGTCATCTAGAGGCAGATTATTACATTCTACCTGGTTTTGTCAG
Organism: Tapirus indicus; assembly: GCA_031878705.1. Classification (NCBI taxonomy): domain Eukaryota; kingdom Metazoa; phylum Chordata; class Mammalia; order Perissodactyla; family Tapiridae; genus Tapirus; species Tapirus indicus. The sequence goes on along the minus strand of CM062928.1, from coordinate 91,575,549 downwards.
GCACATGTTTATACATAGCAGGACTGCCATCATCACAGTCCCCCTGGGGAAAAACAGTACAGGAAGTTCCACAGTCAATGGAGATAAAATTTTTGCAAATAGTAAACAACGAAAATTGAATTTCCCATTTTAACGTATTTCTTTTCATGGTACTCAAAGTTGGAAAAAGCTAGTGCTTGGCTTTTTAGCGATTCTTAAGAGCAGACTTTCTAAATTTCTTTCTTTCTTTCTTTGGTGTATCTTTCACCAAAGAAGGGGAAAGATGGCTAGAGGGTCTTGAACTTGCTACTCTGTTAGAAGGAGGACACGTTAACAGGGGGAAAAGTCCACCTCTTCTGGCCCTGGGAGATTATGAGGGAGGAACAGAAGATGACCATGGTAGAGGAAGAGTCAGACATGTGGGTTTTAATCTCTCCTCTGGAGAGGATGGGATGTGGAAAGCAGAGAGGCAAATTAGATAGGCATGAGGCAGTATGTTTTCTATTGCTGTTGTAACAAATTACCACAAATTTAGGGGCTTAAAACAACATAAATTTATTATATAGTCATGCATGGCATAACAAGGTTTCCATCAATGATGGGTGGCATATATGACAGTGGTCCTATAAGATTAGTACCATATAGCTTAGGTATATAGTAGGCTATACCATCTAGGTTTGTGTAAGTACACTCGATGATGTTGGCACAATGATGAAAGTGCCTAACGATGCGTTTCTCGGAATGCACCTCTGTTGTTAAGAGATGCATGCCTGTATTACAGTTCTGTATGTCAGGAGTCTGACAGGGATCTCACTGGGCTAAAATCAAGGCGCCAGCATGGCTGAGTTCCTTTCTGTAGGCTCTGAGAGAGAATTCGTTTCCTTTCCTTTTCCAGCTTCTGGAGGCTGCCTATATTCTTTGCTGGTAGGCGCCTTCCTCCACTTTCAAAGCCAGCACCGTTGCATCTCTGTGCCTGGCTTTTGTAGTAACACCTTCCTTTGACATTGACTCTTCTGCCTCCTTCTTCCACTTTAAGGACCTGTGATTATAATGGATCTGCCCAGATAATCCAGGACAATCTCCCTATTTTAAGGTCAGCTGATTAGCAACTGTAATTCCTTCTGTAATATTAATTCCCCCTTTCCATGTAACCTGACCTATTCACAGGTTCACATCTTTGGGGGCCATTACTATCACAGGTAGCCTTAGAAAAGGGGGACTTTTGCCTAGATTCCAATTTAGGGCACTGGAAAGGAATCATTTCAGGCTTTGCTCCTTCCTTCTCTGGCTACATCAAAGTAAACTTGGTTCTGCAGAGTGCACGGGCAGGAAAGCTTGAAGTTTAGTTTTAGAGGCTGCTCTGCTTTCCTGCATTGCATGGCCAGGACCTAGAAATTCCTGGCGATGTCTGAGAGTAGCCAGGAGACCCATTCTTGCAAGGGATGAGGTGACGGCAGAGGGTTGGTTGGGGCGTGTAGCTGGAGGGTGTAATAGATACCCTGAGGGGTAACCACACCACAGACCTGAGAGGGGCGGAGAGCCTTGGAGGACAGCCAAACCCTGTCCCATTCAAGAGAGACCAGATCACAAGTTCCAACAGGCACTGACTTTGGCTGCCAAAGCTGACAAATGACCAGTCCTGAAGAGTCATGGGATATTAGTAGGGCAAAGAGTGGTAAATGATAATCAGAGGAGGTACAGAGAAGAAACTGTTAACTGATCACCAAATCTATTTTCTTTTCATCCTAGACACACTTTTCAGTTGCCTGCAGTCATATGATTGAGTTTAGATTGGAAATGGCACACATCACTTACATTTCTGGCTCATAAGCATCTCACATTTGGAACCCCCTGTGAATGTTCCCTTTATAGCTTAATCCAGAGGAAAACACAAACACTGAAGGAAGTCAATTGTGGAAAATGCTTGAGTGACAAGTTGAAAAGAGTCTGGGACTCTGAATCATCGATGGGAGTAGCATAGTCTTTCAGTCAGGAACATGTGATTTATACTTGCAGTAAAGGAGAACTAAACTTCTGTTAAGTCAATCCACTAAAATATTGGGGATTATCTCTAAATTCAGGTAGTGTTACTGTAAACAATATACACATGCAATGCAAAAAACCTCTTCAACTGTATACATTAACTATTGGGTCTATTTCTCAGTACAGGGACATGGATATTTAGGCTTAAGAATTTTAGTTGTTATTCTATGTGCAATGAGAACTTATTTTTAATTTTAAGTGGGATGGGATGGTAGTGTGTGTATGGGATGGTAGGGAAATGGTGTACATTTTATAAAAATCAGGCTGGTGTCAGTGTGGAAAATGGATTGGATGACTGTGTTAGCAGATACAGATAGGGTAGTTAGGAGTTTATTTAATAAGCCCAGGCAAGACATGAATGTACCCTGGATTTTAGGACCAACTGTGCAGATAGAAAGAAATAGTTGGATTTCAGGCATCTTTAGTAGATAAAATCTAGAGGCAATGGTCAAAACAACGGGTTTGAGGGAGAAGTTAGTGTCATGGATGTGTTCCTGGTTGATGGCTTGCATAAATGCATGTTTGGTGAGCCTATTTCTTGAGACAGGGACAACTGGAAGAATACCAGGTTTGGGGTGGAATAGATGAAGATCTTAATTTCATGTTTAGACACGTTAATTCTAAGGTACCTTTGGGATTTCCAAATGGACAAGTCAAGTAGGTAGTTGGGTAGTGCCATCATTAAGAGAAATAAGAGGAAGAAAAACAAGCTTATTCTAAACTCCATTCAGTGACATTTTATAAACATGCCCATACAGTGAACCCCAAGGACACTATGTGTTGTTTTAATTGTCATAACTAGCTGTGTATGGATGACTTGATGATTAGCTCACAATGCCCAGTAGAACAACTTTGACTTCTTCCTACTGGGAATCTTTTGGAAGCACTAAGGGAATTTCAGAATTTTTAAAGAATGGGTTTGCATATAGAAGGAAGAAATGCTATCTCCTTCCAATCTGGAGTTCCAAGGAAAATCAATGCACAAATAATACTGCTTCATCTCTGTACTTTTTCTGTTACTTTGAAAAAACCAGCACATGTCCAGTTTCCCGTGTTCTACAGGAACTGGGTGAGAGTGCAGAGATTTTAATAAGTTTCATTATAATAGCATTGTAATTTGACTGTATGATAATAAAACATCTAAATAAGAAATTAAAACCCTCAACAGGCTTTTTTCTTTTAGAAATCAGCAACCGAAATCTGGAGAGACAGAAGTAAATGTCTGTCTGAACATGTATATTCAGTTAGAATTACTACTGCCTGGATAGCATGTTTGTTGGGAAGTTTTTAAATAATAAACTTTGATTAATAGAAGAATGAAAAATGAAAACAGTGATAAGAAAAATTCAGAGTTTATTTTATAATGTAAAGTTTTCTTAATTGAATTGTGCAGCTGTGCACAGCTAAAATCTATCTTAGTAATTTTTTAGAATAGGAAATTCTGGCTTAAGATTTGTGGCTGAGTACGATAAAAATTCTTTAATTGTATGGAGTCATGAGCATATGGGCTAAAGTAACTCAGAGTAATTTCAAAAGACTCCTTGGGTTATCTATCATGTAACTGTTGAGAAAAAGTCACAAAGCTTCCTGATTCTTGACTAAATTATACACTGCAGGACCTAAAACTAGGAATAGCAATAATTTGGTTTATTTAAGGTTATGAAGAAAGTTGGGCCAGTTTATGCAGGATAAAAATCTCTTGAGGTTCTTAATTTTCAACTAATATTTTTGCCTGTGTTGTACATACTAGGCATGTATATATTTAAAAGTAAAAAAAAATCTAAAACTCATTAATTCTTCATTTATTTTTGGTGAACATAGGAAAATATCTCACGATCCTCTCTTATCCTGATCACTGATTTTTAGGAAAAGAGTTTTATTCATAGTTTTAAATTAGATAAATCCAATTTTTCTAATATATTCTCATTGTAAGATTTTTTTACGTTCTGTAAGTATTGAGAGGTGTGACTATAAAATTATGAAAATGTTTTTTCATGCATGGAAATACCATAACAACCTGTATACCTAAATGGATTTGTTTTTCTTTTCAAGGTAATCTAAAAGAATCTATATTCACCAGAAAACTCCCTTTTGGAGTTCTTTCAGAGACTGTTTATTATCATGAAAAAAAATCAATGTCATTACTTCATGCAAACATCAAACGTTATATTCACACAGTGACAAAATAATAAGTCTACAGGAATAAATTTAATAACAAAATGACTGAAATTACAAAAAAATTCTAAATAGACTCTGCCACTCTATTTGAATCCTTACCTTATTCAGTTACAGACAACTTTGGAATATTAAAAAAAATGTACTCTCAGTGGTCAAAAGTTGGCTCCTATTGATAATATCCAAAAGAAAATGCTAATTTCCCTGAAGGCTATTTTGCATTTAACTGATATTTATGCACAAAAATATGGAGATGATTGCATCCTAATTTTATGTTGGAGTTTTCAATGCCACAACATCTCCTTAAAAAGGCAACAATAGGATTTCAGTGTTCTTGTTTGTCGTCTCCATTACTAACACGTTGGAGACCATTCTTTCACACATCTCTTTATATGCGTATATAGATGCATATACACACATATGAGCCAATTACATAATTTTACGTGAAAAGAGTCATAACATACATGCTGCTTTTCTCACGGAACTCTTTTGATTTCCCCTCTCCCTCACTTCCCTCACTGCTACCTCTACTCTCATTCCAGGACACCAGTGCTACAAACTTAGTGTCTATTACCCATGTGTTTCTCCATGTAAAAGAGAGATTTAAAAATGCGTTGGTTGTTTTACAATAATGAGATATTTTTTACATATCTCTGTATCTCACTCTTCTTAGATAACTGTACATTGCGGAAATTCCAAAATCAAAATCAGGTAGAATAGCTCTTTTTTCGTGGCTAAATTGCATTCCACGATATGAATGTTCTGTGATTCACTCACCATTTCACTGCTGACACATCTGGTCTTCGCTACTTGAGCAATAACGCACTGGGTAGTCTGTATGTCTATCTTTGTGAGTGGCACTTTTATTTCTAGGGTATAGATAAGAGAGACTGGTAGATGAAAGGGTATCTATATTTAAAAAAATTAAATGGGATCATATAAAATTACATTTCAAAAAGGCTGTTGCAATTCACATTTCCACAAGTAACATGTGAGAGTACCACTTTTCTCACCTCAGTCAGCAGTATTTTTATTTATTTTAATTTCTGCTAATCTGATACATGAGAAAGGAGGTATCTGCGTGTGTGTATCTATGACACATAGAAATCTGAGCATCTTTTCATTATATTTATTGGCCATTTTGATTTGTTCACTGGCACACTTGTTTATTCATATCCTTTACTCTTCTTCTAGATTGTTTGCCTTTTACTTATCTATTTTTTACATTTATTTTTATGTTACAGACATAAATCTATGTCTTTCATATACAAGGCAAAATATATTTCCCAACCTATTATATGCCCTTTGACTCTGCTAGATCTTCTTTTGCTATGCATTAAAATTATATAGTGGCTATGTTTTTATACTGGCTTTCTTCTCTTGGATAAGGATTTCTCTAACCTCTATGTTACACTCTTATTGCCTAAATTTCTTAGAAAATATCGACTGTGTGGGATAGGAGCCCAAACTCACTTATTTCCAGCCAGCCAACCAACAGTGTCAGCATAATCCATTAAATCAATCATCCTTATCCTACTGAACTGAAATGACATATTTGTCTTCTGCCACATTCTGTATATACTGGAATTGATTTCTGAGCTCTCTGTTCTTTTCTACTGGTCCTCTCATCTATTCTTATGCCATTATCTTAATGTTTTGATTATTATATCTCTGTATCATGGTTCAATATCAATTAAAGTACTCTAACTACTCTTACTATTTATATTTTTCTTGGGGAATGTGGGAAATTTTCTTTTATATGAATTTTAAGATGAGCATACACAGTTCTAAAAACTGCATCTAACTTTTGTTAGATTGAAAGTGATTTGCATTGAATTAACTTGTCACTTTAGGTGAATATAATTTTAAAACTTTATATTACAGATAATTTTGAATGTACATAAAAGTACACAAATGAAGGTAAAAATTAAGGACTACTAATTAAATAAGAAGCACTTCTTATGAATATGTTAGTCACATAAAAAATTCACTGTTTCTATGATTCTTTTGTGAATGCTTCCTCACCTGTGCTTTCATTTTAGGATTGGCCAGGTCGGATATGTCAGAAGAAAACAAGACGCTGGTGACCAAGTTTGTTCTCACAGGACTCACTGAGCGTCCGGGGCTGCAGGTCCCCCTGCTCCTGGTGCTCCTGGTCACCTATCTCACCACCATGGTGGGCAACCTTGGACTGGTGGCTGTCATCTGGAAGGACCCCCGTCTGCACAGCCCCATGTACTTATTCCTCGGCAGCTTAGCCTTCGCAGATGCTTGTTCTTCATCCTCGGTGACCCCCAGGATGCTAATGAATTTTTTATCTAAGAACCATGTGATATCTCTCCTTGACTGTATGGCTCAATTTTATTTTTTTGGCTCCAGTGCCACCACAGAATGTTTCCTCCTGGTGGCGATGGCCTATGACCGCTATGTGGCCATATGTAACCCCTTGCTTTATCCAGCAGTGATGTCCAATAGTCTCTGTACCCAGTTTATAGGTGTTTCATATGTCAGTGGTTTTCTACATTCAGCGATTCATGTGGGTTTGTCATTTAGATTAACCTTCTGCAGGTCCAATGTAATACATTATTTCTACTGTGAAATTTTACAACTGTTCAAAATTTCTTGCACTGATCCTACAGTTAATACTCTTCTGGTTTTAATCTTTTCGGCCTTTATACAAGTCTTCACTTTTATGACCATCATGATCTCTTACTCCTGTGTCCTCTTTGCCATCCTGAAAAAGAAGTCTGAAGAGGGCAGAAGCAAAGCCTTCTCCACGTGCAGTGCCCACCTGCTCTCTGTCTCTCTGTTCTACGGCACTCTCTTCTTCATGTATGTGCGTCCTGGGTCTGGACCAGCTGAAAATTATGACAAAATGTACTCTTTATTTTACACAATAATAATCCCTCTACTAAATCCTTTTATTTACAGCCTGAGAAACAGAGAGGTTATAGGTGCCTTGAGAAGAATAATGAAGAAGTAAATAGTTGCCAGATAATTTTCAAACTATTTCTTCAAATCTTTTGTTGAAAATAGCCCAAATTCTATAGATTAGCCATGCCTCTGCCATTTTACCAGAGGGTTGGTGGTCACAGCGGTTCATGAGCTCTGAGTGAAGGAACCCAGCCTTCTGTTATGTTTGCTTGGATATGGGTCCAGTGAAATTTTCATAACATTATCCATAATTAGCTTATTTAGACACATTGTGCTCCATTTTTATCTGAGCATGTAGCTTTTGCAAATTAGTTATTTTCTAGGGACTTCCAGAATTCCAGGTAGTAATTGACAAGTTTACTGAGAAATAGCTGTACCTGAGGCTGGCATGTAGGTTAGTCATTCAGTTCACGAATGAGCCCAGCCCACCGCTCTGGACCTGCAAGTCGATACGGCTTGTTGTTCTCTGTCATACACAGTAACTCTGGCAGATTAACGAAAAGAAAATTCTGCTTCTTGGTAGAATATATTCCTGAGAAGAAATGTACTGTTTAGTGATAAAAGTTAGGAAAAAGTGAAAAGTTCTAAAAAATTTGATGGATCTTAGGGAGAAAAATGGAAGGTGGCATGAATTAAAGAATGGAGCATCAAAATTAATCACAGCTCATATTTACAACTCCAAATACTATTTTTATCAGAGATATTGCATGTAACATGGTACTCAATAATTTATAAATTTAGAAATATTTGAGTATAATAAAAAGCAATTTCAGAGATCAGCCCTGTGACTGCACGACTATTCCTACCAGTTTAGCAGGAGCTGACCGAGCAGAAGGCAAGGACCTGGATTAGAGATGAGAACCTGAGTTCGTGTATAAAGCTGGGTGAAGATTTGTGTCGTGAATTCTCCACCACTAATTTATTCCTGTTCAGGGACATGATCACTTAAAAATATGTATATTTCAATTTGTTTTATAATTACTATTTAGACATAGATGATTCAACTCCTCTTTTAGCAAAACAGTTATATTCCTTGAACAATCTGGTATTTTTTTGGAATATTTGTTCAGGAAAAATAATTGTATGAAATGAGAATTAAGTTTCAGCTGTTGAAGAATAAAAATATGCCAATTGTTCTAGTATTTTTAAAACACTTTAGCTCTTGTAAGTCGATAATTCCAACAAATACACTAAAAGTATTCTCTAAAAATTTAGGCACAAGATACATATTTTTTATCACTTAAACTTATTTATCATATAAAGTTTATTGGAAAAAGTCAACTTGTTTGTATGGTCTTAAGATTAATTCCAATTGATCCTTAATAATAAAATTTCTTTTAAGAATATCCCACATGATTAAATTTATTCTCTTTAAAAACTATCTGTACTTGCAGATGACTTTCAACAGTTTTTCAGTCTTAGCCACTAATTTTGCAAACACTGTAAACTAGATCTCTTTCCTTAACATTTTAATTTTCTTTTTGAGTAAAAGCCTTTTTCTGCAATTTATTATTGGTCTTTTTAAAGTAATCCCTTAAATCTTTCTTACTATCTGTAAATGTAAATACATTTATTTCTTAATGTATGTGGTATAACGTTTTATTTGGAGTATCTGCAAAAACAGCTATGTGTTATGATTTTTACACTCTTTTACTATCTTTATAATTGCACAAGTAATACATGATTTTATTAAGATTCTTTTCCATAAAATCTCAGCTATTTATTATATTACCTTGAAAATAAAGGGCGATGATTGAACTGTAGTCTTTTCCTCTATTTGAGGGCTCCCTGAGGAATTGACAGTTAGACAGTGTTTCAATGTCAATGCATATCTTGCATTGATATGCATTGATATCTTGCAAAGATATGCATTGACATTGACTTGGGATGAATTAGATTATTGCTGGGGTCAGTCTGAACTGATTGCTGACCCAAAATGTTCCTAAATATGTAGGATATCAAGTACGTCAAGATTGTTGATTGTGTACCTGGTATTTTGTGGAATGCGATTGCAGTAAAATATAGACATGAGGCAAACATCCCTCTAGGTGCTAGGTGACAGCAAGTTACTTAATCAAAGAGACCTGGAGCCTGCACCTCCCCTGTGCTGAGTGCTCTGTACTTACATAAGTTTGCATCCAGTGACTGAGCTTTGGAAGCTGTGTCTGGGTACCCACAGTCTCTGTCATGTGCTGCTACTTCACCTGTTGGGTATTTTTGCTTAAAGCTAAGTGAACTTAGGTGATAAATTTTTGTAAATAAATACTGGATAAGTCTATTGCATCTGTGAATTTGATTGTATCCTACATTTGAAGTCTACTACAGTGGTCTTATAAAATGGCCCTTGCTCAGGAGCATGGATAGGAAGGATCTTTTGAGACTTTGGGGCTGCAGTAGCTGCAAACTGATCCTTGGTTTTGAGATAGGTAGCTAGGTAGACATGAGTGGGAGATCATAGCTGGAGACCTTGTTGCATCAGTGAAGCCTCTTGCTGGTATCCGACAAGATACAGATAAAGGGGAACTAAGACCTGCCTGGTGCCACCACCGGAGTCTGAGGCCATCAACCACGATGGTAAAAACAAATGCACAAACAACACATACAAAGCCTTCTGCTATACACCTCTAGAGGATTTTGACCTTTCTTTAATTTACATACAAATTCCACATGTGTTAGTCCCCCTTCCTCAGGGGATGACTGCCATGACAGTTCTGGAGATACCCCTAGAAGGTCAAGAACTCCCCCTTCCAATGGGTGGGTGGAGGAAAAACCGTTATTGGCAGATAACCAGATAATGCTAATTCCTTTCTAAACAGCCCAAATAAAAATAAAACTAAGCCAAGACACAGGGCAGATGCATTCTCTGGCACTGCCCGTTCCTCCCTTGGAGTATATCTGACCCTTCCTGTGATAAATCTCTGCTTGCTTGCTGTTGTCATTGTGTCGGTGTCTGAACTCTTCTCTTACGCTGACCAAGAACCTGGGCGATCGGACTCTTCAGCCCAGTTACAGTTTGAGGTAGTGGAAGTATTTTGAGGCAAATTATGGGGGACAAATCTTGTCAACGGAGTTTAGATGACATAGCTTCAAACTTCTAGGATTTAGCAAAATGAGTTAGTAAACAAAGGCAAATACGTAAAATGGCTAGAAACATTGCTTGTTTGTTACTAATAGCATTAACAAAATGGAAATTCTATCAGAGCACAAAGAGATAGACTGACTTAGGAGAGAAGAGACAAATATGTAAAATAGAAAATGAGTCATTTTTCTGGGATCCTCCAGATATTATATTTACCTGGTCAACTTGAAGTCAACATACTCACTGTCCAAGAGGGACAAGGCCAGGTGACCATAGAAACAGGGGGGTACTGTTAAATAACTGGGACATCTTGCCAACAAATGAACACTAGAAACATGATGAGTTTTTGTGAGCCTGGATTCTCAGACTGCATGATCAAGGGAGTGATATTTTAATGGTAGGGAATCCATTAGGTCTGAATGGAGGGAATTAAATGGCCTGAGTACTATGGACTTCAGTGTACATTTCTCATTCCAAATAATGATACACCATGGTTAAGTTAGAAATCTAACAAGCTTACACTGAAAAGGGGACCTGCCTAATTCTTTCACCTAGTGGTAAATGAAAGATCCCTGCAGAAATAGTAGAAATGTTCTAAATGCAGACACCTTAGATTGCATATAGGTAAACCATGGAATCACTCTTAACGAAAAATGCCTCTGATGCAAACTATGATAAACTCAGTGATAAGGACAGTTCATCATGCTTGATAAATTCAGTGATAAGGACAGCTCATCATGCTTGATAAATTCAGTGATAAGGACAGTTCATCATGCTTGATAAACTCAGTGATAAGGACAGCTCATCATGCTTGGCACCCTCACCTAATCTTCCCTGTGGGAGAACAGAATGCTATACAAACAGCCACAGCAAACTTATCAGCTCATACTCTTGGGTCTCAATGACGGAAGAAAAATCTGTGTTTTTCAAAAGAAAAGGGATGACCAAAGATGGCCTAGCCACATGGAATTATTTTGGCGGCTAATGAAACTAGGATGAAAAAGAAAGAAATTGGTGAATGTGCTATATAAAATTTGGTGATGAATTATTACTGGCTGGGAGGTGGAAAACTGGTAGTTTGGGCAATTGCATTTGCCTTGCTGAAATGACCCTGACAAATTTGTTCTATTTACTCCTGGTCGGGTTATGTCAAAGCATATTGGGAAAACAAAGTGTGCATGTAAGGTGAGGGCACACTCCATTGGTTAAGGCAATAGAATAAGAATGTTAAGATCTACTTGCAAAATTTCAGCAGGGAAATTTGAAGACGTATGATCTGTCTAAGTTGAATGGCTTTGGGGTGGTGAACAGAGTTTTCTGGGATAACAGGAACTGAAACACAACACATGGTGATATCAGCAATGAACAGAGAGGGCAACATCAGAGGGCCAAAGACAAAACTCTGAGGGTAATGTGGTGCTGTGGTAGTAGGTGTCAGAGTTCTATTAAATTACAAATTGGAAAATGTGAAGGTAAGAAGACCCTGTAGAAATGTCACCTCCATCTGAATGTTTTGTCAGATTTGGTATGTTGTGAGAATGGAGGGCTTTGCCATTGCTTGCTGATTTCTAACCAGGTATTAGCCAAGTCTGCCCCCACCATTTCTAATCTGACATACAAACGAGAACCTTTAGAATTGTGCAAACTCTCCTCTGTAGCTAATATTAAGCAATACCAAGTCCTTGGAGGAGGATAATAAATTTCTGCTTTGATTTAAAAAGTGGTAGAAACAGGGATATTAATCTCCATTGGCTAATTATGTAAAAGTCTTGTCTGGTCTCTAAGATAAAAGACAGTTCATGGAGATTAACCACGACTGCTGAGTACTAAATAAAGTAGTTCTACTGATAGCTTTCTCTGTGCCAGGGATGGTGAAAGCTGTTCAAGAAGTACAGTGAACTGAAGGTGACTGGTGTGTTCCCATAGAGTTGGCCAAGGATTTATGTTTTTATTCCAATTTTAGAAGAAAGTCAAACAATTTTCTTTCATTTGGGAAAGCCTCCAATATGTGTTTGAGATAGTTAATCACTCCAGTGTAGACATACACCTCAGTTAGATAAGGTATAGATTTGATTTCTATAAAGAGAAAGCTAGTTTATTACGCTGAAGATACTATGCTAATTTATCTCTCAGAGGAGGAAGACACCTGGGAATTAAGAACTGTGGTGACACATATGATTAATCCAAAATCGCTAATCTGGCCAGCTAAAATATAGGGCCTTGCCCAGTCCATAAAATTTGGAAGAATTACTTGACCTGGGACCACAATAGACATTCCACAGGTAGTATGGAATAAATTGCTGTCTTTGCAGACCCTCTAGATAAGAAGAAGGCTATTTGCATGTTGATGAGTGTATATATTGCACTTCAGACTTTATTAAGCCCTATATTGAGTTACTAGAAAGAAAAATGAACTTCAATGGATTTGGGAAAACAAAAAACTTTTAGAGACTTATAAGCTGAGCCCAAACAGTCTCTCTGGAACTGTGTCACCCTCAGTTGCAATGATTTCAAGTGTGTCTGCTCTGCAGTTGCATGAAGATTGGAGTCTCTGGCAAACGTCAGCCCTACCTCACAGCGGCACCCACTGGGGTTTTTGGACTCGTAAATTACTTGATGGGCAGCAAGGAAGAGTCCTTTTGAAAGACAAGTGCAGGTCTGTTATTAGGCCATGGTGGAAACAGTTTTCTCCATGGAAAGACAGCAGATAACTTTAAAATGTGAGATAAGCAGTCTTGTGAGCAATGCTGGAGAAACGTTCTAGAATATGAGACAATTCAACAGGGCTCATTGATTGAATGAAAAGAGTATATATGGGAACACACTGGTGGTGTATCTGGAGAAGCACTCATAGTCCTCTATTCATGACCAGGTTATAGCCCTGCTACTGAACCTGAATGTGGGACACCCCAAGGAGGTACCAGCTCCTAGTGCCGAATGGGCCAAACCTTATGATTCTTCTCCTCCTAAAGCAAAGCAAGATACCTGGTTCATTAACAGAAGATCCAGAATTGAAAGACAAGATGCAGTTTGAAAAACCTTAGCCACTTCCTTCACAGAGCAAGGACATAATCTTGGTTGAAGAATGCAAAAGTAAATACATACAATGGGCAGAAGAAGGGTCATATACAGGACTCTTAGTAGTCTTCTCTGGTGGCCTGAAATGAGTCCTGACTGTAACAGCTAAGTGTTGTGCTTTGGGCCTCATTTGCCCTGTGACTGAGGCCACAGGGAGTTAGATCAAAGGGCGTTTATCAACTTTGTCCCACAGGCTACACTTCACTGGACCAAGGTGCACATTTTACTGTAGCTAATGCAATAACCTGGCTAAGAAGCTTAACAGTATGTTAAACCTATACTCAGTACATTAAACCTCCAGAACATATATCATACTTTCCCTCCATTATTTCCTTCATTATTACTTGAAATTTTTCTAGATGTTGAATAGAAACATTCAACTGTATATGTAATATGTGAGGTGGTATCTCATTGTGATTTTGATTTGCATTTCCCTGATGATTAGTGATGTTGAACACCTTTTCAAGCACCTGTGGCTATATGGTAGACTTATCATATCCTTTTCCACCCAGAAAGTAGTGGTTTGATTAAGAACGTGGATGAAGAATTTAAATGCCAGATAATAAAAATAGGTTGTGATAAGGGTATAAAGGATCAGCTGACTTGACTGAATGAATATCTTCATCTGAAAATGAAGCTTTTTCACGTTTCTGAGATACGGAGATAGGAATAAGGGAGTGAAAATTTTCTTGTACTTAAAAAAAGTTGATTTGAGACCTATCTTCTTTTTTAAAAATTGAGATATAGTTGACATATAGCATTGTGTTAGTTTTAGGCGTACCTCATAATGATTTGATATATGATAAATTGAGAAATGATTACCACAATAAGTTTAGTTAACATCCATCAACTCATATAATTACAATTTTTTCTTGTGGTGAGAATTTTTCTTGGTGAAGAATATCGGCCCTGAGCTAAAATCTGTTGCCAATCTTCCTCTTTTTGCTTGAGGAAGATTGTCACTGAGCTAACATCTGTGCCAATCTTCCTCTATTTTGTATATGGGACGCAGCCACAGAATGGCTTGATGAGTGGTGTGTAGGTCCATGCCTGGGATCCACAGCCATAAACCCTGGGCTGCCAAAGCAGATCACATGAACTTAACCACTATGCCACCAGGCTTGCTCCTTGTGATGAGAACTTTTAAGATCTACTTACTCTCTTAGCAACTTTCAAATGTACAATATTGATAACTATAGTCACCAAGCTGTATATGACTCCCCAGGACTTAGTTTTCTTATAACTGGAAGTTTGTACATTTGATCACCTTCACTCATTTTGCCCCTGCCTCTGGCAACCACCAGTCTGTTCTCTGTTACCATAAGTTTTTTTTTTTTTTTTAGATTCCACATATAAGTGAGATCATACAGTATTTGTTTTTTTCTGTCTGACTTATTTCACTTAGCATAATGCCTTCAAGTTCCATCCATGTTGTCACAAATGGCAAGATTTCCTTCTTTTTTATGGAGAATAATATTCCATTGTATATGTATACCATAAATTCTTTATCCATTCCTCCATCAATGGACACTTAGGTGGTTTCCATTTTCTTGGCTAATGTAAATAGTGTTGCAATGAACACAGGGGTGCAGATATCTCTTTGAAATAGTGATTTTGTTTCCTCTGGAGATATACCCAGAAGTGGAATTGCCGGATCATATGGTAGTTCTATTCTTAATTTTGGGGGGAATATCCATACTCTTTTCCATCGTGGCTGCATCAATTTATATTCCCACCAATAGTGCACAAGTGTCTGCTTTTCTCAACAATATTTGTTATTTCTTGTCTTTTTGATAGCAGCCAGTCTAACAGGTGTGAGGTGGTATCTCACTGTGATTTTGATTTGCATTTCCCTAATGATTAGTGATGTTGAGGACCTTTTCAAGCACCTGTGGCTATTTGTATGCCTATTCAACTCCTCTGCCCATTTTTTAACTGGATTGTTTGTGGTTTTTTTGCTACTGAGTTGTATGAGTTCTTTATATATTTTGGATATTAACCATTTATCAGATATATGATTTGCAAATATCTTCTCCCATTTGGTAGGTTGTCTTTTCATTTTGGCAGTGGTTTCCTTTGCTGTGCACAGCTCTTTAGTTTGATGTAGTTCCAGTTGTTTATTTTTGCTTTTTATGCCTTTGCTTTTGGTGTCAAATCCAAAAAACCATTCCTAAGACCAATGTCAAGGAGCTTACTTATTATGTTTTCTTCTAGGAGTTTTATGGTTTCAGGTCTTACTTTTAAGTCCTTAATCCATTTGGGTTAATTTTTGTGTATGATGTGAGATAGTGGTCCAGTTTCATTTTTTGCCTGTTGTTGTCTGATTTTCCCAACACCATTTATTGAAGAGACTATCCTTTCCCCATTGTATATTCTTGGCTCCTTTGTTGTAAATTAAGAGACCATACATATGTGGTTCTTATACTTTTTAATACACCAATTTCTACAATATTTCATGGACAGAAAATAGACCTTTTTAAAACTGCAACGAACTCCAGAACCTATATCATCCTTTTCCTCCATTATTTCCTTCATTATTACTCCATTTCCTCCATCATTTCCTTCATTATTAGTTGAAATTTTTCTAGATGTTGAATAGAAGCATTCAACTGTATGTGTAATTTTTCCAAAGCTAAATTTAGTTTTTCCTCTGGTCAGTCCATTTCCAAAGTATTACATTAACTAAGGGGTTTAAGTACAATTTCCCAAAATATCCTTTCATCCTGTGGATTAATGTCTAGATAATTTTTATTTTAATTTAGTTCTATAAATGAACCAACAAATCCTTTATTTCAGCATCAATGTGGAAATAAGACTAAAATAATGCTTAACAAACCACACGTCAGTTAATATGATGATGCCATAATTAATATTTAATTCCAGTTAGTATTCTTAATGCTGTCTTTTGAAAAGTAGAAGTTTCAATTTTGTTGAAGTCCTGTATATCACTTTTTCTTAGTGGTCACTGCACATTGTTTCATCTAGAAACCTGTGCCTACCCTAAGGTCAGAGAGATTTTGTCCTGTGTGTTTTTTTAGAAATTTTAAAGTTTTAGTTTTAGCATATATCTCTAAGAGTTATTCTAATTTACTTTTTGTGTATGGGATGAGTTAAGACCTAAGGTTCATTTTTTAAAATATATATATCCAGTTTTTCCATTCCTATTTTTGAGAAGATTATGTCTTCCCCCACTGAATTACACTGGTAGTCCTTGAAAAAATCAACTGACCATATGTATCAGTCAGAGTTCTTCAGAGAAACGGAACCGATACAGAGATTTATTTTAAGGAATTGGCTCGTGTGATTGTAGGGGCTGGCATGTTGGAAATCCATAAGCAGGCTGGCAGGCTAGAAACTCAGGCAGTATTTCTACATTACAGTCTTGAGACAGAATTCCTTCTTCTCCGGGAAACCTCAGTTTTTTCTCTTAATGCCTTCAACTGATAGACTGAGGCTCGCCCACAGCACCGAGAGTAATCTCCCTTACTTAAAGTCAACTGATTGCAAATGTTAGTTACATCACAAAATACATTCACAGCGACATCTAGAGTAGCATTTAATCAAACATTATAGGGATCACCTCATATGTTCTCAGGGATCACAGCAGTTCTGTGCTGCCTACGGTCTGCTGTCTGAAAAAATAGTTTTTTCATATATTTCATATATTTTGTCCAGTTTTCTGTTTACAGTGGAAGTGCAAATCTCTTTTACTAGGGGAAATAGAGTACAAGACACTGCTTTTCATGATTTCTTATCTCTTACCGAAATCTCCTAGTACTTCTTTTCTGACTACTTGATAGAGTCTACATTCCTTGGTGTGAAGATCCCTAAAGAACCCAAGCAAATATTCTGCATTCCTGCATTAAATAGGTAATTTACTTGTTTCTATGACTCTGCTGCTATTGCTCCCTTCTTCGTCAAATTGAAAGCCTTCTTCACCTTTATTATTTTCTAAACTGTGTCATTAGAATTCTAAGAAGCTTGACCACCCCAAAAGTGATCATTTGCCTCTTTCAACATTAATTTTTATTACTTATACAAAAATAGATATGTAAAAATGTTGACTGTAATGGAGAATGACAGTTCTAAAAAAAAGTAAAAATAAAGTGTACTTATACAGTGCAAAGGAGTTACTGCTCAACCCTCTTTTATGGCAATAGTGGAGAAGAATCAAAGACAACTTCCTCGATGGCACTGTTGCAGGACAAAAGACATAAGAGAGAGGTAGCAGGAGTCCACAAGGCTCTCATTCCAGACTGAGGGAGCACAATATATAAAAATAATTCTCCACATTTGAATCTGTGTGTTTAAGTATATATGGAAAGTAAAGTGATAGGGGGATGGGAGTATCATAGATAAGACTGGAAACGTAAGCAGGAATAGACAATGGAAACCCATTTACATCAGGCTAATGAGTTGGGCTTCATTATAGGTAGATGGTGCACCAATGAAAGGTGATGAGCAAGATAAAAAATTACACCTCAAAAGTTAAATTCTGGTGATGGCATAAAAACTAGATTGAAACAGAACAAGATTGGAGACAGAAAAATGAGGTTATGATTACAAATCATTGAAAATTTCTTTCTTTGAATTTTGCCATTGAAAAAACATGATGCCAACCTGGTTTTCTTTCCTTTGTCTGGAAGCCCAGATGGTATTCTCTTTACTTTAAAATTTAATAGTTTTGGGGGCTGGACTGGTGGCATAGTGGTTAAGTTTGCATGCTCCGCTTCAGCGGCCCGTGGGTTGCCGGTTTGGATCCTGGGAGCAGACTTACACACCACTCCTCAAGCTGTGCTGAGGTGGCCTCCCACATAGAGCAATTAGGAGGGTGTACAGCTATGACATACAACCATCTACTGGGGTTTTGGGGAGAAAAAAAAGGAAGAAAAGGAGGAAGATTGGCAACAGACGTTAGCACAGGGCAAATCTTCCTAAAAAAAATAAAACAAAATAAAAATTTAATAGTTTTAATATGCTATGTCACAAGTTATTTCCCTTAATTTTCCAAGGTATATAATGGACTTATTAATATATAGATTCATATCTTTTTTATTTATGGAAAGTTTTCTCATGTTATATCTTTAATAATTCTATTTAATTGACATTTTTCTTCTTCAGGGACTTATTTTATATATGTATATAAATATAAAAAAATATATATGTATGTTAGATTTTTTTGCCTATCAAATATATCAAATCATTTTTTCTCTGATCATTTTTTACCTCTTTTTACTTTTGTTTTTCCTACTTGGCTGTTTTCATGACTTTTCTCAATGTTCTGTTGTTCCTTTTCTCTATTATTTATGTATGCATAAAAAATGACCAAACTTTAATGACCTCCCAACAATCTAATTAATTATTATCTCTCACAATTCTGTGGTTTGGCCAGGCTCAAAGTGGGCAGTTATTTCACTTCATGCAATGTCAGCTGGTCTACAGTCATATGTAGGCTCAGCTGGTCTAGATTTTCCAATCCATAGCTCATTCACAAGTCTGGTCCATTGAAGAAGATGGCTGGAACACTGGGCTCATCTTGGATACTAGAGTCTTTTTGTTCTCTCTCCAGGTGATCTCTCTGTATCCAAAAGTGGAAGCAACCTCTTAAGCCTGAACTGGCACAGCATTACTTTTGCTGCATTCTACTGCTTAAAGAGAGTCACTGGGCTAGCCCCGGTTCAATGGAGGTAGGGACTACACAAGAGCATGAATACCAGGAGATGTGGTTCATTGGGTGCATCTTTGGAAACTGCTACCCCATTCAATTTTCTTCAATATGTTTTCAATAAAATCTATTTTTCCTTGGCACCTTATAGTTAAGTCTATTTCTAAGAATATTTTGTCTTCTTAAATTATTTCCTGAGTCTGGTCAACTTTTGTTTCACATCTTAATTTTAGTCCATATCTGTTCTTAGTTTTAGAATTTTTGAGTTTTCTTTTCTTTTCATATTTCTGCTTGTTTAAGGATGTTTAATTTGGTGTCTTGTGGTCCTGTGTTACAATTATGTCTTGCATTATGGGTATTTAGAGGGAGAAAAATGCATTGGTTTTTATTTTGTTTTCTTCTTATGATAGTTTACTACAGATGTTCTTAATTGCTTTCTGGTCATTTGAAATGTCAGATTTTCCAGGACCATCAATCACAGTTTTAGGCAGACAGGTAGGAGGGGTTTGGGTAGTTTACTAGATTTCTTTGGTTCACCGTGACTTTCTTCTGTTGGTTTAGAGTGAAATGAAAGTTTCAAATTTCTAAGACCTTCCTTGGAGGACAGTTTGAAGTGCCTTCTGATTTGGGGGTTCTCTTTTGTTTCTTCAGGACTCTCAATTTCCTTCTTTCTCTTCACTACCATGCTTGCTAGGGGTTCCTCCTTCTTCCATGTCCCTCCTTTCACAGAGGTGATGCTTTCACTGGGACCGCGGCATATTTCCAGGTCCCTTCCTTTGACAGTTCATAGCCTTTCCTCTTACCTATCAATTTCAGGTTGGTTCTTGGTATTTTCTCCACTTAGGATGGCACCTTCTATTTCTGGGATTGATTTTTATCTGTGTTCTGCTACTCTGAGGCCTCAGTTCTTCATTCTCTCTCTCTTTTTTTTCTGTAGAGTTTCTATCTTCTCTTTAGTCTGGTCCAGTCTCCAGAGAGGGTGTTTGGGTATAATTTACTGCTTACCTGCAAATTAAAGTTCATAGGGTTCTTTGTTTCCCAGTCATATTGAAGGTGTGTTTTATGGATATTTTTGTTCTCCTTGTTCATCAGTAAGTTTTGTTTTGATTTGAGAATGTGTGGAGATATTTGGATATTTCCGGCTTCCATGATCTATGGAAAAATATGGATAAAAGGGAGTTAGATTAATTTTTAGGAGCCACCATTAATTACTTTTTGACCATTCAAGGTACAAGTAAATAAATAACAACCGAATCTATTGTATAAGTCTTTCAAAAATTTTGTGGATGAGGTAGTTTAGTATGGAGGTGAGTCAGATCCATTTTTGGGGTTCAGGTTATAGAAACTACTACATTCTTCTGATGGCTGGGACATTTTGACTTTCACAGATCTCCGTATTTTAATATATATCCTTTACAGCAATAAAAGGAGCTCGTTACATGCTTGATTATCTGAACAGAAATGGTGTCACGTCTTGGATTTATCATTTCTCATATCTGTGTCAACTATGATGTTCCATTTATGAAGACCATGGCCAGCCTATAGTATATTTACTTTGTTCTTTATTGGGCTTTTCATCAACAGAAGCTGGATTAAGAAGATGTTGAAATTCTGTTGCTATCTTGAGAGAATTCTGTATATTTCTCCACTATTTGTGAATCTAGCTTTAAATTTCACAGAAATTACACTTAGGTAGTATTATGTTAAATACATCAGTCACTGTTAACAGAGAAGCAGAGAACTAAATCAATATGGTGATCATGCCTTTATTGGGGTGCATAATGGGAGATGAACAGAACCTGGTATCAATATGATATTAAAGTCCAAGCTAAGGCAAAAAAGTCAAACATGCTAATCTTCCCTATGACCATAAAAGTTGAATCTTCAAATGACATAAAACTTGGATTCTGCATCAAGATTGATCCATGGCATCAATAAGTTCTGTAAATATTTATTCGCACTAAACAACACTAGCCTGCCAACAGGTTTGTGTTGGTCACCACTTTACAACCACAGAGGACTGGTCATAAAAGGATAAACAACCACCACTCCTATTTAGGCTAACCTGAAGAGGGTCTTGAACACAGGCAAGGAGGACAGATGGAACACTTGAGAATTCAAAAATGTAAATACTTCTTTAGGACAAATTAGCTACCACCAGATTTCACAGTTACCTGTTTAGTTGTCAATACTGTATGTAGTCTTTATTAATGAATTCTTGAAGCATTGAAGACTATAAATTATCATGTGCCCAATAAGGGGAATCAAAGTAAGTTGGGAATAAAGAAGATAAAAGCCTTGTTTCCTAGTCTGGTGAGCTGTAGAGCTGGATTTTTAAGCCTGTTTTTAAATGGCTCAAAGAATGTTGGAACAAGTCTTTTGGGACAGTTAGCTCCCCTCTGAAGAGGCAGCCTAGGTCCATATCCAAGGTGGGTAATTAAGTGAGAAGAGACTAGCCCAGGGAAAGTCACTTGGTTCTTGACCTGAGGAGATGCTGGCTCAAGGGAGCTCTCCTTTCAATGTAAACTCATTTAGGACTTTTAGAGAGCAAGAATGAAGCAGATGATAATGACTGAAATAAGCCTGTGTTCAAGTTCTCTGTTACACCAGACTGGAGAGTGATCATCTTTGCTCTTATGGAAAAAAAAAAAAAAAACTTAACGAGGTGTCACAAGAATGGTAATCATTTGAGATAATGAGAAACCACCCAAGGGAAATTTGCAAAAGTTTGGTGACAGGAAATTAGAGAACAGTTTCAGTAAATGACTTTCAAATTCTCCTATTAGGAGCAATGGGCATTATTAGCAGATATTTCTATAGGTCCCCAAACATCTCCTAAATGAGTGCTGGGCTGATAATGAGAGAATTTCAGTTGAGATTTAAGTTGTATAGGGTATTGATTAATTCAACCCTTATTAATGTCAATGCTTATTATTCTTGATTCAAATCAGGTCCTTGTCAACTGGGGATTCTCATTTGCTTATTCCTTTCTGAGCTCCACCAAAGTCAGGATCCCTGGATCTTTACAACTCAATTATAGAATGAATTGATGGCAGGAGTCGACTGGCTCCCAAAATATGTTTGGAAATGACTATTTCTCAATATGTAATATGCACATACTATCAAATTCTTATTATTCACTTCAGAAACCTTCTCAATCCTTGGCTCATAGTGTGACTTCCTCTAAAGTTTCAAAAATAAACATTTTCAGAAGGTACTTCTGGGAAGCAAGAAAGCGAAATAATGTTTAAAATAGATATAACTATAATTTGGTCTGTCAAATTCAGGGAGAAATTATTGTAATGTGTTTATTTTTATTTCT
The DNA here is from genome assembly GCA_031878705.1 of Tapirus indicus. Taxonomy (NCBI): domain Eukaryota; kingdom Metazoa; phylum Chordata; class Mammalia; order Perissodactyla; family Tapiridae; genus Tapirus; species Tapirus indicus. Next base: position 91,553,274 of record CM062928.1, on the reverse strand, counting down.
GCAAGTTTTAATAAGAAAACAGAGAGAAGAAAAATTAATGAAATATATCACACTTGTTCTAGGTTATTGTATATTAACAAAAATACCTCCAATGCTGTTTTATTTGATCTTGCTTGCTCTCTTCATATTGCTTGCTCTCTAATATTTTCAGTTCACACTTCTCCCTGGTATACCTGTGAAAAAATAAAAATATTTGCTCCAAAACTTTCTCACCTGAGGTAAGCAGTTACCTAGTTTCCTTTACAAAACATTCTAAGACATCCACCCTCCTGCCCCCAGAGATATCTGGCTAATTTATTCTCCCATGAAATCCTCCTTATTATCTTTTTAGTGGCTTCCTATCATTTCATATAAAATTTGCTATCTTCATCCTTTCATTCTCTAGTCTATATTTCTTGCCTTCCATAATGTTCCTTCTTTTTTTTTGGTAAAATTTTAGTCTTCAGCATTTTACAATTTTTTTCCACTCCAATGAGCATCATTCTAGTCAGGTTACTTTTCTTTGCACTTCACATTAACGTCAAATTTCTTTAAGCAGCATTTCAGGATGACAATGGCTTCATGTAACATTCATCATTCTAGAAGTCCTCAGTAAACATTTTTTAGGTTCTGATGATACCCAGCATTTTAGGCTCTCTCCCTCCCCCAGAGGATGTAAATCTCAGGATACTGAAAAGAAGCAGACTTACAGATTATTTTAAATTATTTATGGCATAAGTGTATATATTTCCAATCATCTAGCCAATTTTTTACTCTAGTTATTAGTATCATATTGACTAGATTATTAACAGAGTGAATAAAATGACATAAAACTGTTCAACGAAGTCTGGAAAATTATTTATGGATTCTTTTCCTATTGCTTTCCCTCCTTCCATAGACTGAATATTGGAAGGGACATAGTGCTACAATGAGTTTCTAGGGAATTACTTTATAAGAATTTACTGGGCTATTTCTTTTTTCCGTAGTCACTAATGAGATTGAGTTGAATATTCTCCAGTGGCACAGATTAACAGAACTCCCAGAATACAGAAGATTCATACATATATGTTTGGTGAAAAATACATGTGTTCTTATTTGATTTTAAAATATGAATACAAAATTCATACATTTTCTACATTTATATCATATGGGATATATTGTGTAAAGATTTATTTATTTAGCAAACATTTATATGATACACGTGTAAGGCAGTGTTCCAAGTGTCATAAGTTTTACCTCATTTAATCTTCATAGAACACTAGGAAGTAGGAGCTATATTGTCCTCATTTTACATATGAGGAAACTGTAATACAGAGAGATTAAGCAAGTAATCTCAGGTAGTGTCTGAAAATAGGATTAAACCAGGGAATCTGGCTCCAGGATCTCTGCTCTTAACCACCACACTACATGCTGGTAGGTGTCTGAGAAGGCTCGTGAAAGAAGAAAATGGGCAAGATAAAGAAGTAGAGTGAATAAAGGTCTGAGACTGTGCAGGAAAGGCAAATGGGAGGAAATAATCAAGTAGAAAGAAGCGTCTGGATGGAGAACTGTCAGCCACATTCCCCTCCCTGCTTCTCTTCTTCAACAGGGTGGGAGGGGGTGAAGGTCAGCCTCTGGCTGTGCTTCCTGGATTCCTCTTCTTCTTCTCTAATAGGTTGGGGAGAACTTGCTGGATTTTCCATGAGATTCTGTAAGCTATTTGCAGACATTTTCATTCTTCACAATCTTATATTTTATGGTGGAAGATGATTTGGATGCCCCTTTGTTGCTTCATCGCCCATGTGAGTAAGACTATTTCAGGAGCTGCCAGTTTACAGGATATTTTAGAGCTCGACAATCCTCACTCCTCAGACCCTGGAGATAAGCAGTAACACAGTCAATGAAGAGTCGCTTCTTAGATCTTGTCTTGGTTGCCTTCTTTTACCACATCTTCCTCCAAAAGATATAGTTCAGTGTTTCTCATTCTTGGTTGCAAAATAGAATCACCTGAAGCAACTATAAGAAATACTAACACCAGGGCTCACCCAGGCCAAATAAATCAGAATTGCTAAGGGTTAGGCCCAGGAAACAGTATTTTTTCAAAGCTCTCCAGATGGCTCTAATGTCCATCCAGGGTGGGGAATTATCTGTAACGATTGTTGGAAGACGATTCTTCATGGGTCTTTCATGTTTCTACATGTCTTGCAAGCAGAGGCACTACCTTTGTTCTGGACTATCTTTCCAAGGATGTTGGAAAACAGAGATTGTGTCTTCCTCCAGAGCAAAGAGCAGGCTGACTTACTGCCTATTATAAAATATGCAGGTTCCTAAGCCCAGGGTTTCTCTCCTATAACACAACTCACTACAAGTACAGGTGTGCCTGGACCACAACATCAGTTTGTGAGAACTGAGTCTTGAGGAACTGGTGCAAATGCTGACAATCTGGCTACTGCTACTGTTGTGGGTAATAAAGCCCTTTGTCTCTGACCCAGATGTCTCACATCTTCTGGCAGCATCTGTAAAACTGTAGCAGGCTAACCCCAGTTCTTGACAATAATTACTCCTTCAGCCTTGACAAACCAACTGCTGAATATTAAGTGATTATGATTAAGTCAGAACTTTTCCTGCTTGATGACTATAGCGACACTTTACCCAAAATGGAAATGGAAATCTCATGGAAGATTTATCTAAATTCCCATGGTACTTCTCCTCCTCATTGTTCTGGGTTTTGATGACTGAGATCTAGAATATTCTTTTATCTGAGGGAGGAGAAAATCTTCAAATGGTTGTTGATAGAGAAAATTTTTACAGAGTTTGGTGTTCTAGAAAGAAATACATCCATAAAAAAGACTTGCATTAATTTATGTAAAACAATCATCAGATAATCACAGACTACTCATATAAAGCAAGTGAAGTTCTTTCAGGAATGATTACTTCTTAGGCCTTCTCAGAGTTCCATATTGCACTTCTCCATTTTTGTTTATATTACAGTGCAATGTAATTAATTCACTGAGTATCAATTGAGCTCTTAAACTATGTCTAGTGTCTACTCTGTTTATTAAAATTTACTAACATTTGCAATTATTCTATGTAACATTAGCAACCACCAACATAAGGGAAGAAATGAAAACAATAGAGGTTATTTACATGAGGTTGTTCTCATATTTTAGTATGCACATGCTCAGAATTATTTGATTCATCTGGTCTTTGATAGTGTCAGAGGTTCTGCATTGTAATAGACATCTAGGTGATCATGATTCTCATGGATTCTTTGGATTATGCTTTGAGAAACACTCTGCTGTAAATTATTTAAGCAACCCTGAGGATAACTTTAATTATGAATTTGTCTTCCTTAAATTATATTTAAGTAATATTAACTGACATTTAAATTGATCCATTAATCAGTCTTCAGAGTAACAGAAGGCAGCTTGTGTTTATTCCATTTGTAGATAAGGGAGTATGCTGTAGTTGAAAGAGTAAGAGAGTCAAATTACAAAATCTGTTATTTTTCCTGAGATTTAGATGATGATGGAAATAAAATTCCACAGACTTTGTAGATCCCACTAGTCTCAGCTAAGTCTTTACACACTTAGACATAGGGAATAAAAGCAGCATTTGATGTCAATCCAATTGGGCAAATGCTTTAATTTCTTTATCTACATGATACGATGTGAATAATACAAGTGAATGATTAAAAAAAAATCTTTCTTGGAGTGAGACTTCCAGAACGATGTGAGGAACTTGGTCAAATTAGCAGAGCAACCACTCAAAGTCTGTGGAGTTGACCAAAGGACTCACAATAAATTAGGAAGCATTTATTGAACAAAATATGTGGAAACTTGGTAAGAACTGTGGGAGGTCACGACATTTGAGCTAGGTACTGCATCCATCCTCCCACCCAGGTCTATGTTGCAGAAGGGCTATTCCAGAAGCTGAGTGGCAACTCCCACTTCCCCCAGATCCCTGGAGTGGAAGAGTTGTTCTGAATGGATTTGGCAGCCAGGGAATATTGGAAGATTCTTTCTCCTCCAGATCCATGCTCCAGAAGAATATATGGGACAGTAGTGGCAGCCAAGTGGCAGCACCAGTCCTTGCCACCCTCCCTCCCAACCCTTACAGCTTCATCTTTGTAGGGAGGACATGAGTGAAAGGTAGTGAGGAATGACTTCTCTATCCTACCCTTCTCCAGGTTCAGTTCCATAGCACAGAGAGTCTGCCTACAGGAGATGGGAGAAAGCCTCAAAGACTGGCACAATTTTCCAAATTTGATGAAAAACAGCAAATACCAGGAAGCTCAGCAAGTGCCAAGTAGAAATGCAGAGATCTACCCCTAGAAACATCATAGTCAAAATTAAGAAAGTCATAGACTAAGAGAAAATATTGAAACTAGTAAGAGAAAAATGCCTCATTGTGTACAAGAGAACCACAGAAAGATTAACAGCTGACTTCTTACCAGAAACAATGGAGATCAGAATGCAGTAGGATGACATATTTGACATTCTGAAAGAAAAAAATAAATAACCCTTAACCAAAAATCTTATACCCAGCAAAACTATCTTATAAAAATAAAAGTAAGATAAAAATATTCCAGAATAAACAAAAACTGAGAGAATTCATACCTAGTGGATCTGCCTTAATAGAGGAAACTCTTTAGGCTGAAAAGAAATCACACGAGACAATAACTTAAGTTCACACAAAATAACAAAGAGTGACAGTAAAGGTAATTATGTTGATAATTACAAAAGACAGTATAGTTAAAATTTTCTTTTCCTTTATTCTGTGAGCTGATTTAAAAAGCAATTGCATAGAATGATATGTCTAAAATTGAATTATTGGGGTATAGTATATAAAAATGTAATATATTTGACAATAAGAAAAGAAGCATATGGGAACAAAGCTATATTAGAATAAGGAAATTATACCAAATGGTAACTGAAGATAACCAGAAAGGGTAATTAAGAAGGTTAATATAACAAATTCTATAAATATATATTTCTCTTCTTTTTATCTCTATTTAAGCAATCATTGTAACAATGGTTCTGTAATGTATATAGATGTAGCAGTATATGTCTTACTTATCTTACTGGTCTTAAGTTTGTGTAAGTCTGAAGTAGATTGCGATAAGAGAAGATGCATGTTATAAGCCCTTGGACAATGACTAAGAAAATCACTCAAATATATTTAAAAATCATTAAAGATGTTAAAATGATACACTAAAAATATCCGCCTAATACCAAAATAAGGTGAAGGAGGAATATAGGAAAAAAATGACACAATACATAGATAAAACAAAAAGCAAATGGCAGAAGTAAATCCAACTAGATCAATAATAACATTAAATGTAAATGGAGTAAACAATATAACCAAAGGCAAAGATTGTCAGAGATAATAATAGTTATAGCATGTATACAGCAACAATAAAAAAGCTGGAGTGGCTATACTTATGTCACACAAAATAGACTTCAAGACAAAAGGTAAACTAGAAGATATTTTGAAACGAATAGAAACAGAAGAACAACACATCAAAATTATGTAATGTAGCTAATGCAGTAATTAAAGGGAAATTTATGCTATTAAAGAGAAAAACAGATCTGAAATAAGCAGCCCAAACTTCTACCTTAAGAAACTAGAAAAAGGAAAACAAGCTGATATTTTCATGAAGTAATAAGATTGATTTTCTTCAATGACTTATAAACTGCATCTGAAACAAAATAGAATTTCCCAAATATTTTTGAGCGAATGTGTAACCTCCTTTGTTCCTTGATGGGAAACAAAAATACATTTACCTCAATAATAACAGTTGAAATAAACAATAACATTTTAAAAATCTCACAGTTTTATAGCCATACCTCTTGACACTGATAATGATCTTGAATGAGAATGCATTAAGAGTTGGGTTTGTTTCACCAGTGGGGAGAATGATGAGTTGTTAGTCTCCATCTTCGCTAAGCTAGAAAAAAAAAAGATTTAATAAGTTTAAATTACTAGACACATACCTGTAGGGATCCCTATTATATACACTTAAAAAGATTCACTGGAGTATATTTGTTGAAAATAGGCTATGTGAATGTTAAGGAAATGTTATTTTCTTTCCAAAGTGAAGATTTTGTCCTAAATAAAGTGGCCTTGCTTTCTTTGAGACCCAAATCACCAACTAATAGATATTTCTAATTTTGCTTCATGAATTCAGTATGATTAAACCAAGAAGTAGCAAGCTTTGGGAATTTTTTTCCTTAAGAGTAATACGGAAGAAACATTCCAAGTTAGAGTAAAGGAGACAGTGCTAGCTATATACACTATAAACAGTCGAGTGAAGCAATGTGTCAGCTGCATCTACTACCACTGAATGAGTAACTGCGTGAGTGCTCTGACTCCAATAATGACCGTTTTGGAAACAGTTTGAAGCACATGTGAAGAAAGAGGCTATGTAAGTCTTTTAAAAACCTTCCATAAAACTAAACCATTCTTCAACTACATTATTCTTAAGTAAGTTGTTTTGCAAGACTTTTATATACAAAAAATTACTTGTGATTAAATAATATTAAGTTCATGCATTTTAAAAACAAAAGTGACTATATACATCCTCTTAAAGCATTTTAAGGTAATTACTGTCATTTTAAAATGTAATTTTTAATAAGTAACCTCTCTGCTGACATTAAAATGTCTAAATATAGGGGCCTGGCCCGGTGGCTTAGTGGTTAAGTTCACGTGCTCCACTTCTCTTGGCACTGCACTTGCAGGTTCGAATCCCAGGCGTGGACTGATGCACCACTTGTCAGCCATGCTGTGGAGGCATCCCATATAAAGCAGAGGAAGACGGGCACGGATGTTAGCCCAGGGCCAATCTTCCTCAGCAAAAAGAGGGGGATTGGCAACGGATGTTAGCTCAGGGCTTATCTTCCTCACACACATACAAAAATCTAAATATATAGACAAATATTTAGCAATAATTTTCACAATAAGCAGAGATAAAAATTTCTGGTATGTATGAATTTCTGTTTTTATTCTGACAGACATCAATGAGAAAATTATTAGAAGTACTTATGAATATAATATTTATTTTTGAGGAATTACAAACCATCTGAAAATTTTCACTGTTTCCAATTAGTCTTCTAATGCTGGCATCTCATTTTAAAGGGACTTTCAATTAAATTAAGTTAAGACTTTATTGTATCTTCCTTGTATTTTTTTCCTTTCAGTATGGTATCCATTGTATGCCTTTCAACCTTCTTATTTATATTCTTGTATTTTAGTGATGAATAAAAAAATCTTTGTCTAAATAAATGAGCAATGTTTTTCTGTTTCTGCTGTATTTCTTTCCTGATGTACGATTCTTAGATGACAACATCTAGTCTTTCTATATTGCTTAACTTACAGCTTTGCAGAAAATTCTGTATGTAAGTTGGTGTTTGTACCGGTGAATAGTCTATTAAACTCTAAGTGCCTCCTACACGCACTGCCCTCATTGAGTCTAAAGCAGGCCTGTATGCCCAGGTGTATGTTTTTATTACATGAGGTCACCACCTTGGCGACAGCTGATTGGATGAGAAGTGACATAATCTAAGACCTTACAGTCTACAGGCCCCCCATACTTTCTCTATTATTTGTCTTTGTGGCTGCCCTCTTTACGTACATCCATCCTATGCCTAATGATGTACAGGGTCAGACCTTGTCAATATGGTTTATAGCATCATGAATGCCATGTTTGGTTATGAATATCTGAAACTATAATATTAATAAGGTTGGCTACTCAAGAAAATGGTACTGAAATTTTGGTATGGGTCAGGAAAATTCCAGATCAGGAGTAGTCCTATGATATAAGTCATGGAACACATCCATATCTCACATACCAAGGAAAACATTATTTGTAATGTAACTGTTTGTGTATGATAGGAGGATACATAATGGATATTTGACACGTATGGAATAGGAATGGGTTGTTCTGAGCATTGGAATTCATCACAAACAGCATATTAGAGATTGTTCAATATCCTGAGAAACCTGAGGACTTGTAGCTATGGCATATGTAAATTCTGGAGATGAACCTGAAAAGATAAGTTGAAAACAAAGTTTGGAGAAGTTTGAATGGCTAACTGAAGATTTTGAGCTTTGTTCAAATTGCACTAGTGCCTCCTAGAAGGTTTTTGAGTGGAGTGACTTGATAAGAGCTGAACTAGATTTGAATGCATGATATAATATATGGGCATGCACATAGAATGCCATACAATATAATCAATGAACTAAAGACCCATGATGCATTGGCCATCCCATAAGATCTGAGAAGAAGACAAATTGAGTGAGAAATTAAATATAAATCTCCTACCACCACATCTTATCCCCTGACCCAATGAAACCCAGTTTCTATGAATGTCACAACTAAAAAAAACCACCCTATGGATAGAAGACTGGCTGTCTGATTTCATTGGAACATTTTATTGGATTGGGACAAAAACATAGCAGTTCAGTGGAAATATTGTAGGCTATTTTAATTTATGCCCATATAGTCATGTGTTGCTTAACGACGGGGATATGTTCTGAGAAATGTGTCATTAGGCGATCTCGTCATTGTGTGAACATCACAGAGTGTATTTCACAAATACAGATGGTATAGCCTACAGCACACAGTGGATTTTGTATGCTTAGGGGCCATGATGAACAAAACAACATGAGGTTAAATCAACCATAAGAGAAAATGATGCAGTCCAGAGACCCGGTAAGTACCATATGTATGGAAACACTGCTGGTGTAACATGGCCTACTGTTTTACAGCAAACTTTTTTTTATATAATTAGAAAGGGTATACTCTAAAATAACAATAAAAGTACAGTATAGTAAGTACATAAGCCAGTACCATAGTCATTTATTGTCATTATCAGGTATATGTACTGTGCATCATTGTATGTGCTGTACTTTTACACGACTGGCAGTGCATAGGTTTGTTTACACCAGCATCCCCACAGACATGTGAGTAATGTGCTGCTCTGTGACGTTATAACCACTACAATGTCCCTGGGCGATAGGAATTTTCAGCTCCATTATAATCTTATGGGACCATCGTCGTATATGGGGTCCGTTGCTGACCGTAATGTTGTTATGCGGCACATGACTGTAGGTTAAATATTAATTAATTAGCATTCTAGGCTATAGAGAGAAGAATAAAAATCTTTAAGTTGCTGCTGTGTCACTTTCTCACTGATCCAAGATCTGAAGAAAAGCATTAAAATCTCTGAATACTAAACCAAAGTGGGACATTCAGGAGATTAATTTATTTTCTCTAGTACTTGGGAATAAGGATGCTTCTTATATGGGAAAATCTGTCTCATAAATTTCCACCTCCCTATGCTCAGTGATATGGTAAGAAAGGCAGCCTGAGTTACAGCCAAATCAAGAGAAGGAAGGGATATTTTCTTCCCCTCCCTGCTTCTCTACTTCCACGATCTTCCCCAATGCTCCTAGATCCCAACAAGCAAAACTTCCTTAGAATTCCAGGCCCAGTGGAGAGTAGACTTGTAAAGGAGTTAGGATCCTCCAGTCAAACACCTTCATTTTTCACAAGTGAGGGTTCATGTTACACCAGGCAGATTTAACAGAGGCAGTTCCTGATCACTCCAGGGCTCATTTTAACATCTCTCTGTTCAACAAGCTGCCACCTGGGAGGAAGAGACACCATCAGTTATCAGAGTTCCAGGGTCTGCTGCAGTCCTCAGGCTCAGGACTTGTGTTGTGAGAAATGGTGAAACAGGTCAACTGCAGCAACAGGCAGAAGTTGGAGTGAAGGCACCGAGCGCCGGTTGAATCAGAATGTTGAGAGAGGGCCAGGCTGCTCTGAGGGAGGGTGGGGTGATGAAGCTTCCAGTGGGACTGGACAAGAAAGGCTCCATGCCCAAGAGAAAAACAGCATGCAATGTTTAACAGTTACTCTGCTCTGAGAGGGAACCGCAAGGCCTTGGGCATTAAATTTGCACAAACCACAGAGCTACCCACAGACAGCAAAATTTCAGTTTTCCCTGAGTGAATCTCACTCGCAGTTCCTACACCACAAGTATTTCTCAGAGGAAACCTTTGCAGCCTAAGAGAGCTGAGACATAAATTCTCATATTTGTCAGAAATTCTGGGTTTTATTATCTTGTACCTAGATCAGATTTTGTCGTTCCTTCTACTATGTCCAAGGCAGTGAAAAGGACAAGTTCATAATTCTTGTTTGTCATTTTCAGACGTGGCGACTTTTACGGCCTGCTTACATTACTGAAGAAAATGTGTGCCTACTAGTTGGCACTTTGGGGGCTTCGACCTGGTTCATGAGGTCTCTCAGCCTCACTCACGAAGCATTTATGTTCCTTCCCTCACAGGGGCAGCAAGTCAGGCAGAAATCTAATGGGTGGAAAGACACTGGGTAGCTCGGCCACTTTTCATTCTTATAAGATTAGAAAAACAAAGGGATAAATTCTGAATATTGTTTCTCAGCAACATCAAATACAGAAGTCACAAATGAAATTCTGATTTTTAACTTCAACTCCTAAACGGATTTTATTGTCAAAGAAATATCAGAATCATTCACCTGAAAAATCTATTAGCTACATTGGACAAAAACTCCATGCACAGGATTATCGGCTATGTTCTAGGATGAGGGAAGGGATATATAGGCTCAAGGATTTCACTCTTTCGTGTAAGAGCCATTGGAAGTTGTTCAAGGGAATAAGTGGAGTTGTAGCCACGGGTGTATCAGACAGTGGTGATGTCAGCATTTTGGCTTTCTGTTAAGATGACATTGGTCCAAAAGTAGAGAATGGTAGGAGAAAATACACACAGATTGTCAAAAGGCTACGTCAGTATTGCAGGCAGGAGATGGAGTTTTCTTGAATCTGGAGAGAAGTGGATGGTTTCAACAGACAATGAAGAGATACAAGCTGGGGTTTGATAATGGTTTTGACATGGGTTTGAAGGGGATTCAACAACAAGGAGGACCCTCAGGTTGGTTTCTTTAAAAATGGGGAACATGGTGACGCTACTACTGAGAATGCAAAGGCAAGATGAGGTCCATGTTTAGTGACAGGTTTGAAAAGACTCTAAATTTGGATTTGGACGTGTTGAACTTGTTGAGTCATTGAGGTGTTTGAAGGAACTATCAGGTGGATGGAATGTGGCATCGTCAAAAGTAATAAAGTAAAGGAAATTAATACGTCCTAAAAACTGCTCAGAAGCAGTCTGTCAAGTTGCCCTCACAGTGAACCCTGATGACACAGAGTGTGGTTCTAACTGTCACACTCGGGGGTGTCGGGGGTGATTGGCTGGTTAGCTCACAATGCCCAATGGGACAACTTTGCCTTCATCCTCCAGGGAGTCCATTGGTAACTTTCATTGAGGGAATTCCAAGATTCTTTCTACTTTTTCATGAAAAGAGTTGAAAGGGTGCAAATAAACATGTCCCTGCAGTTGATGTTTCCAAGAAAAGTCTTTGTACAAGTAAACACTGCTTCATTCTGCACCTTCCACTTCTTCATTTAAGGGTTTTAAGAGGAGATGCAGCAGTGGATGTGAGAGCAGTGGCAGTCTCATCAGTTTGGCAATCCATAAAGATGACTCTGACCCTAATGTAGAGTATGGTGGATTGAAATGTACAGTTTTTCTTTTCTTTCTTTGGAAACCTACCATCTTCCCTTCAAGAAAATCACCACCTTCTCAATTTCCCAAAGACTTACAAGAACTGAGTGACGACGCTGGGATCTGTCTGGTTTTCTTTATTTGTAGTTTTTCAGTTTGTCTGCTTGATAATGATATATCCAGGTAAGAAATGAAAATCCTGGCAACTCTATGAGATGTTCTGTTTGTCTTCAGGACAGACAGTTCTAGATGCCTGTCATAAATACTAGATGTTCTAGTGTTGAGGAGACATGCATAATAAGATTTATTTTTAATAGTAAATTTGGAATAATAGAAGAATGAGACAAGTGGAAAAAATAATGATAATGACTCAAAAGATTCAGAGATTATTTCATACTACAGAAAATTTCCTTTGTCGGGGTATGGACAACTAAACTATGCCACTCAAACTTCTTCAATTTATTCATGGAATCATGAGAAGATGAGCTGAAGTCACCAGTGATAACTTTCTTAGGCCCCTTAATCCCAAATGGATGGGGAGATATACATATATCTTAAGGAAAAAGATCCAAAACACTTAATAGCTCTTGATTTATTATGAAAATTGGGAATACCAATTATAGGTTTAGACTCAGCAAGAAAGCTAGGCAGGCCCAATCAGGATAAAACCTCCACTTTGGAAATGAAATGATCTGCCCCCAGTGTCCATAAGGCCCACTCTCAGTGGAGACATGCCAGTCTTCTTGCTGCTGTGTTGTGGTTCTAGGGCTCCTTGCAGGTGTACACTTTAAAAGGTAAATTTTTTTTTTTTTTTTGGTAAGGAGTATTAGCCCTGAGCTAACATCCGTTGCCAATCCTCCTCTTTTTTGCAGAGGAAGATTAGCCCTGAGCAAACATCTGTGCCCATCTTCCTCTATTTTATATGTGGGAAGCCTGGCACAGCATGGCTTGATAAATGGTGCATATGTCCGCTCCTGGGATCCAACCTGTGACCCCCCTGGCCGCTGAGGAAGAGCACACGAACTTAACCACTGCGCCACCAGTCTGGCCCGTAAAAGATCATTTTTTAAAGTGATTTTTGCCTTGTTCTATACTCATTGAAAATGGGAAATAACAACTCACCGTTTTCCTAATGTTGAACCATTAAGAAAAATATTGCCTTCAGACTTATTTTAAGGTTAAACAAATTCAATTTTGGTAAATAGGTAAACTTTTCATGTATTTTAATCAACAAGAAGTATGTGTGTAAAATTGTGTTATTCATTTATCTTAAGAAACAACTGAACTTACACACCAAATTAGAAGTGCATTTTCTCCTTTTAGGTAATCTAAGAGTCTCTGCTTTCACCTCCAAATATCTTGAGATCTCTTCTTTTGGATTTACTTTTAGATAAAATTTACATGTTATAGAGCAAAATCAAACACATTATTTAAAGATCATATCAAACATTCCATCTGCAATATTGATAAAAATTATAAAATATTTGGCAATATATCAAAAAAGAAAGGTACTTGGGTATAAAGAAAACTGAAAGAAAAACTTGTACTTGTATACCTAACTATTCATTTACAAGCTACCTTTCGACTATCCTCCCAAAAAGTGAGAGAGAGAGGAAGAAAGAAATCACTCGATAACTGAAGTCAGATACCACTGAAAATATTCAAAAGCATATGCTACAGAATCCCAAAAAATTTCTGAACTTGATATATTTTTACAAAAAATTACTTATGATCAATGCCCATTTTCCATTAGAATTTTTATCACCACCTACTAAATGCAGTGACAGCCTTATCATTCTTGTTTCTCTCCTTTTCTCTTTCTCCCTACTAATACCCTTATGACTATCCTTAAATACTTGTCTCTGTACATAGAGAAATATCTGTAATTGTGTAATAGGATGATAACATTTATTGTGTCTTTATCACAAATATGTTTTTATTCTGTTTACACCGTTTACCTCTCTTCTCCCCTCCTTTATTCTCTCCTTTCACCTACACAAAGACAGTGAATATTAGCAACCTAGGGTCTATCATTTCATACAATCTTTATGTTCACATGGCTATTTGCAAATATACATATATATATGTGCATGTGTTCATAGACACACACGGAGTGAGAATTTTAAGACCTTATTATCTGTTTAATGTGATCATCTTATATACATTTCTCTGCATCTTAACTTTTCTAACCTTCCGCAACAATCGTGGAAATTTCCTTAGGTGAACTGGTAGAGCAGTAACTCATTTTTAAATGACTGCCGTGATATTCACTAGTATGATCACACCAGGATTTGTTCAACTGTTGCTTCTTCTCAACTGGTTTTCATATAATTTCCAGTCTTTTGCCACCATGAACAACGCTGCAGGAGACCTCTCTCCCTTCGAAGTGCGAATCTGAGGAGTGAAAAGATGTCTTATTGTTATTTTTTTGCACTTCCTGAGCACTGGAGAAGGTGAGCATCTTTTCCTACATTTATTGAATGTGTTGACATATTTTTCTGTGACTTGCCTATTCAATTCCATTTTTCTGTTGAATTATTTGACTTTTCTTATCAATTTGTAAGATTTCTTTGTATGTGATAGGTACTAATATTTTACCTATCATATTTATTACACATATTGCTTCCAGAGTTTTATTCATCTTTCTCCTTGTTATAGATTTGATACGTACTCCATTTTCATACAATTAAAATTAGATTAAATATACTATATCTCTCTTTATAATTTGAGTTTCTTATATTAGTCAAAGATTTTTGTAATATATTTAAATTATATTTATTTAATGAATTTTCTTAGAGTGTTTTAATTGCTCTTTTTTTTTTTCAAGTCCTTGATCTGGCAGCAGTTTTAAAATAGGGAGACATTCTTACTTTTTTCCAGGTAGATTGGCAAATATAGCCATACTATTTATTAAATAAATCATTGCTTTTCCCAATTAAAAAATCATCCATGTAAAATATTAAATTCCAATATATACTTGAATCTTTATTTGGTTTCTCTTAGATTTTCCTATTTCCATGCCATATCATATTCTAAGGAATGGCTTCATGTTTTAACACCTAATCCTGCACTCTTGACTTTCTTACTGTTCATATTTTTCTTGTCTTTTCAAAACAATTTTATCATATAAATTTTATACTCATGCTATTAATTAAAAAGCAGTTAGGATTCTAATTGAAATTAATTCCCATTCTACTGATATATTTATAATACTAATCTTCTTATCTAAGAACATATTTGGCTGCCTATTTCTTCAGAAATTCTATAATGCCCTTTGGTAAGTTTTGTCATTTTCTTCACATAGGTCTTACATATTTTAAAAGTTATTTCAATGTATTTTAAAGTGTTATGACTCTTATAATTGAAATATTTCCCTCTTATTTCTCTTTCTTTTTGGTTATTGTTTGCACAGAAAAAAAATCTAGTAATTATGTTTTCATCCTGTATCTGGTCCTTATTAAAGTCATAATGTTATTTTTTAATTATAACAATATAACATTGGCAAGAAATATGATTTATCTCCTACAATTTTTAAGCTATTTTATGTCTTTATTATATTGTTTTATTTAATTTTCATATCTTAGATGCATTATAATTTCTAAGATAATGCCACATAATCATGGTCAGAGCAAGCATTTCAATCTGTTCTTAATTTGAAGGGAGGTGCTGTATTATTTAGAATGTGTGCTATTCGTTTTGATAACTAATCTTTAGCATATTTGGATAGCTTAATACTATTTCTATTTTTAAAGATTTTTAAATTAGAAGATGATTATTAAATTGCAATCAATTAAAAATAAGCTCACTTCTTATATACAAGTAATGAAATTTTTATATATTGTATATATATATATATTTTTTTCTAATTTTTAGGAACAGTTTCCCAAATACTTATTGTTTGTGAAGAATACTTACTCCAGGGTAAAAGGTAAATGTTCTGATTAAAGGGGGTATATAAACAAGGAAGATGCATTTTTTTCATGTAAAATGTGATTATTTTCATGATCTTTTATGAGGGTGTCCTTCACCTTTTCTCTCACCGCAGTGATCAGCCTGAGGGGATGTGATGGACGCGAACAAGACGCTGGTGACCGAGTTTGTTCTCACAGGACTCACAGAGCGTCCGGAGCTGCAGGTCCCCCTGCTCCTGGTGTTCCTGGTCACCTATCTCACCACCATGGTGGGCAACCTCGGACTGGTGGCTGTCATCTGGAAGGACCCCCGTCTGCACAGCCCCATGTACTTATTCCTCGGCAGCTTAGCCTTCGCAGATGCTTGTTCTTCATCCTCGGTGACCCCCAGGATGCTAATGAATTTTTTATCTAAGAATCATGTGATATCCCTAGTTGAGTGCATCACTCAATTTTACACTTTTGCTTCCAGTGCAAACACAGAATGTTTCCTCCTGGTGGTGATGGCCTATGACCGGTACGTGGCCATATGCAACCCCTTGCTTTATCCAGAGGTGATGTCCAATATCTTCTGCATCCAATTATTAGGTGTTTCATATGTTATTGGGTTTCTTCATCCCATGATGCATGTGGGTTTGTTATTTAGATTAACTTTCTGCAAGTCCAATGTAATACATTATTTCTACTGTGAAATTTTACAACTATTTAAGATTTCCTGTACTGACCCTAGAGTTAATATGCTCCTAATTTTTATATTTTCAGTCTTTATACAGTCTTTTACTTTTACGACCATCATAGTGTCTTATATCCGTGTCGTCCTTGCCATCCTGAAAAAGAAGTCTGCAAAGGGCAGGAGCAAAGCCTTCTCCACGTGCAGTGCCCACCTGCTCTCCGTGTCCTTGTTCTATGGCACTCTCTTCCTCATGTATGTGCGTCCTTGGTCTGGACTAGCCGAAAATCAGGATAAACTGTATTCTTTATTTTACACAGTCATAATTCCCTTGCTAAATCCTTTTATTTACAGTCTGAGGAACAAAGAGGTTGTAGGTGCCTTGAGGAGAATAATAAATAAATAAACAGTTCTTAAGGCAAATTTCAAACTTGTTCTTTTCAAACCTTGCAAAATACAAGGGGTCCGGAATTATGCAAATTAACCTTGGCTTTTTAATTTTAACAGAGGGCTAGTGTCTAGGGCAGTTTCTGGGGGCTGTGTGATGAAAGTCAGCTTCAATGGATACCTGCTTCAACGGAAGGAAATCTTTATATCACATAAAACTGAATTCTTTATGAAAAAGAGAACATTCTTTTTTAAATTAAGCATTTTTAATTTGCAATTTTTGACTCTTTGTAAACTCCCTCTAAATTAGATATATTAGTTTGTAATTTTTCTGTGGCAGATATTTGGAAGTTTCTTTGAGGCTGGTGTGATGAGCCAAGACAATTGTGCAGAGCTTGCATATCAAAATTTTTGCTGCTTCTCAATTGTTCAAAGACTCAGGTGAAGTGACTTCTTGGAGGAAATTGTCCCTGAATAGAAAATTTTCTTTGTAGTGAAGAAAGTGTTTAAAAACTGTAGACTATAAGAAATTGGTGGCTTTTACTAAGAATAATGAAAGTTGGGAAAAAATAAGAGTGGACCATTGAATAAAAGTATGGCTCAAATGTATGAAAATATGTAGTACATTTTTTCAGGGAAACTATACGCAATATTGGTATTCAAGAATTTGCAGATTTTGGAAGATTTCAGGATATATCCTCTCAGATATTTGAAGTCTACTGTATTTATCTTTATATGTTTAATAAAGCAGAGACTTGGAAATTTGCAGAGTTATCACTCTTCTTACAATCTCTTACATGTTTATTATTATTTAAGTAAAAATAATTTACTTTTGTTATTACATGATGCAACACATCTTAATTTGGGTGCCACTATGGAATGTTTCTCATTTCTGAAATGGTTGATAAAACCTTCAATGTCATATTTTTTTTTCATTGACTACTTTGTAAGGAATGTGTAGTGATTTTCTTTGTTGGCCATCTCCCAAATTTAAAGGAACTTTAAAGTGGTAAATAAATGCATAATTTGTTTGAATCTGCAATATTTTTGGATACCCATTGCTGCTGCAAAATCCCCAGGTGATGGCCTGATATTGTTGAGAAGTAAGGAAGAACTAAGAGGAAGAATCATGTATGCAGAAAACCTGATGTGTGGACATAGCAGTATGCAAAGTAGGAGGATGCAAGGCAGAGCTCTGAAGCCAGCACTGCACAGTACACATTAAAGCCAATCAAATTCAAAATTTCTACAAATCAAATAAATACTGGGAGAAATGGTAGTTGTCATATAACTGGAGGGATTTCACAGAGGCATCTTTGGTGCTGATGGTGATCCAAGTCCCTAAACCATCCATGTTTCTGCAAGGCCCTCTGCCCTCTCTTCAACCAGGCAGGGGAAAGGTTTAGATTGTGAATAAGGACACTACTATTTCAAAACACAGGTGCATGAAGCCATATAATATTAAAACTCATCAGATCTCATACCTTGTCGTATTTATCTTTAAGAGTATTTTGGGAGACAATCTCCTACTGAAGGGAATCTATAGAGCATTTATACTCTCTAAGCTGGTGATTCTAGAATTGGCAAGTCAGACTCACTCAGTCTAAAAGACAGCTCATCAAACCATTTCCTAGAAACAATGGATAGCACTTATGGTATCCCAAGCACAAGGAGAACGTGCTCCTGGCAAACAGTCAGGAGACTCCCGGAGTAAAGAGAAGATCTACAAGCTTCCAGACAGAGAGACTGGGTTACAAGCAAAGGAAAGATAAGTATAGTAACATCTAACTTCCCGTCTGCTACACCGAAAGTACAAAGACAATGGGACAATATTTATAAACCATTGATAGAAAACTAATGGGTTCCATGCATAGTGTTGACACAAAGTATATGCAGAGGGATTGTGAATGGCCATACAGGCTGTGTGCACTGCTCAACCCAAGGGCACTATTCAAGACACCATATTGTGTGGCTGGCTGTCCTGTGTATAAGGTACCTCAACACTGAACCAATGGGTGATGATAATGTGACTGGGAACTGTTTATAAGTATATATTTAGATTTTAAAGACAGTAAAATAAATAATATTCATCATTCTTTTAGGTGAATTTTGGCAAATATCAGAGGATACTCTCTTCCAGTTGAGGCCCTCTGCTAAGTGTCACGTAGTATAAATTGTGTGCTGACTCACTTTAAGACACTGTTTTCCACTTTTCTAAGCCTATCAAAGCAAGTTTCATCGTTTCTTTGGTTATTTGTGAACAAACCGCAAGTATAGATTTTTGAGAATGGGTTCCTTGGGGGGTACTCTGACCCACTACACTAGCTAGTGCTGAACAGCTCATTCAGTGTGAGTCACAGATCCCACTGCCCACTGATTCCTATAAATTCCCTGTCACAGATACTGTTGGTGCCGGCCCATTTGTTCTCTAACTGCACATCTGCATCTGAGGGCTTTCTCTGATGGCCAGAGCTATTCTACCCTCACTAAAGGCAGACTATAAGAATTGGGAAGTTAACGCTATTCATAGACTCTCCCTGAGACCATTTATCAACCAATGACTGATGGGAGTTGGTGAATAAATACCCCCAATCCTTTGCCCCTTGGTTGATAGAAATTTGAAGTCCATGCTCTATGCTGGCTCATAGAGTTTCCAAAAATGATTAAGCTTGATTGCCCACAATAGTAACTTGTTTCATAAATTGCCCTTTATTGGCTACATTTCCTTTCCTGTCTCACTTCCTCACTCATCAACTATTCATAAATAAATTACTTGGACTTGAATCATGTCTCAGGGTCTGGCAGAACACAAACTAAGATATCTCTTTTCCATAAGGTAGAATTGAATATTTTATACAGTAACCAGGCAAACTGTACCATCTTATTTCAATATAACACAGTTATTACTTCTACAGAAATATTAATGTTTGGGGGTTCTCTCACTACTTTGGAAATACCCTGTCTATTGAGATGTTATTCAGATCCAAATAGAATCTTAAAGTGTCTCATTCTTCTGCCTCAAACCACTAAGAGTCTGCACCCCACCACACACACACACACACACACACACACACACACACACACACTCGACCAAAGTTGACAGTCAATGTCCTTTTTAACTTGGCATCTCAAATATATACTTCAGCTCTTAAGAAGGTTTTTAGATTTTCATAACTCAGGATATCCAATTTGTCTGGCCTTTACTTGCATTTTTACTGTCCTCCACATGAAGACATGATTTCATTTAGCAACTGTGAGACAAACAAAGGAAGAAATAGCTCAATGTTAAAAGACAAAGCAATCAAAAGAACCAGTCTCAGATGTGATTCAGAAGTTGGGGCAATCAGTCAGGAAATTTAAAATGATAATGATTAATATGTTAAAATTTCCATGCATGAACAGATGGGGGAATTTCAGAGACAGAGATAGAAAGTATTTTTAAAAGTTAAGAGAAAATGCTGGAAATACTTTTTCAAAAACATGGCACAGAGGTAACAAATGCCTTTGGTGACTCATCAGTAAATTAGGCACAGTGCAGGAAAGAACAGTGAACTTGAATACAGGTCAATAGGTATTATCAAAATTAAAGAAAAAGAAATAAAAGAGCAAAACAAAGCATTCAAGTACTGCGAAAAAACATCAAGTTATCTGATATACATGTAATTGGAATCTGAGAGGAAAAGAAAGAGAGAGGAACAGAAGAAATAGTTGAAAACATAATGACCAAGAATTTTTCAAAAATAATGAAAAGCATCAAACCAAAGGTCCAAGAACCACAGAGAACCTGAAGCAGGATAAACACCAAACAGGAACCAAATCAGAAGCAAAATAAAAATACAAAAGCACTTAGACACATTATATTGAAAAGGCTAAAAACCAAAGACATAAAGAAAACTTTGAAGGTAGCAGAAGGGGAAAAAAAAGTACAGAGCCAGAAGATAACTGAGTGACATAGTTCAAATTGTGGGAGGAAATCTGCCAATTCAGAATTCTATACCCAATAAAAAATAAATTCCAAAAATGAATGTTGTCCAGGCCCCTAGCTTGGGGGCTTTTCTTCCCCATGGCCGGACACCTGGCTTTGAATTTTGCCTTTCCACCCCCAGAGGATGGTGTGGGTGCTGGGCCAGGAGGGCTGGAGCTGGGCTAGGTTGACTCTCTGACCTGGCTGGGCTTCCAACATCCCCCTTGTGTGCCCCCCTGCACATGGGCCAGGAATTGGGCAGGGGTTGGCTGTCGCTGAGGTGTGGGGGTTCCCAGTGCCCTGTGTGGTCTATGGGGAAGTACTGTGGCCCTTGTACTGGGCTGCAGCTGGTGCCTCAAGGTGACTGGAGACTCTCAGCCTTAGGGCTAGGCCAAGGCCGGGGTTGAGAGAAACTCTGAAGGGGCCTCTTGGTGCCATGAAGCTGGACCAGGTGAAGCTGGAGCAAAACCCCAGAGTTCCAGGACATCGGAACTCTACAAAGGACCTTGAGCATTTGTCAAGCTCCCAAAGCAGAAGAGGATCTCCCTGTGGGAAGGTGTTCAGCCAAACGAGCGTCTGCCGTGCTGAGGCTCTGAAGGTCGGTGTCAAGAACATACGTAAGCTGTGGCCCATGCTGCAGAAGTTGAGTGGAAGCTGACCACAATGAGAATCTTCAGGGGAAAGGCGAAGAGGACACCCTCCTGCAGCAGGCCCCAAAGGGAAAGCAGATGAGCATGGAGAACCAAGCAGCTTGGGATGGACAGGCCACAGTCTGAGGGTGGCCCTGGACCTGGCACCAGAAGGGCAGTCCATCAAGCAGTGACTGCTCCCAATGAGAGGATTTTTGAGCCGCTGAGTCTCCTTTCACAGGGGAACAGTGTGCTTTCCTCTGGCACCAGGGTCTCATTTTGGTGGCCAACTGTGGGGGCTCTCTCTTCACTACTCTGTACTCCTTGGTCCCTTTGACCTCTGAGGGTGGAGCTTTCCCTCTGTCCAGATCACCACTCTGGGCTTTCCCACGCATTCAAACTGAGGTGCCTGCCCTTCTCAGGAATGGGAGCAGAGGAAAGGGGGAGAAGCTGCAGAGACAGGACCCTGGGATTTGTACCAGGGCTTTTGGAGTTAAGTTCTTCATTCAAAAAACAGTAAATTGGGAACGCAAAGAATGGGGAGGGGGGTGCAGGGCATTTTGGGGGAAATAGTTGGAAGTTCGAGGATGTTCTTGATTTTAATCCCCACATCACTTGTCACTTTGTTCTTAAATAAAGTAGCCTGGGACACAATGAAAAAAAAGAACATGAAGTAAAAACTTTTAAGACAAAAACTGAGGAAATTCATTATCAGAAGATCTAGAGAAAAAAATATGAAAGGAAATTCTTCAGGCAGAAGGAATGTGATACCAAAGAGAAACTCAGTGCTACACAAACAAAGATCTTGAAAATATTTAAAATTAAGGTTCATATAAAAAAACTTTCTTATTTTGAATTAATATAAAAGATAACTAAATGCCAAAAAGAGTAGCAATGTATTGTGTTTTTATAGCATAGATAAAAGTAAAATATATGACAACACGCCAGAAAAGATTGGAGGGAGGAATTGCAAGTAGACTGTTGTTAGATTATTACACTACATATGTAGTGGTAAAATATTATTTGAAGGTAGACTGTGGTTAATTAAAGTGATATATTGTATATACTAAGGGAATCACCAAAAAATAGACAACATATAAATAATATGCCAAATGTGGATTAGAATGGAATCACACAAAACAGTCTCTATTAATCCAAAAGCAGGTGGGAAAAGAGAAAAAGGAGAACAAGAAACAGACGAAATGGATAGAAAAACATCTAGCCAAACGATTGCCTTTGGGGCTGGCCCCATGGTGTAGTGGTTAAGTTCAACACACCCAACTTTGGCTGCCTGGGTTTGTGGGTTGGGATCCCAGGTGTGGACCTACACCACTCATCAGCCATGCTGTGGTGGGACCCACATAAAAAATAGAGGAAGACTGGCACAGATGTTAGCTCAGGGCTAATCTTCCAAAGCAAAAAAAAAAAAAAAAAAAAGGTATCCTTTAATCCAACCACATCAACAATTTAATTAAATATAAATGGTATAATATACCAAATAAAAGATAGATTGTCACATTGGATTCAAAAGCAAGATCTAACTATATACTATTGAGAAGAAACACGCATAAAATATAAACACTGAGACAGAAGTAAAAGGATGGAAAACAGATATAGCAGAAAACACTAACCAAAGGAAAGGTGGAGTGGTGATCAAAGGAAATACAGACCCCAGACCAAGCACTATTACCAGAGAGAGAGAAGAACACTGCAAAATGATGCAGGGTTCAGTTCATCAAGAAGACAAAATAGTGCCAAGCATGTAAGCACTGAACAATGGAGCTTCAAAATACTTGAAGCAGAAACTGATAGAATAGAAAGGAGAAAAGACAAATCCACAATTATAGATTAAGACTTCAATATTCCTTTTTCAATAATTGATAGAACAAGTAGAATATTAGTAAAGTAGAGAAGACCCGAAAGACACTATCAACCAACTTGATATTTATGGAATACTCCCTCAAACAGTAGCAGGATACACGGTATTTTTATATACACTTTGAACATTCAGCGAAATAAACCCTATTCTGGGTAATATTTAAAATAATTGAATTAATACAAAATATAACCCACAACAGAATTAAACTAGAAATCAGTAAAAGTATCTAAAATCTGTACATATTTGGCAATTAAAAACCATCCTTCTAAATACTCTGGATCAAAGAGATAGTCACAGGGGGAAGAAGAATATATTTTAAATTCAATTAATTGAATTTAAATGAAAATGAAAACACAAATATTTGAATGTGTGGTATAGTTAAAATAGTGTTTAAAGAGAAATTTATAGCATTAAATGCTTATATTAGAAAAGAAGAAAGGATTAAATCAATGTTCTAAGTTTCCACATTAAGACACTTACAAAGAGGAGCAAATTAAACAGAAAGCAAGCAGAAAGAAATATGCAAATATAAGAGCAGAAATCAATTAAATTGACACAAAAATAATAGAGAAAATCAATGAAATGAAAAGCTAGTTCTTGAAATAAAAAGCTGGTTCTCTGAAAAGATCAATAAAATTGATAAACTTCTAGCCAAATTGACCAAGAAGAAAGAGTGAGGTGGGACTAGCCATGTTTGGAAGGAAGTCCGTGGGTGAGCTTACTTCTCTAGTCAAAAAGGAGAGATGATGGCCTGGTTCAATGGCGCATGCCTGGGGAGCTACTTAGCATTTCCGCTAAAAGAAGAGAAAAGCACTGGTAAGTCAAAGGCACAGGCTGATCTTTGGATGTCCCCAAAACCCACCCATGTGGTCCCGCCAGAATCTCTTCATTTCACATGTCATATTAGCATCTCCTTACGTTGGGAGAAGGAAAAAGGGAAGTGCAGAAGGGACCAGAGTAGGGACTTGAAGCCCTTTCTCTAGAGTTATCACTCTAAATATATTAAGCAGGAATAGCATGTTGCAAAACTCTGTGTACACTGCATAATTTCCTTCTGCAGACATGCAGGCGTATGTATGTATGTATTCCATGTTCGACAGTTACAAACACGTGAAAACTTAGTGATAAATCTGACAAGTGATGGGCAAGACCTATACACAGAACAAGAAAAGAAAGTTTTTCTGAGAAGAATGACAGAATAACTTAGAAGGAAAGATGGGTTGGAATATTTAATATTGAAAAAAAACCAATTCTCTCCAAATGCATTATAGATTTAATAAAATCCCCATCAAAATCCTGGCAGGATTTCTTGTAGAAATTGACAAGCTGATTCTAATATTCACGTGGAAATGCAAAGGATATAGAACAGCCAAGACAACTTTGAAAAAGAAGAACAAAGAAATTTAATACTATCTCATTCCAAGACTTAATACAGAAATTCAGTTCCAAGACAGTGTAGTATTATTGTAAAGATAGACAAATATATGAGCAGAACAGAGTCCAGAAATAAACATATGGACAATTGATTTTGGACAAACATGCAAAGGTAATTCAGTGGAGAAAGGAGAGTTTTTTTAACAAAGGATGCTGGAACAATTGACTATCTATGTGCAAAATAAAATGAACTTTGATTCAGGTAATATACAAAAATTAACTCAAAACGCATCATAGACCTAAATGTACAACCAAGAAATATAACACCAAAAGCACAATCCATAAAAGAAAAAAACTGATAAATTAACTTCGTTAAAATATAAGAATTTCTCTTCAGAAAACATTGCTAAAACGAAATGACAAACCACAAATTTTCAGAAAATATGTGCAAATCATATATCTGATAAAAGATATCCAGGATATATGAAGAACTCACAAATTTCAAAATTTAGAAAACAACCCAATTAAAAAATGAGTAAAATATTTGAACAGACTCTTCACTGAAGATAGCCTACATATGTCAAATAAGGGCATGGAAAGATGCTAACAGTCATTAGTCATCAGGGAAATGCAAATGAAGACCACAATGAGTTACCACAACCCACCTATAGAAGTAACTAAAATTGAAAGGACAATCCATACCGTAAGCAGCAATGTAGACTCTGTACTCACAGACAGGCAACAACGTGAGTCAGGAGATGATGACACAGAATTGAAGGCGGCAGTAAGTTTAAGCCAAGTTTGGGTCATGTTGAAGCTGCCGCTGCACATCACACCGCTTCCTCCACCCGTCTGCTGAGTTTCACAGTGAGTCCTCTTTTATTTATCTTATTTTTTTCACCACTTCTTTGTCTTTCACCAGCAAAATTTAAGGAAGCAGGAAAATAGATTAATGAGTATTAAAAAATACATCCTTTTTTCCCCAATGTAGCCACGATTCCACTGGATGTTAATTTTTTTTTTTACTTTTTAGATAACAAATCAAAATGTTACAGATAGATAAGTAAATTGTTTTATTTTTCTGAATGAATGTTCACGGACAATGTTCTCTGTTAATGCATAAAAGGCAAATCTGAAAATCTTAACCATGTTAAAAATCCCTCAATAGTTTTCCTTTAAGTTGGGGTAAAGCACAAAGGCCCTGACCTGGCCTCCAGACCCTGTGTGATCCAACCCAGGCTGGCCTCCCTGGCCCCACCTGGCTCCCCCTGCTCCTCTCTTGGCATGCCAGCTACCATGTTGCGCTTCTCTAGTGACCTAGCTCTCTGATAATCCAGGCCCTCCAATGAAGAAGGCCCTGTAGATGGCAGGTGTCCACAGGTACCACACTGTTAGAAATGAAGACCCTCTGGCCCCACCCAGACCTCTGACACAGAATCTGCATTTTAACAAGATCTCCAGGAGATTCACAGGCATTAAAGTTTGGGAAGTTCAGATCTAGGCCTCCTGCCACTGTGGTCCTTTTTTTCGTTTTTCCTTTGTTCCTTCCTGACCTTTGCATAGAGAGATCCCTCAGCAGATTTCAGCTTAAAGTAGGGGGTTAGGTCCAGGTCTGAATGTGAGCTGCAGTTTGCTTGAGGAGGATGACTTTCTTGGGGTTGGTTCCTACAGGGAATCTAGAACTCTGGCCTCATGAAAATCATGTAAGATTAGCTCAGACAAGACCATACTAATCAAAGCATTCAGAGCACCCAAATTTATAGGTAAACTGAAGTTTATATAAACGTGTCAGGAGTGTCATCTGTGGTGGAAAATAGGGCATAAAGCGCAATTTCAAGTGTCAAAATTGGCACTGTCTACAGTGACTCGATGGTCATGATTTCAGAGTCTGTAACGCCCTGTGGGACGACCTGGACTTCTCACACGTGTCCACGTCCACAATGCCCAGAGGACAGCTTAGCTTTGTCCTGAAGGGAATCCTGGGTGCTATCAGGGGAATTTCAGTTCTTCACTTCTTGTTCTTCTGGCAAAAGCACACAGCTGTATAATTAGTTGACTCTTCTGTTCAAAACAAATTAATATAAACCACATTCTCCATCTTTGTAAATGAAGCCTCCAAAATGAATCAGTGTGCAAAGAATTGCTGCCTACGTTATTGTCATTCCTGTGCTACTGTATATTTTTCTACCCTAGAAAACCTAAGGTATTGAAATGACCTCCACAATTTCTCTTAAGATATGGGTAAAATAGAAATGGTTTGAGTAATATTCATTATTCTTTATACAGAAAATTTAATATACAGTTTAATTTATAGTCATTTTAGATCAGGTTTATAAGATGTCAAATACCCAGGTGGAAATGGGGAGAAAATAGTGAATTGTGTATTTTATTTTATGACTAAAATTGGGACATGCAAAATAGCTATAGACTGAATTGTTCCCTTTAATGATGTTTTATATTTTGCTAACCAAAGTATAATGATTTTATCAGGTATATTTTGGTGAACTACAAAGTTAAGTAATTTAAAAGTGGGTTTAAAGTTTCAGGTCATATGATAAATCATTCTGATATTTCTGACAAAAAGGCACATTCTGTTTAACCAGTGATTAAAACTTTTCAGATAAATCAGTAAAATATTAACTCCTCCATCCCTTCACCAACCTCTGACAATAATTTTATTGATTTTTTGTATGTATAACATAGAAATATATGTATGTATTATAGAATGTAAATGGAAATATATATAGGTCATTAAGTATTTTACATAAATAGTTATATATATATATCAGGAAATATGTAGAAAATGTCCCTCCTCTATGCTTTCCAGCATTTATGACTTAATAAGTACCCACACACAGCAAATATGAGGATTTTCAATTATTTAGTGATTGGGATTGCAGGGAATGTAAATCATTCCATATAAAAACCTACTTAACAACTGGAATTATTGACTTTCATTAGCCATTCAGTGACTTGCTCTCTCCCTCTTCCTGGTCTTTCCTACACTGACCATCTCTGTCTCTGTTATTTTCCATCTTCACTCACCTCCACGTTGTTTTCTTGCATATTTCCTTCCCACTTCCCCTGCTCCCTCTCTCCTCTCCATGCCTTACACTCCTCTTCTCTCCTGTGAAAACTTTTGTTAAAATGTTCCAGAAGGAAAACAACCCTACGGGTGTCTAGGAGAAGTAGAGAAATGCCAGCTATTCTTCACATTTCTTGGAGTTCTCCACATCATTCCACCCACTGGTTTCCCTTTCACTTCTCATGATTTTCTGGTCTCAACTCTTTCACAAAAGGGAAACTGCTCTCACTAAAGCCACGACCAAACTCTAATGTCCACACTCAGTGGAATCCGATCACTCCTTGTCCTACTAGAGCATTTATTTTGGCATCTGACACGTAATTCCCTTCATTCTTCTTGAGCATCTTTCCCTCTAAGTCCACAACACTCAGCTGTCCAGTCTCCCTCCTGCTTCTCTGATCCCTCTGCTCAGTATCCTTATCTAATCTCTCTCTAGTTTTTCTTTGCTGTGAGTCAGGCCTCCTGGTTGCAACAAGAAATGACTTGATTGAAAGGAAATTGACTCTAACATAGAAAGATTGCAGGAATAAGCTGAAAAAATGGGCAGAACAGCAGGAAACAAGGAAGCCAATCAACAGCTGAAAGCATGTCCCCTCACTAACTCAATGAGAGCCACTGTCACTGCTGCTTAGCCTGGAATGGAGCCCACACTGACAATGCCATTGTTGTGGGTGCAGGATGCATTTGCTGGAGTCTTCCTATTGCTGCCTTTGCATCCAATATTCTCTTCTCCCTGTACCTTTTTCTCCCTCTCTCCGTATTCCAAATCTAAGTTGAGTGGGTTTGATTTGCCAAATCTAGGTCAAGTCCCCTCACTTCAGGTCCATGGGGGACGAGAAAGTCAGTTTCTGGCTCTTTTAGCTTTTTGAATGTTGGTAACCTCTGGCGGCCTCCAAGATTATGTGGGAGGAAAGGGGATCAGATGTTGGCCATCTAATATATGCCGGGTATACACTTTATAACCTTTTAAATAAACTTCCTCAAGTTTCTTTCCATGTCTTTCTTTTCTTTACTTGATGCACTCTCTCCAATGGATAGGTCGTCCATAAATGTGCCTTCAGCTACCCCAGTAACTCCAAAGACATTATTTCTCTTAAGCTCTAGTAGACTGATACTACTAAGCTATCACACCTGGATGTTCAGAGGATGCTCTCTCCACAACCTGGCCACTGCATCTGAGTTCTCAATTTCAGTTTTTAATGACCATCTACCCAGTCATCAAGTGACTCCTCTCTCCTGCATTGACCACCCCCTTCACATCTAATATATAACCAAGTCCTAGTGACTCTACATTCTGAATTCTTTTGCATCTATCTCTCATTCCTCCTCATCACTCCAAATGTGATATCACTCACTGATGAGGTGGTTGAAATGCATTTGAATCACTTGGAGAACATTTGCAAAATGCAGATATGAGACCCCATTCTTAACCCACTGAATCAATTTCTACACTGATACCTCACAATATATACTTTGCAAAAAAAATTTCTCAGACACTTGGATGCGTAATCTGGTTTGGGAACCACTGGACAAGACTATCAGCTTCTAGACACCCTGAGTCCAATGTCCCCTCCCAGCAGCCAACTACCTACACTGCCATGTATTTATTTATTTATTTATTTTTGTGAGGAAGAGTCCCCCCGAGCTAACATCTGTGCCAATCTTCCTCTACTTTATATGTGGGACTCTGCCACAGCATGGCTGATGAGTGGAGTAGGTCCACACGTGGGATCCGAACCCACGAACCCGGGCCACCAAAGTTGAGCACACCAGACTTTTAATCATGAGGCTATGCCCCACCCCCACATATTTATTTTTAAAAATACTTTACAGCACCACTCCACATCACTTGAATTTTCAGTGTGCTTATTCCTTGAGGAATAAAGTTCAAGACTATTCACATGCCATTGTATTCATATCTTTGCCCAGGCCGTTCAGACTTCGTTTCCCTTGACTCGACACCCATGTTCCACACACAGAATTTCTCTATCACGCTCAATGATTTCCCCAGAAATTGAGCACAAACTTACAAGGACTTTCTTTTTTTCTAAATCTGTTCATTGATGAACATTTTTTGAACTGAAATTATTGCATTTTTTCTATTTGTTCAATTCTCCTAAAAAGGATTCCATCTATTATAGAGATAATAAACAAAATTAAGGAGAACTTCTGCTGTGTATAGTTTTATTTCAACTCTCCTCCCCTGTATTTTCACATTATAAATCATGGGTGATGATACCTTTTTTTTTTTCATTTACTCCATTTCATTTCAGGCAACACCCGGTGAGGACATGCAAACAGAAAACGAAACGTTGCTGACAGAGTTTGTTCTCACAGGACTTACATATCAATCGGCATGGAAAATCCTCCTGTTCCTGGTGTTCTTGGTGGTATATTCCATCACCATCGTGGGGAACCTTGTTCTGATTGTTCTCATATGGAATGACTCTCACCTTCACATCCCCATGTACCTATTCCTTGGCAGTTTGGCTTTTGTGGATACTTGGTTATCATCCACAGTGACCCCCAAGATGCTGGTCAACTTCTTTGCCAAGAGTAAGATGATCTCTCTCTCTGAATGCATGATACAATTTTTTTCCTTTGGAATCAGTGCAACCACAGAATGTTTTCTGCTGGCAACAATGGCATTTGATCGCTATGTGGCCATATGCAAACCTTTACTTTATCCAGTGATTATGACCAATAGACTATGCATCAAGCTATTAGTTTTGTCATTTTTTGGTGGCTTTCTTCATGCCTTTATTCATACAGGCTTTTTACTTAGATTAAACTTCTGTAATTACAACATAATACATCACTTTTACTGTGACATTATACCATTGTGTAAGATTTCCTGTACTGACCCTTCAATTAATGTTCTGATGGTTTTTATTTTCTCTGGGTCAATACAGGTGTTCACCATCCTGACTGTTCTTGTCTCTTATACACTTGTTCTCTTTACAATCTTCAAAAGGAAGTCCGTACAAGGCATCAGGAAAGCCTTCTCCACCTGTGGAGCCCATCTCTTTTCTGTCTCTTTATACTATGGCCCCCTTCTCTTCATGTATGTGCACCCTGGATCTGCACAGGGAGATGACCAAGATATGATGGACTCTCTGTTTTACACTGTCATCATTCCTTTGTTAAATCCAATTATCTACAGCCTGAGAAATAAGAAAGTCAAAGACTCACTGGTAAAAATGTTAAAGAGAAATATTTAGATCTCATACTAATACCCTTTTATTAAAACAGTCACACAATTGTACAGATGAGATGCTACTCTGTTTTGGTTAGTGTGCAAAGATTCTGCAGTTATAATTGCCCTAGCGTTTCAATGACTTAATGTGTTAGTACCTAATAAACACTTTAATATATGTGTGTATGATATTCAAAACCACTGAAAAAATTTTAATCAGGTGTTCATGATATACTAAAATAATTAAAGAGGAAAATAAAATATTTTATATGCATGCATGTCTTCAAGGTGGCTTCATGAATGCCTTAAGCACTAAAATACTGTAGTTCGGCTATAGGACTCAGTTAGCATGTCTTTGATAATAATACAGCTGCACAGTCTGGAAACTCACATCACATTTAACTCTGCAGAGGAGGTAGGTCTGTGTTTGAGTGAACAAAGGCAAATCCCAGAATTCTGGTAGCCATCAAAGGTCTTTCATTCCACTTTATTTAGCACATGGTGAATTTCAGTTCTTGTGGAGATTCAACTCACAGATCATAGAAAGAAATAAAAAGAAATGGAAAAACACTAAAGAAAAAAATGAAGAGAGTTAAGACAGCGAATTTTGGGCCAAATGTAAGAGGATAAACTTAGCTCAGTGTGCGTCCATGAATAATGAGAAGGGGGAGTTGCATCTCACTGTCTATGATGCCTTGAAAGCCACTTTAAAACTGTTTGTGCTTTTTAGGATAAATTGAAACGCTTCATAATTTAGAAAGCTAAGAAATGAGATTGCAGAATTTAACTGGGAAAGGCATAGAGGAGAAAAAGAAGTGGTAGAATAAGACGGAGATGGTTTCAATATAGCCAGAATTAAAAAAATAATAATTAAAAAAAGAAAGCTAATAAAATAAACAAATTAGTAATACATAAAGGTTATTGGGATGTGTTGTTGACAATGAGAGGCTTCAAATGCATGCTACTAGAGTTCAAATAATGTTAAGAGGATATGATGTCATAGTGCTCAGTGGGTGTCTTGGGAAACATGAAAATGAGCAAGAGTTTGGGTGTTTTGTGCCTTAAAAGTCCTTAAACATTAGCTTTCATCTCACTCCATACTCTAATATAATGAGTGACCATCTTCGTGTCCACCCTGACCTCCTCTCTTGTCACTGTTTCCATATACATTCCTGCTGGTACCACTCAGGCCCTCAGCCTGATAACAACAGTCTCTGTGGACTGCAAAACTCTAGGAACTTGTCTCCTACATCTTGCAGATACTCTCTTACTTCCCAAACACTGCTGCCAGCTTGTTCTTCATAGAGAGAGCTCTTATTTAATCATATTCCTCTCAATAAATTTCAATGTATTGTCAGATTATGCTAACAGATTATATGCATAGACGGTATATGTACCCAGATCTCTCTGTGTGTGTATATATATATGCATTACTTATGTTTATTTGTTTATGTGTATGTACACATTGCATGATACATAAACATATCTACATATATAGAAACAAATGTATAAAATAAATATGTAAATACACATGTATACTTCACCCTGCATTTCCTTCCTGGCATTATTTGAAGTCCTTTCCAATAAAACCTTGGTAAACTCTGAAGTCACTTCCTCTATAATTCTCCTAATGAACGCTGTGTTATACTCAAGTTACTGGAAGCCTTCTGGACACATCATCCTCTCAGGTACATACCCTTGTTAATATAGGTCTCTCCACAAAAATTCCTCCCCCCACCAATTTCGCCATCTTCTTTTACAATTGAAATGCTACCCTTTCTTCAAGGTGTATCTCAATAATTACGGCTTTTAGGATGCATTTTCAGATTACCTTGAAGAGGAAAGGAATGCTCCCTCAGTTGAAACATTCAGTACTTTATTTATTCTTTTAAGACACAAACAGCCTTGTGTAATGCTTATTTTTGGCGTACAGGCTTTTTTACATTATAATTTAGAAGTCTTAATACTCTTCTTATCTTTTGTAGTAAGATTATATCACTCTTTTTCAATCTTGTAACCAGCCTGGGAGATTACTGGGCCTGGGATGGCTGCTCAATGCCAGCTCATCTTCCTAAGTTTCTTTCATGACAATTGCAAGTATTATACACCTAAAGTGAATTATTCTTTGAATTAATCTGTGATTTACAGTGATGATAGCCAACCAAAACCCCATTGCCTTACGTCAATAAAGTTAGCTAGAAGGACATCTGTTCACTAGAAAATTTAACTGTCAAGTTGGATCAACTTTTGGACCATCATTCTCAAAGAAATTTCATATACAAGATAATCCTCACGCTGTCATAATACGATGATACATCTTCTGAGAAGGTACCTTCTCAGTCAGACTTATCTGAGGGTCACAGCTAACAGTTTCATCATGATACTTCCCTCTGTTTTTCAAGATAAAGAAAGAAGTTCACTAAATGTACAGCTAGTGTTTGTATTAGTCAAGGTTGTCTAGAGTACAGAACCAATAAGATATATATAATTAGAAATATAGAGATAAATCTATGCCAATCTCTGTCTATATCTTATCTATATCAAAAGACATTTATTATAAGATATTGATTCACATGATTACGAATAATGAGTAATCCCATGATCTACTCTTTGCAAGGTAGAGAGCCAGGAAAGTCACTGATGTAGTTCTAAGGCCTGAGAATAGGAGAGCTGATGGTAGAGATTCCAGGATGTCAGAAGGCCTGAGAACCACAAGAATCCAGGGCAGGAGAAGATCAATGTCACAGATCAACCAGTCAGCTAGAGAGCAAATTCAACCTTCCTCTGCATTTTTGTTGCATTCAGGCCTTCAACAGATTAGACGATGCCCACCAGCATTAGAGAGGGCCAACTACTTTACGTAGTCTACTAATTTAATACTAATCTTTTCCAGAAACAACTTCAGAGACATAACTAGAAATAATGATTAACCAGATATCTGAACAATCCATGGTCAAGTCAAGTTGACACACAAAACAAACCATCATAAGTCTACCAGTTGTCAATGTGGCACCCACACATAGTTCTTTAAACCATACTTAAACTCCAAATAAGACAAGGGCAAGGTCATAATACTGTCTAGTGTGATACAACTATGCTGTATACAACCAGAAATGCCCTGAACCCATCCCCAGAGGTAGAGGTAAATCATTTGAGTGATGTTTAGTCTTCTTGAAATATGGTCAGTTAAATAGTATGATGTA
The DNA here is from genome assembly GCA_031878705.1 of Tapirus indicus. Taxonomy (NCBI): domain Eukaryota; kingdom Metazoa; phylum Chordata; class Mammalia; order Perissodactyla; family Tapiridae; genus Tapirus; species Tapirus indicus. The sequence continues at coordinate 91,519,417 of CM062928.1, read as the reverse complement.
AAATTAACAATACTTAATTACTATGATTTAAAGTCAATACATTTTATGTTACATGATAAGAGAATAAGAGTGGAAACAAAACAAAGATATTTCCTATGTATATATGTATACATACATAAATACACACACACATATGTATGCACACACAAAGGTATTCTTACCAAACTGAGGAGTAAATAATCATGACAATACAGTCCTCATTTCTGTAACTGGACGTGTGGTTGTAGCTTGTTTTGTAACTACCTCCTTCCACTACCCATTCCATACTCCCTTTGCCTTCAGCAAGCACCTCAGTGGTCAGTTTTGTTTACCTGATCATTTTTCTTCACCTTCATTCCTGAAGTGTCTGGGCCATTAGAAGACTTGCCTGGATTTGTTTGTTGAGGATTCCATTCACCTTAAGTACAAGGAATGGTACTACTAAGAGACCTAGAGTGATCTGAATTTCAGACATTCTTGTCCTTATCTCCATTCACAGGAGTAATCCAACTTCTCCCTGGTAGTCAGGATCAATCACAGCAGGCAGCACAGTAACTTTCTTCTTTGGATGATGATTCAGAGGAATGTGAGAAACAAAGTTGCCCATACATGGTCTTAACTTCCTGCTTAATGGAATCATTTTTGTGTGTGCTAGTGGAAGGCTTCCTCCCTCTAGGGCTAAGACCTCTAGGCCAGTAGAGCATAAGGCCAGGAGAACAGGGAGCAAAAACTTTGCTGGTGGGTAACTAGGGGTAATAGTGAGTGGTGCCACCCTCATTTTCATCACATGATTCCTAGACCAATGAATCCTAGGTGTGGGAGAAAGAGCACTATGTACTGCATGCAGATTCAGAAAATATACAGCATTCTGGAGAACCTTGCCTAGCCCTATATCGTAATGCCACCTAGGTGGTGCTGTGACTGAGTTTCAGGAGTCCATTCCATTGTTTTATCAAACTGTCTGTATCAGGATGGTGGGGAAATTGGTAAGACTATGAATTCTATAAGACTAACGTTATTCCTGCACTTTATTTACTGTGAATCTGGTTCCTTGATTAGAAGCAATGCTGCACGAAATACCATGACTTTAGATAAGAAATTGAGTAAATCCATGGATAGAGTTTTGGTAGAAGCATTACACGCAAGATTGCAAATCTATAAAAAGAATAAATGTCTATTCTAGTATGAAAAAAACTGCCCCTTCCATTACGTAGTAATCTGCCCAATATAATCAACCTGCCACCAGGTAGCTGGCTGATCACCTCCATGAATGGTGCCATATCAGGGACTAAGTGTTGGTCTTTGTTGGTGGCAGACTGGGCACTCAGCAATGGCCTTAGCCAAGTCGGACACGATGAGTCGAAGTCCATGTTGCTGAGCCCAGGCATAACATCCAATCCTGCCACCATAGTCCTGTTTATTATTAGCACATTTGGTGATGACAGTTGTGGCTGGAGAAGGAGGTTGACTGGTGTTCATAGAATGGGTCGTCCTATCCATTTGATTGTTCAAATCCTCCACTGCTGAGGTCACATGGTGAGCATTCACATTGGACATAAATATCTTCATTTTTTTTGCCCATAGAGGGATCTATCCACATATCTCTTCTACAAATTTCCTTGTCACCAAGTTTCCAGTATTACTTCTTCAAATTTCCTGACCATCCAGCCAAATCATTGGCCAAAGACCATGAATCATTTTATAATCACATATCTGGCCACTTCTCCTTCTAGGCAAGTGAACAACCAGGTGCACTGCTCAAAGTTCTGCCCAGTGGGAGGTTTTTCCTTCACCACCATCCTTCAGGGATGTCCCAGAGATGGGCGTTGTGCTGTAGTTGTCCACTTTCAAATGGTGTCTGCATTTCCTGCAGAACCATTGGTTACAATGCCCAGGTAGCCTTTTCCTCAGTCTGCTGATTATTGAGAACCCCCATGTGGCCACATGTGCAGACTGGTATAGAGAAGCCAGAGGAGCAGGTGTGGGGACCATGGGCATTTGGGCCACTTCTTCATGTAACTTACTGATGCCTCAGGGCCTGCTCAGGCTGTGTCATGTATATACCACTTCCATTTGATGATGGTGTGGCTGCGAACTCCCAACTTCTTGTTTTGGTGGGTTGGATAACACTCAGTTCATGAAAGGCGCCTCTGGTCCCATGAGAAATTGGTGGCCTATGTTAGACGTTTAGTCTCTACTAAAGCCCAGTAGCAGGCCAACAGCTGTTTCTCAAATGGAGAGTAGTTATCTGCAATGGATGGCAGGGCTCTGCTCCCAACCTAAGGGTCTGTGTGGCTATTTACTACAGAGGCTGCCCAAAGGCTCCAAACAGCATCTCTATCTGCCATCACCACTTCAAGCTCCACTGTTTCTGCTGGATCATATGGTCTCAGTGGCAGAGCAGCTTGCACAGCAGCCTAGACCTTTCCCAAATCCTTCTCCTGTTTTCAGCCGCACTCAAAACAAGCAGCTTTTCTGGTCCCTCATTAAATGAGTTGGAGTAGTACGCCCAAATGAGGATGATATTGCCTCCTAAAACAACAGGTGTCACTAGGCGTTGTGCCTCTTTTTTGGTTGCAGGAGGGGCCAGATACAACAACTTATCCTTCACGTTAGAAGGGATATCTCCACATGACTCCCTCAACTGGACACCTAGAAATTTCACTGAGATCAATGGGCCCTGAATTTTTGCCGGATTTATTTCTCACCTTCTGGCATGCACATGTCTCCCACTAAGTCTACATTAGTTGTTATTCTTTGCTAACTAGGTCCAGTCAGCATAATGGATGAGTGTGATATCTTTGTGGAAAGGAAAGATGATCAAGATCTTTGAGAAAAAGTTTGCAAATCATGTATCTGATGAAAGCCTTGTATGCAGGATATGTGGAGAATTCTCAAACTCAATAATATGAAAATACATAAATCAGTGAAAAAATGGGCAAAAAAATTTGAACAGACATTTCACTAAGCAAGATATACAGACATGAAATAGGATACACAAATAGGCTCAATATAATTCATCATTGGGAAATGCAAATGAAGACCACAATGAGATATCATGACCCATCTATTAAATGACGGAAATAGAAAGACTGCACATCCTGGAAGCAGCAATGCAGACTCTGTACTCACAGACAGGCAACAAAGTGAGTCAGGAGATAATGACACAGAATTGAAAGGGGCAGTAAATTTAAGTCAAGTCTGGGTCATGTTGAAGCTCCCTCTGCACATCACACCACTTACTCCACCCGTCTGCTGCATTTTCACAGTGAATGCTCTTTTATCTATATTGTTTTTTCTTCTTCTTTTTTGGATTTAACTAGCAAAATTCTAGGGACACAGGATAATTGATTATTGAGTCTACCAAAAAATAAACCTTTGCTTTCCTCCTACTTGCCAATGACGTCCCAACTGGATGATAAACATTTTGTTACACTTCAGATATCAAATAAAAATGTCACTTTTTCACATTATACTATTTTGACATAATTAATGTAATTAGTTTTCTGAATGAATGTTTGTCATCAAACTCTCTGTTAATGCTTACATGCAAATATGAAGACCATACCACCATGCTCAAAAATCCCTCAATAGTTTTTTTTAATATGGGGTAAAGCAGAAAGATCCTGACCTGGCTTCCAGACCCTGGATGATCCCACCCAGCCTGGCCTCCCTGGCCCCACCTGGCTCCTCCTGCTCCTCTCTTGGCATGCCAGCTCCCGTGTTGAGTTTCTCCAGTGATCTAGCTCTCTCATAGTCTAGGCCCTCCAATGAAGAAGGCCCTGAGGATGGCAGGTGTCCACAGGCATCCCCTTATTAGAAATGAAGACCCTCAGGCCCCACCCAGACCTCTGAAACAGAATCTGCATTTTAACAAGACTTCTAGGAGATTCACAGGCATTAAAGTTTGGGATGATCTGATCTAGGCTTTCTCTCTGGTCCTTTGCTCTGTTTTACTTTTCCTCCTCCCTGATTTTTGCCCAGAAAGATTTCTCATCAGATTTCAGCTTAAAGTGGGGAGTTAGGTCCAGGTCTGAATGTGAGCTGCAGTTTGCATGAGGAGAATGACTTTCTTGGGGTTGGTTCCTTAAGGGAATCTAGAACTCTGGCCTCATTAACATCATGTGTGATTAGCTCTAATGAGACCATACTAACCAAAGGACTCAGAGCATCAAAATTTATAGTAAATTGAAGTTTGCATAAACATGCCAAAAGTGTCATCCGTGGCAGAAAACAGTGGCATAAAGTGCAATTTCAAGTGTTAAGACTAGCACTGTCTACAGTGACTTGATGTGTATGATTTCAGAGTCTGTAACGCCCTGTGGGACGACCTGGATTTCTCACACGTGTCCACATCCACAATGCCCAGAAGACAGCTTAGCTTTGTCCTGAAGGGAATCCTTGGGCTCTATCAGGGGAATTTTAATTCTTCACTCCTTCCTCTTCTGGCAAAAACATAGAGTTGTATAATTGGTTGCCTCATGTTCAAAGCAAATTAATATAAACCACATTTTCCTATTTTTGGAAATGAAGCCTCCAAAATGAATCAGTGTGCAAAAACTGCTCCCTATGTTATTGTCATCCCTCTGCTATTGTATATTTTTCTACTCTAGAAAACCTAGCACTGAAAGGATCTCCACTATTTCTTAACAGGTATTTGTAAGAGAGAATGATTTTTATAATGGTCATTATTTTTTGTATAGAAAGTTAAAAATACTATTGAACCTATGATAATTTTGATTTGGTTTACAGGTTATGAAATAGCCAGTTGAAATGGAAAACAAATGGTGAGTAATCTGTTTTATTTTTTTATTGTTAGGAAAATCTGGTAATGCAAAATAGCTGTCGGACTGAATTGTACTCTTAATGATATTTAGTTACCTGGTTAGCATAATTATAATGACTACATAAGATAGGTTTGGGTAAACTAGAACGTTAGACAATTTAAAAATGGATTTAATGATTCAGGTTATAATGATTCCTACATAAATCTTTCTGAGGATTCTGTTGAAAATATTTATTCCATTTAATTAACCACAATCTCTGTTAAACTTTTAAGTTAAATCACTTAAATGTTAACCTCCCTACCTTTCACCCACTTCTGATAATAATTTGAGAATTTTGTGTATATATACCTTATAATAATAATATAAATATACTTATTATACATATAAAGAAAAGGAAAAAAATGCAGAAAATGTCCCTCCACTGCTCTTTCCAGCTTTATCACTTAATAAGTACCCACACATTGAATTTGAGAATTTTTGCCTATTTAGTGATTTGGGATTGCATGGGAGGAAGCCCATTCCAATAGAAATATATTTAGCAACTACTATTATTGGCATTGGTTATTTATATTGACTGAATTATGTTCCAATCTTTCACTCAGTTTTATTCTGCTAACAAAAATGGTGGAGAAGAAAGTGCTGTCAAGTAAAACCGGCAGGATTTCTAGAGAAAGACAGTTCTAATATCGTAATAACAAGGATGAAGCAACTTTTAAATATGGAAAGAACTTTCAGGCAGGGCTAGTATATTTATGAACAAAACAACGTTTCTAATACAAAATATAAAATGAAAATCTCTTTTATACACAAATCCATAGGAAAATAAACTTAGAATTTTGACAAAAAGAGAAAGAAAGGATTCCCAGTGTTGACAATGCCATTGTTCGGGGTGCAGGATGCATTTTCTGGGGTCTTGATATTGCTCCCTTGGTTGACTTTGCAACCAAAATCCTTTGTCCACATTTGACTGCTTGTCTTCCTGTGCCCATATTCCAAATCCAGTGTAGGTGGGTTTGAGTCACTAATCCTAGATCAAGTCCCCTACTCTAGGTGCAAGGGGGATGGAAAAGTCAGCTTCTAGAACCTTTGGCTTCTAGCACGGATAACAGCTTTTGTCTGCCACCAAAACTCATGTGGAAGAAAGAGGATCAGGTGTTATCTATTTCATAAATGATGTAGCTCCATTTTGTAATGTCTTTAATATAACTTCTTCAAGTTTCTATGCATGTCCTCCTTCTTTTTACGATATGCTCCCTCTCCAATGGTTAGGAATCCGTTAACTATGCTTTCAGCCATCCCAAATGTCCTTAAGTTATTTTTTATTGAGCTCTTCTAGACTCATACTACTAAGCGCATCTCACCTGGATGTTCAGATGCTCTCTCCATAAACTGGCCAATGCACCTGAGTCCTTAATCTCAATTTTCAATGACCATCTGCCAGTCACCAAGTGACTTTTCTCTCTTTCACTAAATCCAGAGTCAGTGAAGTATTTAAAAATGCTGGGGAGCATTTAAAATGCATATTATTGGACCCCATTCTTAACTTATTGAGTCAATTTCTACAGTAATACCTCAGAATCTGTATTGTCACAAAAAACTCCCCCAGACAATTCTGATGTGTAATCTGGTTTGGGTCCTTGAATAATAACAACTGCTTCCTAACAGTATCCCTGAAACCAGGTTCTCCTCCCTGAAACCTATGGTATACAACCAAATATTTAATTTAAAATATGTCTAATGATGTCTTAAAAGTTTTCAGTGCTTGCCTATTGCTTGAAGAATAAATTTCAAGATTTTTCACACGGTTTTCAACTCATTTTATAATCCAGGCTTTTCTAATATCTTTACTATTCATCCTACATCCATGTCCTACGCACAGATTTCCCTGTCTCATTCAATAGCTATCCTGTAAATATGCCCATGTTTAGAATGTCTTCCTTCTCTCCTAAATCTATTCATTCCAGCACAAATTTTCAACTGAAATAATTCCATTTTCCAATATAACAATTCCTCCAAATAGTTTCCATGTGTTACAGTAAGAGTAAATAAAATTAAGGGCATTCAGGCTAGTACATGCTTTTATTTCAATTACCCTCATCAAATTTTCTTTTACAAATCCTTGATGAATTTTCTTTCTCTTTGACTTCATTTCATTTCAGGGGCCATCTATTAAGCACATGGAAAGTAAAAATGCAACGTTGCTGACAGAGTTTGTTCTCACAGGACTTACATATCAACTGGAGTGGCAAATCCCCCTGTTCCTGGTGTTCTTAGTTGTATATTTCATCACTGTCACAGGGAACCTAGTTCTGATTGCTCTCATATGGAATGACCCTCACCTTCACATCCCCATGTACTTATTCCTTGGGAGTTTGGCTTTTGTGGACATTTGGTTATCATCCACAGTGACCCCCAAGATGCTGGTCTTCTTCCTAGCCAAGAGTAGGATATCCCTCTCTGAATGCATGACACAGTTGTTTTCCTTTGTATTCAGTACAACCACAGAATGTTTTCTTTTGGCAGCAATGGCATTTGATCGCTATGTGGCCATATGCAAGCCTTTACTTTATCCAGTGATTATGACCAATAGACTATGCATTAGGCTATTAGTCTCATCATTTGTCAGTGGCCTTATTCATTCCACAATTCATATAGGTTTTTTATTCAGATTAACCTTCTGTAATTCTAACATAATACATCACTTTTACTGTGACATCATGCCATTGTTTAAGATTTCCTGTACTGACCCTTCAATTAATGTTCTGATGGTATTTATTTTCTCTGGGTCAATACAGGTGTTCACCATTCTGACTGTTCTTGTCTCTTATACACTTGTTCTCTTCACAATTTTAAAAAGGAAGTCCGTACAAGGCATCAGGAAAGCCTTCTCCACCTGTGGAGCCCATCTCTTATCTGTCTTTTTATACTATGGCCCTCTTCTCTTCATGTATGTGCGCCCTGGATCTGCACAGGGAGATGACCAAGATATGATGGACTCTCTATTTTACACCGTCATCATTCCTTTGTTAAATCCAGTTATCTACAGCCTGAGAAATAAGAAAGTTATAAACTCACTGGCAAAAATGTTAAAGAGAAATATTTAGATCTCATACTAATATCTGCTCTCTTTTTATTTAAACAGTCACAAAATTGTGCAGATTAGATGTTGCTGTGTGTTGATTAGTGTTCTAAGTTTTTTACACTTATAATTTTCCTATAATTTTAATGACTTAAGGTGTTAGTACCTAAAAAACTCCTGAAGATATTTGTATATCTTATTCAAAATTACACAAGGAATTTTAATCAAATGTTCATATCATACTAAAATAACTGAAGCAAAAAAATTTTACATGCTTCTATATTCTTCAATGTGGCTCTATAAATGCATTTATTAATCTTTTGTTAAGTGCTAAAATAGTGTTGGACTTCTGAAAAGTACTTCAGTATGATGTCTTTGATAATAATACAGCTGGCAGCCTGGAGACTCATATCACATTTAACTCCATGTGGAGGCAGGTCTGTGTTTGAGTGAACAGAGGCAAATCCCAGGAATTCTGCTAGCCACCAAAGGTCATTCATTCCACCTTATTCAAACCTGGTGAATTTCACTTCTTGTGTGGATTCAACTCTCACATCACACAGAGACATGAACAGAATTGGAGATCAGTAAGGAAAACATGAGAAATGAGTGAAGACAGAGAAGACAGTGCCAAATGTAAGAGGTAGCTGTTAAATGAGCTTCTATGAGGAGCTGGAAGAAGCGAGTTGCTTCTCACTGGCTAGGATGGCTTCCAAGGCCCTTTGTGGCTCTATTTGCATGCTGTTGGGCAATCTGAAAAGCATCACTAATTAAGAAAGCTGACAAATTAGATTGAAGAATTAAGTTGAGACGGGCATAGGGAAAAAGAGAAAGGTGGCAGAATAGGAAGGAAATAGTCTCAATCTTCCTAGAATTAAAAAAAATATGAAACTAGTAAGATAAATCAGTAATATGTAAAGCTTATTGGAATATGTTGTTGACAAGAAGAGGCTTTAAATGCATGTTACCAAAGTTCACATGATGTAAGATGATATGATGTCATAGTGCCCAGTGGGTGTCTGGGGAAGACATGAAAATGAGGAAGAATTTGGATGTTTTGCGTCCTAAAAGTCCTTGAAAGATAACTTTCCTCACATTCCATACTATTTAAATATTATAAGTGATCCATTTTCAGGTCCATCTCTGCCTTTCGCCTCTCCACACTGTGTCCATACACATCCTACTGGTACCACTGAGGCCTCACCCTCAAAACCACCTGCCTCTGTGTTTGGTAAAACTCGAGTTACTTACACCTTTCATCCTGCTGATGTTCTCTGACTTTCCAAACATAGATGCTAGATTAGTCTTCATAAACAAGACTCTGATTAAATCATATCCCTCTTCAATAACTTTAAATAGATTGTCATTGCTACCAGATTATACACATATATATGGTAAATGTGTCTAGAGATGCATATACACGTAGGTATATGATTATTTCTTTATATGTTTGTAGAGATTATATGATGTATAAATACATGTACATATATACAGTCATGTATCAGTTAGTGATGGGGATACATTTTAAGGAATGTATTCTTAGGCAATTTTGTTATTGTGCAAACATCATAGAATGTACTTACACAACTTGGATAGTACAGCCTACTACACACCTAGGCTGTACGGTGTGGACCACCATTATTGGACCACCATTGTACATGTAGCCTGTCATTGCCATAAATGTCATTAATTGGGCCATGATTGTATCTATATATACAGAGTATATGATATATAAACAATTTTTTATTTCTACTTCACCATGCATTTGTTCACCCTGGCAATATTTGAGGTTCTTTCAAATAAAACCTTGGTTTAATTCTGAGTTCTATTCCTCCACAGTTCTCCTAATGGACTCTGTTATACCCAAATTGAGCACTGAAAGCCTCTGGACAAACCTCACTCTATCAGGTTCAAGCTTTTGCTCATATAAGAATCTCCAAAGAGAATCCTCCCCACTCAACTGCCCTATTCATTTGAAATTGAAACAGCATCACTTCTTCAAAGTATCTTTCAAATGTTACAACTCTCCTGATGCATTTCCAGATTACTTCTAAGAAGATCGGAACGTTCACTCATTTCAAATTTTTAGCAGTTTATTCTTCTTAGGCCACACTTGGCCTTCTATAATACATAGTCTTGGCCTAGAAGCTCTTTTATATTACAATTTAAATGTCTTTCTATCTTCTGGTGCATGCAGCCCAATGGCTCATACACATGAAGTCCTAAATGAGTATTCATGAAATATTTGTAAAATTAAATTAATCTGACAGTACAAATACATAGAATGCAGTAAGACTGCATCAATCATTTTCAATCTTGTAATGAGCCCAGGAGATTACTGGGCCTGGGGTGGCTGCTGGGTGCCAGCTCACCTTCCTAAGTTTCGTTCATGAAAATCACAACCATTGTACACATAAAGTGAGTTATTCTTGATCTTCTTATCAGTAGGATTGGGTCCTGGGATAGACTACGACAAAGTATCAGGGAGATGCGCCTTCATTAGAAGTTTGTTTTAAAGATACCAAACACATAGGTATTTAAAACAAATATCACTACTCTCTACACCAGAAGGTCCAGTTCACAAGATGAGTCCAGGTCATCTGCCTTCTTTTTGTTCCCTTGAGGGGTCCCCCCAAACCCCTGGAAAGGGAGTGAATTGATCATATTTCAGTTGCTTTTTCTCCTTCTTCCTAAAGAAACATTGTTACTGCATACATCTGTAGTTTGCTGATTGTTATTGCTGTATAATATTTCCATTCTTCAGATGGTTTCCTGCCAATTATTTATATTTTTGCTTGTTTATACATTGTTATGACCCAAAGACTAATTGAAAATATAAGCAACTGGTGTGTGTATGTTCTGCCATCATAAAGAACTGTTTTCTAGTGGATTTTGTTTTTGAATGAGAAGTTTGATGCCAGTGAGAAGGCAGCTGTCTACTAGCCAAGGAGAAAGCTCTTCACCATGTACAGTATCTGCTGGCACCTTGATCTTGAACTTCTCATCCCCAGAAATGTAGGAAATAAGTGTCTGTGGTATAAGCCATCCAGTCTATGATACTTTGTCATAGTATCCTGAGCTAACTAAGACAAACACTGATTTAAAATAATCAGTGAAGCAAAATTGTTGTAATAGCAAGATGTTTAGGGACCAGACAAAATGGAGTTTCTCATATGCTTTATTCCTTGTTTAAATAGCACTATGAAAATATTCTAAAATTTTCCACCCTATGTTTATACTTTCCTCCCAGTTTTACACAGCAGGAGATGGATGGAGCATCTGTTTCAAAGCATGAAATATTGTGAACTTTTAAATAAATTTTTCCTGGGAACCATGATTGACAGTGATAATAGCCAATCAAAACCTTATTGTTGGGGCCGGCCCGGTAGCTCAGTGGTTAAGTTCGAACACTCTGCTTCGGCGGCCCGGGGTTTGCAGGTTCGGATCCTGGGAACGGACCTATGCACTGCTTATTGAGCCATGCTGTGGCAGGCGTCCCACATATAAAATAGAGGGAGAGGGACACAGCTGTCAGCTCAGGGCCGATCTTCCTCAGAAAAAAGAGGGGGATTGTCAGCGGATGTTAGCTCAGGGGTAATCTTCCTCACCAGGGGAAGATCTTGCTGAGATATTGCATGATCTGCCCTCTGCAAGCTGGAGACTCAGGACAGCAGGTGTCTTAGTTCAAAGGCCTGAGACAGGGGAGCCGATGGTACAGACTCTGGTCTGAGTCTGAAGTCCTGAGAACCAGGATTACCAAGGGCAGGAGAAGATCAATATCAATCAGTCAATCAGAGACTGAACTCAAGCCTTCTGTGCCTTTTTGTTCCAATCAGGCCCTCAACAGATTAGATGATGCCCACCCACACTAGGGAGGGCCATCTGCTTTACTCAGTCCACCTATTCAATACCAATCATTTCTGGAAACAGCTTCATAGACACACGTAGGCATAATGTTAAACCAGATATCTGGACAACCCATGGCCAAGTGAAGATGACACAAAAAATTAACCATCATAAGTCCACCCCTTGTCAACTTGGCACCCACCAAAATTCCTTAAACCATGCTTACTCTCCAAATAAAGACAAGAGCAAGGTCATAATTCCAACTAACATGATACAATTATGCTGCACAAAACTGAAAATGCTCCATACTCTTCCCCAGAAGAGGTGGTAAAATTTTTGAGTGATATTTACTCTTCTCCTTAATATCTGGTAACTTGAATACTATGATGCCAAATTAACAACTTAAATACTATGATATAAGCTCAATACAATTTATGTTGCATGAAAAGGCAATGATAGTGAAAAGAAAACAAATATATTTTCTGTACACACATACACACACAAATGTATTCATGTCAAACTAAGGATGAAAATCTCATAGCAATTATGTAACTGTTTTTTTGTAACTGGTCACGTGGTCATAGCTGGTATCTTAGATTGTCTTTTTCCACAACCCATTTCATATTTCCTTTGCCTTCAGCAAGCACCTCAGCTGGTCATTGTTTTTTTCCTTGTGGGGAGACCCCAACCTTCATTCCTGTAGAGTCTGGACCATTAGAACTCCTGTCTCAATTGGTTTGTTGACGTTTGCCATTGACCTTAGTCATAGGGAATGAAATACTAAGAGACTCCCTAAGGTATCTCCTGTATTCCAGACATACTCCTCCTAACATTGTGGACTACTAGTCCAATTTCCCCTCTGAGAAAGGATCAATCACCCCAGTCATCACAGTAACCCTCTTCTTTGTCTGGTGATTCAAAGGAATGTAGAGTCCAAAGTGACTGAATGGCAGTCTAAACTTCCAGCTCAGTGGAATCATTGCTGTGTCTCCTGGTGGAATCATTTCTCCCTTTGGAAGTAAGACCTCAAGGCCAGCAGAGCATCAGGTCATGGCAACAGCAGGCAAGCATTTTGATAATGGGTCACTAGGGTTAATACTGTGTGGTGCCACTCCCATTTTCATTCCTTGATTCCTGGACTTGTGAAACCTAGCAATGGTAGAAACAGTACCATATATTGGAAGCTGGTTCAGAAATATACATCCTCTGATGAACCTTGTCCTAGACTTTAAAGGTACTGCCATCTAGTCAGTGCTATAACTGAGTCTTCAAGAAGGCCATTTCATGGTTCTATCACACCAACCTCTTGAGAATGGTGGGGAACATGGTAAGACCAGTTAATTCCATGAGCATGGGCCCACCACCACATCTCCTTTACTGTGAACTTGTAACCAAGGGCCCTCTAGGACCAGTTCAACTGACCCCATCTTATCAACACAGAAATTAAGAGTGGTTTTTTCAGGAACTGAGAACTTTTGTCCAGTTCAGGCCAGATAAGACCACCAACCCATCAACTGGGCCTGAACAAATGACCGGCAAGTGACCTTTTTGACATCAAAGGGCTGAAAATTCCACTCTCAGATCATGCTAACACCACTGTTTTGTGAACGTGGTGAATGATCTTCGTCCTATGAAGAGCCATGAAGCTTGACTATGCTTGTGCAGATCATCAATTACCTCAATTCTTCTTACCTCCAATCATCTATCTCCACACTTCAGACCACCCTGCCCTTCATCCCATAAATTTTGCCCCAAGCCCTGGATCAGGGAGACAGATCTCAGGGCATAAGCCCCCATCCCCTTGCAGATGGATCTAGCAATAAAGTTGTTTTCTCTTCTCAAAAGCTGATGCTGTTATAATTGGCTTTTTTATATGCATTGGGTAGGAGAACCCCAATTTTGTGAGGAAACAAAGTGAATTCTTTGATCAGAATCAATGTAGTGTGAAATAATATGATAGTTGATAAGGAATTCAGTAAGACCAATGATGGTCATCTTGGCAGAAGCATTGCCTACAGGGAAGGGAAACATGTATCCAGAGTAAGTATCTATTCCAGTAGAAACAAAACACTTCCTCTTCCATTACATTGTAAATTGTCCAATATAATCAACCTGCCACCAGGTAGTTGGCTGACCACCCTGAAGAATGATGCCATATTGGGGTCTCAGTGTTGGTCTCTCCTGCTGGCAGATTGAGCACACAGCAATGCCCATAGCCAAGTTGGCCATGGTGAGCTGAAGTCCATGTTACTGAGCCCATGCCTAACCTCCATCCCTGCCACCATGGCAACTTTGTTTAAATGCTCATTTGGTGATGACAGGAGTGGCTGGAGAATGAGGTTGACTGGTCTCCATAGAATGGTACATCTTATCTACTTGATTACTAGAATCCTTCCCTGCTGAGGTTCCCTTTGGTGAGAATTCACATGGGACACAAATAACTTCACAGTGTCATTCTCTTTTATCTACTGTCATACACCACTTCAGAGAGTTTTCACAGCGACTTCTCTTTTATCTACTGTTGTGCACCACTTAACAAGTGGGAAATGTTCTGAGAAATATGTTCTTAGGCAATTTTGTTGCTGTGCAAACATCAGAGTGTGTACTTACACAAACCTAGATGGTATAGCCTACTATACACTTAGGATATATGGTCCTAGTCTACTAGGACCATCATCCTGTATGTGGTCCATCATTGACAAAAATATCGTTATGCTGTCCATGACTGTATATTTTTTCTTCTGTTTGTAGACTTTCATTAGCATAATAATGACATAAGGGGATTGATTAATGAGTCTATTTAAAAAAAACCTTTGCTTTTTCTAGTTGCCAATCAAGTCCCAGGTAGATGACAAATATTTCGTTGCTTGTCAGTTACCAAATAAAAATATTACTACTTTCATATTATACTATTTTGACATAAATAATGTCATTATTTTTCTGAATGACATTCATTGTCAACTTCTCTGTTAATGTTAAAGGGAAATAAGAACACCTTAGCACCATGTTCCAAATCCTTCAATAGTTTTCCTTTAATTTGGAGTAAAGAACAAAGGCCCTGACCTGGCCTCCAGACCCCCTGTGATCCCACCAGGCTGGCCTCCCTGGCCCCATCTGGCTCCTCCTGATTCTCTCTTGGCATGCCAGCTGCATTTACCATGTTGAGCTTCTCCAGGAACCCAGATCTCTGATAACCTAGGCCCTCCAATGAAGAAGGCCCTGTGGATGGCAGGTGTCCACAGGCATCATCTTGTTAGAAATGAAGACCTTCTGTCCCTACCCAGATCTCTGAAACAGAATCTGCATTTTAACAAGACCTCTAGGTATTAAAATTTGGGAAGCTCTGATCTAGGCCCTCTCCCACTGTGGTCCTTTGCTGCATTTTTCCTTTGCTCCTCCCTGACCTTTGCCTAGTAAGATTTCTCATCAGATTTCAGCTTAAAGTGGGGAGTTAGGTCCAGGTCTGAGTGTAAGCTGCAGTTTGCCTGAGGAGGATGACTTTCTTGGGATTGGCTCCTGAAGGAAATATAGAACTCTGGCCTCATTAACATCATATATGATTAGCTCAGTCAAGACCACACTAATCAAAACACTCAGAGCACCCAAATTTATAGATAAACTGGAGTTTGCATAAACACATTAGAAGTGTCACCTGTGGTGGAAAGTAGGGCATAAAGCACTGTCTACAGCGACTAGATGTTCATGATTTCAGAGTCTGTAATGCCCTGTGGGACAGCCTGGACTACTCACACATGTCTATGTCCACAATGCCCAGAGGACAGCTTAGCTTTGTTCCAGAGGGAATCCTGGGTGCTATAGGGGAATTTCAGTTCTTCACTCCTTCTTCTTCTGGCAAAAGCACACAGTTGCATAATTAGTTGACTTCTGTTCAAAGCAAATTAATATAAACCATATTTTCTTGAGCTTGAGAATGAAGGATTCAAAATGAATCAGTGTGCAAAGAGTTGGTACCTAGGTTATTGTCATTCCTGTGCTATTATGTATTTTTCTACTTTAGAAAGCCTAATTCTTTGAAAGGAGTTCCATAATTTCTTACAAGATATGTGCGAAAGAAAAATGAATTCTGTAACATTCAGTATTCTTTATATAAAATAGTCAAAATATTGTGTAATAAAATTAGATTGATTTACAAGATGCAAAAAGGCAGGTGAAAAATGTAAAACAGTTAGTGAATTATCTATATACTTTATTTTTGTAACTAAATCTGGAAAAGCAAAATATCTATAAGATTGACTTGTTGCCCTTAATGATTTATTGTCTTCATAACATAACTATAATGACTTCATAAGATAAGTTTTGGAGAACTAGAATGTTGAGCAATTTAAACTGGATTTAAATATCAGATCCTATATTTCCTACTTAAGAAATCTTTCTGGCTATTCTGATTAAAACATCTATTCTTTTTAATTAATCACATTCTCTGATTAAACTTTTAAGTTCAGTCACTGACATTAACTCCTCTATCCATTTACCCACTTCTGAAAAAAATTTTCATTAAGTGTTTTAAACACATATATAGAAAGAAGTAGGTAGAAAATGTCCCTCCACAGCTCATTCCAACTTTATGACTTAATAGGTACCCATACCTATATTGAATTTGAGAATTTTTGATTATTTACTGATTTGGAATTACCTGGAAGGAAGCCCATTCCAAATAAAAATACATTTGACAACTGGAATTATTTATATCTCCTGAATTCAGTTCCAGTCTGTGGCTCAATTTTAATCAACTGAAAAACCGGTGGAGAAGAAAGTGCTCTCAAGTAAAACCAGCAGGATGTCCAGAGAAAGATGGTTCTAACGACAGTAATAGCAAAGATAAAGCAAATTTTAAACATGGAAAGAACTTTCAGGCAGTGTTAGTATATTTGTGAACAGTACAAATTTTCTAAGTTAAAATTTAAGACGAAAACCTCTTTCATACACAAATTCCATAGGAAAGTAATCTCGGAATTTTGACTAAAAGTAAAAGAAAGAATCCCTAGTATTAACAACTTTTTATGAAAACCAGAGTTAAGGCAAACATTCACCCCCAACCTCTGAGCCTCCTCTTCCTTCCCCTCAGCCTTTCTCGGATGCCTGCACTGTCTTCACTGGCTTGTCTTTCCCACACTCATCCATCCGTGTCTCTGTCACTCTCTTCCTATTTCTCTTCCTCTTTTTTTTTTCACTCACCCAAACTTTATCCTTTCCACTTTTCCTGTCCCTTTTCTCTTCTTCCTCTCTTTTGAAAACTTTTATGAAGATGCTCCATAGAAAACAAAAATTACTTTTGTCTATGGGCAGTGGACACATGGCAACAGTTCTCCACGTTTCCTGTACAACTTGAAAATACCCCCCTCATGTTGGGCACCATGTTTCTATTCGCTTCTCATTGTTCTCTGGACTGGACTCCATCATAAAATGGAAACTGCTGTCACTAAAGACACTAAAATCTCTTATTTCCCACACTCACTGATCTTGTTCACTCCTTGTTCTACCACAGCACTCATTTTGGCAATCAGCACTGTACTTCATTACATCCTTGAGCATCTTTTCTCTCTCCAAGTCCACAACAGTCAGCTGTCCAGTCTGCCTCCTGCCTCTCTGGTCACTCTGCTCAGTATCCTTTTCTGGTCTCTCCCTTATCTCTCCATGGTTGGAGCCAGGGAACTTGGTTGCAACAGGAAATTAACTAGTTGAATGGAAATTGACTCTAATAGAGAAATTCCAGGGAGATTGGAGGAATCAGCTGAAAAATGAGCAGGAACAGAAGGAAGCAATACAGTCAGTCAACAGCCAAGTTTAAATCCCTACGCTAGCTCAATTGGAGCTGCTGTCACTGTTGCTGATCTCTGGATGGCACAGCTCATACTGACAATGCTCTTGGTGTGGATGCAGGATGCATTTGCTGGGGTCCCAATATTGCTGCCTTGGCTGACTTTGCAACCAAAATTGTCTTTTTTCCCTGTCCCTTTTAGCTCCATCTCTCCATATCCAAACCCAGAGTAGGTGAGTTTGAGTGGTCAAATCTAGATCAAATCCTTGAATCTAAGTGCAAGGGGGATTGGAAAGTGAGAAACGGTCTTTAACTTCTAGAGCAAATGATGGCTTTTGCCTGATAACAAGACTCATTTGGTAGAAAAGAAGGTCAGTTTTTAGCCATCTAAAAAGGACATGTATCCACTTTACTACCTCCTTAAGTTTCTCTCCATGCCCTTCTTCTCTTTACCTCATGCACATTCTGCAATGGATAGGTCATACATAGGTATGCCCTCAGCTACTCAAACGACTCTTAAGTCCTTGTTGCTATTAATGCTCAAGTAGACTCATATTACTAAGTACATCTCACCTGGACTTCTGGAGGACGCTCCCTCCACAAACTGGATAATTCATCTGAGTTCTCAAACTCAATTTTTGGTGACCATCTAGAATCACCAAAAGTCTCCTCTCTCTTTCATTGACCTTCCCTTTCACATCAAATATGCATGAGTCCTAGTGACTCTACATTCTGACTTATTTTGATCTATCTCTTTGTCCTCCTTATCTCTCTCAATATCATATAACACATGGATTAAGAATTTCACATGCATTTGAATCAAAGGAGGGCATTTGTGAAATGCAGATTATTAGATTTACTTCATGCCACGCTGAGTCAATTTCTGCAATGATATCTCACCATCCATATTTTGTACAAAAAGTTCCCCAGACAATTCTGATGTGTAATCTGGTTTGGGAACCACTGGACAAGAGTAACTGCTTCCTAATTAGTATCCTTGACTCTAGCTTCCCCTCCCTGCAGAGTATTTTCTACACTCCCAAATATTTAATTTAAGAAATATATTAGCATGGCACTCCTTCCCTTAAAAGTTTTCAGTACTTGTCTATTGCCTGAGGAATAAAGTTCAACAGCTTTCACATGGCCTTCTATTCATTTTATAATAATTCTGACTTCATTTTCCTAGACCTTCATCCACGTCCTACACATAGAATTTCCCTAACACACTCAATTATCCCTGTAAATTTTGCTCATGCTTAGAATGTCTTTCCTTTTTTCTAAGTCTTTTAATTCCTGACATTTTTTGAACTGAAGTAATTGCATTTTGCATTTTATCAGTACCCATAATTAGTTTCCATGTACTACAGTAGTAGTAAACAAAATTAAGGGAATTCCAATTAGTGTATGATTTTATTTCAAGTACTTTCCTCCAATCTTCTTTCTATAGAAATTTAGTGAATCTTTTTACATTTACTGCATTTCATTTCAGGGGAAATCCATAATGATATGGATACTAAAAATGCAACATTGCTGACAAAGTTTGTTCTGACAGGACTTATACATTAACAGGAGTGGCAAATCCCCCTATTTCTGGTGTTCTTGATGATGTACCTCATCACCATTGTGGGAAACCTTGGACTAATTGTGCTCATCTGCAATGACCCTCACCTTCACATTCCCATGTACTTATTCCTTGGGAGTTTAGCCTTCATGGATGCTTGGATATCATCCACAGTGACCCCCAAGATGCTGGTCAACTTCTTCGCTAAGAGTAGGATATCTCTCTCTGAATGCATGATGCAAATTTTTTCCCTTGCATCCAGTGCAACCGTGGAATGTTTTCTTTTGGCAGCAATGGCATATGATCCCTATGTGGCCATATTCAAAGCTTTACTTTATCCAGGAATTATGACCAGTAGACTATGCATCCAACTGTTAGTTGCATTATTTGTAGGCGGCCTTATTCATTTCGCATTTCATATACTTTTAAAATTCAGATTAAACTTCTGTAATTTTAACATAATACATCATTTTTATGTATTTTGTGATGTCCTGCCGTTGTTTAAGATTTACTGTACTGACCCTTCATTTAATGTTCTGATGGTATCTATTTTCTCTGGGTCAATACAGGTGTTCACCATCCTGACGGTTCTTGTCTCTTATACACTTGTCCTCTTTACAATCTTAAAAAGGAAGTCTGTACGAGGCTTCAGGAAAGCCTTCTCCACCTGTGGAGCCCATCTCTTATCTGTCTTTTTATACTATGGCCCTCTTGCCTTCATGTATGTGCGCCCTGGATCTGCACAGGGAGATGACCAAGATATGATGGACTCTATTTTACACTGTTGTCATTCCTTTGTTAAATCTAGTTATCTACAGCCTGAGAAATAAGAAAGTCATAGATCCACTGGCAAAAATGTTAAAGAGAGATGTTTACATTTCATATTAATATCTGCTCTCTTTTTATTAAAACAGCCGCACAGTTGCGCAGACTAGATGTGGCTCTGTATTGGTTAATGTGCAAAGTTTTTTGCAGTTATAATTGCCCTAGTGTTTTAATGACTTAAAGTAGGAAAATCTAACAAACATCTTAACATATGTGCTTATGTTATTCAAAAACAGAGAAAGAATTTTAATCAGGTGTTCTTGTCATACTGAAGTAATTAAGGAGGAAATGTTTTACATACTTGACTGTTTTCAATGTGGCTTTTTAAATGCATTAGCACTGAAACAGTGTATTTCCTAAAAAGATTTGTTTATAATGTCTTTGACTGTAATACAGCTGTGCAGCCTGGAGACACATATCACATTTAACTCCACAGTGGAGGCAGGTTAGTGATTGAGTGGATGGAAGGAAATCCCAGCAATTCTGCTAGTCATCAAAGGTATTTCATTCCACTTTATTTGGCACATGATGAATTTCACTTCTTCTGGGGATTAAAGTCACATATCACACAGAGAAATACAAGAAATGGAAATGCAATGAAGAAAAAAATTAGAAGTGTGTAAGACACTGAAATTTGGGCCAAACTGTAAGAGAACGCTGTTAGTCACCTGTGGGTCCATGAATAATGAGAAGGGGAAATGACCTGTCCCATTTATGATGCCTTTAAAGGCACTTTCCAGCTGTTTGTATTTTTTAGGACAATCTGAAAAATGCTTCACTAATTCAGAAAGCTAAGAGATGAGATTGCAGAATTTAACTGAGATGGGTATAGAGAGGGAAAACAAGTGGTAGAATAAGAAGGAATTGGTGAATCTATTGAAAAAATAGAAAAAAGAAGAAAGCTAATAAGATAAAAATATCAGTAGTATGTAAAGGTTATTGGAATGTGTTGTTGACAATGAGAGGCTTCAAATGCACACTACCAAAGTTCAAATAATGTTAAGAGGACGTGATGTCATAGTGTGTATTAGGTGTCTTGAAAGGACATGAAAATGAGCAAGAGTTTGGATGTTTAGTGTCCTAAAAGTCCTTCAATGTTATCTTTCATCCTACTCCATATTCTAAGTATCATGAGTGACCATCTTCACGTCCACCCCTGCCCTCCTCTCTCATCACTGTTTCCATACACATTCCTGCTGGTACCTCTCAGGGCCTCACCCTGATAACTAACATCCTCTGTGGACTGCAAAACTCTAGTAACTTGTCTCCTGCATCTTGAGGATGCTCTCTTCCTCCCCAGACACTGCTGCCACATTGTTCTTCATAAAGAGAATTCTGATTGAATCATATTCCTCTCAAAAACTTTTTTTTTTTTTTTTTTTTGTGAGGAAGACCAGCCCTGAGCTAACATCTGTAGCTAATCCTCCTCTTTTTGCTGAGGAAGACTGGCCCTGGGCTAACATCCGTGCCCATCTTCCTCCACTTTATATGGGACCCCGCCACGGCATGGCTGACAAGCAGTGCATCGGTGGGCGCACGGGATCCGAACCGGCGAACACCGGGCTGCCAAGCGCGAACTAAACCGCTGCGCCACCGGGCCGGCCCCTCAAAAACTTTTAATAAATTGTTATTGCTAACAGATTATATGCATACATGGTATATATTTCTAGATGTTTGTGCATATATATAAATATGCATTTGTTTATATTCATTTTTTATGTGTCTCTACAGATTACATGATATAGTAACATACCTACATATATATATAAATATATAATTAAATAACATCTATAATTCTCTAATCAACACTGTATTATAGCCAAAATGAGTTACTAGAAGCCTTGTGGGCACACTATTCTCTCAGATGTATAATTTTGTTAATACAGGTCCCTCCACAAAAGTTCCCTGCCCCCAAATGCTCCATCTTCTTTTACAGTTGAAATGCTATCCTTTCTTCAAGGTTTGTCTCAAATATTATGACTTTCATGATGCATTTCCAGGTTTCTTCGAAGAGGACAGGAATACTCCCTCATTTGAAACATTCAGGACTTTATTCTTTTAATACACAAATGGCCTTTTGTATACCTATTGTTTGCCTACAGTCTTTTTTAGATTACAATTTAAAAGTCTTAGTACTCTTCTTATCTTTTGCAGTAAGAGTACTTCACTCTTCTTCAATCTTATAAGGAACCCTGGGAGATTATTAGACCTGGGATGGCTGCTCCATGCCAGCTCACCTTCTTAAGTTTCTTTCATGACAATTGCAAGTATCATACACCTAAAGTGAATTATTATTTGATTGTATTATTCCATGGTTGACACCGATGATAGCCAATCAAAATCCCATTGCCTTATGTCAATAAAGATAATGAGAGGGACATCTTTTCTTTAGAAAATTTAAATGTCAAGCTGGATCAACTTTTGGACCATCATTCTCAAAGAAATTTCATATACAAGATAGTTCTCACACTGTCATAATATGATAATACCTCTTCTGAGAAGGTACCTTCTAAGTCAGACTTATCTTAAGGTAACAGCTAACAGTTGCATCATGATACTTCCCTGCATTTTTCAAGGTAAAGAAAGAAGTTCACTAAATGTACTTCTAGTGTTTGTATTAGTCAGGGTTGTCCAGAGTACAGAATCAATAAGATGTATATACACAAATATAGGTAAACCTATATCAATCTCTATCTCTACCTTATCTATATCTATACCTAAAGACAGTTACTATAAGATATTGGCTCACATGATTATGAAGACTGAGTATTCTGACAATCTGCTGTTTGCAATGTAGAGACCCAGGAAAGCCAACAGTGTGGTTCTAAGGCCTGAGAATCAGAGAGCTGATCGTACAGATTCTGGCAAGTCTGAAAACCTAAGAATCATGAGAGTCCAGGGCAGGAGATCAATGTCACAGATCAATCAGTCAGGCAGAGAGCAAATTCAACCTTCCTCTACCCTTTTGTTCCATTCAGGCCCACAACAGAGTAGATGATGCCCACCAGCATTAGGAGGACCAACTACTTAGTTTACTAATTTTATACTTATCTTTTCCGGAAACACCCTCACAGACACAACCGGAAATAATGTTTGACCAGATATCTGTACATTCTATGGCTAAGTCATGCTGACACATAAAATGAACCATCACAATTCCTGTGGCACCCATACACAATTCTTTAAACCATACTTAAACTCCAAATAAAGACAATAGCAAGGTCATAATTCCATCTAACATGATACAACTGTGCTGTATACAACCCAAAGCACACTGTGAACACTTCCCCAGAGGAGGGGGTAAAACCCTTGAGTGAAGTTTACTCTTCTCCTTGATATCTGGTAACTTAAATATGATGATGTAAAATTAACAATACTTAATTACTGTATATAGAGTCAGTACATTTTATGTTACATGATAAGAGAATAAGAGTCAAAAAAATAAAGATATTTGCTCTGTGTTATGTATGCATACATAAATATACACATACACACACACGTATATGTACACACACAGAAAGGTATTCTTACCAAACTGAGGAGTAAATAATCATGACAATTGCAGTCCTCATTTCTGTAACTGGTCATGTGGTTGTAGCTTGTATTTATAACTACCTCCTTCCACCATCCATTCCATACTCCTTTTGCCTTCAGCAAGCACCTCAGTTGGTCAGTTTTGTTTACCATGTCAGTTTTTTTCACCTTCATTCCTGAAGTGTCTGGGCCATTAGAAGTCTTGCCTGGATTGGTTTGTTGAGGTTTCCACTCACCTTAATTACAAGGAATGGTACTACTAAGAGATGCTCTAAGTGACCTGAATTATGGACATACTTGTCCTTATCTCCACTGTGTAGGAGTAATCCAATTTCTCCTTGGTAGTCAGGATCAGTCACACCAGCCAGCACAGTAACTTTCTTCTTTGGATGATGATTCAGAGGAATGAAGGGCACAAAGTGGCCCAGGTGCAGTCTTAACTGCCCGGTCAATGGAAACGTTGTGGTGTGTGCTGGTGGAAGACTTCCTCCGTCTCTAAGACCTCTAGGCCAGCAGAGCATTAGGCCATGGGAACAGCAAGTAACATTATGCTAGTTGGTCGCTAGGGGTAACAGTGAGTGGTGACACCCCCATTTCACCATGTTTCCTAGACTCGTGAATCCTAGCTATGGGAGAATAGTACTATGTATTGGACACTGACTCAGAAAATACAGTGTTCTCAAGAACCTTGCCTAACCCTGCATGATAATGCAACCTGGGTGGTGCTGTAACTGAGTTTCAAAAGGCCATTCAATAGTTCTATCAAACTACCTGTATCTGATGGTAGGGAAAATGTTAAGACAAGCAATTTCTATAAGAATGAAGACATTGCTGCATTTAATTTACTATGAAGCAAGTTCCCTTTTTAAAAAAATTATTTTATTGAGGTCATAATGGTTTATAGTATTGTGTAATTTCAGGTGTACATTATTATTTATCACTTTGCGTGATAAATGCGCATGACCAGTAGTCTAATTTTTATCCATCACCAAACGTATGTGCCCCTTTACCCCTGTCGCTTACCCCAGAACTCCCTTCCCCTCTGGTAACCAGTAATCTGTTCTCTTTATCCATATGTGTATTTATCTTCCACATATGAGTGAAATCATGCAGTATTTGTCTTTTTCTGTCTGGCATATTTTGCTTAACTGCATACCCTCAAACTCCATCCATGTTGTTGCAAATGGGATGATTTTATCTTTTTTGTAGCTGAGTAGTATTCCGTTGTATATATATACCAGATCTTCTTTATGCATTCATCCATAGAAGGGCACTTGGGTTGCTTCCACGTCTTGGCTGTTGTGAACAATGTTGCAATGAACATAGGGGTGCATTAATCTCTTTGAATTGTTGATTTCAAGTTCTCTGGATAAATACCGAGTAGTGAAATAGCAGAATCATATGATATTTCTATTTTTAACTTTTTGAAAAAAATCTCCGTACTGTTTTCCACAGTGGCTATATCAGTTTGCATTCTCACCAGGAGTGTATGAGGGTTCCCGTTTCTCCACATCCTCTCCAACATTTGTTATTTTTGTCTTGGTAATTATAGGTATTCTGACAGGTGTAAGATGATATCTCGTTGTTTTGATTTGTGATGTTTCCCGAATAATTAGTGATGTTGAACATCTTTTCATGTGCCTGTCAATCATCTGTGTATCTTCTTTGGAAAAATGTCTATTCATATCCTCTGCCCATTTTTTGATTGAGTTGTTTGTTTTTCTGTTGTTGAGTTGTATGAGTTCTTTACATATTTTAGAAATTAACCCCTTGTTGTATATATGATGTGCAAATATTTTCTCCCAGTTGGTGGGTTGTCTTTTTGTTTTGTTCATGGTTTCCTTTGCCTTGCAGAAGCTTTTTCGTCTGACATAGTTCCAATTATTATCTTTTTCTGTTTCCCTTGCCTGAGTAGACATCGTATTTCAAAAGAGGCTGCTAAGACTAATGTCAAAAAGTGGACTGCCTATATTTTCTTCTAGGAGTTTTAGGGTTTCCAGTCTTGCATTCAAGTCTTTCATCCATTCTGCGTTAATTTTTGTGTATGGTGCAGGATAATGGTCTACTTCCTTTCTTTTGCATGTGGTTGTCCAGTTTTCCCAACACCATTTATTGAACAGACTTTCCTTTCTCCATTGTATATTCTTGGCTTATTTGTCGAAGATTAACTCTCCACAGATGTGTGGTTTTATTTCTGGGCTTTCAATTCTGTTCTATTGATCACACATTGATCTTTGTGTCTGTTTTTGTGCCAGTACCATGCTGTTTTGATTACCATAGCTTTGTAGTATATTTTGAAGTCAAGGATAGTCATGCCTCCAGCTTTGTTCTTTTTTCTGAGGTTGGATTTAGATATTTGGGATCTTTTGTTGCTCCATATAAATTTTAGGATTCTTTGTTCTGTTTCTGTGAAGAAGGTCATTGGGATTCTGATTGGGTTTGCATTTAACCTGTTGCTTCCTTAGCTAATATGGACATTTTAACTATATTTATTCTTCCAATCCATGAGCATGGAATATCTTTCCATTTCTTTATATCTTCTTCAATTTCTTTCAATAATATCTTATAGTTTTCAGTGTATAGGTTTTTCACCTCTTTGTTTAAATTTATTCCTAGATGTTTTATCCTTTTTGTTGTGATCCTAAATGGGATTGTATTCTTCACCTCTATGTCTGCTAGTTCATTATTAGTGTACAGAAATGCAACTGATTCTTGTAAGTTGTTTTAGTACCCTGCAACTTTGCTGTAGTTGTTGATATTTCTAATAGTTTTCTGGTGGATTCTTTAGACTTTTCTTGATATAGGGTCATGTCATCTGCAAATAGCAAGAGTTTCATTTCTTCATTTCTAACTTGGATTCTTTTTATTTCTTTTTCTTGACTAATTTCTCTGGCCAAAACCTTCAGTACCATGTTGAAAAGGAGTGTTGAGAGTGGGCACCCTTGTCTTCTTCCTGTCCTCAGAGGAGTGGCTTTCCGTTTTTCACCTTTGAGTATGATGTTGGCTGTGGGTTTGTCATATATGGCCTTATTATGTTGAGGTATTTTCCTTCTATACACATTTCATTGAGAGATTTTGTCATAAACAGATGTTGGATCCTGTCAAATACTTTCTCTGCACCTGTTGAGACGATCATTTGGTTTTTATTCCTCACTTTGTTAATGTGGTGTATCACACTGATTGATTTGTGAATGGTGAACCATCCCTGCATCCTTGGTATAAATTTCACTTGATTGTAGTGTATGATTCTTTTAATATATTGCTGTATTCAGTTTGCCGATATTTTGTTGAGGATTTTTTCATCTATGTCCATCAGCCATATTGGCCTGTAATTTTCCTTCCTTGTGCCGTCCTTGCCTGGTTTTGGTATCAGGCTGATTTTGGCCTCATAGAATGAGTTAGGAAGCATTTCATCTTCAATATTTTGGAATAGTTTGAGAGAGACAAATATTAAAATTTCTTTGAATGTGTGATAGAATTCTCCAGAGAAGCCATCTGGTCCTGGAATTTTTGGGGGGGTTTTTCATAGTATTCTCTCATAATCCTTTGTATTTCTGCTATATCCATTGTAATTTCTCCTCTTTCATTTCTAATTTTATTTATTTGAGCTTTCTCTCTTTTTTTCTTAGTGAGTCTGGCTAAAGGGTTTGTCTATTTTATTTATTTTCTTAAAGAATCAGCTCTTAGTTTCATTGATCCTTTCTACTATTTTTTTTTTTTTTAGTCTCCATTTCATTTATTTCTGCTCTAATTTTTATTATTTCCCTCTTTCTGCTGACTTTGGGCTTTGTTTGTTTTTCTTTTCCTAGTTCTGTTAGGTGTAGTTTAAGATTACTTAATTGAGATTTTTCTTGTTTGTTGAGGTGGGCCTGTATTGCTATGAATTTCCTTCTTATAATCACTTTTGCTACATCCCATAAGAGTTGGTATGTTGTATTTTAATTTTCGTTTTCTGCAGCTATTTTTAAATTTCTCCTTTGATTTCTTGTTTATTCTCCACATATTTGTGAATTTCCGTGTTTTTTCCTTGTAGATGATTTTTAGTTTCATACATTGTGGTCAGAATAGATGCTTGATATGATTTCAATCTTCTTAAATTTATTGAGGCTTGCCTTGTTTCCCAACAGATGTTCTATCTTTGAGAATGTTCCATGTGCACTTGAGAAGAATGTGTATTCTTCTCTCTTTGGATGGAATGGTTTTTATATATCTATTAAGTTCATTGGATCAAGTGTTTCATTTAAATTCACTATTTCCTTGTTGGCTTTTTGTCTGGATGATCTATCTGTTGATGTAAGTGTGGCATTGGGGTCCCCTACTCTTACTGTGTTGCTGTTAATTTCTCCCTTTAGGTCTGTTAATAGTTGCTTTATATACTTTGGTGCTCCTTTGTTAGGTGCATATATATTCAGAAGTGTTATATCCTCTTGGTGGAAAGTCTCCTTTATCATTGAATATTGTCCCTCTGTGTCTCTCATTGTCTCTTTTATCTTGAAGTCTGCTTTGTCTGATATAAGTATGGCCACACCCACTTTCTTTAGTTTGCCATTTTCTTGGAGTATCATCTTCCATCCCTTCATGCTGAGGCTATGTTTGTCTTTAGCGCTGAGGTATTTTTCCTGGAGGCAGCACGTTCTTGGGTCTTGTTTTTTTAATCCATCCAGCTACTCTGTGTCTTTTGATTGGAGAATTCAATCCATTTACATTTAGAGTGATTATTGATATATGAGGGCTTAATACTGACATTTTATCTCTTGTGTTCTGATTGTTCTATATTTCCACTGTTTCTCTTCCTTTGTATTTATGACTGCCATTTCAGAGTGGTGGTTTATTGTGGTGGTTTTCTCTTTATTTATGATTTGTTTCTCTGCTCTGATATTTTGTTTAGTGGTTACTGTGAGGTTTGTATAAAAGATCTCATAGATGAGATAGTATGTTTTCTGATAGCCTCTTATCTCAGTTAGCATAAGCATGTTCCATCCCTTTCTTCTTCCCCTTTTGAGGTGTTGTCATCATAAATTGTTCTTTTTGTTTTGTAAGTTTATCACTAAGTTGAAGTGTTTATAGTTACTTTTGATGTTTTCTTTCTCATTATCTTTTAAGTTCTAAGTAAGTATTTGGTACCCTGTTGTGAAAGAGAGCTGCAGTTTTCTGATTTTGTATGTCAATCTCCTTTTTCAAAGCTTTGTAGACCTTCACGTTTTTGTTTCAGGTAGGAGGGCATCCTTGATCAGTTCTTGTAGGGGAGGTCTAGTGGTGATGAACTCCCTCAGCTTTTGTTTTTCTGGGAGAGATTTTATTTCTCCAATGTGTCTGAAGGCTAGTTTCACTAGATAGATGATTCTTGGCTGAAGTTTTTTTGTCTTTCAGTATTTTGAATATACATTCCATTCTCTCCTTGCCTGTAAGGTTTCTGATGAAAAATCTGCTGAAAGCCTGATAGGGATTCCTTTGTAGATTATTTTCTTCTGTCTTGCTGCCCTTAATACTTTTTCTTTGTCATTGACCTTTGCCAGTTTTACTATTATATGCCTTGGAGAAGGTCTTTTTGCATTGATGTAATTAGGAGTTCTGTTGGCTTTGTGTATTTATAAGTCCAATTTCTTCCCCAGATATGGGAAGTTCTCAGCTATTATTTCCTTAAAGAAGCTCTCTGCTTGCTTCTCCCTCCTTCCCCCCGGAATACCTATAATCCTTATGTTGCTTTACCTAGTTGAGTTGGATATTTCTCAAACAATTTCTTCATTGTTTTTAAATCTTAGTTCTTTCTCCACCTCAACCTGAAGCATTTTTATATTTCTATCCTCTAAATCACTAATCCTTTCCTCCATAACATCAGCTCTAGTTTTTAAGAATTCTACATTTTTTAAATGTCATTAATTGTGTTCTTCATATCCAGTATTTCTTTTTTTACACTTTCAATCTCTTTGGTGAAGTACTCCTTCTGCTCATTAATTTTATTCCTGAGCTCATTGAAATGTCTTTCTGAGTTTTCTTGTAACTCTTTGAGTTTCTTTATGACAGCTATTTTGAATTCTCTGTAATTTAGATTGTAAATTTCTGTGAATTCAGGGTTGGTTTCTGGAGACTTTTCATTTTCCTTCTGCTGTGAATTGTTTCTGTAGTTTCTCGTGGTGTTTGATGAACTAATCTTTTCCTGGCACATTTGTGGGCATGTTAGGTTGCATATTCCACCTGCTATCACTGGAGGAGGAGCAGGAGCTATGTTTCTGTTCCCACCACATCTGCTGGAACTTGTACTGGTATGGTTGATGCTCCTGCTGGTGGGGAAAGCATTTGCATGTGGGCTCAGGGCTGCCTGCTGTCTCTTCTTACAGTCGTGCCAAGGCACATTCTCACTTGTGGGGCCACAGTAGCCCTGTGGGTGCTCCTCCCAGCTGGAAAAGTGTTCACTTGCATGCACAGATCTGCCACCACCTCTTCTTAGGTCATGCTGGCAGCTGTGCTTTGTAGGTGGGGCTTCATTGTGTGATCCAAATCAGGGCCACTCGTTGGGACTACAGTGGCATGGTGGGCACTCCTGCTGGACAGGAAAGCATTCATGTGCTGGTTCAA
Organism: Tapirus indicus; assembly: GCA_031878705.1. Lineage (NCBI taxonomy): Eukaryota > Metazoa > Chordata > Mammalia > Perissodactyla > Tapiridae > Tapirus > Tapirus indicus. The sequence goes on along the minus strand of CM062928.1, from coordinate 91,489,451 downwards.
GGCTGCTGCTGCAACTTCTTACAGTTGCACCTAGGTGTGTTTCCACTTGTGGGCCACAGTGGCACTATGGGTGCTCCTGACAGCTGGGAAAGCATTTGCATGTGTGCACACAGGGCTGCCTGGGAAGGGTAAGGGAGTGCTCACCTATCTCCAGTACCTCCAGGGCAGCCAGTCCATCCACCTTAAGATGTATAACTGTGTGGGTCTCTCAGGTGTCCTGTTGTGCCATGTGGGTATCCTCTGTTGGTCAGTGAGTGTCCCTTTAGTTGTAGTTCAAAGGGGGAGAGATAAAGAGAACAGCTCACTCTGCCATGTTGCTTATGTCTTAGAGTTCTGTAATTTGTTACCCAGTTCAGTTTTACAATCTGAAAATTTATCAGAAATGTGTACGCTAGAGTAAGTGTCCTTTTCCATGAAACTCTCTGAAGATGAAATATATTTGCAAAAGCATCAGAGCAAAACAATAACTGTCTATAAGTGGCAAAATACTTAAAAATGGCAATTGACAAAGAAATTTGGCTATTTCTGTGACATATAACATTTTAAGATTATGACTAGACTTATGACTAACAACCAGGACTGATCAGAATTTTAAGAATGTTATATAAAACATTTGTTTTAATAACGTTCATTCACACAATATAACCAGAAAAAGTTTATCATCATTAATCTGACAATATTTCCCATGCCATTTAACATACCAAATAAGCCTAATTTGTTTAATATTTCCATCTTTATAGTAAGAGAGGAAAAATTCTTTGAGAAGTACCAGGGTCTGCTGGAAATTTTCTACATTAACTCAGGTTAAAGAAAGACTCTATTTAGGATTTGAATTTTAGGGAAGCTTGTCAAAAATATCAAATGGTTTCAAAATATTTAGTCAAATAAGATCATACCTTAGTTATCCATCTGACCAAAGTGACAATGGAAGATGTTAAAGACAAAGATAGACATTTAAACGTTAAAAAAATCCCTTTAGTTCTCTTAATAGAGAGATCTCAGTTTTTTGACCGGGGGAAATTATTTTGACAGAACAGAATTTCTGCCTTTTAGGTAGACCTACTCAAAGGTAAAGAAAAACCTTTTATAATCTCTTTAAGAAGAACAGACTAAAAGTTCAAGAATATTATCTTTTTAAGAGAGAGAAAACCAAATTTGAATTTTGTGCCAGTTAACTTTTGATATTAATCCATGCACAAACATTTTTCTCGGGGTTCCTCTTCCACAAACCTTGTATAACTTTCTCTTTATGTTCAGAATTTGTTCCATGTCTTCCTTGCTTCCCAGTACCTTAGTAAAATTTATCTTTCTTCACAAAACAAACAAAAACATTCCCATTCCTTATACTTTCTTTGACTGAAAACATACATCTTACTTTACTTGAATACAAAGATGTATTCTTTATTAATTTTTAGCTATAAGCACATATATTATTATAATTCTTAATCTTTAGAAACTGTAATTTTTAGTGAAAATTAAGAAGCAAGCAATTATGAAGTGTTTTACATTAGCATTCTGTAGCTTGGCAAATTTATAAATATTTTATAGTTTTTAGAAACATATTACTGCATAGTATAAACTTTTACATGTTTATTCATAGACACAAACATTTTTTGTTTCTCTATATCATTTAATTTAACCTAGCAAAACTACAAGGTTTTAAGTTACCAAAGAGATTTTGGAAGTTATTTTAAATACACATGCCATGAAATATAATTATAGCCAAATATTTATCTATAAACTCTTATCTCACCTCTAAATCATTTGCTCCCAACAATTATGTTTAGATTATCCATGAAAACCTCATGAAACATTAGACAAAATTAGCTATCATTCTAAGTTATTATTTTTGCTGACAAATTTTGTAAAAGGTAACATGAGCTTATTTGACTAACAAATCCAGGTATCTGCATGTCTGCATCTTGTCCAATGTTCTTGACTCTAGAAACGTTTATTTCAATCAAGTCAACAAACTTACATGACCTTTCATTTACCAAAGATTATTTCATATCATGTTAACTTGGTAAACATTTGGGTTAGTTTCTATTACATTCATATAAACACTTACTTTAAGCCAATTAAATAGAGCTGTTTTAGAAATTATACCATTCGGAGGTAAAAATTATCACACATATATGTAGACACACATACATAAGACTCTACAGCTACTGTTTTAAAATTACTGGCATGAATCAGGTACAGTAATGCAAAGCTCACTAGCTATGAAAGAATAATTGAATCCAAATTTTCTTTTAAGCTTTTTCTACTAATATTTATGGAGAAGACACTCAAGATGCTAACTTTTGGGTAAGGGCACTTCTATAGCTGTTTTTATTTTCTTTACCCCCCCTTTTTTTTTTTCAGTCTTAGGAATTGGTAATGGGCTAGATAATAGTTCCCGGAAAGGTTACAAGCTCTTTGAGATAAAGGAAATTAGTGGAATCTGAATCCCCTCTAGAGCTGTATTTCCAGTTTTGAAAAGATTTATAAGTCAAGGACAGTTGGTCTTAATTCCTCAGAAATTGGGTTGTAACTGAGATGACATTTTATGTTGATCTAGCTGTCCAACTATATCATCCCTTATTTTCTTCTTTCCCTCTCAGTGCTCAGTTATATTTTAACATAGGGAAGAAGACCTAAAAAATTCCTATCAGGCTTTGTATATCAACTTCCAGTTTGGATTAATTTCTGATCAAAAGTTGCTAAATTCTTTCAAATATCTGGTCAGGTTCCAGCCAGGATAAACAGCAAGTATACCCGGCAGTACTGAACAACTCCATTAATATTTAATGTAGCAGTTTCCCAGAAAATCTCTTAGAGTCTCATTATATAGGGAGGAGCTGATATTGGGCCCTCCCTTGAAGGTAGATTACAGGGTGTCCATACACCAGGATCTAATAGGCTTTTCTTTTAGGTACCTTTTATAACTTAATTTTTTAGCTTTTTGCAACAAAGCTTCCAATAAGGCTATATCAGAATTTTGAAGTCTTTGCTTTTAAGTGCACTTGCTAAATTATCTTATCTAATTGGAATGTTCCATCTATTGGCCAATGTAATTCTCCTGAGCCTGATGGCAGTTTGGTAGAACCCTTAGCTGCAATAGGAGTGCAACTCGCATTTTGGTCTGACCATCTCTGACCCCAAATGGGGTGTAACCACATTTTTGTCTTACTGTATTTTGGGGCCCCCAACTTGACGATTATCAAGTCAGGCCCTCAGGACATGAAACAAGCTTGGGAAAATTTTGCTGTTCTTTGTAAATATTCACAGCTTCCAGAACATTTAGTTTTTGAGCAATTTTGCTGGAAGGTGGCACGCTTGATTCTTTAAAGATTAAAGATTTTGCTGATCTGTGGCTCTTAAAGCTAGTGCACAAAAGACAAGTTTTGAGGGCTCAAAAAGAGCCTCAAAGTGGCCACTGTAATTTTAAATTACCTAAGGTTATCTTGCCAGCCATTAACAGTTATCCCCATTTTTGTTGCCTTTTACAGAATAGGTCTAATTGCAAGATGGTATTATAGTTCAGAGACCCTTTCTCAGGCCACTTTTCATCTGACCCCAATTAGTATTGTGGTCAGGCCATATTACAAAAGAAAATCATTTTCTTTTTCTTCCTGGGCTCACAACTGAACATCACCCAATTTTTTAGAATGTATCCCAATGGACTACAACTTGGTATATTGTTTGTATTTCCCACTTTAGGGGGCTTTTTCCAAGGTGGCCACAACAAACAAGGTTTTCTAGATGGTAGTGTTTAGAGTCTGACAGTGTGTGCTTGTGGGAACAGCTGCCCCAAGAATAACCACGGGGTTGGTTTTCCCCCTTAGGTGTTTTAGCACCAACAAAGTTAAGGCGACTAAGTCCCAGATGAGCTGCCATTGACTGCTTCACTGTGAACTCTGAAAACCTGATAAAATATGTTCTTCAAAAGGCAGTTCCTAGGGCCGCCCAGTGGCTCAGCGGTTTAGTCCACGCTTGGCAGCCCGAGGTTCGCAGGCTCGGATTCTGGGCGCCCGCCGATGCACTGCTCGTCAGCCACACCGTGGCGGTGTCCCATATAAAGTAGAGGAAGATGGGCATGGATGTTAGCTCAGGGCTGGTCTTCCTCACACACACACACAAAAAAGGCAGTTCCTGTGAGGCCATTGCACATCATGGGTAGATGTCCCAACACCTTCATAATATCCCCAGTCACCTGAGAATATCCAGAGGGACCAGAGGGAATAGTGATTTTTTCTTTAGACTCAGAAGAGTCCCATAAATTTAATTTCTAAAGAGAGTTTGTTCAATTCACTGAGAAACTCAGTCCCCAAAGATCCAATTTTAACAAACAAAACAGTCAAACTTAGACAAAAAAGAACACATTAAGAAATCCAATATCCTGGGACTCTAGCCCAGAGTTCAGGACTCTAACCTGATCCTTTGAGAATCTCAGCAGTTGTAATGTTTTATATTGTCTCCCTAGGGTGGAACACTAACCCACAGTCCTAGCCTTGGGACTCGAACCAAGTCTCAGGACTCTAACCCAACCGAAATCTACCCAGTTTGGGACTCTAACCCATAATCCTGATAAGTTATTGGACAATTTAGGCACAAGCACGTTTTAATGAGATCACTCACCCAAAAGACATATGATCCAGAAGCAATTCCTTTTTGCAAAAGAGGAAGAATCACCAAGGAGCCTGGAGCACTGTGGTGGGAAAGGTGAATCCAATCCTTCGAGCCTTTAGATAAAATTTTCTAGGAGGCAGCTTAGGTTCAGCAACGAGACCCTGCACCTCAAGGGGGCTACAGAGCCTAGGTTGGTCAGTCAGTCACATGACCAAGGTTCCTTAGTGGAAACCAGAACTTGTCACCAGGAAAGGGCCTGTTGCCCATTGTGTGTAGAAGCCAAAACTATGGCACCACCTTTGAGAAAAGAAAAGGCTTTATTGTAAAGTTAATGAGCAAAGAGACAGGATGTAAGTCTCTCAAATCTGTCTCCCTAATCCAGGGTTTGGGGTAAAATTTAAGAGATTAGGGAGGGCAGGCTGCTATGTGGAACACCAGAAGGACAAATTTCAATTGGGACAACTCCAAATAAGACCATATAAGGTAAGGTATGGAAAAGGGCTTTAACACTGGATCATCTTGGACAACAAACCCCTTGCTTCTAAAAGGGTCTGTTATTCGAGTTCCAGTCTTGTCCCAGTCTTTTTGGTTCTGTGGAGGGGAGAGTCTTTGGTTCCAGGTGTTATTTCAGGTCAAAACTTTATCCTTTGTGCATGCACTGGCTACATGACTTGTAGTTTTGGCTCACTGCCCCCGCAAGATGACTTTAACATTCTGTTGTTGATAACGTGGGGTCAGTTTAAACTGGTCCTTTGGATACACCCTAGCTGCCAATCAAGTACCAAGTGGAGGTAAAATATTTTTCTCCTCTTCATATAACAAAACAAAATATTGTTATTTTTACACTACATCATTTTGATATGTCATTACTTTCCAGAGTGAATGTTCCTTGTTAACTTCTCTTAATGCTTAAAAGCAAATCTGAACACATTACCACCTTGTTCAAAATCCCTCAACAGTTTTCCTTTAATTTGGGGTGAAGAACAAAGCCCCTGATCTTGCTTCCAGACCCTGTGTAATCCACCCAGTCTGGCCTCCCTGGTCACATCTGGCTTCTCTTGCTTCTCTCTTCTCCAGTGATCTAGCTCTCTGATACTCTAGACCCTCCAATGAAGAAGGCCCTGTATGTGGCACATGTCCATAAGCATCATCTTGCTAGAAATGAAGACCCTCTGGTCCAATCCAGACCTCTGACACAGAATCTGCATTTTAACAGGACCTCCAGGAGATTCACAGGAATTAAAGTTTGAGAAGTTCTGTCTAGGCCTCCTTTCACTCTGATGCTTTGCTCTGTTTTTCCCCTACTTCTCCCTGACCTTTGCCTAGTAAAATTTCTCTTCAGATTTCAGCTTAAAGTGGGGAGTTGGGTCCAGGCCTGAATATGAGTTGCAGTTTGCATGAGGAGGACGACTTTCTTGGGGGCTCCTGAAGGAAATCTAGAAGTCTGGACTCAATAAAATAATGTATGATTAGCTCAGACAAGACCTCACTAATCAAAGTACTCAGACTATCAAAATCTATAGATAAACTCAGTTTATCTAAAGATGTGAGACATGTCATCTGTGGTGGAAAACAGTGGCATAAAGTGCAATTTCAAGTATTAAAACTAGCACTGTCTACAGTGACTCGATGTTTATGATTTCAGAGTCTGCAATGCCCTGTGGGATGACCTGGACTTCTTACACATGTTCAGATTTACAATGCCCAAAAGAACGGCTTAGCTTTGTCCTAAAGGGAATCCTTGGGTGTTATCAAGGGAATTCTAGTTCTTCACTCCTTCATCTTCTGGCAAAAGCACACAGTTGTGCAACTGGTTGAGTCATGTTCAAAATCAATTAACATAAACCACATTTTCCTGACCTTGGGAAATGAAGCCTCCAAAATGAATCAGTGTGCAAAGGGCTGCTCCCTGTGTTATTGTCATTCCTGTGCTACTGTATCTTGTTCTACTTTAGAAAGCTTAACACTGACAGATCTCCACAATTTATTAACACATTTTGGTAAGAGAAAATGGTTTCTAAAATATTCTATATTTTTTATAGAATTTAAAAATATTGTTAAATTTATAATAATTTTGATTTGATTTACAAGAGTCAAAACAGTCAGTTGAAAATGGAAAACAAATGGTGAATAATCTGCATTATTTTATTACTGTGAGGAAAATCTAGATAAGCAAAAACTCTGAGACTGAATTGTAGTCTTTAACAATATTTAGTTATCATAATAATAATGACTCCATAAGATAAGTTTGATAAATTAGAATGTTAAACAATTCAAAAGTAGGTTAAAGGGTTCATGTCATAATGTTTCCTACATAAGAAATCTTTCTGAGGATTCTGTTCAAAAATTTATTCCATTCAGTTAACTACATTCTCTGCTTAAACGTTTAATCTTAACTTAAGTATTAACCTCTCCATCCTTTCGCCAATTTCTGAAATATTTTAATTGAGTTTCTTTTGTGTGTGTGTGAGAAAGATTGTCCCTGAGCTAACACCCATGCCAATCTTCCTCTATTTTGTATATGAGACACTGCCACAGCATGGCTTGATGAGCAATGTGTAGGTCCATGCCTGGGATCTGAACCCAGGAACCCAGGCTGCTGAAGTGGAGCGCATGAACCCAACCACTATGCCATGTGGCAAGCTCCTAATTGAGTGCTTCATATATATATATATGACTTATAATGTAAATATATATATATTATACATATAGACAGGAGGAAAAATGGAGAAAACGTCCCTTCACTGCTCTTTCCAGCTTTATGAATTAAAAGAACCCACACACTGAATTTGAGAATTTTTGATTATTTACTGATTTGAGATGGTGTGGAGGGAAGCCCATTCCAAATAAAAATACATTTAACAATTACAATTATTGGCATTGGTTATTTATATTGACTGAATTAGGTTCCAGTCTTTGGCTCAATTTAATTCAGCTAATAAAACTGGTGGAGAAGAAAGCAGTCAAAGGAAAACCAGCAGGATTTCTAGAGAAAGATAGTTCTAATGACAATAATCACAAAGATAAAGAAACTTTTAAATATGGAAAGAACTTCCAGTCAGTGATGTATATTTATAAACCATACAAAGTTTCTAAGGTAAAATTTAAAATGGAAATCTCTTTCATACACAAATTCCATACGAAACTAAACTTGGAATTTTGACTAAAAGAAAAAGAAAGGAGCCTCTGAGCCTCCCCTTCCTTCCCCTCAGCCTTTCTCGGATGCCTGCACTGTCTTCACTGGCTTGTCTTTCCTGCACTCATCCATCCGTGTCTCTGTCACTCTCTTCCTATTTCTCCTCCTCTCTTTTTTTCTTCACCAACCTAATTTTCCCCTTTCCAACTTTCCTGTCTCCTTTCTCTTGTTCCTCTCCTCTCCTCTCTTTTGAAATCATTTATTAAGATGCTCTACAGGACACAAAAATTACTTTTGTCTACGGGCAGGGGACACATGCCAGCAGTTCTCCATGTTTCCTGGAGAACTCAAAAACACCCCCCTCATGTTGGGCACCATGTTTCCATTTACTTCTCATTATTCTCTGGCCTCAACTCCATCGTAAGGTGGAAACTGCTCTCACTAAAGACACTAAAATCTCTTCTTTCCCACACTCAGTGATTTTGTTCACTCCTTGTTCTACCACAGCACTCATTTTGCAATCGGCCCTGTACTTCATTATGTCCTTGAGCATCTTTTCTCTCTCCAAGACCACAACAGTCAGCTGTCCAGTCTGCCTCCTGCCTCTCTGGTCACTCTGCTCAGTATCCTTTTCTGGTCTCTCCCTTATCTCTCTTGGGTTGGAGCCAGGGCACTTGGTTGTAACAGGAAATCAATTCGTTGAATGGAAATGGACTCTAACAGAGAAATTCCGGGGAGATTGGAGGAATCAGCTACAAAATGAACAGGAACAGAAGGAAGCAATATAGTCAGTCAACAGCTCAGTTGGAGCTGCTGTCACTGCTGCTGATCTCTGGATGGCACAGCTCACACTGACAATGCAGGTGTAGATGCAGGATGCACTTACTGGGGTCTTGATATTGCTGCCTTGGCTGACTTTGCAACAAAAATTCTCTTTTTCCCCTCTCCCTTTGTCTCTCTCTCTGTATTACAAACACTGGATAGGTGAGTTTGACTGGTCAAATCTAGATCAAGTACCTCACTCTAAGTGCAAGGGGGATTGGAAAGTGAGTTTCTTGCACTTTGATTTCTGGAATGAGTGGCGGTCTTTGTCTGATATCAAGACTTATGTGGTTGAAAAGAGGATCAGTTTTTAGCCATCTAAAAATGACATGTATCCACTTTACAATCTCTTTAAAACAACTTCCTCAAGTTTCTTTCCATGCCTTTCTGCTCTTTTCTTTATGTATATTCTCCAATGGATAGGTCATCCATAAGTATGCCTTCAGCTACCCAAATGATGCTTAACACTTTGTTTTTATTAAGCTCTAGTAGACTCATACTACAAGGTATATCCCATCTGGATGTTCAGAAGATGCTCTGTCCACAAATTGGCCATTGCATCTGAGTTCTCAAACTCAATTTTTGGTGACCAACTACCAGTCACCAAGTATCTCCTCCTTCTTCACTGACCATTCCCTTTACACATAATATGTCACCAAATTCTAGTGATGCTACATTCTGATTTATTTTGATCCAACTCTTTGTCTTACTCATCATTCCCAATATCATATCACAAATGGATTAAGAACTTCACATGCATTTGATCAAGGAACAGCAATTTTGAAATGCACATTTTTAGATTTCCTTCTTACCCCACTGAATCAATTTCTACAGTGATACCTCACCATCTATATTTTGTACAAAAATCACCCAGACAATTCTGATGTGTAATTTGCTTTGGGAACCACTGACAAGAGTAACACCTTCCTAATTAGTATCCCTGACTCTAGTTTCCCCTCCCTGCAGAGTATTTTCTACACTCCCAAATATTTAATTTAAAGAATGTATTACAATGCCACTCTTTGTCTTAAAAGTTTTCAGAGCTTGCCTATTGCCTGAGGAATAACGTTCAAGGTCATTCACATGACGTTCAATTCATTTCATAATAATTCAAACTTCATTTCCCTACACCCTCGCCAACGTCCCAGACACAGAATTTCCCTAACACACTCGATTATCCCCATAAATTGAGCTAATGTTTAGAATGTCTTTCCTTTTTTCTAAATCTGTTAATTCCTGACATTTTTTGAACTGAAATAATTGCATTTTCCATTACGTCAATTCCCCAAGTAAGTTTCCATGTATTATAGTAGTAAACAAAATTAAGGGCATTCTGATTAATGTATGGTTTTACTTCAACTACTTTCCTCCAATATTCATTGCATACAATCTTAGTGAATGTTCTTTTTACATTTACTGCATTTCATTTCAGGGGCCATCCAGTAATGACATGGATACTAAAAATGCAACATGGTTGACAGATTTTATTCTCACAGGATTTACATATCAACCAGAGTGGCAAATTCCCCTGTTTCTGATGTTCTCGGGGATATACCTCATCACCATTGTGGGAAACCTTGGACTAATTGTGCTCATCTGCAATGACCCTCACCTTCACATTCCCATGTACTTATTCCTTGGGAGTTTAGCCCTCATGGATGCTTGGATATCATCCACAGTGACCCCCAAGATGCTGGTCAACTTCTTTGCCAAGAGTAAGATATCTCTCTCTGAATGCATGATGCAATTTTTTTCCTTTGCATTCAGTGCAACCACAGAATGTTTTCTTTTGGCAGCCATGGCATATGATCGTTATGTGGCCATATGCAAACCTTTACTTTATCCAGTGATTATGACCAATAGACTATGCATCCGAATGTTAGTCGCATTATTTGTTGGTGGCTTTATTCATCCCGCATTTCATATACTCTTTTTATTCAGATTAACCTTCTGTAATTCTAACATAATACAGAACTTTTACTGTGACATCATGCCATTGTTTAGAATTTCCTGTACTGACCCTTCAATTAATGTTCTGATGGTTTTTATTTCTTCCGGGGCTATACAGGTCTTCACTATTCTGACTGTTCTTGTCTCCTATACACTTATTCTACTTACAATATTAAAAAGGAAGTCTGTACAAGGCATCAGGAAAGCCTTCTCCACTTGTGGAGCCCATCTCTTATCTGTCTCTTTATACTATGGCCCTCTTCTCTTCATGTATGTGCGCCCTGGATCTGCACAGGGAGATGACCAAGATATGATGGACTCTCTATTTTACACCATCATCATTCCTTTTTTAAATCCAATTATCTACAGCCTGAGAAATAAGAAAGTCTTAGATTCTCTGGCAAAAATGCTAAAGAGAAGTGTTTAGATCTCATACTAATATCTATTCTCTTTTTATTAAATCAGTCAAAATTGTGTAGATTAGACGTTGCTCTGTTTTGGTTAGTGTACTAAATGTTTTTCAGTTGTAACTGTCGCAGTGTTTTAATGACTTAAAGTGGGAGTACCTAATAAACACCTTAATATATGTGCATTAGTTGTTCAATAACAGAGAAAGAATTTTAATGAGGTGTCCATGTCATACTAAAATAATTAAAGAGAAGAACAAATAAAATATTTTACACTCTTGTTTGTTTTCAATGTGCCTTCATAAATGCATGAAGCACAAAAATAATGTAGTCCTCTACAGGACTCGATTAGCACATATTTGATACTAATTCAGCTGTGCGGCCTGGAGACTCATACACATTTAACTCCACAGTAAATGCAGGTTTGTGTTTGAGTGAACAGAGTCAAATCCGAGGAATCGGCTAGCTATCAAATGTCTTTCATTCCACTTTATTTGGCACATGGTGTCTTTCACTCCGTGTGGGAATTCAACTCACATATCACACACAGAAATCAAAAGAAATGGGAAAACATTGAAAAAAAAAAAGAAGAAGACTGTTAGACATTGAAATTTGGGCCAAACTGTAAGATGATGGTCTTAGTCCAGTGTGTGTCCTTGAGTAATGAGAAGGGGGAGTTGCCTCTCACAGTCTACCATGCCTCAAAAGGCACTTTCCAGCTGTTTGTACTTTGTAGGACAATCTGAAAAATGCTTCCCTAATTCAGAAAGCTGAGAGGTGAGATTGCAGAATTTATTTGGGATGGGCATAGAGAGGAAATGAAGTGGTAAAATAGGAGGGAAGTGGTGTTAATCTTCTGAGAATTTAAAAAAAAAGGAAAATAGTAGATAAAGAAATTAGTAATGTGCAAAGATTACTGGAATGTGTTGTTGACAGTGAGAAGTTTCAAATGCATGCTACCAAAGTTCATATAATATTAAGATGATATGATGTCATAGTGCCCAGTGGGTGTCTGGGGAAGCCATGAAAATTGGCAAGAGTTTGGATGTTTTGTGCTTTCAATGTTAGCTTTCATCTTACTCCATACACTAAGCATAATTAGTGACCCTCTTCAGGTCCACCCCTGCCCCCCTCTCTCATCACTGTTTCCATACACATTCCTGAGGATACCACTCAGACCCTCAACCTGATAACTAATAGTCTCTGTGGATTGCAAAACTCTAGTAACTTGTCTCCTGCATCTTGCGGATACTCTCTTACTTCCCATACATTGCTGCCAGATTGTTCTTCGTAAAGAGAACTATGAATAAACCATATTCCCCTTAATAACTTTTAATGTATTGTCATTGCTAACTGATTATATGCATACATGGTATATGTATCTAGACCTGTGTGTATATATGTATGCATTTGTTTATTTGTTCATGTGTATGTATATTTTACATGATGTATAAACATATATATAAACACATACATATAAATTCATATATATGTATGATTGTAATTGCCTTAGTGTTTTTTTATATATATATATACATTTTACCCTTAATTTGCATCCTGGCATTATTTGAAGTCCTTTCCAATACAACCTTGGTTAAATTCTGAAGTCTCTTCTTCTACAGTTCTCCTAATAGACCTGTGTTATATTCAAAGTGAGTTACTGCAAGCCTTGTGGACACACCATCCTCTCAGGTACACACTTTTGTTCATACAGGTCTCTCTGCAAAATGTCCCCACTCCACCAAATGCCCATCTTCTTTTACAATTGAAATACCATCCTTTATTCAAGGTCTGTCTCAAATATTACAGCTTCCGTGATGCATTTCCAGATTACCTGGAAGAGAGTAGGAATGTTCACTCAGTGAAACATTCAGTAGAATTTATTTATTCTTTTAAGGCATAAATGGCCTTGTGTATTACCTATTTTTGGGCTACAGACTTTTTTACTTAACAATTTAGAAGTTTAATACTCTTTTTCTTTTGCAATGCTTAACACAGTGGTTTACACAAATGAGGTTCTAAACAAGTATTCATGAAATATTTGTAAAATTAATCTGAAAGCACAAATATATAGAAAGCATAAAGAGCGTGTCACACTTTTCAACCTTGTAATGAGCCCTAGGAGATTACTGGGCCTGGGATGGCTGCTACATGCCAGCTCACCCTAAGTTTCTTTCATGACAATTGCAAGTATCATACACCTAAAGTGGATTATTCTTTGATTGAATTATTCCATGATCAACAGTGAGGATAGCCAATCAAAACCCCATTGCCTTATGTCAATAATGTTAATGAGAGGGACATCTGTTCATTAGAAAATTTAACTGTCAAGCTGGATCAACTTTTGGACCATCATTCTGAAAGAAATTTCATATACTAGATAATCATCACACTGTCATAATACAATGATACATCTTCTGAGAAGGTACCTCCCAAGTCAGACCTATTTGAGGGTAACAGCTAACAGTTGCATCATGATACTTCCCTCCATTTTTCAAGATAAAGAAAGAAGTTCACTAAATGTAATTCTAGTGTTTGTGTTATCCCGGGTTGTCCAGAGTACAGAATCAATAAGATAGATAGAAAGATAGATAGGTAGGTAGATAGATAGGTAAATAGATATCAACCTCTATCTATATCAAAAGACATTTATTATAAGACAGTGACTCACATGATTATGAATACTGAGTAATCCCATGATCTACTCTTTGAAAAGAGACCCAGGAAAGCCAACAGTGTAGTTCTAAGGCCTGAGAATGGGAGAGCTGATGGTACAGATTCTGGCAAGTCTGAAGGCCTGAGAACTGGTGACAGCCCAGGGCAGGAGAAAATCAATGTCACAGATCAACCAGTCAGGCAGGCAGCAAATTCAACCTTCCTCTGCCTTTTTGTTCCATTCAGGCCCTTAATGGATTAGACGATGCCCACCAGCATTAGGAAGGACCAACAACTTTCCTTAGTCTACTAATTTGATACTAATCTTTTCCGGAAACACCCTCACAGACACAACCAGAAATAACAATTTGCCAGATATCTGGACAATCCATGAATGAGTGAGATTGATACATAAAACGGAAAATCACAAGCCCACCTGTCGTCAATGAGGCAATCATCCACAATTCCTTAAACCATACTTAAACTCCAAGGAAGAAAATAGCAGGGTCATAATTCCATCTAATATGATACAACTATGCCGTATACAACTGAAAATGCACTGAACCTTTCCCCAGAGGAGAAGATAAAAATCCTTGAGTGATGTTTACTATTCTCCTTGATGTCTGGCAACTTAAACATTATGATGAATATTAACAATACTTAATTACTATGATATCAAGTCAATACATTTTATGTTGCATGATAAGAGAATAAGAGTGGAAACAAAACAAAGATATTTGTTATGTCAATGTGTATGCATAAATAAATATACAAATAGACAAGTACACACATATATATGTACACACACACAAATGTATTCTTTCCAAACAGAGGAGTAAATAATCATGACAATTGCAGTCCTCATTTCTGTAACTGGTCACATGGTTGTAGCTTGTATTTGTAACTACCTCCTTCCACCATCCATTCCATGCTGCCTTTGGCTTCAGCAAGCACCTCAGTGGTTAGTTTTGTTTACCTGGTCAGTTTTCTTCATCTTCATTTCTGAAGTGTTTGGGCCATTAGTTTATTGAGGTTTCCATTCACCTTAATTACAAGGAATGGTCTACTAAGAGACACCCGAAGTGATCTGAATTTCAGACATCCTTTTCCTTATCTCCACTGTATAGGGGTAATCCAATTTCTCCTTGGTAGTCAGGATCAGTCGCACCAGTCAGCACAGTAACTTTCTTCTTTGCATGATGATTCGGAGTAATGAGGAGCACAACGTGGCCCAGATGCAGTCTTTCTTCCTACTCAATGGAATCATTGCTGTGTGTGCTGCTGGAAGGCCTCCCCCCTCTGGCTCTAAGACCTCTAGGCCAGCAGAGCATGAGGCCAGGAGAACAGGAACCAAAAATTATGCTAGTGGGTCACTAGAGGTAACAGTGAGTGCTCCCACCCCCCTTTTGACCACTAGATTCCTATATCCATAAATCCTAGCTGTGGGAGAAGCAGTACTATTTCTAGGCACTGATTAAGAAAATAAACTGCATTCTGGAGACCTTGCATAGCCCTGCACAGTAATGCCATCTCGATGGTGCTGTCACTGACTTTCAAACGGCCATTTCATTGTTCTATCAAACTATCTGTATCAGGAAGTTGGGGAAAATGGTGAGACAAGTGAATTCTATAAACATGGGGCAATTGCTATGCTTAATTTGCTATGCAGCGAGTTCCTTGATTAGAGGCAATGTTTTGTGGAATACCATGACCATGGATAAGGAATTCTGTAAGTCCATGGAGAGTTTGGGGAGAAGCATGCATACAGGATCTCAAATCTATATCCAGAGTGTTTATTCAAGGAGCAACAAAACACTGCTCCTTCCACTACTCTGGAATCTGTTCAGGGTAATCAACCTGCCACCGGATAGCTGGCTGATCACCCTGATGAAGGTTGCCATATCAGGGTCTCAGTGTTGGTCTCTGTTTTTTGCAGATTAGGCATTCAGTAATAGGCTTACTCAACTAGGCCACTGTAAGCGGAAGTCCATGTTGCTCAGCCCAGGCATATCTTCCACTCCTGCCACCATAGTCCCTTTTTTCATGAGCCCACATGGTGATGACAGAGGTGGATGGAGAAAGAGGCTGACTGATTTCCACAGAGTGACCCATCCTATCCAGTTGATTATGAAAATCCTCCACTGCTGATGTCACACGGTGAGCATTCATATGGAACACAAATATCTTCATGTTTTCTGCCCATTTAGAGGGATCTATCCTCATACTTCTACAAATTTCCTTGTCATCAAGTTTCCAATGTTATTTCTTAAAACTCCCTCACTATCCACACAAACCATTGGCTAAAGCCCATGGATCATTGTATAATCACATATCTGGCCATTTCTCCTTCTAGGCAGCTGAACAACCAGGTGCACTGCTCAAATTTCTGCCCAGTGGGAGGATTTTCCTTCACCATTGTCCTCCAGGGATGTCCCAGAGAGTGGCAGTAGTGCTCTAGTTGTCCACTTTCAAATGTGTCTGCATTTCCTGCAGAACCACTGGTACATCAGGCCCAGGTCATCTCTTCCTCTGTCTACTGATCATAGAGAATCCCCCGTAAGTGCAGGTTGGGATAGAGAAGCCTGTGGGGCAGGCACGGGGACCATGGGCATTTGGATCACTTCTTCATGTAACTTACTGGTGCCTTCAGGGCCCACTCAGGCTAGATCATGTATATACCACTTTCATTTGATGATGGTGTGGCTGTGCACTCCCAACTTCAGGGCTTGGTGCTTGAGATAACACCCAGTTCATGAAAGGTACCTGTGGTCTCATGGGAAATTTGTGGCCTATGGTTAAGCATTCAGTCTCTGCTAGGGTCCAGTAGCAGGACAAGAGTTGTTTCTCAAATGGAGAGTAGTTACCTGCAGTGGATGTCAGGGCTTCACTCCCAACCTAAGGGTCTGCACTGTGATTACCTCTAGAGCCCCCCAAAGGCTCCAAACAGCATCCCTATCTGCCACCACCACTTCAACACTGTTGTTTCTGCTGGATCATATGGCCCAAGTGGCAGAGCAGCTTGCACAGCAGCCTAGACCTTCTGAAAATCCTTCTCCTGTTTTGAGCCACACTCAAAACTAGCAGTTTTTCTGGTGACTCACTTGATGAGTTAGAGTAGTACACCCAAATGAGGATGATGTTGCCTCCGTAACCACAGGAGGCACTAGGTGTTGTGCCTCTTTTTTGGTGGTAGGAGGCGCCGGATGCAACAACTCATCCTTCATCTTGGAAGGGATATCTCCACATGACTCACACAACTGGACCCTAGAAATTTCACTGAGATCAATGGGCCCTGAATATTTGCTGGATTTATTTCTCATGTTCTGATATGCCCATGTCTACCAATAAGTCTAAGGTAGTTACTTCTCCTTGCTCACTAGGCAGTCAGCATAACGGATCAGTGAGATATTTTGTGGAAAGATAAGAAGATAAAGATCCTTGAGAAAATGTTTGCAAATCATGTATCTGATGAAAGCTTTGTATCCAGGATATATGGAGAATTCTCAAAACTCAATAATAAGAAAATGTACAACTCAGTTGAAAAATGGACAAAAGATTTGAACAGACATTTCACTAAATGAGATATACAGGTGTCAAATAAGGAAACAAAAATATGCTCCATATAATGCATCATTGGAGAAAGCAAAGGAAGACCACAATGAGATATCACGACCCACCTACTAAAATGACAAATAGAAAGACTGCGCATCCTGGAAGCAGCAATGCAGACTCTGTACTCACAGAGAGGCAACAACGTGAGTCAGGAGATAATGACACAGAATTGACGGTGGCAGTAAATTTAAGTCAAATGTGGGTCATGTTGAAGCTACCTCTGCACAGCACACCACTTACTCCTCTCATCTGCTGAGTTTCACAGTGAACGCTCTTCTATCTATGTTGTTTTTTCCTCCTATTTTTGACTTTTACCAGCAAAATTCTAACGATACAGTATAATTGATTGAGTCTACCAAAAACATGTCCTTTGAAATTCCTGTAGCTGCCAATCAAGTCCCAGGTGAAGGACAAACATTTTTATGCTCTTCAGCAAGAAATCAACCTAATATGGTTTTCACTATCCCATTGTGATATAAATAATGTCATTATTTTTTAGAATCAGTGTTCCTTGACAAAGATCTCTGTTAATGGACAAAAGGCAAATATAAACACTTTAGCACTGTGTTAGAAATCTCTCAATAGTTTTCCTTTAATTTGGGGTGAGAACAAAGTCCCTGACTTTGCCTCCAGACCCCATGTGACCCCACCATGCTGGCCTCCCTGGCCCCACCTGGCTCCTCCTGCTCCTTTCTTGGCATGCCAGCTACATTTACCATGTTGAGCATCTCTGGTGATCTAGCTCTCTGATAATCCAGGCCCTCCAATGAATAAGGCCCTGTGGATGGCCGGTATCCACAGGCATCACCTTGTGAGAAATGAAGACCCTCTGTTGCTGCCCAGACCCCTGAAATAAAACCTGCATTTTAACAAGACCCCGAGGAGATTCACAGGCATTAAAGTTTGGGAAGCTCTGATCTAGGCCCTCTCCCACTGTGGTCCTTTGCTGCATTTTCCTTTGTTCCTCCCTGGCCTAGTAAGATTTCTCATCAGATTTCAGCTTAAAGTGGGGGGTTAAGTTGAGGTCTGAACGTGAGCTGCAGTTTACATGAGGAGGACAACTTTCTTGGGGTTGGTTCCTGAAGGGAATCTAGAACTATGGCCTCATTAAAATCATGTATGGTTAGCTCAGACAAGACCACACTCAGATCAAAGCACTCAGAGCATCAAAATTTATAGAAAAACTAGAGTTTGCATAAACATGTCAGAGGTGTCATCTGTGGTGGAAAATAGGGCATAAAGTGCAATTTCAAATGTTGAAACTAACACTGTCTACAGAGACTCGACGTTCATGATTTCAGAGTCTGTAACGCCCCGTGGGAGGACCTGGACTACTCACACATGTCCATGTCCACAATGCCCAGAGGACAGCTTAGCTTTGTTCCAGAGGGAATCCTGGGTGCTATTAGGGGGAATTTTCATTCTTCACTCCTTCCTCTTCTGGCAAAAGCACACAGTTGTACAATTGGTTGAGTCATATTAAAGCAAATTAATATAAGCAACATATTCCTGAGCAAGAAAATGAAGCCTCCAAAATGAATCAGGGTGCAAAGAGTTGCTCCCTATCTTGTTGTCATTCCTGTGCTATTGTGCATTTTTCTGCTTTAGAAAATCTAACTCTTTCAATGGATCACCACAGTTTCTTACAATATATGGGTAAGATAAAAATGAATCCTAGAACATTCAACAATCTTTACATAGAAAATTTAACGTATGGTTTAATTAAGAATAATTTTAGATTTTGTTTATAAGATATCAAGATAGCCACTTGCAAAGGGAGAGAAAATAGTGAATTAATTGTGTTTTTATTTTATGACTAAAATTAGGATATGCAGAATAGCTGTAAGACTGAATTATTCACTTTGTGGATTTTTTTATTATTTTGTTAAGCTAAGTATAAATATTTTTAAACAGATTTTGGTAAACTAGAAAGATAAATAATTTAAAAGTGGGTTTAAAGCTTCAGATCATATGATTCTTATATAAGAGATCATTCTACTGATTCTGACAGTATGACCCATTCTGTATAATTAATCAGTGATTAAAACTTTTAAGATAAATTACTGAAATATTAATTCCTCTATCCCTTCACCCACTTCTGACAACAATTTTATTGAGTATTTTGTATATATAACAGAAATAAGTGTATGTATTATAGAATATAAGTGGAAATATGTAGAGATCATTAAACATTTATATATAGTTACATATATTAACATATATAGTTATATATATGTACAGTTCCCCATATATGTATATCAGAAAATATGTATGATATATATGTAGGGCGTATATCAGGAAATATGTAGAAAATATCCCTCCACAAATCTTTCCAGCATTTATGACTCAATAAGTACTCACACACAAAGTAAATTTTGGGACTTTCAATTACTGGGTGATCGGAATTGCAGGGAAGGAAGGCCGTTCCACAGGAAAATCTACTAGACAACTGTAATTACTGACATTCATTATTTGCATTGTCTGTATTCAGGATCCAGTTGTGGCTCAGTTTTATTCCATTAAGAACCCCCCAAAACAAACAAAAAACCCCACAACTGGTGGAGAGGAGAGTCCTCTTAAGTAGAACAAGCAGAAGGTCAGTTCTAGTCACTGTAATAATGGAGAGAAAGCAACTCTTAAATATGGAAAGAACTTGTAAGCAGTGCCAATATATTTATGAACAACACAAAATTTATAGAATAAAATTTTAAATCGAAGTCTCTTTTTTATACACAAATTCCGTAGAAAAATAAACTTTAGATTTTTTAAAAAAGGAAGAAAGTTTCTTAGGACTGACAATCTTAAGGAACACCAAGGTGAAGACATTCACCCCAACCTCTGAGCCTCCCCTGCCTTCCCCTCAGCTTTTCAGTGACTTCATCTCTCCCTCTTCCTGGGTTTTCCTACACTGACCATTTCTGTCTCTTGTTATTTTGCATCGTTACTCTCCTCCCTGTTGTTTTCTTACATATTTCCTTCCCACCTCTGTTCCCTCTCTCCTCTCCATGCCTACTCTCCACTTCTCTCTTGTGAAAACTTTTATTAAAATGTTCTGGAGGAAAATAAACCCTACACATGTGTACAAGAAGTAGAGAAATGCCAACTGTTCTCCACATTTCTTGGAGTTTTCTGTACCATTCCATCCACTGGTTTCTTTTCACTTCTCATGATTTTCTGGCCTCAACTCTTTCACAAAATGGAAACTGCTCTCAGTAAAGCCACGACCAATCTCTTAATGTCCACACTCAGTGAAATCCGATCACTCCTTATCCTACTGGAGCATTTGTTTTGGCATCTGACACGTAATTCCCTTCGTTCTTCTTGAGCATCTTTCCCTCTAAGTCCACAAGACTCAGATGTCCAGTCTCCCTCTTGCTTCTCTGATCCCTCTGCTCAATATCCTTATCTGATCTCTCTCTAATCTTTCTTTGCTGTGAGCCAGGCCTCCCAGTTGCAACAGGAAATGACTTAATTGAATGGAAATTGGTCTCTAACACAGAAATGCAAGAAAGATTGGAAGAATTAGCTGAAAAAATGGGCAGAACAGAAGAAAGAAAAGAGGCCAACCAACAGCCAAAATCCTGTCCTATCACTAACTCAATGAGAGCTGCTGTCACTGCTCCTGAGCCTGGAATGCAGCCCACACTGACAATGCCATTGTTGTGGGAGCAGCATGCATTTGCTGGAGTCTTCCAGTTGCTGTCTTTGCAACCAATATTCTCTTCTCCCCGTACCATTTTCTCTCCCTTTCATATTTCAAATGTAAGTTGAAGGTGTTGATTTGCCAAATCTGGGTCATGTCCCCTCACTCCAGGTGCACAGGGGATGAGAAAGTCAGTTTCTGGCTGTTTTGGCTTCAGGTTTGGTGGTAACCTTTGCCTGCCACCAAGATATGGGGTAAAAAAGGGGGTCAGATGTTGGCCATGTAATATATTTCATGTATCCACTTTATAATCTCTTTAATAAACTTCCTCAAGTTTCTTTCCATGCCCTTCCTCTCTTTACTTCATGCACTCTCTCCAGTGGATAGGTCATCAAGAAGTATGTCTTAATCTCCCCCAGTAACTCCAAAGACCTTATTTCTCTTAAGCTCTAATAGACTCGTACTACTGAGCTATCTCACCTGGATATTCAAAGGACAATCCACAAGCTGGCCACTACATCTGAGTTCTCAATCTCAATTTTTTTTCTTTTTGGTGAGGCAGATTGGCCCTGAGCTAACATCTGTGCCAGTCTTCCCCTATTTTGTATGTGAGTCACTGCCACAGCATGGCTTGATGAGTGGTATAGGTCTGCACCTGGCATCCAAACCTGTGAACCCGGGCCACTGAAGTGAAGTGTGCCAAACTTAACCACTAAACCACCAGGATGGCCCCTCAATCTCAATTTTTGATGACCACCTACCTAGTCACCAAGTGGCTCCTCTCTCCTTCACTGACCACTCCCTTCCCATCTAGTATGTCACTAAGTCCTAGTGACTCTCCATTCTGATTTCTTTTGCATCTCTCTCTCATTCCTCTTCATCACTCCCAATGTCATATCACTCATTAAGCAGACACTCAACATACATTTGAATCACTTGGAGAGGATTTTTAAAATGCAGATATTAGATTCCATTCTTGATACATTGAATCAGTTTCTACAGTGATGCCTCACAATCTATATTTGCACAAAAAAATTCCTCAGATAATTCTGATGTGTAATCTGGTTTGGGAACCACTGGACAAGAGTATCAACTTCCTGAGTCCAATTTCCCCTCCTAGCAGCCTAATTTCTATACTGCCATGTATTTATTTTTAAAAATACCTTACAATAGCACTCCACATCTCTTTTAGTGCATGCTTATTGCCGGAGGAATGAAGTTCAAGACCCTTCACATGCCATTCAATTCACTTTATTACCCAGGCCCTTCAGACTTCTTTTCCCTGTAGCTGACATCCGAGTCCCACACACAGAATTTCCCTATCACACTTAATGGTTTCCCCACAAATTTAGCACATACTTAGAAGGACTTTCCTTTTTTTTCTAAATCAGTTCATTGGTGAACCTTTTTTGAACTGAAATTATTGCATCATTTTCCTTTTGTTCAGTTCTCCCCAAATAAATTCCATTTTGGAGGTCATAAACAAAAGTAAGGGGAAATTCTGATGTGTATAGTTTTATTTCAACTCTCCTCCACCCTGTTTTCACGTCATAAATCCTCGGTGATATATTTTTTTCATTTACTCCATTTCCTTTCAGGCAACACCCAGTAAGGATATGGAAAAGGAAAATGCAACGTTGCTGACAGAGTTTGTTCTCACAGGACTGATATATCAACCAGAGTGGCAAATTCCCCTGTTCCTGGTGTTCTTGCTTATATATTTCATCACTATTATGGGGAACCTAGTTCTGATTGCTCTCATATGGAATGACCCTCAACTTCATATCCCCATGTATTTACTCCTTGGGAGTTTGGCTTTTGTGGATGCTTCGTTATCATCCACAGTGACCCCCAAGATGCTGGTCAACTTTTTTGCCACGAGTAAGATGATATCTCTCTCTGAATGCATGATACAATTTTTTTCCTTTGGAATCAGTGTAACCACGGAATGCTTTCTGCTGGCAACAATGGCATATGATCGCTATGTGGCCATATGCAAACCTTTACTCTATCCAGTGATTATGACCAATAGACTATGCATCAAGCTATTAGTTTTGTCATTTTTAGGTGGCCTTCTTCATGCCTTAATTCATACAGGTTTTCTGTTCAGATTAACCTTCCGTAATTACAACATAATACATCACTTTTACTGTGACATTGTACCATTATTAAAGATTTCTTGTACTGACTCTTCTATTAATTTTCTGGTGGTATCTATTTTTGCTGGGTCAATACAGGTGTTCACCATCCTGACTGTTCTTGTCTCTTATACACTTGTCCTCTTTACAATCTTAAAAAGGAAGTCCGTAAAAGGCATCAGGAAAGCCTTCTCCACCTGTGGAGCCCATCTCTTATCCGTCTCTTTATACTATGGCCCTCTTGCCTTCATGTATGTGCACCCTGGATCTGCACAGGGAGATGACCAAGATATGATGGACTCTCTATTTTACACTGTCATCATTCCTTTTTTGAATCCAATTATCTACAGCCTGAGAAATAAGAAAGTCATAGATTCACTGGCAAAAATGTTCAAGAGAAATGTTTAGATCTCATACTAATACCTGTTCTCTTTTTATTAAAGTAGTCACACAATTGTGCAGATTAGATGTGAATCTGTTTCAGTTTGGTCGCAAAGTTTTCTGTAGTTGTGATGCCCCAATTGTTTTAATGACTTAAAATGAGAGTACCTTATAAAATACTTAATATATGTGTGTATGTTATTCAAAAACAGAGAAATTTAATCAAATGTTCATGCCATACTAAAATAAAGGACAAAAACAAATAAAATAATTTACATTTAGTATGTTTTCAATATGGCTTCATAGATGCATTAAGCACAAAAATAATGTAGCTCCTCCACAGGACTCGATTATAATGTCTTTGATAGTAATACCACTGGGCAGCCTGGAGACTTATCTCTCATATATCTGCACAGTGGGGGAAAGGTTAGTGTTTGAGCAAATGGAGGGAAATCCCAGAGATTCTGCTAGCCATGAAAGGTCTTTCATTCCACTTTATTTGGGACATGGTGCAATTCACTTCTTGTGGGGATTCAACTCACAGATCATACAGAGAAATAAAAAGAAAAGGGCAAACACTGAAGGAAAAAAGAGAACAATCTTAAGACAGTCAAATTTTGGACAAACTGTAAGAGGATGCTTTTAGCCCAGTGTGGGTCCATGAGGAATGAGAAGGGTGTTTGCTTACCACTGTCTATGATGCGTTAAAAGGCACTTTCCAGTTTGTATTTTGTAGGATAATCTCAAATGCTTCATAATTCAGAAAGCTAAGAGATGAGATTGCAGAATTTATTTAGGATGGGCATAGAGAGGAAAAGAAGTGGTAGAATAGAAAGGAAATGGTCTCAATCTTCCTAGAGCTAAAAAAAAAGGAAACTAATAAGATAAAGAAATCAGTAATATATAAAGCTTATTGGAATGTGCTGTTCACAATGAGAGGTTTCAAATGCATACTACCAAAATTCAAAGTTAAGAGGGCATGACATCATAGTGCCCTGTGGGTGTCTGGAGAGGCATGAAAATGGGAAAGACTTTGGATGTTTTGTGCCCTGAAAGTCCCTCAATGTTAGCTTTCATCACACTCCATACACTAAGTGTAATGAGCGACTGTCTTCATGTCCACCCCTGCCCTCCTCTCTCATCACTGTCTCCATACACATTCCCTCTGGTGCCACTCAGGCCCTCACCCTGATAACTAACAGCCTCTGTGGACTGCAAAACTCGAGTCACTTGTCTCCTGCATCTTGAGGATGCTCTCTTCTTCCCCAGACACTGCTGCCAGATTGTTCTTCATAAAGAGAACTCTGATTAAATCATATTCCTCTCAATAACTTTCAGTGTATTGTCATTGCTAGCATTATGTGCATACATGATATATGTATATCAATCCATGTGTATATATATATGCATTTGTTTATTTTTTCATGTGTATGTATGTATTACATGATAAATAGACATATCAACATATATATGAATAAATATATAACATACATATATGAACACACATATATAAATATTCATAAATATGTATATATTTTTTATCCTTAATTTGCATCCTGGCATTATTTGAAGTCCTTTCCAATAAAACCTTGGTTAAACACTGAAGTCTCTTCCTCTACAGTTCTCCTGATGGACTCTGTGTTATACACAAAACAAGTTACTGGAAGCTTTCTGGACACACCAGCTTCTCAGGTACATACTTTTGTTAATACAGGTCTCTCTACAAGAACGCTCCCTCCCCAGATACCTCTATCTTCTTTACAATTGAAATTCTATCCTTTCTTCAAGGTCTGTCTCAAATATTACAGACACTGTGGTGCATTTCCAGATTACCTGGAAGGGGATAGGAATGCTCCCTCAGTGAAACATTCAGTAGTTTATTTATTCTTTTAAGACATAAATGATCTTGTGTAATACATATTTTTCACCTGCAGGCTTTTTTAGATTACAATTTAGAAGTCTTAGTACTCTTTTTATCTTTTGCAGTAAGAGTGCATGACTGTTTTTCAATCTTATTTGAGCCCAGGAGATTACTGGGCCTGGGATGGCTGCTCCGTGCCAGCTCGCCCTCACATGTTTCTTTCATGACAATTGTAAGTATTGTATATCTAAAGTGAATTATTCTTTGATTGAATTATTCCTTGATTGATACTGATGATAGCCAATCAAACCCCCACTGCCTTGCATCAATAAAGTTTGAGAGGGACATCTGTTCAGTAGAAAATTTCATTGTCAAGTCTGGATGAACTTTTGGACCATCATTCTCAAGGAAATTTCATATACAAGATAATCCTCTCATTGTTGTAACGTGATGATACCCATCTGAGAAGGTACCTTCTAAGTCAGACCTATTTGAGGGTAACAGCTAACAGTTGCATCACGATACTTCCCTCCATTTTTCAAGATAAAGAAATAAGTTCATTAAATGTACAGCTAGTGTTTATATTAGTCATGGTTGATGAGAGTACAGAACCAATAAGAGTTATGTATATTCATATCTAAAGACATTTATTTTAAGATATTTGCTCACATGTTTTTGGAGACTGAGTAATTCCATAATCTACTGTCTACAAGGTAGAGATATAGGAAAGCCCATGGTGTAGTTTTATGACCTGAGAATGGGAGAGCTGATGGTATAGACTCCGTCAAGTCTGAAGGCCTGAGAATGGATGAGAGCCCAGAGCTGGAGAAGATCAATATCACAGATCAACCAGTCAGGCAGAAAGAAATTCAACCTTCCTCTGCCTTTTGTTCCCTTTAGGCCCTCAAAGGATTAGATGATGCCCACCAGCATTAGGAAGGACCAGCTACTTTACTTAGTCTACTAATTTAATACTAATCTTTTCTAGAAATATCCTCACACACACAACAAAAAATAATATTTAACCTGACATCTGGACATTCCATGGTCAAGTCAGGTTGACACACAAAACAAACCATCACAAGTCTACTCATTGTCAACGTGGCACCCACACAATTCCCTAAACCATACTAAAATCCAGATAAGACCACAGGAAGGTCTTAATTCCATCTAACATGATACAACTATGCTGTATACAACTGAAAAGGCACTGAACCCTTCCCCACAGTAGGAGGTAAAATACTTGAGTGATATTCATTCTTCTCCTTGATATTTGGCAATTTAAATATTATGACATAAAATTAACAAAACTTAAGTACTATGATATAAAGTCAGTATATTTTATGTTACATAATAAGAGAATAAGGGTGGAAAGAAAACAAAGAAATTTTCTATTATTATGTATGCATACATAAATATATATATACATACATGTATATATATGTACACAGACACAAATGTATTCTTACCAAACGGAGGAGTAAATAGTCATGATTATTACAGTCCTCATTTCTGTAACTGGTCATGTGGTTGTAACTATCTCCTTCCACTATCGTTTCCATGTCCCTTTGGCTTCAGCAAGCACCTCAATTGGTCAGTTTTGTTTACCTGGTCATTTTTCTTAACCTTCATTCCTGAAGTGTCTGGGCCATTAGAAGTCTTGCCTGGATTGGTTTCTTAAGGTTTCCCTTCACCTTAATTACAAGGAAGAGTACGGCTAAAAGACACCCTAAATGATCTGAATTTCAGACATGCTTTTCCTTATCTCCACTGCGTAGGAGTAATCCAGGTGGTTGGGATCTCTTGATAGTCAGGATCAATCACAGCAGCCAGCACAGTAATTTTCTTCTTTGCATGATGATTCAGAGTAATGAGGAGCACAAAGTGGCCCAGAGGCAGTCTTAACTTCCTGCTCAATGGAATCACTGTTGTGTGTGCTGGTGGAAGACTTCCTCCTTCTGGCTCTAAGACCTCTAGGCCAGGAGAGCATAAAGGCCATGGGAACAGGAAGCAAAAGTTATGCTAGTGAGTCATTAGGGGTAATAGTGAGTGGTGCCACCCCCATTTTCACCACTTGATTGCTAGACCAGTGAAACCTAGCTCTGGGAGAAACAAAACTATGTACTGGACTGATTGAGAAAATATACAGCATTCTGGAGAATGCATCATAATGCCATCTAGAAGGTGCTGTGACTGAGTTTCAAAGGAGCATTCCACCATTCTACCAAACTACCTGTTTCAGGATGGTCGGGAAAATGGTAAGACAAGTGAATTCTACAAGCATGGGGACATTGCTGCACTTAATTTGCTATGAAGTGAGTTTGTTGATTAGAAACAATGCTCTGTGGAATACTGTGATGTTGTAAAAGGAATTCTATAAGTCCACATATAGTTTTGGCAGAAGCATTGGATGCATGATTACAAATCAATATGCAGAGTAAATGTCTATTCTAGTTGAAAAAACACTGCCACTTCCATTATAATGGAATCTGTCCAACGTAATCAACTTCCCACCAGGTAGCTGGCTGATCACCCCAATGAATGGTGCAATATTGGGGACTCAGTGTTGGTCTCAATCACTGGCAGATTGGGCACTCAGCAATGGACACAGCCAAGTGGGCCATGATAAGTAGAAGTCCATGTTGCTGAGCTCAGGCATAACTTTGTCTCCTGCCACCACAGCTCCTTTTTTCATGAGCCCATATGGTGATGACAGGGGTGGATGGAAAAAGAAATGGACTGGTGTCCATAGAATGGCTCATCCTATCCAGTTGATTATTGAAATATTCCATTGCTGAGGTCATGTAGTGAGCATTCATATGGGACACAAATATCTTCATGTTTTTGCCCATTTAGAGGGATCTATCCACATACCTCTTCTACAAATTTCCTTGTCATCAATTTTCGAGTATTATTGCTTCAAAGTCCCTGACCATCCAGTGAAACCATTGGTCAAAGCCCATGATTCATTATATAATCACATATAGGGCCTTTTCTCCTTCTGGGCAAGTGAACAACCTTAGGTGCACTGCTCAAAGTTCTGCCCAGTGGGAGGATTATCCTTCACCATTGTCCTCCAGGAATGTCCCAGAGACTGGCAGTGGTGCTGCAGCTGTCCACTTTTGAATGGTGTTTGCATTTCCTGCAGAACCATTGGGAAATCAGGCCCAGATCATCTCTTCCTCTGTCTACTGATCATAGAGAATCCCCCATAAGTGCAGGCTGGGATAGAGAAGCCAGGGAAGCAGGCATGGGGACCATGGGCTTTTGGGCCACTTCTTCATGTAACTTACTGGTGCCTTCAGGGCCTGTTCAGGGTAGATCATGTATATACCACTTCCTTCTGATGATGGTGTGGCTGTGCACTCCCAACTTCAGGGTTTGATGAGTCATATTATACCTAGTTCATGAAAGGCACCTGTGGTCCCATGGGAAACTGGTGGCCTGTGGTTACGCATTCAGTCTCTGCTAAGGTCCAGTAGAAGGATAAGAGTTGTTTTTCAAATGGAGAGTAGATACCTGCAGTGGATGCCAGGGCTTTGCTCCCAACCTAAGGGTCTGCACTGTAATTTACCTCTAGAGACCTGCCACAGGCTCCATACAGCATCCTTATCTGCCACCACCTCTTCAAGCACCATTGTTTCTGCTGGATCACATGGCCCAAGTGGCAGAGCAGCTTGCACAGCAGCCTAGACCTTTTAAAAATTCTTCTCTTGTTTTCAGCCACACTCAAAACTAGCAGCTTTTCAAGTCACTTGTTAAAGGAGTTGTAGTAGTACACCTAAATGAGGATGATATTGCCTCCAGAATCCACAGGGGGCACTAGGTGTTGTGCCTCTTTTTTTGGTGGTAGGAGGTCCTGGATGCAACAACTTACCCTTTACCTTAGAAGGGATATCTCCACATGACTCACACAACTGGACCCCTAGAAATTTCACTGACATCAATGGGCCTTGAATTTTTGCTGGATTTATTTCTCACCTGCTGGCATCCACGTGTTTGCTAATAAGTCTACAGTTGTTGTTTATTTCTTCTCACTAGGTCCAATCCACATAATGGATGAGCGTGATGTCTTGTGGTGGGAGAAGATCAAGATACTTGAGAAAAAGTTTGCAAATCATGTATCTGATGAAAGCCTTGTATCCAGGCTATATGGAGAATTCTCAAAACTCAATAATAGGAAAATATATAACTCAAAGAATAAACAAAAGATTTGAACAGATAGTTCCCTAGACAAGATATACAGACGTGAAATCAGAATATAAAAGTATGCTCAATATAATTTGTCATTGGGTAAATCCAAATAAAAACCGCAAAGAGATATAACGACCCCTCTATTAAAATGCCTAAAATTGAAAGACTGGTCACACTGGAAGCAGCAATGCAGACAGTACTCACAGACAGGCAACAAATGAGTTAACAAATAATGATACTGTAAATTTACATCGTTTGGGTTATGTTGAAGCTACCTCTGCACATCACACCACTTACTCCGCCTATCTGCTGAGTTTTCACAGTGAATCTTCTTTTATCCGTGTTTTTTTTTTTCCCCTCCTCTTTTTTGGCTTTCACTAGCAAACTTCCAAGGACACAGGATAATTTGTTAATGAGTCTACCAAAAAATATGCCCTTTGGGGGGCTGCCCGGTGGCGCAGCAGTTAAGTTCGCGCTCTGCAGCCCGGGGTTCGCGGGTTCGGATCCCGGGTGCCGGCCGACGCACTGCTTGTCAGCCATGCAGTGGCGGCGTCCCATATAAAGTAGAGGAAGATGGGCACGGATGTTAGCCCAGGGCCAGTCTTCCTCAGCAAAAAGAGGAGGATCGGCAGTGGATGTTAGCTCAGGGCTGGTCTTCCTCACAAAAAAAAAAAAAAAAAAATGCCCTTTGGTTTCCCACTAGCTGCCAGTCAAGTCTTCAGTGCTAGTTGAACATTTTTCTAATCCTCAGATATGAAACCAAAATATTACCATTTTCACATTATACCATTTTGATATAAATAATGTCATCATTTCTTCTGAATGAACGTTCATGTCAACTTATCTGTTAATGCTTGAAGGTAAATGTGAACACTTTAGCACCATGTTCAATATCCATCAGTAGTTTTCATTTAATTCGGGTTAAAGTAGAAAGGCCCTGATCTGGCTTCCAGACACAGTGTGAGACCACCAATGATGGCCCCTCTGTTCCCACCTGTGTCCTCCTGTTTCTCTCTTGGCATGGCAGCTACATTTGCCTGTTGAGCTTCTCCAGTAACCTAGCCTCTGATAATCTAGGCCCTCCAATGAAGAAGGCCCTGTGGATGGCAGGTGTCCACAGGCATCACCTTGTTAGAACTGAAGACCCTCAGGCCCCACCCAGATCTCTGAAACAGAATCTGCGTTTCAACAACATCTCCAGGAGATTCACAGGCATTGAAGTTTGGGAAGCTCAGATCCAGGCCTCCTCCCACTGTGGTACTTTGTTCTGTTTTTCCTTTGCTCCTCCCTGACCTTTGCTAGAGAAATTTCTCATCAGATTTCAGCTTAAAGTGGGGAGTTAGGTCCCGGTCTGAACGTGAGCTGCAGTGTGCATGAGGAGGATGACTTTCTTGGAGGTAACTCCTGAATGGAATCTAGAATTCTGGCCTCATTAAAAATCATGTTTGGGGCCGGCCCGGTGGCCTAGCAGTTAAGTTCGTGTGTTCTGCTTTCGCGGTCCAGGGTTCACCCGTTCGGATGCTGGGCGTGGACATACTCACCACTTATCGATAAAACCATGCTGAGGTGGCGTCCCATATGGAAGAGCTACGACTCTGCAACTATGATGCACAACTAGGTACTGGGGCTTTGGGGGAAAAAAGGAAAAAGAGGAAGATTGGCAACAGATGTTAGCACAGGGCCACGTTTCCTCAAAAAAAAAATCATGCATGATTAGCTCAGGCAAGGCCATACTAGTCAAAGTACTCAGAGCATCAAAATTTATAGATAAATTGGAATTTGCATAAACAAGTCAGCAGTCATCTATTTTCCATGCTTGCCTATTGCTTGAAGAAAAATGTTCAAGACTTTTTATGGCTTTCAATCCATTTTATAATCTAGGCTCTTCTAACATCCTTACTTTTGATGTTGCATCTATGTCCTACACATAGAATTGCCCTACGTCATTCAATTATTTCCCCATAAATATGCCCATGTTCAGAATGTCTTTCTTCTCTTCTAAATTTGTTCATTCCTGCACATATTTTGAACTGAAATAATTGCATTTTTCCAACATAACAATTCTTCCAAATAGTTTCCATGTATTATACTAAGAATACATAAAATTTAGGGCATTCAGACTAGTGTATGGTTTTATTTCAATTATCCTCACTAAATTTTCTTTCATAAGTCCTTGATGAATTTTTTTACATTAACTTCATTTCATTTCAGGGGCCATCTACTAAGGATATGGAAACTAAAATAGCAACATTGCTGACAGAGTTTGTTCTCATAGGATTTACATCAACTAGATTGGCAAATTCCCCTGTTCTTGGTGTTCTTGGTTGTATATATCACCACCATCATGGGGAATCTTATTCTAATTGCAGTCATCTGCAATGACCCTGACCTTCACATTCCCATGTACTCATTCCTTGGGAGTTTGGCTTTTGTGGCTATTTGGTTATCATCCACAGTGACCCCCCAAGATGCTGGTCAACTTCCTAGCCAAGAATAATATGATCTCTCTCTCTGAATGCATGGTACATTTTTTTCCCTTGCATTTAGTGCAACCATGGAATGTTTTCTCTTGGCAAGTATGGCATGTGATCACTATGTAGCCATATGCAACCCTTTACTTTATCCAGTGATTATGACCAATAGACTGTGCAACCGGCTGTTAGTCTCATCGTTTGTAGGTGGACTTCTTCATGCCTTAATTCATATAGGTTTTTTATTCAGATTAACCTTCTGTAATTCTAACATAATACATCACCTTTACTGTGACATCATGCCATTGTTTAAGATTTCCTGTACCGACCCTTCGAGTAATATTCTGGTGGTTATTATTTCCTCTGGGTCAATACAGGTGTTTACCATCCTGACTGTTCTTGTCTCTTATACACCTGTTCTCTTTACAATCTTAAAAAGGAAGCCTATACAAGGTATCAGGAAAGCCTTCTCCACCTGTGGAGCCCATCTCTTATCTGTCTCTTTGTACTATGGCCCTCTTCTCTTCATGTATGTGCACCCTGGATCTGCACAGGGAGATGACCAAGTTATGACGGACTCTCTATTTTACACTGCCATTTCCTTCTTAAATCCAATTATCCACAGTCTGAGAAATAAGAAAGTCATAAGTTCACTGGCCAAAATGTTAAAGAGAAATGTTTAGACCTCATACTAATATCTGTTCTCTTTTTATTAAAATTGTCACACAATTGTGCAGGTTAGATGTTGCTTTGTGTTAATTAGTGGTCAAAGTTTTTGCAATTATAACTGTCCTATTATTTTAATGACTTAAGCTGTTAGTACCTAATGAACTACTTAATATATTTGTATACCTTATTCAGAAACACACAAGGAATTTCAATCAAGTATTCATATCATACTAAAGTTACTAAAGCAGAAAACATTGTACATGCTTGTGTATTCTTCGATGTGGCTTTATAAATGCATTTATTAAGCATTTGTTAAGTGCTGAAATAGTGCACTGTGCAGCTTGGAGACTCATGACACATTTAATGTCACAGCAGAGGCAGGTCTGTGATTGAGTGAATAGAGGCAAATCCCAGGAATTCTGTTAGCCATCAAAGGTCTTTCATTCTACTTTATTTGGACCTGGTGAATTTCACTTCTTGTGGGGATTCAACTCTAACCTCACATAGAGACATAATTAGAATTGGAAAGCAATGAGGAAAACATGAGAAATGAGTTAAGACAGAGAAGACAGTGCCAAATGTAAGAGGTAGCTCTTAACTGAGGTGCTTCTATGAGGAGCTAGAAGTGAGTTGCCTCTCACTGTCTATGATGCCTTCAAAGGCCCTTTGTTGCTCTATTTGTATGTTGCTGGGTAATCTGAAAAGAGTCACTAATTTAGAAAGATAACAGGTTAGATTGAAGAATTAATTTAAGATGGGCCCAGTGAAGAAGATAGAAGTGGCAGAATAGGAAGGAAATGGTCTCAATCTTCCTAGAATTAAGGAAAAAAATGAAGCTGTAAAGATAAGGAAGTCAGTAATCTATAAAGGTATTGGAATGTGTTGTTGACAAGGGAGAGGCTTTAAATGCATGTTACCAAAGTTCACATGATGTAAGATGATATGATGTCGTAGTGCCCAGTGGGTGTCTGGGGAAGACATGAAAATGTGCAATTGTTTGGATGTTTTGTGCCTTAAAAGTCCTTGAAAGGTAGCTTTCCTCACATCCCATACTATTTAAATAACTGATCAATTTTCAGGTCCATCTCTGCCCTTTCTCTCTCAACACTGTGTCCATACACATCCTACTGGTACCATTGGGACCCTCCCCCTCAAAATCACCTCACTTTGTGTTTTGTAAAATTCTAGTTACCTATGTCGTTCATCCTGCTGATATTTTCTTACTTTCCAAACATAGCTGCTAGATTAATCTTCATAAACAAACTCTGATTAAATCATATCCCTCTTCAATAACTTTTAATGGATTGTCATTGCTACCAAATTGTACACGTATATGGTAAATGTATCTAGAAGCCGCTATATAAATACAGGTATACATATATACATATATACAGTCATGCATCAGTTAACGATGGGGATATGTTCTGAGAAATGAATTGTTAGACATTTTCTCATTGTGTGAACATCATAAAGTGTACTTACACAACCTGGATGGTACAGCCTACTACACAACTAGGCTATATGGGACTTATCTTATGGGACCACCATAATAAATGCTGTCTGTCGTTAACCGAAATGTCATTATTTGGGCCATGACTGTATCTGTGTATACAGATTATATGATAAATAATACATTTATCTATTTAAACTTCACACTGCATTTGTTCACTCTGGCATTATTTGAGATTCTTTCAAGTAAAAGTTTGGTTTAACTCTGAATTCTCTTCCTCCACAATTCTCCTAATGGACTCTGTTACACCCAAATTAAGTACTGAGGTCTTTGGACAAGCCTCACTCTCCCAGTTTCAAGCTTTTGCTCGTAGAAGAATCTCCATGGAGAATCCTCCTCACTCAACTGCCCTGTTCACTTAAAATTGAAACAGCACCATATCTTCAAGTTCTCTCTCAAATGTTACAACTTTCGTGATGCATTTCCAGATTACTTCTAAGATCAGAATGTTCACTCATTTCAAACTTGCAGCAGTTTATTCCTCTTAGGCCATGCTTGGCCTTCTGTAATACTTATTTGGGACTACAAGCTTTTAGATTACACTTTAGAAGTCTTTCAATCTCTTGTAGTAGGTAGCGCAGTGGCTTACACACATGAGGTCCTAAATAAGTATTCATGAAATATTTGTAAAATTAAATTAACCTGATAGCACAAATACATAGAATGCAATAAGAGTGCATCACTGGTTTTCAATTTTGTAATGAGCCTGGGAGATTACTGGGTCTGGGGCAGCTGCTGCATGCCAGCTCACCTTCCTAAGTTTCTTTCATGACAATCACAAACATCATACACCTAAAGTGAATTATTCTTGATCTTCTTATCAGTATGATTGGCTTCTGGGATAGAGTATGACAAGATACCAGGGAGAAGCCCCTTCATTAGAAGTTTGTTTTAAAGATACAAAACATGTAGATATTTTAAACAAGTATCATGACCCTATACTCCTGCAGGTCCAGTTCAGAAGGTGAGACCAGATCATCTGCCTTCTGTTCGTTCCTCTCAAGGGTCCCCCCAACCCCCAGGAAAGGGAGTGGATTGATTGTATTTTAGTTGCTTTTCCTCTTTCTCCCTAAAGAATCATTGTTATTGCATATGTCCACAGCTTGCTGATTGTGATTGCTGTATAATATGTCCATTGTTCAGATGGTTTCCTGTCAGTTACTTATATTTTTGCTTCTTCATACATTGCTACATTAGACCTAAAGGATAATTGAAAATATAAGCAATGGGGTGTGTATCTTCTGCCATCATAAAGGACTGTTTTCTAATGATTTTTTTTAGTGAGAAGTTGACGTCAAGCTATGTGTTTAAGAGTGGGATGTGTAACCCATCAAATCTTACTTTAGTTGGGAG
Organism: Tapirus indicus; assembly: GCA_031878705.1. Lineage (NCBI taxonomy): Eukaryota > Metazoa > Chordata > Mammalia > Perissodactyla > Tapiridae > Tapirus > Tapirus indicus. The sequence continues at coordinate 91,454,038 of CM062928.1, read as the reverse complement.
ACTATGAAACAGACACTTGAGAGCCTCTCAGAAACTCAGACTTCCTGTGCAGCCTTCTCTTCTGCATGTCTGATCTACAGATTCCTCAGCTCTGGTTTGACCTTCAGTACAATCCCAACTATTTTATGTTTTCTAGAAATTCACCAAAACCCCCAGCCCGCTGATGTGATCCCATTCTCACTTCTGTAATAGATTTATTCATTTTGAACATTATTTTTTGTCATTTCAGTGGCTTGTTGGGAAAGAATTAAATATGCACCTGTGCAAAGTCCACATTTTGGACAAGACATTCTGCTGATTCCTTTAAAAAGAAATGATGAAACTACATCTGCATTATTTAGGGTAAAGGATGATATCACAATGCTAAATTTGCCCACTTGCCTGGAATATTGGTGATGTTGGATTAAACAACCTATGGAATGGTAATAATATGACACAAATACTCTATATTATGAAGGAGCATTTATTTTCTCAACATGGAGATTTGAAAGAATTCATAATTCCTCTCTGTATACACATGTATACATTTCATGCTCATCACTTTATACTACCTTTTGCTGTTTAGAAGATCGCTGATAAAATTATTTTAGATTGTGTTCAAAGAAACAATGTAATTAGGATTAGGCAAAAAGAAACAAACACCAATCAAACTAGAACTGTATAACTAAAGTCTCTATGTTGACGAACTGTGGCAAAATGTTACCGAGTTTATATAGGAATGTGTCAAAACCTCTCTGACATAGGCTTTCTTTTTTATGTTGTTGTTCTTTTAAAACAATGTTTTAAATTGTTCTCAAACTTCAGTGGGCATCAGAATGACCTGCAGAGCTTACATAAACACAGACAGATGGGCATCATCACTGGAGTTTCCGATTTATCCATGTTACTGCTGTTGGTTTGAGATCACATATAGAGAACCACTGTTGTGAATTGAATGTTGGATCCTCCCAAAATTTGTATGTTGAAGCACTAACCCCTAATGTGGTGGTTTTTTGCTGTGAGGTCTTTGGGAGGTAACTAGGGTTAGGTTAGTGGCCTTCATGATGGGATTCCTGCTTTCATAAGAAGAGAAAGAAGCAAGAAATCTCTCTCTACATGAGTACTCACCCAGGAAACGCCATGTGAGCCCAGCGAGAAAGAGAACAAATATATTTGCCATGCCTACACATAGACACACACATGCACACAAATGTACTCGTGTCAATCTAAGGAGTAAATTCTCATAGCAATTACAGTCTTCATTTTTGTAACTGGTCACATGACTGTAGCTGGTAGTTTTAACTACCATCTTTCACTATCCGTTCCGTATTTCCTTTGCCTTCTACAAGCTCCTCAGCTGATTGTTGTGTTTTTCCTGGTGGGGGTGATCCAAATCTTCATTCCTGAAGAGTCTGGGCCATTAGAACTCCTGTCTGGATTGGTTTGTTGAAGTTTACCATTGAGCGTAATCATAGGGAATGAAGTACTAAGAGACATCCTATGTGATCTCCATTTCAGACACACTAATCCTTACCTCCATGTGGACTACTAGTCCAATTTCCCTTGGTAGTCAGGATCAATCATCCTAACCAATACAGTAACTTCCTTCCTTGTCTGATGATTCAAAAGAATGTAGAGCCCAAAGGGACTGAATGGCAGCTCAATGGAATCATTCCTGTGTCTCCTGGTGAAAGCATTCCTCCTTCTGGAAGTATGACTTCAAGGCCAGTGAGCATAAGGTCATGGGTACAGGAGGCAAACATTTTGATAGTGGGTCACTAAGAACAAAACACTTTCCCTTCCATTACATTGGGAATTGTCCAATATAATCAACCTGCCACCAGGTAGCTGGCTGACCACCCTGATGAATGATGCCGCATGGGGGTCTCAGTGTTGGTTTGAGCTGCTAGCAGATTGAGCACACAGCAATGGCCATAGCCAAGCTGGCCATGGTGAGTTCACGTCCACATTACTGAGTCCATGCCTAACCTCCATCCCTGCCACCATGGCCCCTTTTTTCATGAGCCCATTTGCTGATGACGTGGGTGGCTGGAGAATGAGGCTGACTGGTCTCCACAGAACAGGTCATTCTATCCACTTGATTATAAAAATCCTCCTCTGCTGAGGTCCCCTTTGGTGAGCTTTCACATGAGACATAAATAACTTCATGTTTTTTGCCATTCATAGAGTTTGCACAGTGACTTCTCTTTTATCTATAGTCATGAGTCAGTTGACAATGGGGATATGTTCTGAGAAATGCATTCTTAGGCAATTTTGGCATTGTGGAAAAATCATAGATTGTACTTACACAACCCTAGACGGTACAGCCTACTACACGTCTAGGCTATATGGTACTAATCTACAGGACCTCCACTGTTTATGCAGTTCGTCATTGACTGAAAGATCATGGACCAAAACATTGTTATGTATCTATTTTGTTTTCCTCTTTTTAGACTTTCCCTAGCAAAATAATGATGCAAGGTAATTGACTAATGAGTCTACCAAAAATATACCCCCTGTCTTCCCCTAGCTGCCAATCAAGTTCCAAATGGATAACAAATATTTTGTTGCTCTTCAGACATCAAATTAAAATGTCACTATTTTCACATTATAATATTTTGACATAAATAATGTCATTGTTTTTCTGAATGGTTTACTGTCAATTTCTCTTAATGCTTAAAGGCAAATATGAAGACCATATCACCATGATCAAAGTCCCTCAGTTTTCCTTTAATCTAGGGTAAAGAACAAAGGCCCTGACGTGGCCTCAAAAACCCATGCGATCCCAAGCAGGCTGGCCTCCCTGTGCCATGTGGCTCCTTTTGCTTCTCTCTTGGCATGCCAGCTACATATACCACATTTAGCTTCTCCACTGATCTAGCTCTCTGATAATCCAGATCCTCCATTGAAGAAGGCCCTGTGGATGGCAGGTGTCCACAGGCATCACCTTGTTAGAAATGAAGATCCTCTGGCCCCATCTAGACCTCTGAAGCAGAATCTGCATTTTAACCAGATCACCAGGAGATTCACAGGCATTAAAGTTTGGGAAGCTCAGATCCAGGCCACCTCCCACTGTGGTCCTTTGTTCTGTTTTTCTTTGCTCCTCCCTGATCTTTGCCTAGTAAGATTCCTCATCAGATTTCAGCTTAAAGTGGGGAGTTAGGTCCAGGAGGACAACTTTCTTGGGGTTGGCTCCTGAAGGGAATCTAGAACTCTGGCCTCATTAAAACCATGTATGATTAGCTCAGACAAGACCATACTAATCAAAGCACTCAGAGCATCAAAATTTATAGGTAAACTGGAGTTTATATAAACATGTCAGAAGTGTCATCTGTGGTGGAAAATTGGGCATAAAGTGCAATTTCAAATGTTAAAAATAGCACTGTCTATAGTGACTCAACGCTCATGATTTCAGTCTGTAATGCCCTATGGGACGACCTGGACTTCTCACATGTGTCCACGTCCACAATGCCCAGAGGACAGCTTAGCTTTGTCCTAAAGGGAATCCTGGGTGCTAACAGGGGAATTTTGGTTCTTTACTCCTTCCTCTTCTGGCAAAAGCACACAGTTGTATAATTAGTTGACTCTTCTGTTCAAAACAAATTAATATAAACCACATTTTCCTGAGCTTGGGAAATGAAGCCTCCAAAATGAATCAGTGTGCAAAGAACTGCTACCTATGTTATTTTTATTTCTGTGTTTCTGCATATTTTTCTGCTCTAGAAAACCTAATGTATTGAAAGGATATCCATAATTTCCTACAAGATATGGGTAAGAGAGAAATGAATTCTATAACATTCAGTATTCTTTATAAAAACAGTCAAAATACTGTACAATATATAATAAAATTAGATTGATTTACAAGATGCTAAAAAAGGCAGGTGAAAAGTGTAAAACAGTCAGTGAATTACCTCTATACCTTATTTTTGTGGCTAAACCTGGAGAAGCAAAATATCTGTAGGACTAATTTGTTCCCCCTACAATTTATTGTCTTTATAACATAACTATAAAGACTTTATCAGATAAGTTTTGGAGAACTGGAATGTTAAACCGCATTTAAATATCAGGTCATATGTTTCCTATCTAATGAATATTTCTGGTTATTCTGATTAAAAGATCCGTTCTTTTTAATTAGTCACATTCTCTGATTAATTTTTTAAGGTAAGTCACTTACATATTAGTTCCTCTACTCTTTCACCAACTTTTGACAATAATTTCATTGAATATTTTAAATACATATATAGAAAAATTAAGCAGAAAAATGTCCCTCCACTGCTCTTTCCTGCTTTATGACTTAATAAGTACCCAGATATTGAATTTGAGAATTTTTGATTATTTACTGATTTGGGATTACATGGAAGGAAGCCCATTCCAAAAAAAAAATACATTTAACAACTGGAATTATTTATATCACCTGAATTAGGTTCCAGTCTTTGTCTCAGTTTTAAGTCTACTAATAAGACTGGTGGAGAAGCAAGTGCTCTCAAGTAAAACCGTTTCCAGAAAAAGACGGTTCTAATGACAGTAATAACAAAGATAAAGCAATTTGGAAAGAAATTTCAGACAGTACTAGTATATTTACAAACAGTACAATGTTTCTTAGGCAAGATGTAAAATGAAAGTCTCTTTCGTACTCAAATCTATAAGAAAATAAACTTGGAATTTTGACTAAAAGAAAAAAAAAAGACTCTTAGTGTTGACAACTTTTTGTGAAATCCAGGGTTAAGACAAACATTCCCCCCCAACCTCTGAGCTTTCCCTTCCTTCCCCTCAGCCTTTCTTGGATGCCTGCACTGTCTTCACTGGCTTGTCTTTCCCACACTCATCCATCCGTGTCTCTGTCACTCTCTTCCTCTTTTATTTTTTTTCACTCACTCAAATTTCCACTTCATCCAATCCCTTTCTCTTCTTCTTCTCCTCTCCTCTCTTTTGAAAACTTTTAAGATCCTCTACAGGAAACAAAAATTACTTTCGTCTACAGGTAGTGGACACATGGCAGCACTCCCCCTCGTTTCCTGGAGAACTTGAAAACATCCCCCTCATGTTGGGCACCATGTTTCTATTCACTTCTCATTATTCTCTGGCCTTGACTCCATCATAAAATGGAAACTGCTGTCACTAAAGACACTAAAACCTCTTCTTTCCCGCACTCACTGATCTTGTTCACTCCTTGTTCTACCACAGCACTCATTTTGGCAATCAGCACTGTACTTCATTATGTCCTTGAGCATCTTTTCTTTCTCCAAGTCCACAACACTCAGCTGTCCAGTCTGCCTCCTACTTCTCTGGTCACTCTGCTCAGTATCCTTGTCTCTGTTACCTCCCTTTGGTTGGAGCCAGGGCACTTGGTTGCAACAGGAAATCAGTTAGTTGAATGGAAATTGATTCTAACATAGAAATTTCAGGGAGATTGGAGGAATCGGCTGAAAATGAATGGGAATAGAAGGAAGTAATGCAATCAACAGCCAAAATTCAATCCCTACACTAGCTCAGTAGAGCTGCTGTCACTGCTGCTGATCTCTGGAAGGTACAGTTCACGTTGACAACGTTCTTGGTGTGGACACAGGATGCACTTGCTGGGGTCCTGATATTGCTGCCTTGGCTGACTTAGCAACCAAAATTCTCTTTTCTCACTGTCCCCTTGTCTCCCTGTTTCCATATTCCAGATCCAGAGTAGGTGAGTTTGCTGGTAAAATCTAGATCAAGTTCCTCACTCTAAGTGAAAGGCGGATGGGAAAGTGAGTTTCTGGCTCTTTGATTTCGAGAGTGAGTGGTGGCCTTCGTCTGACACCAAGACGCATGCGGTTGAAAAGAGGATCAGTTTTTAGCAATTCTAAAAATGACATATATCTAGTTTATAACCTCTTTAATAAACTTCCTCAAGTTTCTTTCCATGCTCTTCTTCTCTTTACTTTACACATCCTCTCCAATAGATCGGTCCTCTGCAAGTATGCCTTCTGCTACCCAAACAACTCCAAGTCATTGTTTCTATTAACCTCTAGCAGACTCATACTACTAAGTACATCTCACCTGGATGTTCAGAGGGTGCTCTCTCCACAAACTGGCCACTGCATCTGAGTTCTCAAACTCAATTTTTGATGACCATCTACTAGTTACCAAGAGTCTCCTCCTTCTTCACTGACCATCCCCTTCACATCTAATATGACACCAAGTCCTAGTGACTCTACATCCCGATTTATTTTGATCCATCTCTTTGTCTTCCTCTTCACTCCCAATACCATATCACACATGGGCTAAGAACTTCATAACCATTTTAATTAAGGGAGGGCAATTATGAAGTATAGATTATTAGACATCATTCTTGTCCCACTGAATCTGTACCAACAGCGATACTTCACTATCTATATTTTGTACAAAAAGCTCCCCAGACAATTTTGATGTGTAATTTGGTTTGGGAACCACTGGACAAGAGTAACAGCTTCCCAATTAGTATCCCTGACTCTTGTTTCCTCTCCCTGCAGAGTATTTTCTACACTCCCAAATATTTAATTTAAAGAATATGTTACAATGCCACTCCTTGTCTTAAAAGTTTTCAGAGCTTGCCTATTGCCTTAGGGATAAGGTTCAAGGTCATTCACATGACCTTCAATTCATTTCATAATAATTATGACTTCATTTCCCTAGACCCTCACCTACGTCCCAGACACAAAATTTCCCTAACACACTCGCTTATCCCCATAGATGGAGCTAATGTTTAGAATATCTTTTCTTTTCTTCTAAATCTGTTAATTCCTGATATTTTTTGAACTGAAATAATTGGATTTTCCATTATGTCAATTCCCCAAATAAGTTTCCATGTATTATAGTAGTAGTAAACAAAATTGAGGTCATTGTGATTAGTGTATGGTTTTACTTCAACTACTTTCCTGCAATTTTCTTTCTTTCTTTCTTTTTGTTGAGGAAGATTTGCCCTGAGTTAACATCTGTTGCCAGTCTTACTCTTTTTGCTGAGGAAGGTTCACCCTGAGCTAACATCTATTGCCAATCTTTCTCTATTTTGTATGTGAGCCACCATCACAACATGGTCAGTGATAGAAGAGTGGTGTAGGTCCACATCCTGGAACCGAACCTGGGTCACTGAAGTGGAGCATGCTGAACTTAGCCAATACACTACCAGGGCTGGCCCCCCAATTTTCTTTTTATACAATCTTAGTGAATGTTCTTTTTACATTTACTGCATTTCATTTCAGGGGCCATCCAGTAATGACATGGATACTAAAAATGCAACATCGCTGACAAAGTTCATTCTAGCAGGACTTCCATATCAACAGGAGTGGCAAATTCCCCTGTTTCTGGTGTTCTTGGGGATATACCTCATCACCATTGTGGGAAACCTTGGGCTAATTGTACTTATCTGCAATGACCCTCACCTTCACATTCCCATGTATTTATTCCTTGGGAGTTTAGCCTTCATGGATGCTTGGATATCATCCACAGTGACCCCCAACATGTTGGTCAACTTCTTTGCCAAGAGTAAGATGATCTCTCTCTCTGAATGCATGATACAATTGTTTTCCTTTGCATTCAGTGCAACCACAGAATGTTTTCTTTTGGCAGCCATGGCATATGATCGCTATGTGGCCATATGCAAACCTTTACTTTATCCAGTGATTATGACCAATAGACTATGCATTAGGCTATTAGTTTTGTCCTTTTTAGGTGGCATTCTTCATGCCTTAATTCATATAGGTTTATTATTCAGATTAACCTTCTGTAACTACAACGTTATAAATCACTTTTACTGTGACATCATGCCATTGTTTAAGATTTCCTGTACTGACTCTTTGATTAATGTTCTGATGGTTTTCATTTTCTCTGGGTCAATACAGCTGTTCACGATTCTGACTGTTCTTGTCTCTTATATAGTTATTCTCTTTACAATCTTAAAAAGGAAGTCTGTACGAGGCATCAGGAAAGCCTTCTCCACCTGTGGAGCCCATCTCTTATCTGTCTCTTTATACTATGGCCCTCTTCTCTTCATGTATGTGCACCCTGGATCTGCACAGGGAGATGACCAAGATATGATGGACTCTCTGTTTTACACTGTCATCATTCCTTTGGTGAATCCAATTATCTACAGCCTGAGAAATAAGAAAGTCATAAATTCACTGGCCAAAATGTTAAAGACAAATGTTTAGATCTCATATTAATATCTGTTCTCTTTTTATTAAAACAGTCACACAATTGTGCAGATTAGATTTGGCTCTGTTCGTTGGCGTGCAAAGTTTTTGCAATTGTAATTTCCCTAGTGTATTAATGACTTAAGGTGTTAGTAGGAATATACTCCTTAAAATATTTGTATACATTTTCAAAAAATAGGAAGAATGTTAAACAAGTGTTCGTGTCATACTAGAATAATTGAAATGGAAAACAAATGAAAACATGCTTGTGTGTTCTTCAGTGTAGCTCTATAAAATTACTAAGCACTAAAATAATGTAGTTCTTCTGAATAGGACTTGAGTACAATATTTTTGATAGGAATACAGCTGGGCAGCCTGGAGACTCATATCACATATAACTCCACAGTGGAATCAGGTTTGTGTTTGAGTGAATGGAGGCAAATCCCAGGAATTCTGCTCACCGTCAAAGGTCTTTCCTTCCACTTTATTTGCGACATGGTGAATTTCACTTCTTGTAGGATTGAACTCTCATATCACAGAGAGAAAGTAACAAAAATGGGAAAACAATGAGGAAAAAATGAGAAGGGGGTTAGGACCGTGAAGGTTGGGCCAAATTATGAGAGGATGCTCTTAGGCCAGTGTGCGTCCATGCGTAATGAGAAGGGGGAGTTGCCTCTCACTATTATGCCTTGAAAGGCACTTTCCAGCTATGTTTGTTTGTTGTAGGATAATCCAAAATGCTTCACTAATTCAGAAATCTAAGAGGTGAGATTGAAGAATTTAATTGGCATAGAAAGGAAAAGAGAAGAAGCAGAATAGGAAGGAAATGGTCAATCTTCTAAGATTTAAAAAAAAAATTGAAGCTAGTGAGATAAAGAAATCAGTAATAGACACATTTTTTTGGAATGCATTGTTGACATGAGGGCTTCAAAATGCTTGCTACTGAAGTTCAAATAATGCTAAGATGATATGATGTAGTGCCTAGTAGGTGGCTGTGAAAGACATGAAAATGAACAAGTGTTTGGATGGTTTTTGCCCTGAAAGTCCTTCACTGTTAGATTTCATCTCACTCCATACTCTAAGTATAATGAGTGACCACCTTCAGGTCCTCCCGACCTTCCATTCTCAACAGTGAACCAGGATACACTTTTCTAGTGATACCACTGAGGCCCTCCCCCTCACCACTCCCCACCTCTGTGATTTGTAAAACTCTAGTTACTTATCCCTACACCCTGTTGATACTCTTACTTCCTGAACGTAGCTGCCAGGTTATTCCTCATAAACAGAACTCAGATTAAATCATATCCCTTTTCAAAAACTTTTAATGGATTGCCATTGCTACTAGACTATGTGCAAATAAGGTGTATGTAGCTGATCTGTATACATAATACACATACATTTATTTGTTCATGTTTATGTCTGGATTATATGATACACATATTTACATATATCTACGTCTAGATCTCCATACATCCCACATCTCTCTATCTCTATCTCTATCTCTCTATCTTCCTCATTCTGATTGCTCACTGGTATTATTTGAGGTTCTTTCAAATAAAACTTTGCTTTAACTCTGAAGTCTCTTCCTCCACAATTCTCCCAATGGACCCTGTGTTACACCCAAAATGAGTTGCAGAAAGCTTTCTGGACACTCTTTACTCTCTCAAGTACATGCTTTTGCTAATACAGGTCTCTCCATAGGGAAAGGAAACACAGAAATGGTGTCCTTTCTTCTAAGACTGTCTCAAATGTTATAGCTTCTATGATGCATTTCCAGATTATCTTAAAGGGGACAGGAATGCTCATTGAAACAGTTACCTCACTCATTTGAATCATTTAGCGGTTTATTCTTCTTAGGCCACACTTGGCCTTGCATAATACTTATTTTGGGGCTACAAGCTTTATTTTTATTACAAATCAGTTGTCCTAATTTATAATAAAAATAAAGCTGTCACTTTCTATCTTTTGCAGGGCTAACTCAGTGGCTTACACACATGAGGTCCTAAATAAGTATTCATGAAATATTTGTAAAACTAAATTAATCTGACAGCATGAGTACCTAGAATGCAATAAGAGTGCATCATTCTTTTTCAATCTTGTAATGAGCCCTGGAAGATTACTGGGCCTGGGGTGGCTGCTGCATGCCAGCTCACCTTCTTATGTTTCTTTCATGCAATCGCAAACATCATACACCCAAAGTGAATTATTCTTGATCTTCTTATCAGTAGGATTGGCTCCTGGGATAGAGTATGGCAAAAGATGAGGGAGAAGCTATTCAATTAGATGTTTGGTTGAAATGTTTGTTTGGTTTAAAAGATGTTTTGTTTAAAATAGATAAGCATTCAAACATATAATTATTCTATAATCTAGAGGTCCACTTCACAAGATTACACCAGGTCATCTGCCCTCTTTTTGTTCCCCTGAGGGAACAGAACAGTCTATACAGAAACTGAAATATAATAATGTACACCTGAAATTTATACAATATTATAGGACAATATGAGCTCAATAAAATAATTTAAAAATTAAAATAAAATAAGAAGCCAATGACATATTAAAAGAAAAACACAGATGGACAGGCTCCATTGATAGAGTTTCCAATTCAGCAATGTTAATGCTGTTGGTTTGAGGTCATATTTATTGAACCACTGTTTTGGACTGAATTTTGCCCCCCACCATTCATATGTTGAAGTCCCAACCCCCAACATGGTGGTATTTGGAATGGGGTCTTTGGGAGGTAATTAGATTATGTCATCATAAGGTGGGGCCTTCCTGATGGGATCAGTGCCCTTACAAGAAGAGGAAGAGACAGGAGAGCTCTCTCTCCACATGAGCACTCACTCAGGAAATGCCATGTGAGCCCAGTGAGAAGGCAGCTGTGTACAAGCCAAGAAGCGGGCTCTCCTGTGTAATGTATCACTGGCATCTTGATCTTGAACTTCCCATCCTCCACAACTGTGAAAACTAAATGTCTGCTGTTAAAACCACCCAGTGTATGATATTTTGTCAGAGCAGTCAAGCAGACTGAGACAACTACTGTAAAATAATCACTGGAGCAAAATTGTGACAATATCAAGATATTTGGAGAGCAGTCAAAGTGGAGTCTCTGCACATCCTCTCTTTCCTACTTAAACAGCACGCACAAACACTCCAAAAGTTTCCACCCTCCATACTCTTCTTTCTTCCTGCTTTGGGGCAAGTGGATGCAGATTTCAATAGGGCATTTGTTTCAAAGGATGAAGAATTGTGGACCTTTTTATAACTTTTTCTTTGGAACCATGATTGACAGTGATGATAGCCAATCAAAACCCCATTGATTCATGTCAGTAAGGTGAATGGGAGGGAAACCTGTCCATCAGAAAACAATTATCAAGCTGGATCAACTTTTGCACCATCATTCTAAAAAGAAAATCATATACAGGATGTTCCGCTTGCAGTAATAATGTGATGTTTATCCCTTCTGAGGAGGTACCCTCTAAGTGAGACTTATTTGACAGCAATAACTGACAATCTTACCACAATGTTTCCTGTATTTTTCAAGAAAAAGAAAGAAATTCACTAAATGTACGGTGCGTGTTAAAGAGACTTCAAAATGTCCGAGATTGTAAGACTGGACCAAAAGCCAAGACCCACATCCACACTGCTTACAAGAAACCCACTATAAACATAAAGATCCAAACAGTTTAAAAGTAAAACGATGGGAGAAAATATATAACGAGAAAACTAGAAAAAATACTGAAGTGGCTACATCGCTATCCACCAACTTGATGTTATTGACATCATCGAGCACTCCACCTAACTGCAGCAGAATACACAGTATTTTAAAGCACCAGAGAATATCTGTCAAGACTGACAAGTTATGGAGGTGGCTGTGGTACTCGTGAGTGCGCTTTTTGTGTGTGAAATACTCCATTGTGCTCCACTCTCTTTGTGGAATAAATTAAATTGGGGAGATATTTTAAAGCATGCAAGGAGGTTTTTAATATGTGATGCCAATTCTTTCTCAAGAAAAAAATCTCATACTTATTATCCTCACTGAAGAAGGAATTACTGACAAAAGCTGAATGATTTATAACTCCCCAAAGAATTTACCTTTTAGTAGAGACCAATGCTTTAACACAAAGGAGTCAAGTTCTTATATTGTCGTTCTGGTTTCTTTCTCTCCCTCCCTCCCTCTCTCTCTCTTTCTTTTTCCCTGTAGTGAGGTGTTACAAAACTGACAAATTTCTTTATACTGACTCATTGATAACTATTGTTTTACATACGAGTGAGATTCTTCCAATCTGACAAGCTCGTGTAGCATTTGGAAAGCACAATAGGGCAGATGCCCTCTTTCTCTCACAGTGTGAGTGGCTAAGCAGGCTCAGGATGACATGAGGGGGGCAGCAGGTTCATCCACGTCCACTGTCTGGTAACCAGCTTTGTGGGAGCGGGAGGCTGGGGCAGCAGCAGCAGTGGTGGTGGCAGCAGCAGTGGTGGTGGGAGCAGCAGTCTCCTGACCTCTCAATGTGGCCATAGAGCTGTGACCTTGAAAATAAGCCCAATGGTCAAGCCCTGACCTTTGTTTTTCCAGCATTTCCAGTGATTTTTTTAAAACACCTAATTCCCTGCATTTGTTCTTGACATTTGGATAGTGGTTTCTTTTCCTGCATCAAAATGTGACAGAGTCTCTTAGAACACATTTCTATAACTTATAATATTAGAAGACTTTACAAGAGTCTCGTGTTATTGAAACTATTATAATATCTAAATGAGTTCTTGTTAGGATATGTATAAATATATAAAAATGAATATATATGTGTACATACATATGTACATATAATACATATATATGATTGGCAAAAAGGTTAATCATAAATGTAGATATACAAAATTACAAATTTTGCTATCCAAATAGCTACCTTGATTCAACAAAATAGAGAGATATCTGACAAAGTACACTTTTGTGAAGAAAACGTGCAGTGGAAAATCAAGCTTCCTATTGTTCAAGCAAAAATTGGAGCAGGAATGGATTTTAAGATGCCCCATGGGAATTAGATTGGTCGATAATCTGTATGTTGGAGGCGGGCAGTCTTTGGGAACCCCCCAGGACGGAGACTAACACCATTCAGGTAGGCACCACAGGCTCCAGGTAACAGTCGGCCAATCAACGAATTATAGCAGCTTAAAATTGACTTTTATCCTATACTTTTTTTTAAAGTTTATAAAATGACAGAAGGGTAAGGATATTTAGAATCTGAACACCTAGATACAATAAGTTTTATGATTTGGGGAAAGTATAATATGAATGTATTCCATTTGCTAAATGGGGAAAATAACAGTATCCTTCAAGAGCTGTTGTGGGGGTTAAAGGAAATAATATGAGAGAAAGCGCTTTTAAACAGAAAAATACTCCACACTATTACATTTTATCTCTAGTCTTTCTTCAGCAAAATTTTTAAAATCTACCAATTTCACAGCCCCTATGCAATGATCTGTTCTGGTCTTTGAGTTCACGGCTTAATTCATTCTGAGTTTGGCCCAGCCAATCAGTAGAAGATGAAATTTGTTTTACATGAGCATGAACCTCCTTGTGAGATATGAAACTTGGGTAAATTCTTCCATTTTATTTTCTGCACAAAAGAATATTGCATAATAGTATATAACAAAATAAGCAAAAGGAGAAAACATTCTGTATGTTTAATTATATCCAAGCAAATTTCATGATAATAACAACACATTTAATAGAAACTTGTTTCATTTCAATCATATACATAAAGAATACCATATAAACAAATTTTTCTTCACCCTTAAGACTTTGATGACTCCCATTATTTCTCCTGAGGTTGTTACTATGATTTGTATTTTATTATTATTGATCATAACATAAAAACATTTAGGTAAGATTTATTACAATATTAGACATCTTAATGAGCTGTTTAGAAAATTTACTAAAAAATATGTAACAGAAAAATTAAAATATGATGATTCTGGAAGACATGATAAACTTTGAGATGTATTCTATGACATTGCACCTATAAGGGAACTAAAATATAAATGATCACTAAAAATAAAAACTAAAAATCAAAAGCAAAATGATCACTGATTTCTCATCAGAAACAACGTAGCCCCCCAAAAAGAGAGTAGAACAACATCTTTAAAGTGATGAAAGAAAATAAAATGTCAAATGACAATTCTGTATCTGGTGAAAATATATTTCAAGAATAAAACATAGTAAGCATATTTTTACATAATAAAAACTAAGTGAATCTACTGTTAGTATCACTGTGATAAAGAAACTTCATAAGAATGAAGGGAAATGAGTCCAGATGGAAACTTAGATCTTCAGGAAGAAATGAAGAACTCTTAAAAAAAAAGCCACCCTAAAATAGATATATAATACAGAAAATTGACAAACTAAAATTTGATTAATTGAAAATATCAAGAAATATGGCAAAGCATTAGTGAGAATTAAATAGATGTGGTGAGTGAATACAAATCACCAACATAAGGAACGAAAGAATGAAAGAAACTGTTACTACAGGTTTTATGGTATTAAAAGAATAGAGAAAATATGAATAAATTTATCTTAAAAAAGTAGATTTTTTTAGATAAATTGATAAACTCTTTGAAAAGCACAACTTCCTAAAACTGTCACAAGAAGAAATAGAAAAGGTAAATACTAGATATTTTTACATAAATTGAATTAATATCAACATTTTTCCTTAAAAGGAAATTCTAGTCTCAAATGAAACCACTGGAAAATTTAATCAAATTTTTAGGGAATAAATAATACCAATCTACAAAACTTTTTGTGCGTTCGTGTGTGTGTGTGTGAGAGAGGAAGACTGGCTCTGAGCTACTAACATCCATTGTCAATCCTCCTCTTTTTGCTGAGGAAGATAAGCGCTGAGCTAACACCTGTGCCCATCCTCCTCTGTTTTTTGCACATGGGACGCCTCCATAGCACGGCTTGATGAGTGGTGCGTCAGTCCATGCCTGGGATCTGAACCCGCAAATCCTGGGTGGCTGCAGCGGAGCAAGCAAGCTTAACCACTACACCACTGGGCTGGCCACCTACAAAATTCTCTCTCAGTAAATAGAAGAGGACAGAAATCTTCCCACCCCATTTGATGAGGCCAGCATAATCTTGATATCAACACAGGACAAACGCATTTTTAAAAAGTATAGATCAATATCCCTCTGAACACAGAGGCAAAAATGCTTAACCAAATCCAGTCCAGATACAGAGATGATAATGTATTCTGACTAAGGTGATTTTATTCCAGAAATGCAAGATTGGTTTAATAATTTAAAAATCAATGATTTTAATTCATCATATTGACAGAGCAAAGAAAAAAATATGATTGTTCAAATGGATGCAAAAAAGGTATGTCACAAAATCTAACATTCATTCTTGATTTTAAAAAAAAGCTATCAGCAGTCTCTGAGTAGAATTTCCTCAACTTGATTAGGTAATCTATGTAAAACCTACATATTGTTGTAGGATGATATTATACATAATGGTGAAATACTGAACAAATTGCCTCAAAATTGGGGAAAATATTAGAATGTTTACTCTCACCACTTCTATTCAATATTTTACTGGAGATCTAGTCATTGCAAGAAGGCAAGATAAAGAAATAGAAGGCATAAAGATAAGAAAAAAAGAAGCAAAATTCTCTCTCTTCAAAGAGGACATGATTGTTTAGAGAATTCTAAGGAATCCATAAAATAAAGATTGTAAGTAATAGGTTAATTTAGTAAGGTGGCAGTATAAAAGGATATATATATCAATTGTGCTTTTATATACTCTAGCAACAAATGTTTAGAAAATAAGATAAAAAATAAACTCCTATCAGCAATATCATAAAAGTGATAAACTACTGAGGAATAAATTTAACAAAAGAAAGGCCTGTATTCTGAATACTATAAAACATTGCTGTGAGACATTAAAGAAAACCTGAGTAAGTGTAAAATATACTATGTTCATCGACTGAAACAGTCAATATCATTAGAATGTTGACTCTTCCAAAATTTACCTATAGATTTAATCAATTCCAACCAAAATATTGTGATCTCATTTAGAAATTAACAAGCTGATTGTAAAATTTAAATGAAAATGCAAAAAACCTGGAATAGCCAAAGCAATTTTGAAAAAAAGATTAGAGGACTCACTGATTGATTTGAATACTAACTATGAAGCTATCATAATTAGTACAGTGTGATATGGGAATAAGGTTATACAGGCAGATCTGTGGAAGAGAAGAGAGACCCAGAAACGGGCCTACTCACACGAAGAAAGTGACTTCAACGAACACGTGAAAGCATTCCATTGGAGGAAGAAGTCTTGTCAATATATTGTGCTTGAAAAACTAGATAGCTACATGGAAAAAATAAGCCTTGACAATTACCTCTTATCATACACAATACTTAATTCAAGATTAATCATAGACCTAATCCTAAAAGCTAAAACCGTAAAGCTTCCAGAAGAAAACAGAAGACTAGCTTCAAGAATTGTGGGCAGGCAAAAGTGCTTAGGCAGGACATAGAAAGCGATACCATTAAAAAACGGCACATTAGACCATCAAACTGAAAATTTCTGTTCTTCGAGAGATACCATTTAAAAAAATGAATAGGCAGGCCACAAACTGGGAGAGAATATTTGCAAACTGTATCTGACAAAGGACAAGTAAACAAAATATATTAAAAAGCTACTACAATACATTTAGAAAAAGACAAGTGTCCCAATGGAAAATAGGCAGGACCTCATAAGCCATCGTAAGGACCTTGGCTTTTACACTAAGGGAAAGGGGGATTCATTGAAGTGTTCCGAGCTGAGTGACATTACATGACTTGTAACTCTGGCTGCTCTGACAAGACTGTAGTGTGCATGGGTGGAAGCAGGGAAATTTGTTAGATGACTTTTGCATTAATAGGTAAGAAATGTTTGCACCAGGATGGTAAAAGTGGTTGGAATTTGAATACATTTCGATAGTAGTGCTGACATTTATTTGATGAGTGATCATATTTTTGCTGGAGTAACTAGAGAAATGGAGTCACCATTTTCTAAAATGGGGAAGATAGGAGAAATAGAATTGAGGGTTGATAGTTGCAGAGAAGCTCAGGTTTGGCCAGGATAAATTTGAGATGCCTACTAGACATTTTCATAGAGATGTCCAGTAAGCAGCTGAATACACAACATGACAAATTTGCCAGTTTATAATTGAAGAACTAGCTTCATTTTTCCTTGCTACAGCACCTTGTTTAGAAAAAAATATTTTATACTTTTCTCCCTTAAATTAGATCAACCTCCCTTTGGAGATGATTTGATCTGGTCCAAGACAAATCCAGAGCAGCTACTTTTCTCCTTGAACAAACCCCAGCATAGACCTCAATACCTACAGATTGGACGAAATGAAAGAACACCAGATTGAAGTTAGAACCTTCCTAGCCCCACTCCCACACCTGGAGACAAGTCAGGAGAGTAAAGGATGAGCATAGGAGCTCTGAGAGAACAACTAAGAAAAAGATAAAGGAGAGAGGAAAGATGAGGAAAGAAGATAAATGTTTAGGTCAGGGTAAGAGATTGAGGTCGAGCTAGAGAAGGGGAAAGGGAATAAGTAGGGATTTAAGTGGGAAGAAAAGAGACATGGAAGTCACTCTATAATGCTTTATAACCATTACAATTATCTACACAATTACAAATGGATGAAATTAAGGCTTTCCAAAAGAAACTAGAATTTGTTCCTCTTTATTTATTATCTCAAAGTTTACTGCTAGACTAGTCTCCAGTGTTTATACTGATTTTCCATGTATTACAGATATAAATCATAGCTTCAACAAAGCCAGCCCTGGTTGTCCAGTGGTTAAGATCTGGCGCTCACCACAGTGGCCTGGGTTCATGTCCCTGTCACAGAGCCATACTCTCTGGCTGTCAGTTGTCATGGTGGTGGCTGCGTGTTGCTGTGATGCTGAAAGCTATGCCACCGAGATTTCCAATACCAGCAAGATCACCCATGGTGGACAGGTTTCAGTGGAGCTTCCAGACTCAGACTAGAAAGAAGGACCTGTCCACCCACTTCTGAAAAATCTCCATGAAAATCCTATGCATGGCAGTGGAGCCTTCTTTGATAGAGTGACTGAAGGTGAGAGGATGGTACAAAAAGGCCAGGCAGGGCTCCCTCTGCTGTACACAGGGGCGCTAGCAGTCAGAATCCACTCCATGGCACTAGCAACAAAGTTTCAACAAATCTGATACAGACCCAGAGACTCTTGTCTCATTTTACTATGAAATGAATGGGAGGGGCTTCTTCACTTGTTTCAATATTTAAATGACCAAAATATTTCCCTTTTTGAGACTATTATGAGTCTTTGAAAAATAATCCATCAACTGAGAATCATGGAGGCCAGTACCCTTGCTAACACTCTCGTTCACCTGTTAACTGAGGACATACATAGACAATTAACACTCTCATTTGAAGATACAATAATGAGTCTTCTCTAGAGACTCTATTAAAAGTTTGATGCTTAGAGACTGAGAATGGGGACACTTCTGTAATTGTAAACCTGTATCTGTAATTTACGTGCAATGCTTAGGGGACATTATTAGGCAATCAATAGGGATTTCTCAGGAAAGGTAACACTGCTGTAACCAAATGAGAATAGTGTTTACACAATATTGATAAAACCCAAAAGTCAACCTTGCCATTAAGGGCAGAAGAATTTTCTCTGCTCTGGGCTTAAGCCAAGCTGACTGTACATCCTCCCACCCTCACCTGCTATCTGGCTGAGGGTGACTCATTAGAGTGAGATGCTAGTGGTGGTGGCTGCTCTCTGGAGTTTCTTATAGCCCCTCTCTGTTCATTCTGACTCGTTAGCACCTACTCTTTTTCCTCTAATATCTAACTCCATTCTCCACCCCATACTCTCCTGGAGACTCCCCAGATTTGGTGGTCCTGAGTCCTACGTACTCCAAAGGAGTGGTCTCCTTCTCCTAATCTGAATCCAAAACTGACCCCAGATTACTTTAATAGAAATCTGCATCAGGATTTTCTTAGTACCTTCAACTCCTCCCAAAATCTGCCTGGACTAACTATGTACAAGAAATGGGATATAGGCCTGGTCCAGGGCAGCAGTATCCTCAGTATTACTAATGAGGGAAAAAGAGAGGAGTGAAAGCATAAATTCTAGGTTTAAACCCCTTAGTTTTGAAATCTGCCTCTACCATTTCCTAGCCCTTGGCCCTGGCTTAGTCACAAAATCTCTTGCCTCTGTTTGCCCATTTGTAAGTTGGAGGGGAGGGTGAGAATATCATTGACTGCAGAGATTTGTTGTGAAGTTTTACAGGAATATTCATTGTAAAATATTTAACAGAGAACTTGGAACATAGAGAGAGTCCAGCAAATGGTGGCTAGAATATTATAATATTGTTGGCAGAACTGCAGTCTTCTTGGAATTCTGTGTACACAGCCATCCCGGGTCAGAGAGGATGACAGCGACAGACGTGTGTGAACACGTGGAGTCTTTCCTTACACTTAGGTGTTGAAGGTCCTGCTCATCTTCCGAATGAACAGGTTCTATCACAGTTTCCTAGAATTTGGGGGCATTACTCTTTACTTGGGTGGCATTTTGTTTAATTACTAGAGAGACCTATTCTTTTCCTTCCCCAGCTTTGTTGAGATATAATTGACGTATATCATTGTGTAAGTTTAAGGTGTACAACATGATGATTTGATATATGTATATATTGTAAAATGATTACCACAAGGTTAGTTAATACATCCATAACCTCACATAGTTACCACTTTTTTTTTGTGGTGACAACTTTTAAGATTTACTCTGTTAGTACTGTCAACTGTATAATAAACTCTTGTTAACTCTGGTCACCAGGCGGTATATTCCATCCCCAGAACTTACTCATCTTACCATTGGAAGTTGGTACCCTTTGTCCACCTTCACCCATTTCCCTCACTTCCACTCCCACACCAGTAACCACCAATCTACTTTCTATTTCTGTAAGCCGGGCTTTTTAATTTTATTTTTCTGTATTTTCAATTCCTTTCTTTTTTATTGAGGTATAATTGACAACATTATGTTAGTTTCAGGGGTACAATGTAATGATTCAATATTTGTATATACTGCAAAATAATCACCACAAGTACAGTTAACATCCATCACCATACATTATAATGTATTGTAGTATATACAAAATTTCTTTTCTCATGATGAGAACTTTCAAGATCCACTCTCCTAGCTACTTTCAAATATGCAATAGAGTATTATTAACTATAGCCACCATGCTGTACATTACATCCCCATG
Organism: Tapirus indicus; assembly: GCA_031878705.1. NCBI lineage: Eukaryota > Metazoa > Chordata > Mammalia > Perissodactyla > Tapiridae > Tapirus > Tapirus indicus. The sequence continues at coordinate 91,433,617 of CM062928.1, read as the reverse complement.
GCTTATTCATTTTATAACTGGAAATTTGTACTTCACCTATTTTGCCCAGCCCCTGCCCCAGGCAACCACAAGTCTGTCCTCTGTATCCATGAGCTTATTTTGTTGTTGGATTTTTTATTTCGGATATAAGTGATATCATACAGTACTTATCTTTTTCTGTCTGACATTTCACTTAGCATAATGCCCTCAAGGTCCATGCATGTTGTTTCAAGTGGCAGGTTTTCCTTCATTTTCACATTGAATTAAATTGCATATATATGTGTGTGTGTGTGTGTGTGTGTGTGTGTGTATGATGTAAATATGTGTATCACTTATATATATGTCACATTTTCTTTATCCATTTATCCAGCGACAACTTAGGTTATTTCTGTGTCTTGGCAATTGTAAATAATGCTAAAATGAACATGGGGGTGCAGCTGTCTCTATGAAATAGTGATTTCTTTTCCTTTGAATATATAGAGTTATGTGTCACTTAACAATGGGGATACATTCTAAGAAATTGTTGTTCGGTGATTTCATCATTGTGAGAACATTATAGAGTGTACTTACACAAACCCAGATGGTAGAGCTTACTACACACCTAGGCTAAATGGCACTAAACTCATGGGACCACTGTCACATATGCGGTCCATTGTTGACCAAAACATTGTTATGTGGTGCATGACTGTAGTTATAAAGAGGTCAATTAATCAAGAGGACATAATATTTATATATATATATATCCCCACTCAACATTGGAGCACCTAAATATTTAAAACAAACATTAACAAAATGAAAGGAGACATAGACAGCATTATAAAATAGTAAGGAACATCAAAAACTTCACATTCAATGCTGGATAGATCATCCAGACAGATTATTAATAAGGAAATTGCAGACCTGACTAACATTATAGACCAAATGAACTTAGGAGACATACACAGGACACTCCATCGAATAGCACCAGGATACACCTGTTTCTCAACTGCATGTGGACCTTTTACAGAACAGATCATATGTGGGGCCACAGAGCAAGCCTTAGCAAATTTAAGAATATTGGAATCATATCAAGGATATTTTCCAACCACAATGGTATGAAACTAAAAATCAATGACAAGAATAAAACTGAAAAATTCACAAATACGTGGATATGAAACAACACATTACTCAACAACCAATGGGTCAAAGAAGAAATCAAAATGGAAATCAGAAAGTATCTTGAGACAAATGAAAAGGAAAACACACCATATCAAAACTTATGGGATGCAGTAAAAACAACTGTAAAAAGGAAGTTAATAGTGCTAAATGTGTACATTGAAAAAGAAATATCTCAAATAAACAACATAATATTAAATCACAATGAGTTAGAAAAAGAAGAGAAAACTAAGCCTAAAGTTAGCAGAAGAAAGGAAAGTCATATATATATATAAATATATATATTTATATATTTATATTTATATATACACAATGGAATACTACTCAGCCATAAAAAAGACAAATCATTCCATTTGCAACAACATGGTTGGAACATGAAGGTATGATGTTAAGCAAAATAAGACGGACAGAGAAAGACAAACACTGCATGATTTCACTCATATGTGGAAGATAACAAATAAAGAGAACAGATTAGTGGTTACCAGAGGGGAAGGGGGTTGGTGGATGGGTGAAAGGGGCAAAGGGGCACATACATACGATGATGGACAAAAATTAGGCTACTGATGGTGAGCATGATGCAGTCTATTCAGATATTGATAAACAATAATGTACACCCAAAATTATACAACATTTAACCCATTATGATCTCAATAAAATTATTGGAAAAATGTACATTTTGATGTTATTATCTGGCCTTTCTATGTATATCAACAAATCTCCTGGTTATTCATATTTTACTGAGAGCCTGACATAATAATTTACCAGGACATATCCAAGACACTTACAGAGCAGCATAACTTTATTAACTGTCATAGTTCTAATTAACAGAACGATCTCATTTTTTTACTGGCCAGGCAAGACAGAGTTTATACAATAACTAATGCCTGGACGCACACTTTAGGAAAGGAGTAACTTTCAATCTATTAGATTATTTTCAGTTGATCAAACTCATCCATAACACTTATTTTTTAGTTTAGGCCCAGGCTAGATACAAAGTGGATTCCAAGGTCTCATAATATTAGAGATTGTCCTACGGACATAAACGACAACCGACCGAATGAGAAGAGCAAAGGCTATTTATTCAGAGCCCACTACAGCTAGGGGGCAGCCACCATCACTTGTATTTTGGCAGAGACTCAAAGGCAGGCAAGGAGTGGGAAAGCTTATAGTGGAGAAGGGAAGGCTTCAGGTGTGCCTCATTGGAGGCTGTTGGCGTGAGGAAGGTCCAGGTGGGCTAACCAGAGCAGAGCAACCTGTGCGATTGGTCTTAATGGCATATGTGGCACTCCTGTTTCATCCTAAATTGGAAACACGGACAAAAATTAGGAAGCTGAGAGTTGTTAAGTCCTGGTCATTTGGGACCGATTGTTACAGAAGTTGCTGTTTAACTTCCCTGATTCTTATTAGAGGCAGCAGGCTGGCTTCCTGAGCTGTTTATTGTAGATAAGGGGTTGGTTTCTTAGGCTGCAGGTTGTGGGCCTATTGGGTTTTATGGTTTTCTTTTGAGGAAGATTGGTCCTGTGCTAACATCTGTTGCCAATCTTCCTCCCTTTTTCCTTTTTTGTCCCCCAAACCCCAGTAGATATGTCATAGTTGTACATCATTCTAGTTGCTCTACATGGGACATCGCCTCAGCATGGCTTGATGAGCGGTGAGTAGGTCTGCATCCAGGATCCGAACCAGCGAACCCCGGGCCGTTGAAGCGGAGTGCACAAACTTAGCCACTACACCACCAGGTCAGCCCCCAGAGTTCTCTTTTTACATAGGGTCTGGCCATTGTCTGTTTGTACATTCAGTCTCTCAGGCTTCATGCTTCTTTCTTTTCAGTACTGTCTGATGTCCATGTGCTTCAAATGTTACTGCCCAGCCATTTCCATGCACTGACATCTAATTGATATGCTGCATCAACGTGATACTGAAGCTCTGCTGGTCAACCTGACTCTCCAGTAGCTGAAGGTGACCAAAAGGTGGGAATTATAACGAGGGAAATGATATTCCTCACTTAACAGAGAGAGGGGTTGTGGCACAAGGACACCAGGAGTTGTTAACCATAGATGTTCATGCCCTATATACTTAGCTAAAATTGCAAGATTTTTCAGAAAATAACTGATTATGTTAATCAGTCTATCCCAGGACAGAATGCTCTCCCTGATAGTATCTAGACAACTAGCTTGCTCAAGGAAAAAAACAGGTCTCACAGTTTACAGAGCTTTTCATTTCTTTTGTACATCTGGCTTTGCCTTTGTTCAGTAACAATCAATCCATAAATGATTGATTTCCCTTACATACGAACAAATTTCAGCTATTTTTTGAAAAGGCATTGGGTCAACTGGCCATGTGTCAGTCACGGTATGTGAGTTTGTTGAGAAACAAGCAGGAATCCTGCACTCAGAGGTGTTGGTAGTGACTTCTGAGCCTACGGGTTTGTTTTCTGTCTGTCGTGGTGCATTGCACTTACCTGTGCTTGGTTAAGTGACTTTACAGACTATCCTTCCTAATCTTAACTCAACTTTCTGTATGAAATGGTCAAGTGACACATATATTTCTGCAAATGAGTGTTTGAAATTAATGCTATTATGCAGGTATAAGCTAATAATAATCATAATAATAGGAGGAGGAGGAAGAAAATGGCCAAACTGACATTTCTCTTACACTCATTATAAGCACTTAATCAGATTTGGAGTTAAAATTGATGACCCTAATATTACCTGAAAAAGGCAAGCCAAAAGAATATATCAATAATATCAGCAATTTTGTTAGAAATTTGGGTTTTTATCTAGTATGATTAATTGTGAAAACTATCCTCAATGTGCTTTGTGATACTAGCTGTTGAAAATATAGAACTATTACTCTAGCACTACAGGCTAAACATTTAAAACTATGCACCCGGGGCATAAAAGATTTCTAAATTTTAAAATCTATGTTTAATATCTTTTAACATAAAACAAGATATCCCTGCACTCTGGGGTCAAACTCACTGGGTCCAATGCTGGTTCTGTAGCTGATGGGAGCTGGGGGTGGTGAATTGAGCTCTGTGTGTCTCGGCTTCCTCAAATACAGCCGTGCAGTGACAACATAACCTGCCTTGTAGGACTGTGATGAGAGGAAATGAGTGACAAGAGGGCCTGAGAGAACAGCTGCTCAATAATCTAAACTATCATTATGCAACACTCCTTCCATAGGAGCACAAATTTATTTTAACTAACAATGAAGGTTAAGAAGCCCCCACTGAGGTGATTTAATTAAAAGTGAAAATAAAAGGTTATTTATTGTTGGGGAAATGCTTGTCCTCCTTAGTAAAACTATCTGCGCTGGTTTAAAAATAGGTGGAAATAGGGGGCCGCCCGGTGGCGCAGCGGTTTAGTCCGCGCTTGGCAGCCCAGGGTTCGCCGGTTCGGATCCCGGGCGCCGGCCGACGCACTGCCTGTCAGCCATGCCGTGGCGGCGTCCCATATAAAGTGGAGGAAGATGGGCACGATGTTAGCCCAGGGCCAGTCTTCCTCAGCAAAAAGAGGATTAGCAACGGATGTTAGCTCAGGGCTGGTCTTCCTCACCAAAAAAAAAGGTGGAAATAATACAGAAAAACGGTAAAGCAACAAAGTAAAATGTGTTCCTTTATCATTAAAAACAGTTGCAGGATAAATCAATGAATAGAACAAGTAGAGATACTGCTTCTTCTGAAAATCGTTGTTTTCACCATTCATGGGCAACCTACCGCAGCAAAGAAGCTGAAGCCGAGTGCATGAAAAGATACAGGATGTCACTGAGATGGTTAATTTTTTAATTAAAATAATCTTTAAGATGCTAGAATCTTTATGAGAAGTTGAGGTGAGACGAGGAGGGGCTGTGCACAGACCAGAGGTTCACTGGACACCATGTTGATACTCAAGCGTGGCTAGATTTAGGATGAGCTATAACTGCTTCTAATAGAAGACAGCTGTTCTAAATCTGATTCTCTGATGATAAATAACTATTCAACAAATGTTTTAAAAGTAATTATCACCTTTATTTTTTCCTTTAATATAAATGTGATATTAAAGTGAAAGCAATTGCTTTTCAAAAGGAAATCATACAATGCAGATAGAATTTTGAAAACATATTTGCTTTTCTGTATATCCTGATATGATTTTCTGGGCCTAAATTATATGAGTAACATATTAAAAATTTTCACATCTGTATATATTTTTTAAAAACTTGGAAACAGAATCTTCTCATCTACACAAAAAATATTCCAAAGAATTTCAATGACGTTTGAGGCTGATTAGTTTGCAGCAGCAGCTGATTGACGTCAGGGAATATGGTAATTTACTAGCTAAGAATTAGGAAAGTCTTTTATAAATTAGTAGTTAGTGTTTAAAACAAAGTGCCATAATTCTGTAAATGCACTCGGGGATGCACTTTTTTATTTCAACAAATGTGTATTCGTAAGGAAAGGAGGATCTAAGATAAAACATGAGAAAACAGCCAGAGATGCAGGAATAAAAATGTTATCGTGGAAGCCTGAGGGCGCGTTGAGTGCGAGCATGTGGTCCATAGTGCCGAATCACATAGTTAGCTAATTAGGATAACAAGGGACACACGTTTGGTAACTAGGAGACAGTGGTGATCGTGGTGACAGAGCAGTGCCAGCGAAATGGACGGGGCAGAAGCAGAAGCAGAAGCAGAACCAGCTACAACCCGAACCTCCCAACGCCTCCTCCTACTCCTAGGATGCTTCCGGGCTCTGGCTGCCTGGTTTACTCTCCACTCCTTAAATATGCCTCCTGCGTTAAAGCTCCCACGCCTTTCCCTTTCATCGTGCTGTTCCTCCAACCCACAACTTACCTCACATTTTCTGCTTACTGAAATCTAATCTATCCTTCAAGAATCACAGGAAATTTCGTTTCTTTGTAAAGTCTTCTCTTAGTCTTCTTGGTTCTCTTCTTTTTTGTGTCCCACATCCTTGCTAATGGTCCTATTTTATTATTTAACTCAGTCTGAGCTGCTCTCTATGCAGTCGTGTAAGTGATTTTACTCTCTAGATTGGTAGCTCCCTGAGGAGAGGATTATTTCTTATCTACCTCTGCAGCCTCCTTCCCAATCCCAACCGTCCTGTGGGCTACTCTCTACTCTGTGACTTGTCTTTTACAATCACTCTGTAAACATTAATTTAATTTAACTGAAATTTCTGCAACCAATTCAATAAGCATTCTTTGAGGGCCTACATTATCTGGAACTATGAGAGGTTTGCCATGTGGAAAGTCACAAAGATAATTAATCCAGCAGAGTAAACATGATGTTCATATAAAGAAGAGCTGGACAGACATACACGTCAAGCAGGGTGAAGAGCTCTTTCTGTTACAAAGACGGTCAGTGTTTTCTAGATCAGGATGTCTTTCTGGAGGGAATCAGACTTCATATAAAGATTAATAGGATTTGTGTAGAGGAATAGGTCACAGAGGCATTTTCGACGAGGAGTAGACTCTGAGTAAATATTCTGAGTTAGGATTTAACTCTAGTGCATCAGGGAATAGAGAAGTGATGGGTAGGTCTCTGGAGATGGATTCTTAAAGCAAATGGTAGAAAATAAAGTCGTGAGTGATACAAGACCAGTCTATGGTGCCCTTGGAATACTAAGATAAAGGACAAAGATTTGGTTTGGAGAGCAATGAGGAGCCCAAAACATTTCCAGTCCATAAAAGCATATTTACAGTAGAAAAAAGATGGATATGGAAGACCAATTGAAAAGCTTTCTTGTGACGCATAAGTGAAGCTAAAGAACACAGTGTCAAAGTGGTTTCAAAGCATGAATCTACAGGATTTGGTCAGATTCATCTAAAGGAGTGAAGGAGAACAATGCAGCCCCGACTGATCACACCACATTTTTGCCTCTTTGTCACAAATCCAAATCTCTCTTCAAATCTTGTTTTAACTTCCACTTCCTCCATTAAGTAATAAATATACATTTTTTTCTCTCCACTATAGTTTTCAAGTAAAGAAGAAGGTGAAAGAGAGAGAGAGAGAGATCAAGTGTGTGAAAAGTTAACATGATCCTTAAGGTGACTTTAGTGGTGGCTGTTAGATTTAACCCCAGGATCTCAGAGGATGTCCATCTTTAATTGATGCTCTAGTTTACTGTGTTGTGGGAACTGTCTCTCAGATTAAGAGTCTCTGCAGAAATACCCTGAGGCCAATGCCAAGGAAATCCCTTTAGAATCAATGGAAACTTTAACTTTGCCCTGAGGCTAACAAAGTTATTGTCACTGACCTACTGGTAGAGAGAGTGTCCTAGGTTTTCATAATTTATTCCCAAATGTTCTAAAGACTAAGATTTTTATTCTTAATTTCTCTAAAAACAAATAGCATTAGGTGGCCAATCAGCTACTGTAAAACGTTTGTCAGTGAATCCAAAATATGAGGACTGATTTCTAGTTTATTAAAATGCATGAATACACATTTGCCTAAAGTACTTCAGCATTTTTAATTGGTTGTGCATTTTACCTCCTTCATAACTGTTTTGTTTTGTCTCTAACTGAAGACTGTGTGGAAAGCAGTCATGAGACAGTAACTACAGGGATCATTCTGGCCTATGCTGAGTTCAGAAGAACCATTGTCTCATCAGTGAATACACAGGTAAGGCTGCGAATGACTTTGGGAAATTCTGGGAGGTATAGTAAAAGTGATTTCTAATTCAGTTGAGTAATTTATATTTCAAATTAGGGGAGAGAAAATGAGTTTTCACTCTTTCTTCTGATCCAGTACTTTCTATATAAAATAGTGATTGTTGGTAATTAAACCCAGAGTCCACATAAGTATTTTCAGTTGATTTACCAGTAGGTATTACTAAAATAATGATAAAAAGCTGTCTTTGAAAAATTTTACTAAAGTTTTCCAAAATACTATTATTGTCAAAGATTTTTTGAAGTGTTATAGACCTAAAATATACAGAGCAAACATTTTATTCATTTGATTACCATCCTCTAGTGACAACTCCAGAAAACCTTACCATATTATGAGACAAAATAGAAAAACAGCATATTAAATTGAGTGTAGACAAGGATAATAAACAGAAAAAAAACCTAACCCAAATATATTTTTAAAACAATGTACTTTGAAAAAACAACAGGCTCTTCTCCAAAACTGTCTGCCTGAAAAATGCTGAGGCCAAAGACTTTTAGCAATTTCTGGAAGAAAAGAAAAGGAATTTTAGCATTCTTTAAAACCTATGTTTCTCGTAATATTATGGTTGCTAAACTATAATAAATTTGAGTGATCATTGAATTCCAATAAATATATAGTGGATTAGGAGTAAATAGTGAGTTTATAAACATAAATAATCCTATAATAAATGTAGAACCTCCATGGGATTCAGTAAAAATGAGGACGTGAGTTTCTGTAGAAGTATGAGACAGTGCAAGACATGTACTTATGATGAGGAATATGACCACTGTGAATGGAGACCTGGTACCCAAATCTCATAATGTTGGACATACATTTACGACGCTTGAAACTAGAGACAGAAAGTATTAGGATAAATGGATAATTAAGAATAACTTCTCAGGGAAATGTTCATACCAATATAGGAGTAGGATCCAGAATGTGTTGAATTAAGTATAAATGGTATCAAAATTAGCTTATTAAGAAAATTTAAAGATGTTCTATATTCTTATCCTGTCAAAGGATGAATAGGCCTTTCTTTAGACTATTTCTTGGTAAGTTTATCCGTGAAGGAATGCCAAGCTAGAGAAACCATTTTTAAAACCCACTGTGATTCTGAGGAGTTTTTAAAATTAGACATTTAAAATGTCTAAAGTAATTTATTATCAAACACCACATTAATCCCATAGTATAGAATTTAATATTTGTTTATTTTTTCCCGGAGAAAAAGACACCATAGGAAACTGTCTTCTAATTTTGGAAATGCCAAATTGTATATCCTGACGGGGATTTGTACATCAGCGTTAGATAATTCATGCAGGAAAAGCTTTTCTGTGCTGGGAATTCACGCAGGTATTTCTAGACAATCCCGTGTACACAGTCTGTGATACTTCTGTCCTCACAGACTTCACCTACTGTGCGTGTGCTACTTATCAGGAGACAGCATAGGATAAGTGAAGAGCTTCTTTTTGTACCTGGGGAAATTCGAGGGGAGAATTAGAGACGCTCTGATTTAAAATCTCATGTCTCTACAATTCGTATCTCCACAGACAAGGTAGAGATGACTGAGGATAACCGTTCCCTGACAACTGAGTTTATCCTCACAGGATTTACAGATCACCCAGAGCTGAAGACCCTCCTGTTTGTGGTGTTCTTGGCCATCTATCTGATCACCATGGTGGGGAATCTTGGTTTGGTGGCACTGATTTTTATGGAGCGCCGTCTTCACACACCAATGTACATCTTTCTGGGCAACCTGGCTCTGATGGATTCCTGCTGTTCCTGTGCCATTACCCCCAAGATGTTAGAGAACTTCTTTTCTGAGGACAGAATGGTTTCCCTCTATGAATGCATGGCACAATTTTATTTTCTCTGCCTTGCTGAAACGGCAGATTGCTTTCTCCTGGCAGCAATGGCCTATGACCGCTATGTGGCCATATGCAGCCCACTGCGGTACCACACCGTGATGTCGAAGAAACTCTGCATTCAGATGACCACAGGAGCCTACATCGCTGGAAACCTTCATTCCCTGATCCATGTAAGGTTTCTGTTTAGGTTAACTTTCTGTAGTTCTCATCAAATTGACCACTTTTTCTGTGATATTCTTCCACTCTATCGACTCTCCTGTACTGATCCTTTTATCAATGAACTAATGATATATACTTTTTCAATGCCAATTCAAATTTTCACCATTGCCACTGTCTTGATCTCTTATATTTGCATCCTTTTCACTGTTTTCAGAATGAACTCCAAAGAGGGGAGAGGCAAAGCGTTTTCTACCTGTGCATCCCATTTTGTCTCTGTCTCAATATTCTACATTTGTCTCCTAATGTATATTCGACCATTTGAAGAAGGGAATAAAGATATACCGGTGGCGATTTTTTATACAATAGTAATTCCCTTATTAAACCCTTTTATTTATAGCCTGAGAAATAAGGAGGTGAAAAATGTTCTGAAAAAAATTATGTGGAATTATAATATTCTTAAACAAATGGAAAACTCCATGGAAAACTGATTTTAATTTATTAAAATATTTTATAGATAAGTGACATAAGAAATGAAAAATACATGTTTACATAAAATATTAATGTGAAAATGATTAGACTGTGTTTGTTAAAAGATATGAATGGAATTTCAAAATAGTCTGGCAAATCTTAATCCAAATTCCACCTTTACCAGAGTAAATCAGTGATAACTGACCGATAAATCAATGATGTTTCCTTATAAATTCTCATTACTCTCGTGGAATTGTCAGACTATTGTTCCCAACCTCAATAAACCAATTTAGCATCAAAATTAAATGTCTAAATGTGTAGAAGAGTCAGCCTTGATTAACCTTGTCTCATTAATGGAAGACATTATGTCTGATCCTACGTAGAGGATGTTTGAAACACTTAAAATTTCCTGGCACGAGACTGAAATGATCCTTTTCATTCAGAAAACTGAGCTGGCAGAAACACATGAATTTGTCTGGGGAGAGAGAGACTAGAAGGAAACTAATTGCAGTAATCTATATTTAAAGGAATGAAGTTTGATATATATAAGACTCCAAGAATGGGGAAAAAATGGAATGAGAAGGAATACACACACACAGTCACAGATACATTTTGTAGAATAATTAACAATGAATTCTAACAAATTGGCTACAGTAGATTAAGATCTCCTTTAATCCAAAGTATGATGAAGGTCCTTTACCTTTTTGAAGGCATCAATCATGTTATGTACTATCAAATACAGAAAGTAACTTACATAGTAAACACTCAATAAGCATTTAAAAACATATTAATGAAAACTTTGTTTCATTTTTTATATTTTTGAGTAATAGTGAAATTAATATTTTGTGTATTTATTGGCCATTTTACATCCATGAATTAGCTGTTCATTATTCCTTTAAGTCTTACTGTTATTTCCTAATTTATTTGTACCACATTACAGAGAAAAGATATTAATATGTTGCAACTATTTGTGGCAAATAATTTCTCTGTGTGTTGAATGTATTTTAATATCTGTTGTGTTATTTATATCTGATAAACATTTTAATTTGATATACCCATATTTATTAACTTCGTCTTATGTGATCTTTTATCCTTTTTTGTTTAGAATTTCTTTTCTTAATCTGAGGTGTATGCTTAACCTATATTTCTTTTTCTCTCTTTCTTCTATTTCATCCTCCTATTTCTTTGTCTTTCTTTCCTTCCTTCCTTCTTTCTTTCTTGCTGTCTAAATTTTTGCAGTTCAGTCTTGATTCTGCCTGGAATTTATTTAGTATATGGCATAAATTGAAGATGTAACTCTATTTTGCTTGTTTCTCCAAAAATAATCAACAGGTTATTTTAAGTCAAATGAACATCCAAGGAAGACTCTTGGGAACCTGGCAAAATAATTCTAAAATTTGTCTAGAAAAATAATCAATAAAACAAATAGACTTGATGTATTATATATTAAAATATATGATGAAGTTCCAATAATTAAAACCATTTGGTTTAAGATCAAGAATAGTAGATAGATCAATGGAAAAAATCAGATTGTCCAAAGTAAACTCCCATGTAAAATAAGAAGAGCATCACAAATCAATGAGGAAAGAAAGGATTCATTAGTGCATGGTCCCAGATCAACTAGTTAACCGTTTATCTCTTCCATTTGTGTTAAAATCTGTAAGTTCTCTCCAATTCAGAGATATTTTATAAGCATAATTTGTATTTTTTCTTTTTTTCATAGCTTAAATGTTTATACATAGCACTTTTACTAAACTGGAATTCATTTCAGAATGCTGTGAAATGAGAAATAAAGTTTTTTATGGCTAACCAGTAGTTCCAAAAGCATTTATCCACTAACTCTTCCCTTACTCACTGATTTCTTATGCCTCCTTTTCGTTCATGCACAATCACACACTCACACACGCATGCATACACAGAGTGGTTGATGTTCAGCCTATCTGGTCTGCACAACACAAACACAACAGTCACAGTCCCTACACTTAGATTCTAGCAGGAAAGAGAGACATTTTAAAAAGTAATTAAACTAACTAGTAATAAGTATTATGATTGGAGAAGACTCTCTGCCTCTACTCAGAGTCTAAATGTTAGGATTCTATAAGGTTCAGACATAACATTCTTTATTCTCTTCTCTCTATTCTTTCTTTCTATGTGACCTCATCTATTTTTTAGAACTTTTAATATCATCAATGTGAAGATGACCCAGAATGTATACTTCCAGCTCTGACACGTCCCCTATCTCCAGACTCGTGAACTCAACAGCTAGGCAGGACATAATTATTTGAATGTCTCAAAGACGTCTCAAACTTACTGTGATCAAAAGGGAATCTTGAATCTCCCTATAAACGTAGTTCTCCCTGGTCTTCTCCATCTTGATGGTAGCATCCTCCAACCAGTTAGGCAAGGAAGAAATTAGGAGTAATCTCCATCTCCTTTTGCTATCACCTCCAAACTTTCATAAGATCTGTCAACCCTGTCCCTGAAATATATCTGAAATGTGCCCAAATCTCTCCATTTACACTACTTCACACACTTCCATGCCGCCGTCATCTCTCACCTGAACAATATGAATGGCTTCCCTGTTCTCCCTTGCTGTTGTGCTTTTATTTCTTTTAAATCTTTATTCAGAAACCAGTTGTAAATATAGTACTAAAAGGTGTATTCTAAAAACGAGTCTTCTGCCTGCCATGATCTATGCATTTCAGCTACAACCACTTCTGAATTATGTTTAATTTCTTTTCTTTTCATATTTCTACCCTTTTCCATTCCTTTTTTCCATCCTTCCCTCCCTTCCTCTCTTTCCCTTTTTCTCTCTCTCCTTTTTTTTTACTTTAGACATTGACAGTTTTATTTCCTCAATGAAAACAAAGCTGAAAGTACATAATAGATAAAATTCACATAGAAAAAGCAGAAGAAATAAATCTAATTGCCAGTTTTCAGAATAATAAGTTGTTTCCTAATATCCTATGAAGATCACTGACATTTTAAAAATTATCTTTATGAACGCATAAATTTGAATACATTTTATCAGGTTAAATCCATTATCATTATTATTCACTTTGATGCCAAAACTGTCTCATCTTTGGCTAGTAGGAACTCAACTCAAAGACTTCAGGATCGTTCCGGAGTCCTTCTGATAGGACTGCAGTCGTCTCTGATTATACAAGATGTCTAGGCTACACCTGAGTTTCCTGCCTCAGAATGGGAGTGAGACATCTTTCCTAAGAGGCCCTGTAAGCAATAAAGTTCACTAGTTTCTGGTCTATATTTCCTCTCTTTTAAAAAATAAGAAAATAAATACACAAACATTCATGCATATCTGTGCAATTTTTTCCCCTTCTTTCTTACTCAGATGTTAGCATACATACACAAACACACACATACACTCATACACACACATTCACACACCTACACACACATATATACACATGCACACATACATACATACACTGACAACAGTTACACACAATACAGTCACAGTCACACACATGCACACTTTGTGCCTTGACTTGTTTTTCTTTTACTGTACAACATGACCCGGACACCTGGTCTCCCATGAATGGGTGTTTAGACTGTTTCCTACACTTTCTCTGACACATCTCTATTCTGACCTTTACTTGTAGCCTTTCTGAACCACTTCATTTTAGTTGTATCTCTTGTACAAAATACAGAGCTGAGTTTTCCTTTTTGAGCAAATCTGAAAAGCTTTTTACTGTAATAGTGGATTAATTCCCTTTACATTAATTCCTAAAACTGATGTGTTTGATTTATACTCTCTCATATTATTTCATTTAGTTTTCACCAGCTGTATTATGTTACCTTTATTGTTTCATTATATGGCTTGTTTTACTTCTTGCATTTCTTTTTTTACTTTAGATGATTTGTATTATTGTTTTAGTAGTTACACTTTTAATACCTGCGTTACATACCCAAATCATTTGTTCTGTATTTATGATACTACCTTTGGTTTGTAAGCTTTGAGTAATATTATTTGACTACGACCCGTATTAAGTGGCAGTCAATGAGGATATTCTACTTTAGCTCTCTCCCTTCTCCTCTGCTTATTTTTCAAATTTTTTATTAACTTTTTATTTTGTAATGATTTCTGATTTTCAGAGAAGTTACAAAGAGAGTACAGAGAGTTCCCACGTACACTTCACCCAAGTTCCCCAGTGTTAGCATATTAATTAATCATGGCTCACTTATCAAAACTAATGTTACCTACAGGCATTATTTTTGATTTTAGCAGTTTTCCCACTAATGTCATTTTTTGCTCCAGGATCTAGTCCAGGACACCAGTTTGCATTTAGTTTTCGTGTCTCCTTGGTTTCCTCCAATCTGTGACAATTTCTCAGTGTTTTGTGACCTTGACAATACTGAAGAGTAATGATCAAATATTTTGGAGAATGTCCATAATTTTGGTTTGACTGATATTTGCATATGGTTAGACTTGTATTATGGATTTGGGGGAAGAATATCACAGAAGTGAAGAGTCCTTCCCACTGTATCATATTTGGGTACATGACTTCAACATGACTTGTTACTGGTGATGTTAACCTTGACCACTTGGTTAAGATGAGTCTGCTAGATTTCTCTACCGCAGAGTTAACTATTTTCCCTTTTCGTACTTCACTCATTAGAAACAAGTCACTAAGTCCAACTACACTCAGGGGAGGGGGCTATGCTGTATTTACTGGAGGGGGGAGTATCACAGACTCTGTGGAAATATGTTGGCACCACCCCAGTGCTTAATAAATATTTGGGAGGGATATTTTGAGACTATGAAAATGTCCTTTTTCTCCTTAAAATTTTGCCTACTAAGGAATCTTGCCTACAGCAATTATTACTGTTGTGTTTTAATAGTGATATTCTATTTCCCTGCTTCCTTCTACATGTATTAATTGGAAAGTATAGCTTATCTAGATATGAAATCCTTGGCTCAAGCTTTTTTCCTTGAGTTTATTGATCCACGGTTATCTTGCTTTGTATGGTTCTGTTGGGATGCCCATCTGACTTATTTTCTTTGGAAGTAAAGTTGTCTTTCAGTAATCCATATGTGGGACTAAATAATAATATCAAAGTTTCCAATGAGTATTTTGCAAGACGTAGGGCAAATTTAACTCAGAGAATGAAGAAGTTGGTGACCCTGGCTGAACCTACCCCACCTTTTAGTCTCCTCTCCAAATCTTAATCATCTTTCATAAGCCGTATTAATTCCTCCAGTAACAGGTCAAACTAATCTGAGACTCTTTTCTGCTCGTTTTACATTTTACACACAGAATAATGAACAGAATTGTAAAAATTAGGTCACTTACATAAGAGTCAGCAAGATGATCATCGAATGATCTTAGTGACTTTAGTGAAGGTCATTTGCCTTAACCTCATTGTCTCACAGGTCATCTTTAATTAATGTCTTGTAGTTTATGTGTTTCAGGACTGAATGTTCCCACAGAAATACATTGATGTCAGTGCAGGGAAATCCCTTTAGGATTTGATGGAAATTTTTAATCTTGCATTGTAGGGACATAATTATTGACACTGACCTATTAGTAGTCTCTCAGATTTTCATTCTTTTAATCACAAATATTTTAGTGACAAAATTTATAATCTGAAATTTTATGAGACCTAACACCATAAAGCAAACAATGAGGTGTTACCAAACTCTTCTGAGTGAACCTAGGTAAGGAAAGTATTCTGATTTATTGTTATTTTTAATATTAGCATCCATAAATATTTACCTGAATTATTTAGTATTTTTTCATTTTTCAGAGATTTCAATTTCTTACTTATCTTTCTAGCTATTCTCAAAACTGAAGGCTATGAAACTTGGATGAGAAAATTCACTGAAATTCATGCTGACCTTTTCTGATTATAGGGTAGAATTTCAAATATAGGGTATGCATATGGAGTAATTCTGTTAAATAATTCAGGCACATGCATTGAAAGTTACTTCTAGATGAATAATTAAGTGGCTTATGTTTAATATTTTAAAACAAAGAAATGAAGGAATATTAAGCCTATGCTTTTATTTGGATGTTCTGATTATGGAAAAATTAACCTAGTGTGACCATAGCATTTATGTGATTAGACACATCAGTCAATATGTCCTAATGGATCACTAAATGAGCTTCCACCACAGCATGGCCACTAACAGACCAGTGATGTAGGTCCACACCTGGGAACTGAACCTGGGCAGCTGAATTGGAGTGCACCATACTTCACCACTAAGTCACCAGGGCTGGCTTTTAAATGATGAACTTTGAATAATTACCTTTGTAAACTCTTCAATTGACAATCTCAATTGACAGAAACCAAAGAGGTCACTAAGGGCCATTGGTAGGGGACTGAAAACAAGTTCACCCATCCCAGGTTTTGGGGACAGAGCTAGGACTGGAATCAACACTGCTTTTTCTCTATAGCATGGTACAACTCTTATAAGAAGCATAAGTCACTGTTCATCTCAAATGCCTACAATCTAACGAGGAGATCGTGCATGCACATATGAAAAAAAAAGCCATGTAGCCTATATCCAAGCGATTCTAGATTGTGTTGAGTGTATACAATGTGCTAGAGGATTCAGAAAATGAAAGTCAGTGTGGTCTGCGGCAATTAGTTAAAACTTTATTAAGTACCATTATATGTAAACTATGCTTCATGTGAAGAAGGAAAGGATTTATATATCTGGGCAAACACAACAGGAATAATGGTGTTAACAAAGTCAGAATTTATGGAAATGGGTGTGACACTGTGAAAAGGGACGAGAGAGGTGACAATCTATGTATATTTATTTCCTTATAATTCCAAAGTAATTTTCTTTAAAGATGATAGTCCTCTGCTTGATCCTTAGCTTTCTTCATGTAATTCCTAAGATATAAACTTAACATATCTGTTGTATGCTATTTCCAAACACTCATTCCACTGGAAGAGTATTGAAAACTTTTTGTTCAGTTGAAATGTGTTTGTGTGTATGAAAATTGATTTTAAGTTTATTTTAAGGATCTTTGATACATAAACTAACACTGAAATTATTTGTGAACACTGAACCAAATATGGGTACACTAGATGTGTACACTATTCTTGCATAAATTCATAAAGATAAATCTTTTCCACTCTAAGCATCCTTCCTGGAATTATCAAAATATCCTCGGGAATCCTGAGTTTCAGAGTTGAGGTCACTGAAGCTGACATTTTAGGGAAATGAATGCTCCTTAGAGATTGTGTGCCTGTCTCCTAGAGACAGTAGGGTAAACTTAAAGAAGAAGCTCCACTCCTTGCTGTATAAAGAAAAACTTGAAGGGAATATTATACACACTCTGAATTAGAATCTTTTCTCTTCATAATTCCTATCTCAACAAAGAAGGAGGATAACCATTTCCTGACAACTGAGTTTACCCTCATTGGATTTACAGATCACCCAGAGCTGAAGACCCTCCTGTTTGTGGTGTTCTTGGCCATCTATCTGATCACCATGATGGGGAATCTTGGTTTGGTGGCACTGATTTTTATGGAGCGCCGTCTTCACACACCAATGTACATCTTTCTGGGCAACCTGGCTCTGATGGATTCCTGCTGTTCCTGTGCCATTACCCCCAAGATGTTAGAGAACTTCTTTTCTGAGGACACAATGGTTTCCCTCTATGAATGCATGGCACAATTTTATTTTCTCTGCCTTGCTGAAATGGCGGACTGCTTTCTCCTGGCAGCAATGACCTACGACCGCTATGTGGCCATATGCAGCCCACTGCGGTACCACACCGTGATGTCAAAGAAACTCTGCATTCAGATGACCACAGGGGCCTACATCGCTGGAAACCTGCATTCCCTGATCCATATAGGGCTTCTGTTTAGGTTAACTTTCTGCAGGTCTCATCAAATCAATCACTTTTTTTTGTGATGTTATTCAGACTCTCTTGTGTTGACTCTTATATCAATGAATTGATGATATTTATCTTTTCAGAGTCAGTTCATATATTCTCTATTACCATAGTCCTGATCTCTTATCTCTGCATCCTCTTTGAGATTTTCAAAATGAAATCCAAAGAGGGAAGAGGCAAAGCCTTATCTACCTGTGCATCCCACTTTCTCCCTGTCTCAATGTTCTATGGTTCTCTTCTCTTTGTGTATATTTGACCAAGTTCAGTTAAAGAAGGGGATAAAGATATACCTGTTGCTGTTTTTTACATTTTAGTAATTCCTTTATTATATCCTTTTCTTTATAGTCTAAGAAAGAAGGAAGTGATCACTGTTATGAAAAAAAATTATGAAGATAATTTCATAACATTCTGAAACAAGTTTCAGTCCCTGTGAAGTAATTGATTTTAATTTGATAAAACTTGTTTCAAAATCAAGGAATACTGAGAAAGTGGAAAATGGCCATTTTGTGTATGAAATAAAATACTAAAACATGATGGTGTATGAATCAAATAAATATGTTCAGAAAGGAGTAGTTCTGCTACAATGTATTTCAAAATCTAAGCCAGGTTCTGTCGAGTGAACTAAATAATTACTCTCCAGGTCACAAATTGTTTCAGGGTGAAATTAGTTACACTAGTAACTAATTGTTTCAAACTGTAACGAGTTACCATTTTAAACAAAACCAACACATTCCAGAAACAGCAGTCAATATATGTAAAGGTTGCCTCCATTTAATATTGTTGGCAGGTTTCTAGATTCCCAAAGCATAATATTACAAACTCTGGCATATCCCAAGCTCTCAAGAATGAATCCTTCTTAAATAACACTATCTGTCAAAGGAAAATTGTATGTTTGATTCTCTGCTTCCTTTAAGTTCACTTAAGAGGTTATGTCTGAATATTATCACGCAGAATATGTATTTTCTAATCAAGAACATTTTCATCTCTAGTGTTAGTCCATTTCGCTCTCAAGTTCTCTGAAATAGAGTATCTGTATACTGGTGAATTATCAATCTGTAGTGGAAAGATGCTATTGATAGTGAAATCCCTATGAACTTGAATATTTTTGCTTAGTTTCGTTAGTTTTCCATCATATATGATGATTTAACTCCTGAATATATCAAAGGGTTTTTTTTTTTGCTCTGATATTATTACTTGTCTTGTTTGTTATCAGGAATACCACCAATCTGGACTGATTCCAGTGTAAATTATTGATAATTTCCTAGCATTACAAAAAGCTAGAGATGCCGTCCAAGCATAAAGTAGTGAAAATTCTAAATATTTAAACAAAAATATTTATTGATCACGTGTGCAAATATGAAAGAAAAAAAACTTACTGAGAACCTACTATCTGCTAGGCACTAGCAAGAACTTTCAGCCGTATTACCTACCAATTGTTAGGATTTTTCACACTTTTCCTCAGTAAAAATCTCATACTTAGAAATATCGAGTAGCTTGCCCAAGTTCATTCAGGACATGTAGATTGAGCTAGAACTTGAATCAATACGGCCTTTTCCCCACATGTGTGGGAGGTCAGAAAATGGAGATCCTTGTAGCTTGGGGTAGTTAGTTCTTAGGTAGCATCAGAAGTAAAATATGTCTTAAAAATGGTTTAAAAAAAGGGGATTTGGAGAAAAACAGAAATGAGTTTGACCATAGTCAATGTTTATGAAATGAGTGTGGCATTGGGAATGGGGCACGACAGAGGTGAACCATGGGACAGAGTCAAACACACACACACAACACTCAGCTGCCCAGTCTCCCTCCTGCTTCTCTGGTCACTCTGCTCAGTATCCTTTTCTGGTCTCTCCCTTATCTCTCTGTTTGTGGAGCCAGGGCATTGGGTTGCAACAGGAAATCCATTAGTTGAATGGAAATTGACTCTAACATAGAAATTTCAGAGAGATTGGAGGAATCAGCTGAAAAATGAGCAGGAACAGAAGGAAGTGATACAGTCAGTCAACAGCCAAAATTCAATCCCTACACTAGCTCAATAGGAGCTGCTGTCACTGCTGCTGATTGATAATGCAGGTGTGGATGCAGGATGCACTTGCTGGGGTCTTGGTATTGCTGCCTTGGCTGACTTTGAGACCAACATTCTCTTTTTCCCCTGTCTCTTTGTCTCCATCTCTCCATATTCCAAATCCCATGTAGGTGAGTTTGACTCCTTCAGCTACACCAGTGACTCCTAAGTCATTCTGTCTTTTAAGCTCTAGTAGCCTCATACTACTAAGCTAACTCACCTGGATGTTCAGATACTCTCTCCACAAACTGGCCACTGCTTCTGAGTTCTCAAACTCAATTTTGATCACCATCTACCAGTCACCAAGAGTCTCCTCTCTCCTTCACTGACCATCCCCTTCACATCTAATATGTCACTGAGTTCTAGTGACTCTACACCCTGATTTATTTTGATCCATCTCTTTGTCCTTCTCATCACTCCCAATATCATACCACAAATGGACTAACAACTTCACATGCATTTGAATCAGGGGAGAGCAATTAGGAAATACAGATTATTAGATTTCATTCTTGCCTCACTGGATCAACTTCTACAGTAATGCCTCACCATCTATATTTTGTACAAAAAGTTACCCAGGCAATTCTGATGTGTAATCTGCTTTGAGAACCACTGGACAAGAGTAACAGCTTCCTAATTAGTATCCCTGACTCTAGTTTCTCCTCCCTGTGCAGTATTTTCTACATTAATAAACGATTTCAAGAATATATTACAGTGCTACTTCTTGTCTTAGTTTTCAGTGCTTGCCTACTGCCCGAGGAATAAATTTCAAGATCCTTCACATGGCCTTCAATTCATTTAATAATAATTCAGACTTCATTTCCCTAGACTCTCACCTATGTCCCAGACACGGAATTTCCCTAACACACTCAAGTATCCCCATAAATTTAGCTCTTGTTTAGAAAATCTCCTTTTTTCCTAAATCTGTTAATTCCTGAACATTTTTAACTGAAATAATTGCAACTTCCATTACTTAATTTCCACAAATTAGTTTCTATATATTACCATACAAGTAAACAAAATCAAGGGGCTTCTGATTAGTATATGATTTTATTTCGACTATTTTCCTCCAGTTTTGTTTTTATACCATCTTAGTCATTCTTCTCTTCATATTTCCTGCATTTCATTTCAGGGGCCATCCAGTGACAATGTGGAAACTAAAATGCAAAATCACTGACTGAGTTTGTTCTCACAGGACTTCCATATCAACAGGCGTGGCAAATCCCCCTGTTTCTGGTGTTCTCTGGGATATACCTCATCACCATTGTGGGAAATCTTGGACTGATTGTGCTCATCTGCAATGACCCTCACCTTCACATTCCCATGTACTTACTCCTTGGGAGTTAAGCCCTCATGGATGCTTGGATATTATCCACAGTGACCCCCCAAGATGCTGGTCACCTTCCCTGCCAAGAGTAATATCTCTCTCTCTGAATGCATGGCACAATTATTTTCCTTTGCATTCAGTGCAATGACAGAATGTTTTCTTTTTACAGTAGTGGCGTATAATCGCTATGTGGCCATATGCAAAGTGTTACTTTATCCTGTGATTATAACCAATAGACTATGAAACCAGCTGTTTGTCTCATCACTTGTAGGTGGCTTATAACTTGCACATTTCAATTAGATTTTTATTTAGATTAATCTTCTGCAATTCTAACATAATACAGAAATTTTACTGTGACACCATGCTACTGTTTAGGATTTCCTGTACCGACCCTTCGATTAATGTTCTGATGGCATTTATTTTCTCTGGGTCAATACAGGTGTTCACCATTGTATCTGTTCTTGTCTCTTATACACTTGTTCTCTTTACAATCTTAAAAAGGAAGTCTGTACGAAGCATCAGGAAAGGCTTCTCCACCTGTGGAGCCCATCTCTTATCTGTCTCTTTATACTATGGCCCTCTTCTCTTCATGTATGTGCACCCTGGATCTGCACAGGGAGATGACCAAGGTATGATGGACTCTCTGTTTTACACTGTCATCATTCCTTTGTCCAATCCAGTTATCTACAGCCTGAGAAATAAGAAAGTCATTGATTCACTGGTAAAAAGGCTAAAGAGAAATGTTTAGATCTCATAGGAATATCTGTTTTTTTCTTATTAAAACAGCCACACAATTCTGCAGACTAGATGTGATTCCTTGAAAGACATATTCTAGCTGTTTGTATTTTGTAGGACAATCTGAAATGCTTCACTAATTCAGAAAGCTAACAGATGAGATTGCACAGCGAGGGAAAAGAAGTGGTAGAATAGGCAGGAAATGGTCTCAATCTTACAAGAATTAAAAAAAAACTAATAAGACGAAGAAGTCAGTAATATGCAAAGGTTACTGGAATGTGTTGTTGACAATAAGAGGCTTCAAATACAATGCTACTAAAGTTCAAACAATGTTAAGAGGATATGATGTCTTGGTGTCCAATGGGTACCTGGGGAAGACATGAAAATGAGCAAGAGTTTGGATGTTTTGTGCCCCAAGAGTCCTTCAATGTTAGCTTTCATCACATTCCATCCTGTAATATAATGAGCGATGGTCTTTAAGTCCATCCCTGCCCTCCTCTCTCATCACTGTTTCCATACACATTCCTGCGGATACCACTCAGGTCCTCACCCACAAAACTACCTGCCTCTGTGAACTGCCAGACTCTAGTAACTTGTCTCCTGCATCTTGTGGATATTCTCTTACTTCCCAGACGCTGCTGCCTGATTGTTCTTCATAAAGAGAATTCTGATTAAAACATATTCCTCTCAACAACTTTAAATGTCTTGTCACTGCTAACAGTTTATATGCCTACGTGGTATATGTTTCTAGATCTGTGTGTTTATATACACAAGCATGTGTTTATGTTTATTTGTTCATATGTATGTACAGATTACATGATACATAAACATACCTACATGTATATAAACACACACATAAATACATATTTATAAACAGATATATATATACATATACACTTCATCCTGTATTTGCTTCATGGCATTATTTGAAGTCCTTTCCAATAAAACCTTGCTTAAACTCTGAAGTCTCTTGATGGATGCTGTGTTATACCGGAAGTGAGTTACTGGAAGCCTTGTGGGCACACCATCCACTCAGGTACATACTTTTGTTAATACAAGTCTCTTCACAACCCCCCCCCCAAAATGCCCCATCTCTTTTACAGTTGAGATGCTATCCTTTTTTCAGGTCTACCTAAAATATTACAGCTTCCACAATGCATTTCCAGATTACCTGGAAGAGGAAAGGAATGCCCCCTCATTTGAAACATTCAGTAGTTTATTTATTCTTTTAAGACACAAACAGCCTTGTGTAATACCTATTTTTGGCCTAGAGGCTTTTTGAGATTACAATTTAGAGGTCTTAGTACTTTTCATCTTTGCAGTGCTTAACACAGTGGTTTACACACGAGGTCCAAATAAGTATTTGTAAAATTAATCTGAAAGCACAAATTTATAGAAAACAATAAGAGTGTATCACTCGTTTCAACCATCACAAGAATCACACACCTAAAGTGAATTATTCTTTGACTGAATTATTCCTTGATTGACAGTGATGACAGCCAATTCAAACCACATTGCCTTATGTCATCAAAGTTAATGACAGGGACATCTGTTCATTAGAAAATTTAAACATCAAGCTGGATCAACTTTTGGACCATCATTCTCAAAGAAATTTCATACACAAGATAATCCTCAGGCTATCATAATATGATGACTTCTGAGAAGGTACCTCCTAAGTCAGACTTATCTGAGGGTAACAGCTAATAGTTGCACCATGATACTTCCTTATATTTTTCAAGATAAAGAAAGAAGCTCACTAAATGTATAGCTAGTGTTTGTACTAGTCAGGTTTGTCCAGAGTAAAGAACAAATAAGATATACATAAATACAAATATATAGATAAATCTATATAAATCTATATCTATATTTTATCTATACAAAAAAAATGATTATAAGAGATTGGGTCACACAGTTATGGAGATTGAGTAATCTTGTTATCTGCTGTCTGCAAGGTAGAGACCCAGGAAAGCCCATGGTGTAATTCTAAGGCCTGAGAATAGGAGAGTCGATATGTAGATTCCAACAAGTCTAAAGGCCTGAGAAGCAAGAGAGCCCGGAGCGAGAGGAGATCAATGTCACACAGCAACCAATTTCAACCTTCCTCTGCCTTTTTGTTTCATTCAGCCTCTCAACAGATTAGACAATGCCCACCAGCATTAGGGAGGAACAACTACTGTACTCAGTCTACTAATCTAATGTGAATCTTTTCCAGAAAAACCCTCACAGACACAAACAGAAATAACGTTTAACCAGATAACGTGCATTCCATGGTCGAGTCAGGTTGACACATAAAATGAACTGCCACAAGTCCACCCATTGTCAACATGGCACCCAGACACAATTCCTTAAACCATACTTAAACTCCAAATAAGAAAATAGCAAGGTCATAATTCCAACACGTTAAAACTATACCGTATACAACTGAAAATGCACTGCACCCTTCCCCAGAGAGGAGAGAAAATCCTTGAGTGATGTTTACTCTTCTTAATATCTGGTGACTTAAATACTATGAAGTAAAATTAACAATACTTAATTACCATGATATAAAGTCAACACATTATATGTTGCATGATAAAAGAATAAGAGTAGAAACAAAAGAAAGGTATTTATGTATATATGTATGCATACATAAATATACAAACATGTACATACAAATATGTATATGTACACAGAAACAAATGTATTCTTACCCAACTGAGGAGTAAATAATCATGGCAATTGCAGTCCTCATTTCTGTAACTGGTCATGTGGTTGTAGCTTGTATTTATAACTACCTCTTTCCACTACCCATTTCATGCTCCTATTTCTTTCAGCAAGCACTTCACTTGGTCAGTTTTGTTTACCTGGTCAGTTTTTTTCACCTTCGTTCCTGAAGTGTCTGGGCCATTAGAAGTCTTGCCTGGATCAGTTTGTTGAGGATTCCATTCACCTTAATTACAAGGAATGGTACTACTAAGAGACCTAGAGTGATCTGAATTTCAGACGTTCTTGTCCTTATCTCCACTGTGTAGGAGTAATCCAATTTCTCCTTGGTAGCCAGGATCAGTCACACCAGCCAGCACAGTAACTTTCTTCTTTGCATGATGATTCAGAGGAATGAGGAGCACAAAGTGGCCCAGTGGCAATCTTAACTTCCTGCTCAATGGAAACATTGTGGTGTGTGCTGGTGGAAGACTTCCTCCCTCCGGCTCCGAGACCTCAAGTCCAGCAGAGCATAATGCCATGGGAACAGGAAGCAAAAATTATGCTAGTAGGTTATTAGGGGTAGTAGTGAGTGGTGACACTCCCATTTTCACCACTTGATTCCTAGACCCGTAAGTCCTACCTGTAGGAGAAACAGTACTACGTACTGGACACTGGTTCATAAAATTACAGCATTCTGGAGAACCTTGCCTAACTCTGCATGATAATGCCATCTAGGTGGTACTGTGACTGAGTCTCAAAAATCCCATTTCATCATTCCATAAATCTACCTGTATCAGGTAGGTAGGGAAAACGGTAAGATGTGAATTCTATAACCATGGGGCCATTGCTGGGCTTATTTTCTATGAAGACAGTTCCTTGATTACAAGCAATGCTGTGTGGAATACCTTGACAATGGACATGGAATTCTGTAAATCCATGGAAGGAGTTTTGGCAGAAGCATTGCATGCAGGATTGCAAACCTATATCCAGAATAATTATCTACACTAGTAAGAACAAAACACTGCCCCTTCCATTACACTAGAATCTGTCCAATGTAATCAACCTCCACCAGGAGGCTGGCTGATCACCCAGATGAATGGTGCCATATTGGGGTATCAGTGTTGGTCTCTGTTGCTGGCAGATTGGGCACTCAACAATGGCCTTAGTCAAGTCGGCCATGAGGGGTGTAAGCCCATGTTGGCTAGCCCAGGCATGTCCTCCACTCCTGCCACCATAGCCCCATTTTTCGTGAGCCCATTTGGTGATGACAGGGTGACAGGGGTGGCTGGAGGAAGAGATTAACTGGTGTCCATAGAATGGGTCATCCTATCCACTTGTTTATTAAAATCCTCCACTGCTGAGGTCACATGGTGAGCATTCACATGGGACACAAATATCTTCATGTCTTTTGCCCATTTAGAGCAATCTATCCACATACCCCTTTACAAATTTCCTTGTCATCAATTTTCCAGTAGTATTGCTTCAAACTCCCTGACAGTCCAGCCAAATCCTGGCTAAAGCCCATGAATCATTATATAATCACATATCTGGCAATTCCTCCATCTAGGCAACTGAACAACCAGGTGTACTGCTCAAAATTCTGCCCAGTGGGAGTATTTTCCTTCACCGCTGTCCTCCGGGGATGTCCCAGAGAGTGGCAGTAGTGCTCTAGTTGTCCACTTTCAAATGGTGTCCACATTTCCTGTAGAACCATTGGTAAATCAGGCCCAGGTAATCTCTTCTTCTGTCTACTGATCATAGAGGATTCCCCATAAGTGCAGGTTGAGATAGAGAAGCCAGTGGGTCAGGCATGGGGACCATGGGCATTTGGGCCACTTCTTCATGTAACTTACTGGTGCCTTCAGGGCTTGCTCAAGCTAGATCATGTATATACCACTTCCGTTTGATGATTATGAGGCTGTGCATGCCCAACTTCAGGGCTTGTTGGATCAGATAACACCCAGTTCATGAAAGGCAGCTCTGGTCCCATTGGAAATTTGTGCACTATGGTTAAGCGTTCTGTCTCTACTAAGGCCCAGTAGCAGGCCAAAAGATGTTTCTCAACCATAGAACAGTTATCTGCAGTGGATGGCAGGGCTTTGCTCCAAACCTAAGAGTCCCCCCTGTGATTTACCTATGGGGACCTGCCAATGGCTCCATACAGCATCCCTGTCTGCTACCACCACCAATTCAAGCTCCATTGTTTCTGCTGGATCAAATGACCCAAGTGGCAGAGCAGCTTGCACAGCAGCCTAGATCTTTTGAAAATCCTTTTTCCGTCTTCAGCTACACTCAAAACTAGCAGCTTTTCTTGTCACTTGCTCAATGAGTTAGAGTAATACATCCAAACAAGGATGATGTTCCCTCCAAAACCCACAGGAGTCACTAGGTGTTTTGCCTATTTTTGGGTTGTTTAACGGGCCAGATGCAACAACTCGTCCTTCACCTGCGAAGGGATATCACCACGTGACTCACACAACTGGACCCCTAGAAATATCACTGAGATCAATGGGCCCTGAATTTTTGCTGGATTCATTTCTCACCGTCTGGCATGCACATATCTACCAATAAATCGACAGTAATTGTTATTCCTTCTCCCTAGGTCCAATCAGCATAATGGATCAGTGAGAATCTTGTGGGATGGAAAGAAGATCAAGATCCTTGAGGAAATGTTTGCAGCTCATATCCCTGATGAAAGCCTTGTATCCAGGATATATGGATAATTCTCAAAACTCAACAATGAGAAAATGCATGTCAGTTAAAAAAATGGGTAAAACATTTGTACAGACACTTCACTAAATGAAATTTACAGATGTCAAATAAGGACACAAAAATACTCTCCTTATAATTCGTCATTGGGGAATGCAAATGAAGACCACAACGAGATATCATGACCCATCTACTAAATGACTGAAATGGAAAGACTGCACATCCTGGAAGCAGCAATGCAGACTCTGTACTCACAGACAGGCAACAAAGTGAGTCAGGAGATAATGACACAGAATTGAAGGCGGCAGTAAATTTAAGTCAAGTTTGGGTTATGTTGAAGTCATCTCTGCACATCACACCACTTACTCCACCCATCTGCTGAGTTTCACAGTGAGTCCTCTTTTATCTATCCTGTTTCATCTCCTCTTTTCTGAGTTTCACTAGCAAAACTCTAAGGACACAGTATAATTGATTAATAAGTCTATCAAAAAATATGCCCTCTGCTTTTCCTGTAGCTACCAATCAAGTCCCAAGTGGATGATAAACATTTTTTCTTCTCTTCAGATATGAAATCAAAGTATTACACTTTTAACTACACCATTGTGATGTAAATAATGTCATAATTTTCAGAATCAGCGTTTCTTGACAATGTTCTCTGTTAATGCACAAAAGGCAAATATGAACGCCTTAGCACCATGTTAGAAATCCCTCAATAGTTTTCCTTTAATTTGGGGTAAAGAGTAAAGCCCCTGATCTGGCCTCCAGACCCCATGTGATCCCACTCCCGCTGGCCTCCCTGGCCCCATATGGCTCCTCCTGCTCCTCTCTTGACACACCAGCTACATTTACCATGTTGAGCTTCTCCAGGGACCTAGCTCTCTGATAATCTAGGCTCTCCAACGAAGGCCCTGCGGATGGCCGGTGTCCACAGGTACCACACTGTTAGAAATGAAGACCCTCAGGCCCCACCCAGATCTCTGACACCGAATTTGCATTTTAACAAGATCTCCAGGAGATTCACAGGCATTAAAGTTTGGGAAGCTCAGATCCAGGCCTCCTCCCTCTGTGGTCCTTTCTTCTGTTTTTCTTTGCTCCACCCTGACCTTTGCCTAGTAAGATTTCTCATCAGATTTCAGCTTAAAGTCGGGGGTTAGGTCCAGGTCTGAAGGTGAGCTGCAGTTTGCATGAGGAGGACAACTTTCTCAGGGTTGGTCCTGAAGGGAATCTAGAACTCTGGCCTCATTAAAATCATGTATGATTAGCTCAGTCAAGACCACACCAATCAAAGCATTCAGAGTGCCCAAATTTATAGGTAAACTAGAGTTTATATAAACATGTCAGAAGTGTCATCTGTGGTGGAAAATAGCATCATAAAGTGCAGTTTCTAGTGTCAAAAATGGCACTGTCTACAGTGACTTGAGGTTCATGTTATCAGAGTCTGTAACGCCCTGTGGGACGACCTGGACTTCTCGTACGTGTCCACGTCCACAATGCCCAGAGGACAGCTTAGCTTTGTCCTAAGGGGAATCCTGGGTGCTGTCAGGGGAATTTTAATTCTTCACTCCTTCTTCCCTTGGCAAAAGCACACAGCTGTACAGTTGGCTGGCTTGTGTTCAGAGTAAATTAGTATAAACCACATTTTCCTGAGCTTGGGAAATGAGGCCTCCAAAATGAAGCAGTGTGCAAAGAGTTGCTGTCTCCGTTATCTTCATTCCATATCGTGCTATGTTATATTTTTCTGCTTTAGAAAGCCTAACTCTTAGAAAGGATGTCCACAATTTCTTACAAGTTATGGGTAAGACAAAAATAAATTCTGTAACAGTCAGTGTTCTTTATACAGAAAATTTAAAATATGGTTTAATTTATAATAATTTTAGATTAGGTTTACAAGATATCAAAATGCCAAGTGGGAATGGATAAAAAATAGTGAATTAATTGTGTATTTTATCCCAACTAAAACTGGGATATGAAAAATACCTGTAAGACTGAGTTGGTCCCTCCCTGCATGTTTTATTATTTTGTTAACCTAAGCCTAATGATATTATAAGGTAGATTTTGGTGAACTAGAAAGATAAATAATTTAAAAGTGGGTTTAAAGTTTCAGGTCATATGATTATTATGTAAGAAATCATTTTGATGATTCTGACTGTATGACACATTCTGTTTAATTAACTAGTGATTAAAACTTTTAAGGTAAATCACTTAAATATTAATTCCACTATCCCTTCACCCACTTCTGACAATTTTATTGAGTATTTTGTATATTTAACATGGAAATATATATGTGTATTATAGAACATAAATGGAAATTAATAGAGATCATTAAGTATTTCTAGATAGTGTTATATATATCAACTATATATATATATATGTCAGGAAATATGTTGAAAATGTCCCTCCTCTATGCCTTCCAGCATTTAAGACTCAATAAGTACCCAAACACAAAGTAAATTTTAGGGCTTTCAATTGATTATTGATTGGGATTGAGGGAAGGAAGACCATTCCATGTAAAAATCTACCTAACACTGGGGTTATAGATGTTCATTATTTGCATTGCCTGTATTCAGGATCCAGTTTTGGTTCAGTTTTCTTCTGCTAAAAAGAAACCCTGAAAGAAACAAAAAAATCCCACAGCTGGTGTAGAGGAAGGTGCTCTCAAGTAGAACAAGAAGGTCCATTCTAACAACTTTAATGACAAGGAGAAAGCAACTTTTAAATAAGGAAAGAACTTTCAAGCAGTGCCAAATATTTATTAACAACACAAAATTTATAAAATAAAATTTAAAATCGAAGTCTCTTTTTCATATACAAATTCCATAGGAAAATAAACTTTGGATTTTTAGAAAAAGGAAAAAAAGATTCTCAGGACTGACAACCTAGAGGAACGCTAGGGCGAAGGCAAACATTCACCCCAAACTCTGAGCCCCCCTCCCTTCCCCTCAGCCTTTCAGTGACCTCGTCTCTCCCTCTTCCTGATCTTTCCTACACTGACCATCTCTGTCTCTGTTATTTTCCATCTTCACTCACCTCCACGTTGTTTTCTTGCATATTTCCTTCCCACTTCCCCTGCTCCCTCTCTCCTCTCCATGCCTTACCCTCCTCTCCTCTCTTGTGAAAACTTTTATTAAAATGTTCTAGAGGAAAAAAAATCTACAGGTGTCTAGGAGAAGTAGAGAAATGCCAGCTATTCTTCACGTTTCCTGGAGTTCTCCTTATCATTCCACCCACTGGTTTCCCTTTCACTTCTCATGATTTTCTGGCCTCAACTCTTTCACAAAAGGGAAACTGTTCTCACTAAAGCCACAACCAATCTCTAATGTCCACACTCAGTGAAATCTGATCACTCCTTGTCCTACTGGAGCATTTATTTTGTCATCTGGCATGTACTTTTCTTCATTCTTCTTGAGCATGTTTTCCTCTAAGTCCACAGCACTCAGCTGTCCAGTCTCCCTCATGCTTCTCTGATCCCTCTGCTCAGTATGCTCCTCTGGTCTCTCCCTAGTCTTTCCTTGGTGTGAGCCAGGCTCTTGGTTGTAACAAGAAATGAGTTCACTGAATGGAAATTGGCTATAGCACAGAAATGCAGAAAAGATCGGAAGAATTAGTTTTAAAAAATGGGAAGAACAGAAGAAAGAAAACAAGCCAACCAGCAGCCACAATCCTGTCCCATCACTAACTCAATGAGAGCCACTGTCACTGCTGCTGAGCCTGGAATGCAGCCCACACTGACAATGCCATTGTTGTGGGTGCAGGATGCATTTGCTGGACTCTTCCTGTTGTTGCCTTGGCATCCAATACTCTCTTCTTCCTGAACACCTTTCCCTCTCTTTCATATTCCAAATGTAAGTTAAGTGGGTTTGATTTGTCAAATCTAGGTCACGTCCCCTGAATCCAGGTACATGGGAGATGGAAAGGTCAGTTTCTAGCTCTTTTGGTTTCTTGAGTTGTGGTAATATCTGCTGACCCCCAAGACTGTGCAGTAGAAAAGAAGATCAGATGTTGGCCATCTAATATACACCATGTATCCCCTTTACCACCTTTTACATAAACTTCCTCAAGTTTCTTTCCGTGCTCTTCTTCGCTTTACTTTATGCACTCTCTCCAGTGGATAGTCATCCATAAAGATGTATTCAGCTCTGCCAGTGACTCCGAGACATTATTTCTATCATGCTCTTGTAGACTCATACTATTTAGCTGTCTCACCTGACTGTTCAGAGGATGCTCTTTCCACAAACTGGGCACTGCATCTGAGTTCTCAAGCTCAACCTAATGACCATCTTCCCAGTCATCAAGTGACTCCTTTCTCCTACATCCCGTTCCCATCTAATATGTCAACAAGTCCTAGTGACCACATTCTGAATTCTGTTGCATCTATCTCTCATTCCTCCTCATCACTCCCAATGTCACATCACTCATTGACTAGGCATCATGCATTTGAATCACTTGGAAAGCATTTTTAAAATGCAGATTTTAAATCCCCATTCTTGACACACTGAATCAATTTCTACAGTGATACCTCACAATCTATATTTGGCACAAAACATTTCTCAGATAATTTTGATGTGCAATCTGATTTGGGAGCCACTGGACAAGAGTATCAGCTTCCTGACTGGTATTTCTGACTCCAACTTCTCCTCCCAGAAGCCTGCTTTCTACACTGATGTATATTTATTTGTAAAAATACCTTATAACACCACTCCACATCTCTTAATTTTTCAGTGTATGTTTATTGCCTGAAGAGTGAAATTCAAGATCCTTCACATGCCATTGTATTCATTTCACTACCCAGGCTCTTCACACTTTTTTTCCCTTCACTCGACATCCATGTTCCAGACACAGAAATCCCCTATCACATTCAATGGTATCAGCACAAATTTAGCACATACTTAGAAGGAATTTCCTTTTTCCTAAATCTGCTCATTGCTGAACATTTTTTGAACTAAAATTATTGCATTATTTTCATTTGTTCAATTCCCCCTAAATAGATTCCATTTATTGTAGAGGTAATAAGCAAAATTAAGGGGAAATTCTGATGTGTATACTTTATCTCCACTCTCCCCCCCAATATGTTCACATTATAAATCCTCAGTGATATAGTCTTTTCATTTACTCCATTTCATTTCAGGCAACACCCAGTAAGGACATGCAAACAGAAAATGCAACGTTGCTGACAGACTTTGTTCTCACAGGACTTACATATCAACTGGAGTGGAAAATCCCCCTGTTCCTGGTGTTCTTGGTGGTATATTCCATCACCATTGTGGGGAACTTTGCTCTGATTGCTCTCATATGGAATGACCCTCACCTTCACATCCCCATGTACTTATTTCTTGGGAGTTTGGCTTTTGTGGATACTTGGTTATCATCCACAGTGACCCCCAAGATGCTGGTCAACTTCTTTGCCAAGAGTAAGATGATCTCTCTCTCTGAATGCATGATACAATTTTTTTCCTTGGCAGTCAGTGTAACCACGGAATGTTTTCTGCTGGCAACAATGGCATATGATCGCTATGTGGCCATATGCAAACCTTTATTCTATCCGGTTATTATGACCAATAGACTATGCATCAGGCTACTAGTTTTGTCATTTTTTGGTGGCTTTCTTCATGCCTTAATTCATACAGGTTTTTTATTCAGATTAACCTTCTGTAATTACAACATAATACATCACTTTTACTGTGACATTATACCATTACTTAAGATTTCCTGTACTGACCCTTCTATTAATTTTCTGATAGTATTTATTTTTGCTGGGTCAATACAGGTGTTCACCATCCTGACAGTTCTTGTCTCTTATACAATTGTTCTCTTCACAATCTTGAAAAGGAAGTCTGTACAAGGCATCAGGAAAGCCTGCTCCACTTGTGGAGCCCATCTCTTATCTGTCTCTTTATACTATGGCCCTCTTCTCTTCATGTATGTGCACCCTGGATCTGCACAGGGAGATGATCAAGATATGATGGACTCTCTGTTTTACACTGTCGTCATTCCTTTGTTAAATCCAATTATCTACAGCCTGAGAAATAAGAAAGTCATAGATTCTCTAACAAAATTGTTAGAAAGAAATATTTAGATCTCATACTAATATCTGTTGTCTTTTTATTAAAACAGTCACACGATTGTGCAAATTAGATGTATCTCTGTTTTGGTTAGTGTGCGAAGATTTTGCATTTATAATTCCCCTAGTGTTTTAATGACTTGTGTTGGGAGTACCTAATAAATACCTTAATATATGTGAGTTATGTTACTCAAAAACATAGAAATTTAATCAGGTGTCCACATCATACTCAAACAATTAAGGACAAAAACAAATAAAATATTTTACGTTTCTCTGTTTTCAATGTGGCTTTATAAATGCAGTAAGCACTAAAATAGTGTAGTTTCTAAACAAGACTTGGTCATACTATCTTTGATAGTAACACCACTAGGCAGCGTGGGGACTTATATCACCTTTGACTCCACAGTGGAGGCAGCTTTGTGATTGAGTGAACAAAAGGACATCCCAGGAATTCTGCTAGTCATCAAATGTCTTTCATTCCACTTTATTTGGGACATGGTGAATTTCACTTCTTGTGGGGTTTCAACTCACAGATCACACAGAGAAATAAAAAGAAAAAGGAAAACAATGAAGAAAAAAAGAAAAGGCTGTTAAGACAGTGAAGTTTTAGCCAAACTGTAAGAGGATGCTCTTAGCCTAGTGTGCATCCGTGAGGAACGAGAAGGGGGAGTTGCCTCTCACTGTCTGCGATGCCTTAAAAGGCACTTTCTAGCTGTTTGTATATTGTAGGATAACCTGAAATGCTTTGTAATTCAGAAAACTAAGACATGAAATTGCAGAATTTATTTGGGATAGGCATAGAGTGGAAAAAGAAGTGGTAGAATAGGAAGGAAATATTCTCAATCTTCTGAGGATTGATAAAAATGAAACTAATAATATAAATCAGTAATATAAAAAGGTTATTAGAATGTGTTGTTGACAATGTGAGGCTTCAAAATGCGTACCACCAAAGTTCAAATAATGTTAAGATGATATAATGTCATAGTGCCCAGAGGGTGTCTGGGGATGACATGAAAATGAGCAACAGTTTGGAGGTTTTGTACCTTAAAAGTCCTTAATCATTAGCTTTTATCTCACTCCATACTCTAATATAATGAGTGACCATTTTCGTGTCCACCCCTGCCCTCCTCTCTCATCACTGTTTCCATACACATTCCCTCTGGTGCCACTCAGGCCCTCACCCTGATAACAACAGGCTCTGTGGACTGCAAAACTCTAGTAGCTTATCTCCCGCATCTGTGGATACTCTCTCACTTCCTGAACATTGCTGCCAGATTATTCTTCATAGAGAGACCTCTGATAAATCACATTCCCCTCCATAACTTTCAGAGTAATATTATTGCTAAAACTATATGGATACATGCTACATGTATCTAGATCTGAGTGTGTACATATACATATACATGCATTTGTTTATGTTTATTTGTTCACGTATATGTGCATATTACATGATACAGAAACATATCTACATATATATAAGGAAATATATAAAATACATATATACACACAAATATATAAACATATACATACATAGATAGATACTTTACCCTGAATTTGCTTCCTGGTATAATTTGAAGTCCTTTCCAATAACACCTTAGTTAAACTCTGAGGTCTCTTCCTCTGCATTTCTCCTGATGGACCCTGTGTGGTACCCGAGGTGGGTTACTGGAAGCCTTGTGGACACACTGTCCTCTCAGGTACATACTTTCGTTAGTACAAGTCACTCCACAAAAATGCCTGCCCCAGACTAAATGCCCTTATCTTCTTTTACAGCTGAAATTCTATCCTTTCTTGAGGTCTATCTTAAATATTACAGCTCCCAGAATGCATTTTCATGTTACCCCAAACAGGATAGGGATACTCCCTCATTTGAAACATTCAATAGTTTACTTATTCTTTTAAGACACAAATGGCCTCATGTCATACCTATTTCTGGTGTACAGGCTTATTTAGATTACAATTTAGAAGTCTTAGTACTCTTCTTCTCTTTGCATTTCAATCTTGTAATGAGCCCAGGAGACTACTGGGCCTGGGATGGCTGCTGCATGCAAGCTCACCTCTTAAGTTTCTTTCATGACATTTACAAGTATCATATACCAAAAGTGAATTATTCTTTGACTGAATTATTCCAAGATTGACAGTGATGATAGCCAATCAAAACTCCATTGCATAATGTCAATACAGTTAATGAAAGGGATAGGTGTTCATTAGAAAATTTAATTGTCAAGCTGGATCAATTTTTGGACCATCATTCTCAAAGAAATTTCTTATGCAAGATAATCCTCGCGCTGTCATAACGTGATTATACCTCTTCTGAGAAGGTACCTTCTAAGTCAGACTTATTTTAAGGTAACAGCTAAGAGTTGCATCATGATACTTCCTTATATTTTTCAAGACAAAGAAAGAAGTTCACTAAATGTACTTCTAGTGTTTGTATTAGTCAGGGTTGTCCAGAGTACAGAACCAATAAGATATACGGAAATACAAATATACAGATAAATCTATATCATCCTATATCTGTATGTCACCTATATCTATATCTAAAGAAATTTATTCTAAGATATTGGCTGACATGATTTTGGAGACTGAGTAATCCCATGATCTGCTGTCTGCAGGTTAGAGACTCAGGAAGCCCATGGTGTAGTTATAAAGCCTGAGAATGGGAGAGCTGATGGTAGAGATTCCAGCAAGTCTGAAGGCCTGAGAACCAACAGCCTAGACCAGATCAATGTCACAGATCAACCAGTCAGGCAGAGAGCAAATTCAAACTTCCTCTGCCCCTTTGTTCCATTCAGGTTCTCAAGGGATTAGACAATGCCCACTAGCATTAGGGAGGACCAGCTACTTTACTCAGTCTACTAATTTAATACTAATCTTCTCCAGAAGCTCCCTCACAGACACAACAAGAAATAATGATTTGCCAGATGTCTGGACATTCCATGGTCTAGTCAGGTTGACACATAAAATGAACTATCACAAGTCCACCCCTTGTCAATGTGGCACCCATACACAATTCTTTCAATCATACTAAAATCCAGATAAGACAATAGAAAGGTCATAATTGCATCTTACATCATACAACTATGCTGTATACAACTGAAAATGCACTGAACCATTGCCCAGAATAGGAGATAAAATCCTTGAGTGATGTTCACTGTCCTCCTTGATATCTGATAACTTAATTACCATGATGTAAAAATTAACAATACTTAATTACTATGACTTAAAGTCAATACATTTTATGTTACATGATAAGAGACTAAGAGTGGAAAGAAAACAAAGATATTTGCTCTCTATTATGTATGCGTACATAAATATACACATACACATGCGCACACACACACACACACACACACACATATATATATATATATATATATATATATATATATATATACACAGACACAAATGTATTCTTACCCAACTGAGGAATAAATAATCATGACAATTTCAGTCCTCATTTCTGTAACTGGTCACGTGGCTGTAGCTTGCCTTTGTAACTACCTCCTTCAACCATCCGTTCCATACTACCTTTGCCTTCTGCAAACACCTCAATTGGTCAGTTTTGTTTACCTGGTGACTTTTCTTCACCTTCATTCCTGAAGTGTGAAGACTTCAGGGCCATTAGAAGACTTGCCTAGATGGGTTTGTTGAGGATTCCATTCACCTTAATTACAAGGACTGGTACTACTAGAGTGATCTGAATTTCAGACGTTCTTGTCCTTATCTCCACTGTGTAGGAGTAATCCAATTTCTCCTTGGTAGCCAGGATCAGTCACACCAGCCAGCACAGTAACTTTCTTCTTTGCATGATGATTCAGAGGAATGAGGAGCACAAAGTGGCCCAGTGGCAGTCTTAACTTCCTGCTCAATGGAAACATTGTGGTGTGTGCTGGTGGAAGACTTCCTCCCTCCGGCTCCGAGACCTCAAGTCCAGCAGAGCCTAAGACCATGGGAACAGGAAGCAAAAACAATGCTAGTGGTTCACTAAGGACGATGGTGAGTGGTGCCACTTCCATTTTCACCACTTGATTCCTAGACCCGTGAATACTAGCCATGGGAGAAACTACTTTGCACTGGACACTGATTCAGAAAATATACAGCCTTCTGTAGAACCTTGCCTAGCCCTGCAAGGTAATGTCATCTAGGTGGTACTATAACTGGTTTCATAAGGCCATTCTATCATAAGGCTGTTCAATCAAACTACCTGTATCAGGATAGGAGGGAAAATGATAAGACACGTGAATTCCATAAGCATGGGGCCATTGCTATGTTTAATTTGCTATGAAGCAAGTTCCTTGATTAGAAGCAATGCTGTGTGTAATACCATGACCTTGGAAGAGGAATTCTGTAAGTCCACAGATAGAGTTTTGGCAGAAGTATTGCACACAGGATTGCAAATCTATATCCAGAATAAGTGTCTATTCTAGTAAGAACAAAACACTGCCTCTTCCATTACACTGGAATCTGTCCAATGTAGTCAATCTGTCACCAGGTAGCTAGCTGATTGCCCCAGTGAATGGTGCTATATTGGGGACTGAGTGTTGGTCTCTGTCACTGGCAGATTGGGTACTCTGCAATGGACAAGTCAGCCATGAAGAGTGGGAGTCCATGTTGGTTAGCCCAGGCATATCCTCCACTCTCGCTGCTATAGCCCCATTTTTCATGAGCCCATTTGTTGATGACAGGGGTGGCTGGAGAAAGAGGTTGACTGGTGTCCATTGAAAGGGTCATCCTATCCAATTGTTCATTAAAATCCTCTACTGCTGAGGTCATATGGTGAACATTCACATGGGACACACATATTTTCATGCCTTTTGCCCATTTAGAGCAATCTATCCACATACCTCTTCTACAAATTTCCTTGTCTTCAATTTTCCAGTATATTGCTTCAAACTCCCTGACCATCCAGCCAAACCCTGGCTAAAGGACATGAATCATTATATAATCACATATCTGGCCACTTGTCCTTCTAGGCAAGTGAACTGCTCAAAGTTCTGCCCAGTGGGAGGATTTTCCTTCACCACTGTACTTCAGGGATGTCCCAAAGAGTGGTCGTAGTGCCACAGTTGTCCACTTTTGAATCGTGTCTGCATTTGCTGCAGAACCATTGGTAAACCAGGCCCAGGTCATCTCTTTATCTGTCTATTGATTATCTAGAACCACCCATGAGGCCATAAGTGCAGTCTGGGATAGAGAAGCCAGTGGGTCAGGCATGGGGACCATGGGCATTTGGGCCCCTCCATGTAATTTCCTGAAGCCTCCAGGGCCTGCTCAGGCTAGATCATATACATACCATTTCTTTTTTAGAAAAAACATTTGTGCCCAACTTCCTCTATTTTGTAGTTAGGATACCACCACAGCACAGCTTAATGTGTGGTGTGTAGGTCCACGCCTGGGATCTGAACCTGTGTACCCAGGGCCGCCAAAGAGGAGTAAGCAAACTTAACCACTATGCCACTGGGCCGGCCCCATGTCACTTCTTTTAGATGATGGTGTGGCTGTGCACTCCCAACTTCATGGCTTGGTGAGTCAGATAACACCCAGTTCATGAAAGCCACCTCTGGTCCCATGGGAAATTGGTGGCCTATGGTTAAGCATTCAGTCTCTACTAAGGTCCAGTAGCAGGCCAAAAGCTGTTTCTCAACCATAGAGTGGTTATCTGCAGTGGATGGCAGGTCTTTGCTCAAAACCTAACATTCTTCCCTGTTATTTACCTATAGAGACCTGCCAAAGGCTCCATACAGCATCCCTATCTGCCACCACCACTTCAGGCACCCTTGTTTGTGCTGGATCATATGGCTAAAGTGTCAGAGCAGCTTGAACAGCAGTTTAGACCTTTCCCAAATCCTCCTCCTGTTTTGAGCCACACTTAAAATTAGCAGCTTTTCTGTTCACTCCTTTAATGAGTGAAGTAATACACCCAAATGAGGATGATGTTGCCTCCAGAAGCCACAGGGGGCACTAGGTGTGGTACCTCCTTTTGGTTTCAGGAGGGGCCAGATGCAACAGGTTATCCTTCACCTGCAAAGGAATATCCCCACATGTCTCACACAACTGGACCCCTAGAAATTTCACTGAGATCAATCGGCCCTGAATTTTTCCTGGATTCATTTCTCACCTTCTGACATGCACATATCTACCAATAAATAGACAGTAATTGCTATTCCTTCTCCCTAGGTCCAATCAGCATAACGGATCAGTGAGAATCTTGTGGGATGGAAAGAAGATCAAGATCCTTGAGGAAATGCTTGCAAATCATGTACTTGATGAAAACCTTGTATCCAGGATATATGGAGAATTCTCAAAGCTCAATAATAAAATACATAATTAAACAATTGGCTATAGATTTGAACAGACACTTCACTAGACAAGGTATACAGATGTCATCTAAAGACACAAATATATCCTCAATATAATTCATCTTTGGGGAATGCAAATGAACACCACAATGAGATATCACAACTCACCTTTTAAAATGACTAAAATTGAAAAACCTGCTCATCCTGGAAGCCGCAGTGCAGACTCTGTACTCACAGACAGGCAACAGAGTTAGGAGGTAAGGACACAAAATCGAAGGAGGCAGCAAACTTAAATCAAGTTTCAGTTATATGGAGGCTACCTCTGCACATCATACCACTTACTCCACCTGTCTGCTGAGGTT
The DNA here is from genome assembly GCA_031878705.1 of Tapirus indicus. Taxonomy (NCBI): domain Eukaryota; kingdom Metazoa; phylum Chordata; class Mammalia; order Perissodactyla; family Tapiridae; genus Tapirus; species Tapirus indicus. The sequence goes on along the minus strand of CM062928.1, from coordinate 91,393,241 downwards.
TCACAGTGACTTTTTCTTTATCTATGTTGTTTTTCTCCTCTTTTTTGGCTTTCACTATCAAAATTCTAAGGGCAAAGGATAATTGATTAATGAGTCTACCAACCAATATGCCCTTTGCTTTCCCCCCCCCTGCCAATCAAGTCCTGAGTGGAGGTTAAACATTTTTCTACTCTTCAGATATCAAACTAAAATATTACTACTTTCACATTATACTTTTTTGATATAATAATGTCATTATTTTTCTGAATGAATGTTCCTTTTCGGCTTCTTTGTTAATGCTTAAAGGCAAATCTGAACACTTTAGCACCATGTTCAATATCACTCAATAGTTTTCCTCCAATTTGGATTAAAGCACAAAGGCCCTGATCTGGCCTCCAGATCCCCTGTGATCCCACCATGCTGGCCTCCCTGGCCCCATCTGGCTCCTCCTCCTTCTCTCTTGGCATGTCAGCTACATTTACCATGTGAGCTTCTCCAGTGAACCAGCTCTCTGATAATCTAGGCCCTCCAATGAAGAAGGCCCTGTGGATGGCAGGGGTCCACAGGCATCACCTTGTTAGAAATGAAGACCCTCAGGCCCCACCCAGACCTCTGACACAGAATCTGCATTTTAACAAGATCCCCAGGAGATTCACAGGCCTTAAAGTTTGGGAAGCTCAGATCCAGGCCTCCTGCCACTGTGGTCCTTTGCTGTGTTTTTCCTTTGCTCCTCCCTGACCTTTGCCTAGTAAGATTTCTCATCAGATTTCCGCTTAAATTCGGGAGTTAGGTCCAGGTCTGAGTGTGAGTTGCAGTTTGCATGAGGAGGATGACTTTCTTGGGGTTGAATCCTGAAGGAAATCCAGAACTATGGCCTCATTAGCATCATGTATGACCAGCTCAGACAAGATCATACTAATCAAAGCACTCAGAGCACCAAAATTTATAGATAAACTGGAGTTTGTATAAACATGTCACAAGTGTCATCTGTGGTGGAAAGTAGTGGCATAAAGTGCAATTTCAAGTGTTAAAACTGGCACTGTCTACAATGACTCAATGTTCATGATTTCAGAGTCTGTAACGCCCTGTGGGAGGACCTGGACTTCTCACCCATGTCCATGTCCACAATGCCCAGAGGTCAGTTTAGCTTTGTCCTAAAGGGAATCCTGGGTGCTTTCAGGGGAATTTTACTTCTTCACTCCTTCTTCTTCTGGCAAAAGCATACAGTTGTACAATTGGTTGACTCATTTTCTGAGCAAATTAATATAAACAACATTTTCCTGAGCTTGGGAAATGAAGCCTCCAAAATGAATTAATGTGCAAAGAGCTTCTACCTGTATTATTGCCATTCCTGTGCTATTGTGTATTTTTCTATTTTACAAAGCCTAAATCTATGGAAAAAATTTTACAATTTCTTAACAGGTATTGGTAAGAGAGAATGTTTTCTATAATATTCATTAAGTTTTTTATAGAAAGTTAAAAATACTGGTACATTTATAATAATTTTGATTTGGTTTACACGATGCCAAAATAGTCAGTTGAAAATGGAAAACAAATAGTGCATAATCTGTATTATTTTATTAGTGTGAGGAAAATCTAGTAAAGCAAAGAAGCTCTAAGACTGAATTATACTCTTAAATGATATTTACTTATCTGGTTAGCATAATTATAATGACTCCATTAGATGCTTCATAAATTAGAATATTAAACAATTTAAAAGTGGATTTAAGGATTCAGGTCACTATGCTTCCCATATAAGAAATGTTTCTGAGGTTTCTGTTCAAAATATTTATTCCATTTAATTAACAACATTCTCTGATTAAGCTTTTAAGTTAATTCACTTAACTAATAACCTCACTACTTTTCACACAAACCTAATAATAAATTAATTGAGTAATATATATAGAATTTATAACACAATATAAATATATATATTATACATATAGAGAAGAGGAAAAATCCAGAAAATGTCCCTCTGCTGCTCTTTCCACTTTTACAACTTAATAAGTACCCACAGGCATATTGAATTTGAGAATTTTTGATTATTTACTGATTGGGATTACATGGAAGGAAGACCATTCCAAATAAAAATACATGTATCAACTACAATTATTGGCATTGTTCATTAATATAACCTGAATTAGGCTCCAGTCTTTGGCTCAATTTTATTCTGATAATAAAACTGTGGAGAAGAAAGTGCTTTCAAGTAAAACCTGCAGGATTTCTAGGGACAGACAGTTCTAATGACAGTAAAACAAAGATAAAGCAACTTTTAAACATGGAAAGAACTTTCAAGCACTGCTAGTGTATTTATTAACAGTATAAAGTTTCTAAGGTAAAATTTAACATGAAAATCTCTATTCTGTAGGAAAATAAACTTGGAATTTTGACTAAAAGAAAAGGATAGAATTCCCAGTGTTGACAACTTTTAATGAAAACCAGGGTTAAGATAAACCTCTGAGCCTCCCTCCCTTTCCCCTCAGCCTCTCAGTGACTTCCTCTCTCCCTCTTCCTGCTCTTTCCTATGCTGACCATGTCTGTCTCTGTTATTTTTTACCTTCTTCTCTTCCTGCCACTTGTTTTCTTTGCACGAACCCAATTTGCCATTTCACTTCTTTCCCCTCCATCCTCTTGATGCCTTCCTCTCTCTTTGGAAATATTGTTCTACAGGAGGAAAATCCAGATCTGTCTATGGGCAGTGGACAGGCACCAACTGTTGTCCACATCTTGGAGAACTCTATTCATTTCTCCTCCTGCACTGCCCCTTGTTTCCCATTCACTTCTCATTATTCTCTGACCTCAACTCCATCACAAAATGGAAACTGCTCTCACTAAACACACTAAAATCTCTTAATTTCCATGCTCAGTCATCTCTGTCCACTCCTTATCCTACCAGAGCATTTATTTCACTTTTGGCACTGTACTTCATGTTGTCCTTGATGTTTTCCTCTCTTTAAGTCCACAACACTCAAGTATCCAGTTCCTCCTGTTTTCTGATCACTCTGCTCATATCCTTTTCTGTCTCTCCCTGTCTCCTTTTGTGTGAGTCAGAGCTCTTGGTTGCAAGAGGAAATGAGTTCATTGAATGGAAATTGGCTCTAACGTAGAAATGCTAGGGAAGTTGGAGAAATCCACTGGAGAAATGGGCAGACACACAAAGCAATAAGGCAACCAATCAACAGCCAAATCATGTCCCAACTCTAGCTCAATAAGAGCTGCTGCCATTGCTGCTGCACTTGGAATGACACAGTTCACACTGACAATGCCAATTGTTGTGGGTGCAGGATGCATTTTCTGGGGTCTTGATATTACTCCCTTAGTTGTCTTTAGAATCTAAATTCTCTTTGTCCACATTTTACCCCTTGTGTCCCTCTCCCCATATTCCAAATCCACTGTAGGTGGGTTTGAGTGGCTAATCCTAGATCAAGTCCCCTGCTGTTTGTGAAAGGGGGATGGGAAAGTCAGCTTTCTGAACTTTTGGCTTCTAGCATGGATGACAGCTTTTGTCTGCCACCAAGACTCATGTGGTAGAAAAGAGGATCAGATGTTATCCATGTAATAAATATGTATATCCATTTTGTAATCTCTTTAATATAATTTTTTCAAGTTTCTATCCATGCCCTCCTTCTTTTTACCATATGCTCCCTCTCCAATGGATAGGAATTCATAACTATGCTTGCAGCCACCCCAAAGGACCCCAAGTCAATATATCTATGAAACTCTCTTAGACTCATAATGCTAAGGACATCTCGCCCGGTTGTTCAGAGGATGTTCTCTCCATGAACTGGCCACTGCACCTGAGTTCTCAATCTCAATTTTTGATGACCATCTACCCAGTCTCCAAGTGACTCTTCTCTCTTTCATTGACCACCCCTTCACATATAGTATGTCGCCAAGTCCCTGTGACTCTACATTCTGATTTATTTTTATCTATCTCTTTGTCATCCTTATCACTACCAATGTGATATCACATAAGGAACACAACCTGCATATGCATTTTAATCTACTGTGGAACACTTTAAAAATGCATATTATTAGACCCCACTCTTAACCTACTGAATCAGTTTCTGCAGTAATACTTCAGAATCTATATTTTGCACAAGAAAGCTCCCCCAAACAATTCTGATGTGAAATCTAGTTTGGGAATCCCTGGACAGTAATAGCAGCTTCAGAACAGTATTCCTGACACCAGGTTCTCCTCCCTGAATTCTACATATTACAATCAAATATTTAATTTAAAAAATATCTGATGATGCCAATTCATTGTCTTAAACGTTTTCAGTGCTTGCCTATTGCTTGAAAACAATGTTCAAGATTTTTCACATGGCTTTCAATTCATTTTACAATCCAGGATCTTCTAACACCTTCACTTTTGGTGCTGTATCCATGTCCTACACACAGAATATCCCTACCACATTCCACACTTGCCCTATAAATATGCTCATGTTCAGAATATCTTTCTTCTGTTCTAAATCTGTTCATTCCTGCACATATTTTGGGCTGAAATACTTGCATTTTTCAAATATAACAATTCCTCCAAATAGTTTCCATGTATTACAGTAAAAGTAAATAAAACTAAGGGTATTCAGGCTAGCGTATGGTTTTATTTCAATGATCCTCACCAAATTTTCTTTTATAAATCCTTGATAAATTTTCTTTTTACATCAACTGCACTTCATTTAAGGGGCCGTCTATTAAGGACATGGAAACTTAAAATGCAACATTGCTGACCAAGTTTGTTCTCACAGAACTTTCATATCAACTGGAGAGGCAAATCCCACTATCCCTGGTGTTCTTGGTTTTATATTTCATAACTATTGTGGGGAACTTTGTTCTGATTGCTCTTATGTGGAATGACCCTCACCTTCACATTTCCATGTACTTGTTGCTTGAGAGTTTGGCATTTGTGGATATTTGGTTATCATCCACAGTGACCCCCCAGATGCTGGTCAACATCCTAGCCAAGAGTAAGATATTTCTCTGAATGCATGACACAACTGTTTTCCCTCGCATTCTGTGCAACCACAAAATGTCTCCTCTTTGCAAATATGGCATATGATCCCTATGTATCCATATGCAACCCTTTATTTTATCCAGTGATTATGACCAATAGAGTTTGCATGCAGCTGGTAGTCTTACCATTTGTAGGTGGCCTTCTTCATGCCTTAATTCATATAGTTTTTTGGTTCAGATTATCTTTCTGTAATTCTAACATAACACATCACTTTTACTGTGACATTATACCATTGTTTAAGTTTCCTGTACTGACTCTTCAATTAATGTTCTGATGTTTTTTATTTCCTCTGGGTCAATACAGCTGTTCACCATCCTGACTGCTCTTGTCTCTTATATATTTGTTCTGTTTACAATCTTAAAAAGGAAGTCTGTACAAGGCATGAGGAAAGCCTTCTCCACCTGTGGAGCCCATCTCTTATCTGTCTCTTTATACTATGGCCTTCTTCTTTTTATGTGTCTGCGCCCTTGATCTGCACAGGGAGACAACCAAGATATGATGGACTCTCTATTTTACACTGTCACCATTACTTTGTTAAATCCAGTTATCTACAGCCTGAGAAATAAGAAAGTCATAGATTCAACAGCAAAAATATTACAGATAAATGTTTAGATCTCATACTAATATCTGTTCTCTTTTTATTAAAAGTCACACAATTGTGCAGATTAGATATTGCTAAGTGTTGCTTAGCGTTCAAAAGTTTTGCAACAATGGTTGTCCTATTATTTTAATGACTTAAGGGATTAGTACCTAATAAACTCCTCAAAATATTTGTATAGCTTATTCAAAGACACACAAGTGGGCCCAGCCCTATGGCTGAGTGGTTAAAGTTCTGTGCACTCCACTTCTGTGGCCAGGGCTCACTGGTTGGGATTCCGGGCGTGCACCTACTCCACTCATTGGCCATGCTGTGGCCAACAAAATACAGGAAGACTGGCACAGTTGTTAGCTCAGGGTTAATCTTCCTCAAGCAAAAAAAGAGGAGGATTGGCAGTGGATGTTAGCCCAGGGCAAATCTTCCTCAGCAAGAAAAAAAAAAAGGACCAACAACAACAAAAAACACACAAGGAATTTTAATCAAGCGTTCATATCATACTAAAATTACTAAAGATGAAAACATTGAACATGCTTGTATATTCTTCAGTGTGGCTCTATAAATGCATTTACTGAGCATTTGTTATGTGCTGAAATAGTGTTGGACCCTGAAAAGTACTTGAGCATGATGTCTTTGATATAATACAGCTGTCAATCTGGAGACTCATATCACATTATATCCACAGTGGAAGCACGTTTGTGTTTAGCTGAACAGAGGCAAATCCCAGGAATTCTGCTAGCCATCATAGGTCTTTCATTCCACTTTATTTGGGACATGGTGAATTTCATCTCTTGTGGGGACTCAGGTCTCGTGTCACGCAGAGACATAAACAGAATTGGAAAGCAATGAGGAAAACATGAGAAATGAGTTAAGACAGAGAAGACAGTGCCAAATGTAAGAGATAGCTCTTATCTGAGCTGCTTCTATGAGGAGCTAGAAGAAGTGAGTTGCCTCTCAATGGCTATGACACCTACTGAGGCCCTTTGTAGCTCTATTTGTATATTGTTGGGTAATCTGAGAAGTGTCACTAATTTGGAAGGCTAACAGGTTAGACTGAAGAACTAAGTTGAGATGGGCCCAGTGAAGAAGAGAGAAGTGTTCCAATAGGAAGGAAATGGTCTCAATCTTCCTAGAGTTAAAAAAAATGAAGCTAGTAAGACAAAGAAATCAGTCATCTGTAAAGGTATTGGAATGTGTTGTTGACAAGGAGGGTCTTTAAATGCATGTTCCCAAAGTTCACATGATGTAAGATGATATGATGTCGTAGTGCCCAGTGGGTGGGGAAGACATGAAAAAGAGCCAGAGTTTGGATATTTTGTGCCCTAAAAGTCCTCAAAAGGTACTTTCCTCGTATTCCATACTATTTAAATATGATAAGTTATCCATTTTCAGGTCCATCTCTGCCCTTCGTCTCTCCACACTGTGTCCATACACATCCTACTGGTAGCACTGAGGCCTCACCCTCAAAACCACCTGCCTTTGTGTTTGGTAAAACTCGAGTTACTTACACCTTTCATCCTGCTGATGTTCTCTGACTTTCCAAACATGGATGCTAGATTAGTCTTCATAAACAGGATCTGATTAAATTATATTACCCTTCAATAACTTTTAATGGATTTTCATTACTACCAGATTATATACACTATGGCAAATGTATCCAGAACTGTACATATACATAGGCATATGATTATTTCTTTACATGTATGTTGAAATTGTATGATAAGTAAATATAGGTACATATGTACACATAAATACGGTCATGATTCACTTATTGACAGGGATGTGTTCTGAGAAATGTGTGTTCAGGCAATTTCATCGTTGTGTGAACACCATAGAGTGCACTTACACAACCTTGATGGTGGAGCTCACTACACGCCTAGACTGTATGGTACTAGTCTTATGTGACCACCGTCATATTTGTAATCTGTCATTGAGCGAGACATTGTTAATTGGCACACGCTTGTATTTATAGACACAGATTTTATGATATATAAATACAATTATTTATTTATACTTTACCAAGCGTTGGTTCACTCTGGCATTATCTGAGGTACTTTCAAATAAAACCTAGGTTTAATTCTGAAGTCTATTCTTCCATAATTCTCCTAATGGACTCTGTTATACCCAAATTGAGTACTGAAAGCCTCTGGACAAACCCCACTCTCTCAGGTTCAAGCTTTTTCTCCCATAAGAATCTCCACAGAGAATCCTCCCCTCTCAACTGCCCTGTTCATTTAAAATTGAAAAAGCATCATATCTTCAAGGTCTCGCTCAAAATTTACAACTTCCGTGATGCATTTCCAGATTACTTCTAAGAAGATAGGAGTGTTCACTCATTTCAAACTTCTAGCCATGTATTACTTGCTCTTAGGCAACACTTGGTCTTCTGTAATACTTATTTTGGGACTACAAGCTTTTAGTTTACACTTTAGAAGTCTTTCTGTCATTTGTAGTAGGACGCCCAGTGGCTTACACACATGAGGTCCTAAATAAATATTCATGAAATATTTGTAAAATTAAATTAATCTGACAGCACAAATACATAGAATGCAATGAGTGCATCACTCGTTTTCAATCTTGTAATGAGCCTGGGAGATTATTGGGCCTAGGGTGACCGCTGCCTGCCAGCTCACCTTCCTAAGTTTCTTTCACGACAATCACAAACGTCACACAGCTAAAATGAATTGTTCTTTATCATTTTAGCAGTAGGATTGGCTCCTGGGATAAAGTATGACAAAGTATCAGGGAGAAGCCCCTTCATTAGAAGTGTTTTTTAAAGATACAAAACATACAAGCATTTAAAACAAATATCATGACCCTATTCTTGGAGGTCCAGTTCACAAGATGAGACCAGGTCATCTGCCTTCTGTTTGTTCCTCTCAGGGGTCCCCCCAAACCCCAGGATAAGGAGTGGATTGATCATAGTTCAGTAGCTTTTCCTCTTTCTCCCTAAAGAAACATTCTTATTGCTTATGTCCGTAGTTTGCTGCTTGTTATTACTGTATGATATTCCCATGTTCGGGTGGTTTCCTGTCAATGATTTCTATTTTTGCTGCTTCATTCATTGCTATGACTCAAAGACTAATTGACAATATAAGCAACTGGGTGTATATCTTCTGCCATCATAAAGGACTGTTTTCTAATGGATTTTTTTAATGAGAAGATTGACATCAAGCTATGAGTCTGTGAGTGGGGTGTATAACCTGTCAAGTCTTACTTTAGTTGGGAGACTATGAAACAGACACTGGAGAGCCTTTCAGGAGCTCAGACTTCCTGTGTAGTGTCCCTTCTTCATGTCTGATCTATAGATTCCTCTGCTCTGGTTTGACCTTCACTACAATCCCAACTATTTTATGTCTTCTAGAATTTCATCAAGATCCCTGGCCCACCAATGTGATTCCATTCTCACTTCTGTCATAGATTTATTCATTTTGTACATTATTTTTGTCATTTCAGTGGCACATTGGGAAAGAGGTAAAATGTACACCTGTGCAGAGCCCAAATTTTGGACAAGACATCTTGCTGATTCCTTTAAAAAGAAACTATGAAACTACATCTGCATTGTTTAATGATTATTCAGGTGTAAAGGATCACAACACTAAGTTCACCCCTTGCCTGGAACACTGGTGATGGTGGATTAAACCACCCTATGGAATAATAATAGTATAATAAAAATACTCTTTACTATGAAGGAGTATTCATTTTCTTAACCTGGAGATGTAAAGGAATTCATATTTCCTCTCCATATACATCTATATACATTTTTCTCATCACTTTACACTACCTTCTGCTGTTCAGAAGATTGCTGATAAACTTATCCCAGGTTATATTGAAAGAAACAACATAACTATGATTAGGGAAAAAGAAACAAACACCAGTCAAAACTAGAACAGCATCTGTAAAGTTTGTTTGTTGACTAACTATGGCAAAATCTTACTGAGTGTGTGGCACATGCTTTCTAAGCCTATGCTAATCTCTCTGGCACAGGCTTTCCTTTTTGTTGTTCCTTTAATACAGTGGTTCTCAAACGTAAGTGGGCATCAGAATCACCTGGAAAGGTTATGAAAACACAGTCAGAAGGGCTTCATCACTGGAGTTCTGATTCAGCAACATTACTGCTCTTGGTTTGGGACCACATGTAGAGAACCACTGCTGTGAACCAAATGTTAGATCGTCCTAAAATTCATACGCTGAAGCGCTAACCGCGAATGTGGTTGTTTTTGGAGTGAGGCCTTTTGGAGATAACTGGGCTTAGATTAAGTCATAAGAGTGGAGCCTTCATGATGGGCTTAGTGCTTTATAAGAAGAGAAAGAGACAAGAGAGCTCTCCCTCTCTACATGAGTATGCACCCAGGAAAGGCCGTGTGAGCCCAGGAAGAAGGCAGCTGTCTACTAGCCAGGAAGCAGGCTCTCACCATGTACACTATCTGGTGGCACCTTGATCTTCAGCTTCTCATCCCCAGAAATGTAGGAAACAAATGTCTGTGGTACAAGCCACCCAGTCTATGACACTTTGTTATAGCAGCTTGAGCTGAATAAGACAAACACTGGTTTAAAATAAGCGGTGAAGCAAAATTGTTATAATATGAAGATATTTAGAGACCAGACAAAATGGAGTTTCTCGTATCCTTTATTCCTTATTTAAACAGCATTATAAAAATATTCTGAAGGTTTTGACTCTCTGTTGATCCTTTCTTCCCTGTTTTACACAGCAGGAGGCACATAGGGCATCTGTTTCAAGGCGTGAAATATTGTGGACTTAACTCTTTCTTGGGAACCATGATTGACAGTGATGATAGCCAATCAAAACCGTACTGTCTCACTTCAATAAGGTTAATGGGAGGCATCGCAGTTCCTTTTGAAGAAAATTAATTATCAAGCTGGGTCAGCTTTTGGAAAATCATTCTCAAAGAAATTTCATATCCAAGATGTTCCTTGTGCTGTAATTATGACATATTCATCTCTTCTGAGAAGGCACCTTTCAAATGAGACGTATTTAGTGCACTAGCTAACTGTCACATCATGATAGTGCCTTCATATTGCAATATAAAACAAGCAGTTCGCTAAATGTACAGTGAGTTTTTGTATTAGCGTTGTCCAGAGTAACAGAACTAATAGGATACATAGGTAGCGAGAAGAGTATCTGTATCTACATCAAGTATAGATATAGAAAAATCTATCTATATCTATACCAAGACGTTTATCATAAGATTTAGGCTCACATGATTATGGAGGCTGAGAAGTTCCATGATCTGCCCTCTGCAAGCTGGAGACCCACGACAGCAGGTGTCTTAGTTCAAAGGCCTGAGACAGGGGAGCCGATGGTACAGACTCCGGTCTGAGTCTGAAGTCCTGAGAACCAGGATTACCAAGGGCAGGAGCAGATCCATGTAAACCAGTCAAATAGAGACTGAATTCAACCATTCTCTGCCTTTTTTGTTCCATTCAGGCCCTCAACACATTAGACTATCCCACCCACATTAGGGAGTGCCATTTACCTTACTCAGTCCAACAATTCAATACCAATCGCTTCTGGAAAAACTATCAGACACACCCAGATATAATGTTAAACCAGATACCTGGACATCCCATGGCCCATTGAAGATGACACATAAAATTCACCATCACAAGTCTACCCCTTGTCAACTTGGCACCCACCCAAATTCCTTAAACCATACTTACTCTCCAAACAAACACAAGAGCAAAGTCATAATTCCAACTAACATATTACAACTATGCTGTACACAAATGAAAATGCTCTATACTCTTCCCCAGAAGGGATGGTAAAATCCTTGAGTGACGTTTACTCTTCTGCTATCTGGTCACTTGAATACTATGATGTCAAATGAACGATGCTTGACATGAATGTAACACACCACATTACATGATAGGGGAATAAGAGTGTCAAGAAAATAAATATATTTGCTGTACACACACACACACAAAAGTATTCACCTCATACAAAGGTAGAACTTCTCCTAGCGATTATAGTCTTGATTTTTGTAACTGGTCACATGGCTGCAGGAGGTATTTTTAACTACCTTCTTCCACTTTCCATATTTCCTTCACCTTCAGCAAGCACCTCAGCTAGTCATTTGTTTTTTCCTGGTAGGGGACCCAAACTTTCATTCCTGCAAAGTCTGGACCATTAGAACTCCTGCCTGGATTGCATTCTTGACGTTTATCACTGACCTTAATCATAGGGAATGAAATACTAAGAGACTCCCTACGTGATCTTTATTTCAGACACACTGATCCTTATCTCCATTGTGGACTACTAGTCTAATTTCCACTTGGTAGTCAGGATCAGTCACCCAGCCATCACAGCAACTCTCTTCTTTTTCTGCTAATTCAAAGAATGTAGAGCCCAAAGGGACCAAGTGGCAGTCTAAACTTCCAGCTGAATGGAATCATTGCTGTGTGCCCTGGCAAAAGCATTCCCCCTTCTGGAAGTAAGACTTCAAGGCCAACAGAGTATAAGGTCGTGGGAACAGGAGGCACACATTTTGATGGTGGTTCACTAGGGGTAATAGGGAGTGGTGCCACTCCCATTGCCACTCTTGATTCCTAGACTTGTGAATCCTGGCAGTGAGAGAAACACTACCATAAATTAGAAGCTCGTTCAGAAATATACATCCTCTGCAGAACCTAGTAGCCCTGCAGGGTAATACCATTTAGTCTTGGGTACAACTGAGTCTTCAAGAAGGCCATTCCATGGTTCTATCAAACCAGCTGCTTCAGAATGGTGGGGAACATGGTAAAAGCAGTGAATTCCATGAGCATGGGCCCACTGCCACACTTCTTCTGCTATGAAGTGAATTCCTTAATCAGAATCAGTGCAATGTGGAATAGTATGACAATGGATAAAGAACTCAGTAAGACCAAGGATGGTCATTTTGGCAGAAGCATTGCCTACAGGGAAGGCAAACCTGTATCCAGAGTAAATATCTTTTCCAGTAAGAACAAAACACTTTCCCTTCTATCACATCGGAAATTGTCCTATGTAATCAACCTGCCATCAGGTAGCTGGTTGACCACCCCAATGAATGATGCCATATTGGGCATCAGTGTTGGTCTCTGCTGCTGGTAGACTGAGCACTCAGCAAAGGCCATAGTCAAGGTGGCCACGGTGAGTTGAAGTCTATGTTTCTGAGTCCATGCATATCCTCCAATCCTGTCACCATGGCCCCTTTGTTCATGAGCCCATTTGCTGATGATAGGGGTGGCTGGAGAATAAGGCTAACTGGTCTCCATAGAATAGGTCATTCTATCCACTTGATTTTTAAAATCCTCCCCTGCTGAGGTCCCCTTTCATGAGCATTCACAAAGGACTCAAATAACTGCATGTTTATTGCCCATTCCTAGAGTTTTCCCAGTGACTTCTCTTTTATCTCAGTCATGTGTCACTTAAAAATGGGGATATGTTCTGAGGAACGAGCCCTTAGGCAATTTTGTTGTTGTGCAAACATCATAGAATGTGCTTACACAAAACTAGATAGAATAGGCTACTACACGCCTAAGCTAAAACCTTAGTTTAGTACTAAAATACTAATCTAATGGAACCACTGTCGTATATGTGGTCTGTCATTGACTGAATTGTCGTTATACTGCACATGACTGTATATTTTTTTCTCCACTTTTCAGAGTTTCACTAGCAAAATAATGATGCAAGATAATTGATTAATGAGTTCTCTGAAAAATATGCCCTTTGCTCACCCCCTAACTGCCAATCAATTCCCAAGTGGATGATAAACATTTTGTTGCTCTTCAGACATAAGTTTAAAATGTCGCTATTTTCACACTATACTATTTTTACATAAATAATGTCATTATTTTTCCAAATAAATGTTCATTACCAACTTCTCTGTTAATGCATAAAGGCAAATATAAACACTTAGCACCATGTTCAAAATCTCTCAATAGTTTTCCTTTAATTTGGGGTAAAGAACAAAGTCCCTGACCTTGTGTCCAGACCCCGTGTGATCCCACTCCCGCCGGCCTCCCTGGCCCATGTGGCTCCTCCTGCTCCACTCTTGGCATGCCAGCTATATATATCATGTTGAGCTTCTCTGGTGACCTAGCTCTCTGATAATCTAGACCCTCCAATGTAGCAGGACCTGTGGATGGCAGGTGTCCACAGGCATCGCCTTGTTAGAAATGAAAGGCCTTCTTGCCCCACCCAGACCTTTGACACAGAATCTGCATTTTAACAAGATCTCCAGGAGATTCACAGGCACTAAAGTTTTGGAAGGTCTGATCTAGGCCTCCTCCCACTGTGGTCCTTTGTTCTGTTTTTCCTTTGCTTCTCCCTGACTTTTGCCTAGTAAGATTTCTCATCAGAATTCAGCTTAAAGTTGAGAATTAGGTCCAGATCTGAGTGTGAGCTGTAGTTTGCATGAGGACAATTTTCTTGGGGTTGACTCCTAAAGGGAATCTAGAACTCTGGCCTCATTAAAACCACGTATGATTAGTCCAGACAAGATCATATTTATCAAAGCACTCAGAGCACCAAAATTTATAAATAAACTGGAGTTTATATAAACATGTCAGAAGTGTCATCTGCAGTGGAAAGTAGTGACATAAAGTGCAATTTCAAGTGTTAAAACTGGCACTGTCTACAGTGACTCAATGTTCATGATTTTAGAGTCTGTAACACCCTGTGGGACGACCTGGACTTCTCACACGTGTCCACGTCCACAATGCCCAGAAGAACAGCTTAGCTTTGTCCTAAAGGGAATCCTTGGGTGCTGTCAGGGGAATTTTACCTCTTCACTCCTTCCTCTTCTGGCAAAAGCACACAGTTTTACAATTAGTTGATGTGTGTCCAGAGCAAATTAATATAAACAACATTTTCCTGAGCTTGGGAATGAAGCTTCCAAAATGGATCAGTGTGCAAAGAGTCGCTATCTATGTTGTTGTCATTCCTGTGCTATTGTATGTTTTTCTACTTTAGGAAGCGTAAAGTCTTTGAATGGATAGCCACAATTTCTTACAAGATATGGGTAAGAGAGAAACGAATTCTATAACATCCAGTATTCTTTCATAGAAAAATTAAAATACTGTTTGTTTATAATAATTTTACATTGGGTGTATTAGATATCAAAATAGCCATGTATAAATGGAGAGAAAATAGTTAATTAAATATGCATTTATTTTATGACTAAAACTGGGATATGCAAAATACCTGTTGACTGAATTGTTCCCTTGAACAATATTTTATTATTTTGCTAAGGTAATGATGATTACAAGGTAAATTTTGGTGAACTAGATAGTCAAAAATCTTAAAAGTAGGTTTAAAGTGTCAGGTCATATGCTTCTTATATAAGAAATCCTTCTAATGATTCTGACAGGAAGACCCATTCTGTTTAATTAACCTATGATTAAAACTTTAAGGTAAATACTGAAATATTAATTTCTCTATCCCTTCACCCACTTCTGACAATAATTTTATTGAGTTTTTTTGTATATATAAAATAGAAACATATATATGTGTTGTAGACTATACATGGAAACATATAGAGATCATTAACTAATGTTATATATATCAACTATATATATCTATATGTATGTATCAGGAAATCTGTAGGAAATGTCCCTCCACCATGCTTTCTAGCATTTATGACTCAATAAGTATGCACATACAAAGTAAATTTTAGGGCTTTCAATCAATTATTGATTGGGATTGCAAGGAGGAAACCATTCCATATAAAAACCTACTTAACAAATTGGAATTACTGACGTTCATTATTCGCATTGCCTGTATTCAGGATCCAGTTATGGCTCAGGTTTATTCTGCTAAAAAGAAACCTGAAAACAAACAAAACCCCACAGCTGGTGTAGAGGAAGGTGCTCTCAAGTAGAACAAGCAGAAGGTCCATTCTAACCACTTTAATGACAAGGAGAAAGCAACTTCGAAATAGGGAAAGAACTTTCGAGCAGTGCAAATATATTTATGAACAACACAAAATTTATAAAATAAAATTTAAAACTGAAGTCCCTTTTTCATACACAAATTCCCTAGGAAAATAAACTTCGGATTTTTAAAAAAAAGGAAAAAAAAGATTCTCAGGACTGACAACCTGAAGGAACGCTAGGACGAAGACAAACATTCACCCCAAACTCTGAGCCTCCCCTTCCTTCCCCTCAGCCTTTCAGTGACCTCGTCTCTCCCTCTTCCTGATCTTTCCTACACTGACCATCTCTGTCTCTGTTATTTTCCATCTTCACTCACCTCCACGTTGTTTTCTTGCATATTTCCTTCCCACTTCCCCTGCTCCCTCTCTCCTCTCCATGCCTTACCCTCCTCTCCTCTCTTGTGAAAACTTTTATTATAATGTTCTAGAGGAAAAAAATCTACATGTTTCTAGGAGAAGTAGAGAAATGCCAGCTATTCACATTTCCTGGGCTTCTCCTTATCATTCCACCCACTGGTTTCCCTTTCACCTCTCATGGTTTTCTGGCCTTAATTCTTTCACAAAAGGGAAACTGCTCTCACTAATGCCACGACCAATCTCTAATGTCCACACTCTGAAATCTGATCACTCCTTGTCGTACTAGAGCATTTGTTTTGGCATCTGACATGTACTTTTCTTCATTCTTCTTGAGCATTTTTCCCTCTAAGTCCACAGCACTCAGCTGTCCAGTCTCCCTCCTGCTTCTCTGATCCCTCTGCTCAGTATCCTCCTCTGGTCTCTCCCTAGTCTTTCTTTGGTGGGAGTCTGGCCGCTTGGTTGAAACAGGAAATGACTTAATTGAATGGAAATTGGCTTTCTCACAAAAATGCGAGAAAGATTGGAGGAATCAAATGAAAAAATGGGCAGAACAGAAGGAAGCAAGGAAGCCAATCAACAGCTGAAAGCATGTCCCATCACTAACTCAATGAGAGCTGCTGTCACTGCTGCTGAGCCTGGAATGCAGCCCACACTGACAATGCCATTGTTGTGGGTGCAGGATGCATTTGCTGGAGTCTTCCTATTGCCGCCTTTGCATCCAATATTCTCTTCTCCCTGTTCCTTTTTCTCCCTTTCTCCATATTCCCAATGTAAGTTAAGTGGATTTGATTTGCCAAATCTAGGCCAAGACCCCTCACTCCAGGTTCATGGGGGATGGTAAAGTCATTCTCTGGATCTTTTGGCTTCTTGAGTGGTGATAACCTCCGCCAGCCCCCAAGATTATGCAGTAGAAAAGGAGATCACATGTGGGACATCTAATATAAGCTGTGTATCCACTTTATAATCTCTTTAATAAACTTCCTCAAGTTTCTTCCCGTGCTCTTCTTCTCTTTACTTTATGCGCTCTCTCCAGTGGATAGTCATCCATAATTACGCCTTCAGCAACCCCAATGACTTGAAGACATTTCTTTTAAGCTCTAGCAGACTTATACTATCCAGCTCTCTCACTGGATGTTCAGAGGACACTCTCTCCACAAACTGGGCACTGCATGAGTTCTCAATCTCTATTTTTGATGACCATCTACCCAGTCATCAAGTGACGGCTCTCTCCTTTACTCACCACTCTCTTCCCATCTAATATGTCACCAAATCCTAGTGACTCTCCACTCTGAATTCTTTTGCATCTCTCTCTCCTTACTCCTCGTCACTCCCAATGTCATATCACTCATTGACTCGGCACTCCAAATGCATTTGAAGCACTAGGAGAGCCCTTTTAAAATGCAGATATTAGACCCCATTCTCAACTCAGTGAATCAATTTCTAAAATAATATCTCAGAATCTATATTTTGCAAAAAAATTTCCTCAGACAATCCTGATCTGTAGTCGGGCTTGGAAACAACTGGACAAGAGTGTCAGCTTCCTAACTGGTATTCCAGTCTCAAATTTCCTCTCCCAGAAGCCTACTTTCTGCTTTTCTTAAATACCATGAATTTAATTTTTGAAATACCTTACAACACCACTCCACATCTTTAAATTTTCAGTGCATGTTTATTGCCTAAGGAATAAAATTCAAAATCCTTCAGATGCCATTGCATTCATTTCATTACCCAGTCCCTTCAAACTTCTTTTCCCTTGACCCAACATCTGTGTTCCACACACAGAATTTCCCTATCACACTCAATGGTTTCCCACAAATTTATCACATACTTAGAATGACTTTCCATTTTTCTCAATCTGTTTCTGCACATTTTAAATGAAATTACTCCCTTTTTTCCACTTGTTCAATTCTCTCAAAATAGATTCTATCTATTATAGAGGTAATACACAAAATTGAGGGGAAATTCTGATGTGTGTAATTTTTATCTCAACTCTCCTTCCCTATATTTTCACATTATAAATCCTCGGTGATATATTTTTTTTCATTTATTCCATTTCTTTTCAGGTAACACCCAGTGAAGATATGGAAAAGGATAATTCAACGTTGCTGACAGAGTTTGTTCTCATAGGACTTACATATCAACCAGAGTGGAAAATCCCGCTGTTCCTGGTGTTCTTGGTTGTATATTCCATCACCATCGTGGGGAACTTTGTTCTGATTGCTCTCATATGGAATGACCCTCACCTTCACATCCCCATGTACTTATTTCTTGGGAGTTTGGCTTTTGTGGATATTTGGTTATCATCCACAGTGACCCCCAAGATGCTGGTCAACTTCTTTGCCAAGAGTAAGATGATCTCTCTCTCTGAATGCATGATACAATTTTTTTCCTTTGCAGTCAGTGTAACCACGGAATGTTTTCTGCTGGCAACAATGGCATATGATCGCTATGTGGCCATATGCAAGCCTTTACTCTATCCAGTGATCATGACTAATAGACTATGCATCAGGCTATTAATTTTGTCCTTTTCAGGTGGCTTTCTTCATGCCTTAATTCATACAGGTTTTTTATTCAGATTAACCTTCTGCAATTCCATCATAATACAACACTTTTATTGTGACATCGTACCATTGTTTAAGATTTCCTGTACTGACCCTTCAATTAATTTTCTGATGGTATTTATTTTCTCTGGGTCAATACAGGTGTTCACCATTCTGACTGTTCTTGTCTCTTATACACTTGTTCTCTTCACAATTTTAAAAAGGAAGTCTGTACAAGGCATCAGGAAAGCCTTCTCCACCTGTGGAGCCCATCTCTTATCTGTCTCTTTATACTATGGCCCTCTTCTCTTCATGTATGTGCGCCCTGGATCTGCACAGGGAGATGACCAAGATATGATGGACTCTCTATTTTACACTGTCATCATTCCTTTGTTCAATCCAGTTATCTACAGCCTGAGAAATAAGAAAGTCAAAGATTCACTCACAAAAATTTTAAAAAGTAATGTTTAGATCTCATACTAATATCTGCTCTCTTTTTATTAAAACAGTCACAAAATTATGTAGATGCGAAGTAACTCTATTTTGGTTTGTGTGCAAAGTTTTTTGCAGTTATAATGGCTGTAGCATTTTAATGACTTAAGGTGGGAGTACCTAATAAACACCTTAATATATATACATATGTTATTCAAAAACAGAGAGACAATTTTAATCAGGTGATCATATCATACTAAATTAATTTTAAAAGAAAAGAAATAAAGTATTTTATATGCTGTATGTTTTCAATGTGGCTTCATAAATGCTTTAAGCAGTAAAATAATGTAGTCCTCTACAGGACTCAATTACAGAGGCAAATCCCAGGAATTCTGCTAGCCATCAAAGGTCTTTCATTCCACTTTTTTTGGCATATGGTGAATTTCACTTCTTGTGGGAATTATTTGGCCATATTTGAAGTCCCTTCCAATAAAACTTTGGATAAACTCTGAAGCCTCTTCCTCTACAATTCTCCTAATGGACCCAGTGCTATATTCTAAGTGAGTTACTGGAAGCCTTGTGGATACACCATCCTCTCAGGTCCATATTTTTGTTAATACAGGTCTCTCCACAAAAATGCCCCCCCCACACACACACCAAATGCCTCATCTTCTTTTGTGATTGAAATGCTATCCTTTCTTCAAGGTCTATCTCAAATATTGCAGCTTCCACAATGCATTCCCAGATTACCTCAAACAGGATAGGAATGCCCCCCTCATGTGAAACATTTAGTAGTTTATTTATTCTTTTAATATACAAATGACCTTGTGTAATACCTATTTTTGGACTTCGGGCTTTTTTAGATTACAGTTTAGAAGTTCAAAGTACTCTTTTTCAGTGTTAAACACAGTGGTTTACCCACATGAGGTCCTAAATAAGTATTTGTGAAATATTAGCAAAATTGAATTTAACCTGAGAGCACAAGTACATAGAAGGCAGTGAGTACGGTATTTTTTGTCAATGTTTTAAATTGAGATCATATTGGTTTACAACATTGTGTAAATTTCAGGTATACATTATTGTATATCAGTTTCTGTATAGACTGCACCATGTTCACCACCAAAAGTCTACTTTCCATCAGTTGCCATACATATGTGCCTCTTGACCCTTTTACCTTCCCCCCACCTCTTCCTTTCTTGTAACCACCAATCTTTTCTCCTTATCTGTGTGGTTTTTCATTTGTTTATCCTCCACATATGAGTGAAATCATATGGTATTTGTCTTTCTGTGTCTGATTTATTTCATTTAGCATAATACCCTCAAGGTCCATTCCTGTTGCCACAAATGGGACGATTTCATCTTTTTTTATGGCTCAGTAGCATCCCATTGTACATATATACCACATCTTCCTTATCTATTCATCTGTTGATGGGCACTTGGGTTGCTTCCATGTCTTAGCTATTGTGGATAATGCTGTAATGAACATAAGGGTACATATATCTTTTAGAATTAGTATTTTCATGTTCTTGGGATAAATACCCAGAAGTAGAATAGCTGGATCATATGGCATTTCTATTTTTAATATTTTGAGAAATCTCCATACTGTTTTCCATAGTGGCTGCACCAAGTTGCATTCCTACAAATAGTGTATAAGAGTTCCCTTCTCTTCACATCCTCTCCAACACTTGTTGTTTCTTGTCTTGTTAATTATAGCCATTTGGACGGGCATAGTGTAATATCTCATTGTAGTTTTGATTTGTATTTCCCTAATAATTAGTGATGTTGAACATCTTTACATGCGCCTGTTGGCCATCTGTATATCTTCTTTGGAAAAATATCGGTTCATATCTTCTGCCCATTTTTTGATCAGGTTTTTCATTTCTTTGTTGTTGAGTTTTATGAGTTATTTATATATTTAGGAAATTAATCCTTTAACAGACATATAATTTGCAAATATTTTCTCCCAGTTGGTGGGATGTGTTACATTTTTCTTGATGATTTCCTTTGCCTGTCGAAGCTTTTCAGTTTAATGTAGCTCTGTTTATCTATATTTTCTTTTGTTGCCCTTGCATGAAGAGACATTGTTTTCAAAAAGTTACTTTTAAGACTGGTGTCAAAGAGCTTCCTGCCTATGTTTTCTTCTAGGAGTTTTATGGTTTCAGGTCTTACATTCATGTATTTAATCTATTTTGAGTTAATTATTGTGTATGGTGTAACATAATGGTCTACTTTCATTCCTTTGCACGTGGCTCTCCAGTTTTCCCAACACCATTTATTGAAGAGAGTTTCCTTTCTCCATGGTATGTTTTTGGCTCTTTTGTCTAAAATTAGCTCTCGATACATGTGTGGTTTTATTTCTGGGCTCTGAATTCTGCTCCGTGAATCTCTGTTTCTGTTTTTCTGCCAGTACCATGCTGATTTGATTACTATGGCTTTGAGGTATATTTTGAACTCTGGGAGTGTGATACCTCCAACTTTGTTCCTTTTTCTCAGGATTGCTTTGGCTATTCAGGGTCTTTTATTGTTCCATATAAATTTTAGAATTCTTTGTTCTATTTCTGTGAAGAATGTCATTGGGATTCTGATTGAGATTGCATTGAATCTGTAGATTGCTCCAGGTAGTATGGACATTTTAACTATGTTAATTCTTCCAAACCATGAGCACAGAATATCTTTCTATTTCTTTATGTCTTCAATTTCTTTCAGTACTCTCACACTTTTCAGTGTATAGGTCTTTCACCTCCTGGGTTAAATTCATTCCTAGGTATTTTATTCTTTTTGTTGTGATTGTAAATGGGATTGTAATTTTGATTTCACTTTGGCTAGTTCCTTATTAGTGTATAGAATTGCAACTGATTTTTGTATGTTGATTTTGTACCTTGCAACTTTACTGTATTGGATCATTATTTCTAATAGTTTTTTGGTGAATTCTTTAGGGTTTTCTATATATAGAATCATGTCATCCACAAATAATGACAATTTTACTTCTTCCTTTCCAATTTGGATCACTTTTATTTTTTTTTTCTTGCCTAATTGCTCTGACTAGGACTTCTGATACAATGTTGAATAAGAGTGGCAAAGTGGGCATCCTTGTCTTCTTCCTGTCCTTAGAGGAATAGTTTTCAGTTTTTCACCATTGAGTATGATGTTGGCTGTGGGTTTGTCATATATGACCTTATTATGTTGAGGTACTTTCCTTCTATACCCATTTTATTGAGAGTTTTTATCAAAAATGGATGTTGAATTCTGTCAGATGCTTTCTCTGCATCTATTGAGATGATCATGTGATTTTTATTCTTCAATTTGTTGATGTGGTGTATCACATTGATTGATTCTCAGGTTTCAAACCATCTCTGCATTCCTGGAAAAAAAATCCCACTTCATTGTGGTGTATGATCCTTCTAATGTATTGTTAAATTCGATTTGCTAGTATTTTGATGAGAAGTTTTGCATCTATATTCATCAGCAATATTGGCCTGTAATTTTCCTTTTTTGTGTTGTCTTTATCTGGTTTTGGTGTCAGGGTAATGTGGACCTCATAAAATGAGTTAGGATGTATCCTGTCTTCTTCAATTTTCTGAAAGAGTTTGAGGAGAATAGGTATTAAATCTTCTTTGAATGTTTGGTAGAATTCACCAGAGAAGCCATCTGGTCCTCAACTTTTGTTTTTTGGGAGGTTTTTGATTACTGTTTCAATCTCTTTACTTGTAATTGGTCTATTCATATTCTCTATT
This sequence comes from Tapirus indicus, assembly GCA_031878705.1. Classification (NCBI taxonomy): domain Eukaryota; kingdom Metazoa; phylum Chordata; class Mammalia; order Perissodactyla; family Tapiridae; genus Tapirus; species Tapirus indicus. The sequence goes on along the minus strand of CM062928.1, from coordinate 91,370,676 downwards.
TCTTCTTGATTTAGTTTTGGGAGATTGTATGATTCTAAGAATGTATCCATTTCTTTTAGGTTATCAATTTTTTTGGCTTATATCTTTTCATAGTATTCTCTTATAATCCTTTGTATTTCTGTATCCATTGTAATTTCTCCTCTTTCATTTCTGTTTTTATTTCTTTGAGCCCTCTCTCCCTTTTTCTTAGTGTGTCTGGCAAAGAGTTTGTCAATTTTGTTTATCTTTTCAAAGAACCAACTCTTCGTCTCACTGCTCCTTTCTATTGTATTTTTTAGTCTTCATTTCATTTATTTCTGCTCTGATTTTTATTATTTCCTTCCTTCTGCTTACTTTGGGCCTGTTCTTCTTTTTTCTAGTTCTTTTAGGTATGGTGTAAGATTGTTTATTTGAGATTTTTCTAATTTCTTGAGGTAAGTTTTTATTGCTATAAGCTTCCCTCTTAGTATTGCTTTTGCTGCATCCCATAAGGTTTGGTATGTTGTGTTTTAATTTTCATTTGTCTTCCAGTATTTTTTTATCTCTTCTTTGACTTCTTTATTGAACAGATAGTTGTTCAGTAGCATATTGTCTAATCTCCACATATTTGTGACTTTTCCAGCTTTCTTCTGTAATTGATTTCTAGTTTCATAGTAATGTGGTTGGAAAAGGTGCTTTATATGATTTTAATCTTCTTAAATTTTTGTATCTTGTTATCTTTTTTGGCTTGAAGTCTATTTTGTCTGATATAAGTATGGCTACACATACTTTCTTTTGGTTGCCATTTGCTTGGAGTATCATCTTCCATCCCTTCACTCTGAGCCAATGTTTGTCTTTAGAACTGAGATGGGTCTCCTGGAGACAGTATATTGTTGAGTCTTGTTTTTTAATCCAGCCAGAAACTCTGTGTCTTTTGATTTGTGAATTCAATCCATTTACATTTAGAGTGGTTATTGATATATGAGGGCTTAATATTGCCATTTTATATTTTTGTTTTCTCGTTGTTCTATCATTTCCATCTTTTCTTCCTTTATTTCTATCTGCCATTTCAGTTTGGTGGTTTTCTGTGATGTTTTTCTCAGTTTTCTTTTTATTTATAATTTATAACTCTTCTCTATATTTTGTTTTGTGGTAACCATGAGGTCTGTATAAAAGATCTCATAGATGAGATAGTCTTTTTTCTGCCAATAGCATCTTATCTGCATTAGCCTATGCAGGTTCCATCCTTTTCCTCCGCTTCTACGTTTTTGTTCTCACAAATTATCCTTTTTTGTGTTGTGAGTTCGTGACCAAATTGAAGTGGTTATAGTTATTTTTGATGTTGTCTTTCCCTTTAACCTTTATGTTCTTATTAAGGTTTAGGTTTAGGTTTACCGACCTATTCTGATATAGAGTTGCAATTTTCTTATTCTGTCTGTCTATTTATCACCTTGCTCATAGCTTTGGAAAGCTCTGCCTTTTTGTTTCAGGTGGGAGGGCTCCTTTCAACATTTCTTGTAATGCAGGTCTAGTGGCATTGAACTCCCTCAGCTTTTGTTTTTCTGGGAAAGATTCTATTTCTGCTTCATATCTGAAGGATGACTTTGCTGAATAGAGGATTATTGGCTTATAGCTTTTGTCTTTCAAAATTTTGAATATATCATTCCACTCTCTCCCGGCCTGTGGAGTTTCTGCCAAGAAATCTGCTGATAGCCTGATGGATGTTCCTTTGTAAGTTATTTTATTCTTTCTTCCCCTCCTTAATATTCTTTCTTTGTCATTGACTTTTGACAGTTTCAATATAATATGCCTTGGAGAAGGTCTTTTCACATGGAGATAATTAGGAGTTCTAATAACTTCATCTACTTGTATATCTAGTTCCTTCCCCAGGTTTGGGAAGTTCTCAGCTATTATGTCTCTGAATAAGCTCTCTGTTCCTTTTTCACTATCTCCTTCTGGGATACCTATTATCCTTATTTTGCTCTTGCTAATTGAGTCAGATTTCTCTCATAGATTTTCTGCATTTTAAAAAAAATGTTAGTTCTCTCTCCTCTTTCACCTGAATCATTTCTAGGTTTCCATATTTGAGCTTACCAATTCCATCTTCCATATGGTCTGCTCTATTTTCAATGCTTTCTGTTTAATTTTTCATCTCATTAGTTGTGCTCTTTATCTCCAGAAGTTCTGTTTTTTTTTTTTTTTTTTTAGAGTTTCAATCTCTTTGGTGAAGTATTCCTTTTATTCATTAATTTTATTCCTGAGCTCAGTGAACTGTCTTTCTGAGTTTTCTTGTAACTCATTGAGTTTCTTCATCACAGCTATTTTGAATTCTCTGTCAGTTAGATTGTTATCTGTGACATCAAGTTTGGTTTCTGGAGAGTTGTCATTTTCTTTCTGTTCTGTTGTGTACTACAGTTGTTCATGGTATGTGATGAGTTGATCCTCTGCCAGTGCATTTGTGGTAGTAAACACCTCTTATTCGGATACAGCCTTGGATACTTTTGTTCTCAGCTGCTTCTGGTTGTATTTGAGAGCCTGCACATTCCAACCTCCACAGCCTCTGCTAGAGGCATCTTCAGTGTCCTCCTTGTGCTGTTTGTGCCTCTGAGTTTACTGGTGACTTGCTGCTAAGGATGTCACTGCTGTCTCAGGTGTTGCCTTTGGGGTCACAAATCTGTGAGCACTTCTGCTGCTTCTGGAGTTGCCTGGGTCTCCATAACCCCCCGGCTCTCCACAGTTGTTGTTGGTGCTACAGCCTCTGGTCTCTGATGCACACTGTTGCACTTTTTGAAACCTCAGGTCAGGGCACCCCACTCCTCTTGGGGAAATCCGTGTTTTGGATGCTGTATCCCCTGCTAGAAAGACCTGCACCATCACCAGGGAAGGGGGAAGGGGTTGGGTCTCAAGCAGCACTGTGGGTCCTGAAGCTAGAGGATGTGTGGGCTCCACCACTGCTGGGGAAGGTCATGGGCTGAGCTGAGAGTGCAGTGTTTGTCCCTGCAGACTCTGTTCACTGGCACACTGTGAGTATCCGCATTTTGTATCAGTTCCACTGGGGAGGGGGAGGCAGATGCTCTCCTACTTCCACTGCCTCCCAGAGGCCCAGTTCACACACTTCAGATGTATAGCTGCATGGATCTCCCATGCATTCAGTGTGCTGTGCAGGGAGTCCCTTATTGGTCAATGAATGTTGATTAGTTGTAACTTAGAGGAGACAGACAAAGAGAAAAACTCACTCTGCCATAATGTTGATATCCACTCTTTTTCAACCTTGTAATGAGCCCAGGATATTATTGGGCATGGAACGGCTGTTGCATGCCAGCTCACCTTCTCAAGTTTCTTTCATGATGATGACAAGTATCATACACCTAAAGTGAATTATTCTTTGATTGAATTATCCCGTGATTCACAATGATGATAGCCAATCAAAACTCCATTGCTTTATGTCAATAAAGTTAATGAGAGGGATATTTGCTCATTAGAAATTTTAATTGCCAAGCTGGATCAACTCTTGGGCCATGATTCTCAAAGAAATTTCCTATACAAGATAATCCTCATGCTGTCATAATATGACGATACCTCTTCTGAGAATGTACCTTCTAATTCAGACATATTTGAGGGTCACAGCTAACTGTTGCATCATGATATTTCCCACCATTTTGCTAGATAAAGACAGAAGTTCACTAAATGTACACCTATTGTTTGTATTAGTCAAGGTAGTCCAGAGTATAGAACCAATAATATATGTAAATACATAGAAAGATAGATAAATCTATATCAATCTATATCTATATCATATGTATATAAAGACATTTATTATAAGATATTGACACATATGACTATGGATACTGAGAAATCCCATGATCTGCTGTCTACAAGGTAGAGTACAAGGAAAGTCAATGGTGCAGTCCTAAGACCTCAGAATAAGAGAGCTGATGGTATAGACTGCAGCAAGTCAAAAGGCCTGAGAACCAAGAAAGCCCAGGGCAGGAGGAGATCCATGTCACAGATCAACCAGTCAGGCAGAGAGCAAATTCAACCTTCCTCTGCCTTTTTGTTCCACTCAAGCCCTCAGTGGATTAGATGATGCCCACCAGCCTAAGGGAGGACCAATCACTTTACCTAGTCTACTAATTTTGTTCTAATGTTTTTGGGAAACTCCCTCACAGACACAACCAGACATAATGTTTAACCAGATGTCTGGACATTACATTCCACGGCTGAGTCAAGTTGACACATAAAAAGAAACCATCACAAGTCCACTTGTCATGTGGCACCTATACACAATTCCTTAAACTATACTTAACTCCAAAGAAGACAATAGCAAGGTCATAAATCCATATAACATGATACAACGATGCTGTATACAACTGAAGATGCACTAAACCCTTCCACAGAGGAGGAGGTAAAACACTTGAATTATATTTACTCTTCTCTTGATACTTGTGAACTTAAATACTATGATGTAAAATTAACAATGCTTAATTACTCTGATATAAAGTCAACATATTTTATATTACATGATAAGAGAATAGAAGTGGAAATAAAATATTTGCTATGTATTAAGTATGCATACATAAATATACATATACACACAGAGACATATATATGTATATGTATATATATATGTACACACACACAAATGTATTTTACCAAACTGAGAAGTAAATAGTCATGGCAATTACAGTCCTCATTTCTGTAATGGGTCTTGTGGTTTTAGCTTCTATTTGTAACTAGCTCCTTCCAATATCCATTCCATATTCCCTTTGGCTTCAGCAAGCACCTCAGTTGGTCAGGTTTATTTACATGGTCATTTTTCTTTACTTTGATTCCTGAAGTATCTGGGCCATGAGAAGTCCTGCCTGGATTGGTTTGTCGAGGTTTCCATTCACCTTAATGACAAGGAATGGTATTACTAAGAGACTCTCCAAATGATCTAAATTTCAGACATTCTTGTCCTTACCTCTATTATGTAGGAGTAATCCAACTTCTCCTTAAAATCAGGATCAGTCACTCAAGCCAGCACAGTAACTTTCTTCTTTGCAGGATGATTCAGTACTATATATTGGATGGTGATCCAGAAAATGCACAGCCTCCTGGAGAACCTTGACTAGCCCTGGATGGCAATCCATCTAGGTGGTACTGTTGCTGAGTTTCAAAAGCCCATTATCACTCCATCAAACTACCTGTATCAGGAGGGTGGGGAAAATGGTAAGACAAGTGAATTCCATAAGAATGAGGCCTTTGCTGTACTTTATTTACTGGGAAGCCAGTTCCCCAATTAGAGGTAATGTTGTGTGTAATACCATGACAGTGGATAAAGAATTCTGAGAGTTCATGGACAGAGTTCTGACAGAAGCATTGCATGCAGGATTGGAAATCTATATCCAGATTAATGGTCTATTCTAGTAAGAACAACAACTGCCCCATCCATTAAATTGGAATCTGTCCAGTGTACTCAAACTGCCACCAGGTAGCTGGCTGATTACCCAATAATGGTGTCATATTGCGGACAGAGTGTAGGCCTCTCTTGCTGGCAGATTGGGCACTCAGCAATGGCCATAGCCAAGTCGATGATGATGAGTGGAATTTCATGTTGCTGAGCTGAGGAATAACCTCCATTCCTGCCACCAAAGCCCATTTTTTCATGAGCCCATTTGGTAATTACAGTGGTGGCTGTAGAAACAGGTTGAATGGTGGGGATAGAGTGGATTATCCTATCTACCTGGTTGTTAAAATCCTCCACTGCTGAGGTCACATGGTGAGCATTCACATGGAACACATTTTCTGCCCATTTAGAGGGATCTATCCACATACCTCTTCTGCAAATTTCCCTGTCATCAGTTTTCCAGTATTATTGCTTCAACCTCCCTGATCAAAGCCCATGAATCATTACAAAATCACATATCTGGCCATTTCTCCTTCTAGGCAAGTGAACAACCAGGTACACTGCTCAAAAGTTCTACCCAGTGGGAGGATTTTCCTTCACCACTGTCCTTCAGGGACGTCCCAGAGACTGGTAGTAGTGCTATAGTTGTCCACTTTCAAATGGTATCTATATAACATGCAGAACCATTGGTAAACCAGACCCAGGTCATCTATTCTTCTGTCTAAAGATTATAGAGAACCTCTGATGTGGTGACAAGTGCAGGCTGGGATAGAGAAGCCAGTGGGTCAGGCATGGGGACCATGGGCATTTGGGCCACTTCTTCATGTAACTTACGGGTGCCTTCAGGGCCTGTTCAGGCTAGGTCATGTATATACCACTTCCTTCTGTTGATGGTGTGGCTGTGGACTTCCAACTTCAGGGCTTGGTGAGTCAGGTAAAACCCAGTTCATGAAAGGCACCTCTGGCCCCCTGGAAAACTGGTGGCCTATGGTTAAGCATTCAGTCTCTACTAAGGTCTAGTAGCAGGGCAACAGCTGTTTCTCAAAACAGAGAGTAGTTACCCTCAGTGGATGGCAGGATTTGCTCCAAACCTAATGGTCTTCCCTGTGATTTACCTATAGAGGCCTGCCACAGGCTTCAAACAGTGTCCCCGTCTGTCACCGCCACTTCAAGCACCATTGTTTCTGCTGGATCATATGGCTCAAGTGGCAGAGCAGCTTGCACAGCAGCCTAGACGTTTTGCAAATCCTTCTCCTGTTTTGAGCTACACATAAAACTATCACCTTTTGTGAGCACTTGTTAAATGAGTCGGAGTATACACCCAAATTTGGACGATGTTGCCTCCAAAAACCACGGGGGCCACTAGGTGTTGTGCTTCTTTCTAGTTTCAGGAAGAGCCAGATGCAATAACTTGTCCGTCACCTCAGAAGGGGTTTCTCCACATGACTCACACAACTGGATCCCTAGAAATTTCACTGAGATCAATGGGCCCTGAATTTTTCCCTGGATTTATTTCTCACCTTCTGGAATGCACATGTCTACCAATAAGTCTACGGTAGTTCTATTCCTTGCTCACTATGTCCAATCAGCATAATGGATGAGTGTGATATCTTGTGAGAGGGAAGAAAGATCAAGAGCCTTGAGAAAATGTTTGCAAGTCATGTATCTGATGAAAGCCGTGTATCCAGGATATATGGAGAATTCCCAAAATTCAATAATAAGAAAATATATAACTCAATTTAAAAATGGACAAAAATACTTCACTAGATAAGATAAACAGGCGTGAAGGACACAAAAATATGCTCAATATAATTCATCATTGGGGAATGCAAATGAAGACCACAACGAGATATCATGACCCACCTATTAAAATGACTAAAATTGAAAAGATGCTCACACTGGAAGCAGCAATGCAGACCTTATACCCACAGGCAGGCAACAAAGTGAGTCAGGAGATGATTTCACAGAATTGAAAGGGGCAGTAAATTTAAGAAGTCTGCGACGTGTTGAAGCTATCTCTGCACATCACACCGCTTACTCCACCTGCCTGCTGAGTTTTCACAGTGACTTCTCTTTTAACTGTTTTGTTTCTTTCTCCTCTTTTTAAGCTTTCACTAACACATTGTAAGGACATAGGATAATTGACTAATGAGTCTAACCAAAAACATGCCCTTTGCTCTCCCTCTACCTGCCAATCAAGTCCCGAGTAGAGGTTAAACATTTTTCTACTCTTCAGATAGCAAACCAAAATATTACTATTTTCACATTATATCATTTTGATATTAATAATGTCATTATTTTCTTAATGAACGTTCCCCGTCAACTTCTCTGTTAATGTTTAATGGGAAATATGAACGCCTTAACACCATGTTCAAAATCTCTCAATATTTTTCCTTCAATTTGTGGTAAATCACAGAGACCCTGACCCCATGTGATCCCACCCATGCTGGCCTCCCTGGTCCCGTCTGGCTCCTCCTGCTTCCCTCTTGGCATGCCAGCTACATTTACCCTGGTGAGCTTCTCCAGCAACCTAGTTCTCTGATAATCTAGATACTCCAATGAAGAAGGCCCTGTGGATGGCAAATTCCCTGTGGGTCAACCAGGACTTCTCATACATGTTCAAATCAACAATGCCCAGAGGAACACCGTAGCTTTGTCCTAAAGGGAATCCTTGGGCACTATCAGGAGAACTTTAGTTCTTTACTCCTTTGTCTTCCAGCAAGAGCACACAGTGGTACAACTGGCAGGCATGTGTTCAGAGGAAATTAATATAAACCACATTTTGCTGAGCTTTGGCATGAAGCCTCCAGAATGAATCAGTGTGCAAGAGCTGTTACTTGTCATTGTCATTCCTGTGCTATTTTTTATTTTTCTACTTTAGAAAGCCTAACTGTGAAAGGATCTTTACAATTTCTTAACAGGTACTGGCAACAGAAAATGATTTCTATGATATTCATTATTTTCTTACAGAAAGTTAAAAATACTGTTAACTTATAATATCTTTGATTTGGTTTACAAGATACCAAAAAGCCAGTTGAAAATGGAGAACAAATAGTGAATAATCTGTATTATTTTACTACTCTGACAAAAATCTAGATAAGCAAAATAGCTCTAAGACTGAACTGTACTCTTTAACGATATTTAGTTATCTGGGTAGCGTAATTATAATGACTCCATCAGATACATTTGGGTAAACTAGGACGTTAAACAATTTAAAAGTTGGTTTAAAGATTCAGATCACAATGTTTCCTGCTTAAGAAATCTTTCTGAGGATTCTGTTCAAAATATTTATTCCATTTAATTAACCAAATCCTCGGATTAAATTCTTAAATCACTTAAATACTAACTGTCTTACTTTCCACAATTTCTGACAATGATTTGAGTATTTATATATATAAAATTTATACTATAATATAAATACATATATGTACAGAGAGAGGAAGAATGCACAAAATATTCCTCTATGCTGTTTCCAGCTTTATGACTGACTAAGTGTCCACACATTGAATTTGAGAATTTTTGATTATTTACTGATTTGGGATTGTGTGGAGGGAAGCCCATTCCAAATAAAATACATTTAACAACCACAATTATTGGCATTGATTTTTTATATTGACTGAATTAGGTTCCAGTCTTTGGCTCAATTATCCTGCTAATAAAACTGGTGGAGAGGAAGGTGCTCTGAAGTACAACCAACAGGATTTCTAGAGAGAGACAGTTCTTATGACAGTAATAACAAGGATGAAGCAACTTTCAATATGGAAAGAACTTTCAGGAACTGCTAGTATATTTATGAACAATACAAAGTTTCTAAGGTAAAATTTAAAATGAAAATCTGTTTCATACACAAATTTTGTAGGAAAATAACTTGGAATTTTGACAAAAAAAAAAAAAAAAAAGAAAGGATTCCCAGTGTTGACAACTTTTAAGGAAAAACAGGGTTAAGACAAATGTTGACCACAACCTCTGAGCCTCTCCTCTCTTCCCCGCAGCCTTTCAGTGACTTCCTCTCTCCCTCTTCCTGGTCTTTCCTACACTGACCATCTCTGTCTCTGTTATTTTCTCCTTCTCTTCCTGACTCTTGTTTTCTTTTCACCCACCAAATTTCCATTCCACTTCTTTCCCCTCCATCCTCTCAATGCCTCCTTTGAAAACTTTCATGACATTGTTCTACAGGAGGAAAATCCAGATCTGTCTATGGGCAGTGGACAGGCACCAACTGTTGTCCACATCTTGGAGAACTCTATTCATTCTCCGCCTGCACTGCCCCTTGTTTCCCATTCACTTCTCATTATTCTCTGACCTCAACTCCACCACAAAATGGAAACTGCTCTCACTAAACACACTAAAATCTCTTAATTCCTACGCTCAGTGATCTCAGGCCACTCCTTATCCTGCCAGAGCATTTATTTCACTTTTGGCACTACACTTTACTTTGTCATCCTTGAATGTTTTCCTCTCTTTGTATCCACAACACTCAAGTATCCAATTCTTCCTGTTTTCTGACCACTCTGTTTACATCCTTTTCTCTCTCTCCTTTGTCTCTTTTCGTATGAGTCAGAGTTCTTGGTTGCAAGAGGAAATGTGTTCACTGAATGGAAATTGGCTCTAACGTAGAAATGCTAGGGAAGTTGGAGAAATCCACTGGAGAAATGAGCAGACACACTAAGAAATAAGGCAGCCAGTCAACAGCCAAATCATGTCCCAACTCTAGCTCAATAAGAACTGCTGTCATTGCTGCTGCACTTGGAATGACACAGCTCACACTGACAATGCCATTGTTGTGGGTGCAGGATGCATTTTCTGGGGTCTTAATATTGCTCCCTTGGTTGTCTTTGGAACGTAAATTCTCTTTGTCCACGTTGGACCACTTGTGTCCCTCTCCCCATGTTCCAAATCCAGTGTAGCTGGGTTTGAGTGCCTAATCCTAGCTCAAGTTCCTTATTCTAGGTGCAAGGGGGATGGGAAAATCAGCTCTAGAACTTGTGGCTTCTAGCATGGTTTACACCTTTTTTCTGCTGCCAAAACTCATGTGGTAGAAAGAAGGTCAGAAGTTATCCATCTAATAAGCATGTCTATCCATTTTGTTATCTCTTTAATATAATTTCCTTAAGTTTCTATCCATGCCCTCCTTCTTTTTACCATATGCTCCCTCTCCAATGAATAGGAATCCTTAACCATGGTTTCAGCCACCCCAAATGACCCCAAGTCATTATTTCTATTAATCTCTAGCAGATTCACACTACTAAGTACATCTCACCTGGATGTTCAGAGGATGCTCCCACCACAAACTGGCCACTGCACCTGAGTTCTCAATATCAATTTTTGATGACCATCTACCCAGTCACCAAATGACTTTTCTCTCCTTCACTAATCACCCCTTCACGTTTAATATGTCACCATGTCCTAGTGACTCTACATTCTGATTTATTATCTATCTCTTTGTCATCTTCATCACTACCAATGTGATATCACTCATGGACTGTGAAATGCGCAAGCATTTTAATCAACTGGGGATCATTTTAAAAATGCATATTATTAGACTCCATACTCAACCTACCAAATCGATTTCTACAGTAATATCTCAGAAAATATATTTTGCACAAAAAAGCTCCACCAGAGAATTCTGATGTGTAATCTGCTTTAGGTCCTTAGATAATATAACACCTTCCTAACAGTGTCCCTGACACCAGGTTCTCCTCTCTGAAGCCTATGTTATATAATCAAATTTTTATTTAAAAAATATCTGCTGATGCCCCATCTTGTCTTAAAATTTTTCAGTGCTTGACTATTGCTTGAAGGATACATTTCAAGATTCTTTACATAGATTTCAATTCATTTTATAATACAGGGCTTGTCTAATATCCTTACTTTTCATGCTGCATCCATGTCCTACACACAGATTTCCCTACTTCATTCAGTAATTTCCCCCATAAATATGCTCATGTTCAGAATGTCTTCCTTCTCTTCTAAATCTGTTCATTCCAGCACATATTTTGAGATAATTGAATTCTTCAAAATAACAATTCCTCCAAATAGTTTCCATGTACTATAGTAACAGTAAATAAAATTAAGGGCATTCAGGCTAGTGCAGTGTTTTATTTCAATTATGTTCACCACATTTTCTTTTTAAATCCTTCATGAGTTTTCTTTTTAACTGACTGCATTTCATTTCAGGGGCCATCTATTGAGGACATGGAAAGTAAAAATGCAACATTGCTGACAGAGTTTATTCTCACAGGACTTACATATCAACCACAGTGGTAAATTCCCCCATTCCTGGTCTTCCTGGTTGTGTATTTCATCACCATTGGGGGTAACCTAGTTCTGATTGCTCCCATAAGGAATGATCCTCACCTTCACATCCCCATGTACTTATTCATTGGGAGTTTGGTTTTTGTAGATATTTGGTTACCATCCACTGTGACCCCCAGGGTGCTGGTTAACTTCCTAGCCAAGAGTAAGACAGTTCTCTCTGAACGTATGATACAATTTTTTTCCTTTGTATTCAGTGCAACCACAGAATACTTTCTTTTGGCAGCAATGGCATTTGATCACTATGTGACCATATACAACCCTTTACCTTATCCACTGATTATGACCAATAGACTATGCAACTGACTGTCTCATCATTTGTAGGTGGTCTTCTACGTTCCACATTTTATTTACTTTTATATCCAGATTAACCTTCTGTAATTATAAATAATACATCACTTTTATTTTGACATCATGCCATTGTTTAGGATTTCCTGTACTGATCCTTTGATTAATATTCTGATGGTTTTCATTTTCTCTGGGTTAATACAGGTGTTCACCATTCTTACTCTTCTTGTCTCTTACACACTTGTTCTCTTTTCAATATTTAAAAGGAAGTCTGTACGAGGCATCAGGAAAGCCTTCTCCACCTGTGGAGCCCATCTCTTATCTGTTTTTTTATACTATGGCCCTCTTCTCTTCATGTATGTGCACCCTGGATCTGCACAGGGAGGTGACCAAGATATGATGGACTCTCTATTTCACACTGTCATCATTCCTTTGTTAACTCCAATTATCTACAGCCTGAGAATAAGAAAGTCATAGATTCACTGGCAAAAATGTTAAAGAGAAATGTTTATATCTCATACTAATATCTGTTCTCTTTTCACTAAAACAGTCACAAAATTGTGCAGATTAGATGCGACTCTGGTTAGTGTACAAAGTTTGTTGCAGTTTTAACTGTTTTATTATTTTAATGATGTAAGGTGTTAGGACTTAATAAACTCCTTAAAATATGTGTATATCTTATTCAAAAACACACAGGGAATTTATATCAACTGTTCATATCATACTCTAACAACTAAAGCAGAAAACATTGTACATTCTTGTGTATTCAATGAAAACATTGTACATGCTTGTGTATTCTTTGATGTGGCTTTATAAATGCATTTATTAAGCATTTGTTAAGTGCTAAAATAATGCACTGTGCAGCCTGGAGACTCACATCACATTTAACTCCACGTGGAGGTAGGTCTGTGTTTGAGCGAACATAGGCTAATCCCAGGAATTCTGCTAGCCATCAAAGGTCTTTCATTCCACTTTATTTGGGACATGGTGAACTTCACTTCTTGTGGCGATTCAACTCTCACATCACAGAGAAATAAACAGATTTGGTAAGCAATGAGGAAAACATGAGAAATGAGTTAAGACAGAGAAGACAGTGTCAAACATGATGAGGCAGCTCTTAACTGAGGTGCTTCTGTGAGGAGCTAGAAGTGAATCACCTCTTACTAGCTATAACGCCTTCCAAGGCCCTTTGTAGTTGTATTTGTATGTTGTTGGGTAACCTGAAAAGCTTCACTAATTCAGAAAGCTAAAAGACTAGATCGAAGAACTAAGTTGAGATGGGCATAGAGAAAAGTTTCCCAATAGAAAGGAAATTGTCTCAATCTGCCTAGAGTTAAAAAAATTGAAGCTAGTAATATAAAGAAATCAGTAATACGTAAAGGTATTGGAATGTGTTGTTGACAAGGGAGAGGCTTTAAATGCATGTTACCAAAGTTCACATGATATTGATATGATATGATGTCATAGTGCCCAGTGAGTGTCTGGGGAAGACATGAAAATGAGCCAGAGTTTGCGTGTTTTGTGCCATAAAACTCCTTGAAAGGCATCTTTCCTCACATCACATACTATGTATGTATAATAAGGGACCCATCTTCAGTTCCATATCCGACATTCTTCTTTCAATACTGTGTCCGTACAGATCGTACTGATACCACTGAGGCCCTCATTCTCAAAACTACCTGCCTCTGTGTTTTGTACAACCGTAGTAACTTATCCCTATCATCCACTGATATTTTCTTACTTTCCAAATATAGCTGCTAGATTAATCTTCACAAACAGGACTCTGATTAAAATCTATCCCTCTTCAATAACTTTTAATGGATCGTCACTGCTGCCAGATAATACTCATATAGTACATGTATCTAGCAATATATGTACATAGGTATATGATTATTTCTTCATGTGTATGTCAAGATTATATTATATATAAATACAAGTACTATATATACACATATATGTATTTATATATATACAGTCATACATCAGTTAAGGATGAGGATACCTTGTGAGAAATGTCATATGAGGCAATTTTATTGTTGTACAAACATCATAGAGTATACTCACACAAGCTAGATGGTATAGCCTACTACATACCTAGACTACATGGTACTAATCTTATAGGACCACCATCATATATGCAATCCGTTGTTGGCTGAAACATGGTTAATTGGTGCATGACTACATCTATTTGAAGAGATTGTATGATATATAAATACATTTATTTATTTATTTATTTATACTTCACCCTGTGCTTGTTCACTCTGGCATTATTTGAGGTTCTTTCAAATAAAACCTTGGTTTATGTCTGAAGTCTTTTCCTCTGCAGTTAACCTAATGGACTCTGTTATATCGCAATTAAGTACCGAAAGCCTTCTGGACAAACCTCACTCTCTCAGTTTCCAGCTTTTGCTCATAGAAATCTCTCCCCACTCCACTGCCCCATCTTCATTGAAACAGCATCACTTCTTCAAGGTCTCTCTCAATTGTTACAACTTCCCTGATGCATTTCCAGGTTACTTCTAAGAAGATAGGAGTGTTCACTCATTTCAAACTTTTGGCAGTTTATTTATTCCTCTTAGGCCACACTTGGTCTTCTGTAATACTTATTTCAGGACTACAAGCTCTTTTAGATTACACTTTAGAAGTCTTTCTGTCATTTGTAGTAGGAAGCCCAGTGGCTTACACACATGAGGTCCTAACTAAGTATTTGTGAAATACTTGTAAAATTAAATTAATCTGACAGCACAAATACATAGAATGCAGTAAGAGTGCATCACTCTTTTTTCAATCTTGTAATGAGCTTGGGAGATTACTGGGTGTGGAACGGCTGCTGCATGCCACCTCACCTTCTTAAGTTTCTTTCACGACAATCACAGGTATCATACACCTAAAGTGAATTATTCTTGATCTTCTTATCAGTAGAATTGGCTTCGGGAATAGAGTATGACAAGATACCAGGGAGAATCCACTTAATTAGAAGTTTTTTTTAAAGATATAAAACATATTGGTATTTAAAACAAGTATCATGACCCTATACTCCTGGAGGTCCGGGTCAGAAGGTGAGACCTGGACATCTGCCTTCTTTTTGATCCTCTGAGGGGTCCCCCCAAACTCCAGGAAAGGGAGTGGATTGATCACATTTCAGTTGCTTTTCCTGTTTCTCCCTAAAGAATGATCGTTACTTCATATGTCTGTAGTTTGCTGATTGTTATTGCTGTACAATATTTCCATTGTTCAGATGTTTTCTTGTCAGTAATTTATATTTTTGCTTTCTCATACATTGTTATGACCCAAAGATTAATTGAAAATATAAACAAGTAGGTGTATAAATCTTCTGCCATCATAAAGAACTTTTTCCTAGTGGATTTTTAAGGAAAAATCCTTTTTAAAGGAAAACACACTATGAAACTACATCTGTATTGTTTAATGGTTAGTTAGGTGTAAGGGATGATATCACCCACTTGCCTGGAATACTAGAAATGTTGGGTTAAACCAGCGCATGGAACAGTAATAAAATAATAAAAGCACTCTCTAGTATGAAAGAGCATTCATTTTCTTAACCTGGAGATTTGTAGGAATTCATAGTTCCTCTCTATATAATCACATACAATTTTTCTGATCACCTTACACTACCTACTGCTGTTGAGATGATTGACAATAAAATTATCCTAGATTCTGTTCAAAGAAATAACATAATTAGGGTTAGGGAAAAAGAAACAAACACCAGTCAAAACTAGAACTGTATATCTAAAGTCTCGTTTGTTGACTGTCCATGGCAAAATCTTATTGAGAGGGTGTATTGGGAATGTGTCAAAAACCTCTCTGGCATAGGCTTTCTTTTTTGTTGTTCTTTTGAAACAATGGTTCTCAAACTTTAGTGGGCATCAGAATGACCTGGAGAGCTTATGAAAACACAGACTGATGGGCATCATCACTGGAGTTTCTTATCTAGCAATGTTACTGCTGTAGGTTTGGGACCACATATAGGGAACTACTGTTCTGAAGCACATATTGGGTCCTCCAAAAATTCATATGTTGAAACACTAACCCCAAATGTGGTGGGTTTTGGAGTGAGGTCTTTGGGAGGTAACTAGGGTTAGATTAGGTCATAAGAGTGGGGACTTCATGATGGGATTAGTGCTTTATAAGAAGAAAAAGAGACAAGAGAGCTCTCCCTCTCTACGTGAGTACTCACCCAGGAAAGGCCATGTGACCCCAGGGAGAAGGCAGCTGTCTACTAGCCAGGAAGCAAGCTCTCACCATGTACACTATCTGGTGGCATCTTGATCTTCAACTTCCTATCATCCAGAAATGTAGGAAACAAATGTCTGTGGTACAAGCCACCCAGTCTATGACATTTTGTTATAGCAACTTGAGCTAAGATAAACCCTGATTTAAAATAATTAGTGAAGCAAAATTGTTATAATATGAAGATATTTAGGGACCAGACATGATGGAGTTTCTCATATCCTTTATTCCTTATTTAAACAGCACTATGAAAATATTCTAAACGTTTCCACCTTCTGGTTATCCTTTCCTCCCAGTTTTACACAGCAGGAGGCACCTAGGGCAACTGTTTCAAAGCATGAAATATTGTGGACTTTCTCATAACTTTTTCTTGGGAACCATGATTGACAGTGATGATAGCCAATCAAAACCGTACTGTCTCATTTCAATAAGGTTAATGGGAGGCATTGCTGCTCCTTTCAAACAAAATTAATTATCAAGCTGGGTCAACTTTTGGAAAATCATTCTCAAAGAAATTTCATATCCAAGATGTTCCTTGTGCTGTAATTGTGACATATTCATCTCTTCTGAGAAGGCACCTTTCAAATGAAACATATTTAGTGCACTAGCTAACTGTCACATCATGATAGTGCCTTCATATTGCAATACGAAGCAAGCAGTTCACTAAATGTACAGTGAGTTTTTGCATTAGTCAGTGCTGTCCAGAGTAACAGAACTAATAGGATACATAGAGAGAAGAGTATCTGTATCTACATCAAGTATAGATATAGAAAAATCTATCTATATCTATATCAAGACATTTATCATAAGACATAGGCTCACATGATTATGGAGGCTGAGAAGTTCCATGATCTGCCCTCTGCAAACTGGAGACCCAGGACAGCAGGTGTCTTAGTTCAAAGGCCTGAGACAGGGGAGCCGATGGTACAGACTCCAGTCTGAGTCTGAAGTCCTGAGAACCAGGATTACCAAGGGCAGGAGCAGATCCATGTCAACCAGTCAAACAGAGACTGAACTCAAGCTTTCTGTGCCTTTTTGTTCCAATCAGGCCCTTAACAGATTAGATGATACCTACCAACATTAGGGAGGGCCATCTGCTTTACTCAGTCCATCTATTCAATATCTATGACTTCTGGAAAACCCCTTACAGACACACTCAGAAATAATGTTAAACCAGATACCTGGACATCCCATGGCCCTTTGAAGGTCATCCATAAAATTAACCATCATAAATCCACCACTTGTCAAGTTGGCATCCGCCAAAATTCCTTAAACCATGCTTACTCTCCAAATAAAGACAAGAGCAAGGTCATAATTCCAACTAACATGTTACAACTATGCTGCACACAACTGAAAATGCTCCATACTCTTCCCCAGAAGGAGTGGTAAAAATTTTGAGTGATATTTACTCTTCTCCTTGATATCTGGTAACGTAAATACTATGATGTCAAATTAACAATACTTAAATGCTATGATAAAACTCAATACATTTTATGTTGCATGATAAGGATATAAAAGTGGGAAGAAAACGAATATATTTTCTGTACACACATATACACACAAATGTATTCATGTGAAACTAAGGAGGTAATTCTCATAGCAATTACAGTCCTCATTTTTATAACTGGTCACATGGCTGTAGGAGGTATTTTTAACTACCTTCTTCCACTACCCATTCCATATTCCCTTTGCCTTCAGCAAGCCCCAGTTGGTCATTGTTTTTTTCCTGGTGGGGTGACTGAAATCTTCATTCCTGAAGAATCTAGGCCATTAAAACTCCTGTCTGAAATCGTTTGTTGAAGTTCTCCTTTGACCTTAATCACAGGGCAATGGTTATCCTAAGAGACTCCCTAAAGGATCTCCTGTATTCAAGACATACTCTTCCTAACCTCCATTGTGGACTAGTAATCCAATTTCCCCTTAGGGAAAGGATCAATCATCCCAGCCATACAGTAATTCCCTTTGTTGGTGATTCAAATGAATGTAGAGTCAAAAAGAACTGAATGGCCATCTAAACTTCAAGCTCAATGGAATCATTGCTGTCTCTCCTCATTGCTTACCCGCTTTGGAAGTAAGACCTCAAGACCAGCAGAGTATAAGCTCATGGGAACAGGAGGCAAACATTTTGTTAGTGGGTCACTAGGGGTGACAGTGATTGGTGCCACTCCCATTTTCACCCCTTGATTCCTGGACTTGTGAATCCTGGCAATGGGAGAAACAGTTCCATATATTGAAAGCTGATTCAGAAATATGCATCCTCTGGTGAAACTCATTCTAGCCTCTAACTCATTGCCATCTAGTCAGTGCTACAACTGAGCCTTCAAGAAACCCATTCCATGGTTCTATCTCACCAGCCACTTCAGAATGTGGGGAACATGGTATGACCAGTGAGTTCCATGAGCACGGGCCCACTGCCACACTTCTTTTGCTGTGAAGTTGTAACACAGGCCCTCAAGGACAGGTTCAACTGACCCCATCTTATCAACACAGAAATTGAGTGGTTTTTCAGCAACTGAGACCTCTTGTCCAGTTCAGGCCAGATAAGACCACCAACCCATCAACTGGGCCTGAACAAATGACCGGCAAGTGACCTTTTTGACATCAAAGGGCTGAAAATTCCACTGTCAGATCATGCTAACACCACTGTTTTGTGAACATGGTGAATGATCTTCGTCCTATGAAGAGCCATGAAGCTTGACTATGCTTGTGCAGATCATCAATTACCTCAATTCTTCTTACCTCCAATCATCTATCTCCACACGTCAGACCATCCTGCCCTTCATCCCATAAATTTTGCCCCAAGCCCTGGATCAGGGAGACAGATCTGACGGCATATGTCCCCATCTCCTTGCAGATGGATCTAGTAATAAAGCTGTTTTCTTTTCCCAAATGCCGATGTCATAATAATTGGCTTTTTTATGTGCATCAGGTAAGAGAACCCCAATTTTGAGTGGTAATAAAGTGAATTCTTTGATCAGAATCAATGCAGTGTGGAATAATATGATAGTGGATGAGGAATTCAGTAAGACCAAGGATGTGGTCATTTTGGCAGAAGCATTGCCTACAGGGAAGGCAAATCTGTATCCAGAATAAGTATCTATTCCAGTAAGGACAAAACACTTTCCCTTCCATTACGTTGGAAAATGTCCAATGTAATCAACCTGCCACAGGTAGGTTGCTGGCCACCCCAATGAATGATGTCATATTGGGGTCTCAGTGTTGGTCTCTGCTGCTAGCAGATTGAGCACACAGCAAGGGTCATAGCCAAGGTGGCCATGGTGAGTTGAAGCACATGTTACTGAGCCCATGCATAACCTCCATCCCTGCCACCATGGCCACTTTGTTTATTTGCTCATTTTGTGATGACAGGGGTGGCTGGAGGATGAGGTTGACTGGTCTCCATAGAATGGGCCATCCTATCCACTTGATTATTAAAATCCTCCCCTGCTAAGGTCCCCTTTGGTGAGCATTCCTATGGGACACAAATAACTTCATGTTTTTGCCCATTCAGAGAGTTTTCACAGTGACTTCTATTTTACCTACTCTCATGAGTCACTTAACAAGTGAAATAAGTTTTCAGAAATATGTTCTTAGACAATTTTGTTGTGCAAACAACAGAGTGTACTTACACAAACCTAGATGGTATGGCCGACTACACATTTAGGCTATATGGTACTAATCAAATAGGACCACCGTCCTATATGTGGTCTGTCATTGATCAACATATCATTACGCAGCACATAATTGTATTTTTTCCTCTGCTGTTTAGAGTTTCACTAGCATAATAATGATGTAGCGTAATTGATTGAGTCTATCAAAAAATATGCCCTTTGCTTTCCCATAGCTGCCAATCAAGTTGCAAGTAGATGATAAACATTTTGTTGCTCTTCAGATATCAAATAAAAATATTACTATTTTCACATTGTGCTATTTTGACATAAGTAATGTCATTATTTTTCTGAATGAACGTTCGTTGTCAACTTCCCTGTTAATGCTTAAAGGCAAATCTGAACACCTTAGCACCATGTTCAATAAACGTCAATAGTTTTGTTTAATTTGGGATAAAGACCTAGCCTCCAGCCTCCACGTGATTTCACCCAGGATGGCCTCCCTGACCCCATATGGGTCCCCGTGCTCTTCTCTTGGCATGCCAGTTATATTTACCATGTTGAGCTTCTCTAGTGATCTAGCTCTCTGATAATCCAGGCCCTCCAACGAAGAAGGCCCTGTAGATGGCAATATTCACAGGCTTCACCTGGTTGAAAATGAAGATCCTCGAACCAACCATGATCTCTGAAACAAAATCTGCATTTTCACAAGATCTCCAGGAGATTCACCGGCATTAAAGTTTGGGATGATCTGATATAGGCCTCTTCCCACTGCAGTCCTTTGTTCTGTTTTCCTTTGCTCCTCCCTGATGTTTGCCCAGAAAGATTTCTCATCAGATTTCAGCTTAAAGTAGGGAGTTAGGTCCAGGTCTGAATGTGAGCTGCAGTTTGCATGAGGAGGACAACCTTCTTGGGGTTGGTTCCTGAAGGGAATCTAGAACTCTGGCCTCATTAAAATCATGTATGATTAGCTCAGACAAAACCATACTAATCAAAGTACTCAGAGCCTCAAAATTTATTGATAAACTGGAGTTTGCATAAACACGTCAGAAGTGTCATCTGTGGTGGAAAGTAGTGGCATAAAGAGCAATTTCAAGTGTTAAAACTGACACTGTCTACAGTGACTCGATGTTCATGATTTCAGAGTCTGTACCTCCCTCTGGGATGATCTGGACTTCTCACACATGTTCAGATTTACAATACCCAGAAGAAAAGCATAGTTTTATACTAAAGGGAATCTTTGGGTGCTCTCAAGGGAATTTTAGTTCTTCACCCCGTCCTCCTCTGGCAAAAGAACAGTGTTGTATAATTGGTTGACTCTAATGTTCAAAGCAAATTAAAATAAACAACATTTTCCTGAGCTTGGGAAGTGAAGCCTCCAAAATGAATCAGGGTGTAAAGAGCTGCTCCCTATGTTATTGTCATTCCTGTGCTACCGTTTATTTTGCTACTTTAGAAAGCCTAACGCTTTGAAAGGATCTCCACAATTTCTTACAAGAGCTGGGTAAGAGAAAAATTAATTCTATAACTTTCAGTATTCTTCATGTAAAATAGTCAAAATACTGTATAATTTATAATAAAATTATATCGATTTACTAGATGCCAAATAGGAGGTGAAAATGTAAAACAGTTTGTGAATTATCTGTGTATCTTATTTTTGTGACTAATCTGGAAAAGCAAAATATCTGTAAGACTGAATTTTTCCTGTTAATGATTTATTGTCTTTATAACATAACTATAATGACTTCATAAGATAAGTTTTGGAGAACTGGAATGTTAAAAAATTTAAACTGGATTTAAATATCAGGTCATATGTTTCCTACATAAGAAATCATTCTGGTTATTCTGATTAAAAGATCCATTTTTTAAAATTAATTACATTCTCTGACTGATTTTCAAAGTCACTTAACATATTAGCTCCTCAATCCGTTTACCCACTTCTGACAATAATTTCACTGAGTATTTTAAATACATATACAGAAGGAAATAGACAGAAAATGTCCCTCTACTGCTCATTCCACTTTATGACTTAATAAGTACCCACACATATATTGAATTTGAGAAATTTGATTATTCACTGATTTGGGATTACATGGAAGGTAGCCCACTACAAATAAAGATACCTTTAACAACTGAAATTATTTATATTGCCTGAACTAACTTCCAGTCTTTGGCTCAATTTTAATCGACTAAAAAAACTAGTGGAGGGGCCACCCGGTGGCGCAGCGGTTTAGTCCGCGCTTGGCAGCCCGGGGTTCGCGAGTTCGGATCCCGGGCGCCCGCCGACGCACTGCCTGTCAGCCACGCCGTGGCAGCGTCCCATATAAAGTGGAGGAAGATGGGCACGATGTTAGCCCAGGGCCAGTCTTCCTCAGCAAAAAGAGGAGGATTGGCGACGGATGTTAGCTCAGGGCTGGTCTTCCCCACCAAAAAAGAAAAAAACTAGTGGAGAAGAAAGTGCTGTCAAGTAAAACCAGCAGGATTTCTAAGGAAAGACTTCTAATGACAGTAATAACAAAGATAAAGCAACTTTTAAATATGGAAAGAACTTTCAAGCACTGCTAGTGTATTTATTAACAGTACAAAGTTTCTAAGGTAAAATTTAACATGAAAATCTCTTCCTAACACAAATTCCATTGGAAAATAAACTTGGAATTTTGGCTAAAAGAAAAAAAAGGATACCTAATGTTGACAGCTTATGAAAACCAGGGTTAGGACAATCATTCACCCCAACTTCTGAGCCTCCTCTTCCTTCCCCTCAGCCTTTCTCGGATGCCTGCACTGTCTTCACTGGCTTGTCTTTCCCACACTCATCCATCCATGTCTCTGTCACTCTTCCTATTTCTCCCTCTCCTTTTCTTTTTTACCAACCCAAATTACCCCTTTCCACTTTTACTGTCCCCTTTCTCTTTTTGATGGCTTCCTCTCCTCTCCTCTCTTTTGAAAACTTGTATTAAGATGCTCTACAGGAAAAAAAAGAAAATTACTTTTGTCTATGGGCAGTGGACACATGCCAACAGTTCTCCACATTTCCTGGAGAACTTGAAAACATCCCCCTCATGTTGGGCATCATGTTTCCCATTCGCTTCTCATTTTCTCTGACCTCAACTCCATCATAAAATGGAAACTGCTGTCACTAAAGACACTAAAATCTCTTCTTTCCCACATTCACTGATCTTGTTCACTCCTTGTTCTACCACAGCACTCATTTGGGCAATCAGCACTGTACTTCATTATGTCCTTGAGCATTTTTCCTAAGTCCACAACACTTAGCTGTCCAGTCTCCCTCCTGCTTCTCTGGTCACTCTGCTCAGTATCCTTTTCTGGTCTGTCCCTTATCTCCCTTTGGTTGGAGCCAGGGCACTTGGTTGCTACAGGAAATTGGCTCTAACACAGAAATTTCAGGGAGATTGGAGGAATCAGTTGAAAAATGAGTAGGAACAGAAGGAAGCGATACAGTCAGTCAACAGCCAAAGTGAATTCCCCACACTAGCTGGATAGGAGCTGCTGTCACCACTGCTGATCTCTGGAAGGCACAGCTCACGTTGACAATGCTCTTAGTGTGGATGCAGGATGCACTTGCTGGGTCTTGATGTTGCTTCCTTGGCTGACTTTGCAACCAAAATTCCCCTTTTTTCCCCTGTCCCTTTGTCTCCTGTCTCCATATTCCAGACTCAGAGTAAATGAGTTTGACTGGTCCAATCTAGATCAAGTCCCTCGCTCTAAGTGCAAGGGGGATGGGAAAGTGAGTTTCCAGCTCTTTGACTTCTGGAGTGAGTGGTGGTCTTTGCCTGATACCAAGACTCATTTGGCAGGAAAGAGGATCAGTTTTCGCCTATCTAAAAATGACATGTATCCAATTTATAATCTCTTTAATATAACTTCCTCAAGTTTCTTTCCAGGTCCTTCTTCTCTATTTTATGCACGTTATCCAACGGATATGTCATCCATAAGTTACTATGGATTCAGCTACCCCAGTGACTCCTAAGTCATTTTGCTATTAAGCTCTAATGGCCTCACACTACTAACCACATCTCACCTGGATGTTCAGAGGGTGCTCTCTCCACAAACTGCCCGTTAATCAGAGTTCTCAAACTCAATTTTTGATGACCATCTACCAGGCACCAAGTGTCTCCTCTACATTCACTGACCATCCCTTTCACATTTAATATGTCACTGAGTCCTAGTGATACCACATTCTGATTTATTTTGGTCTATCTCTTTGTCCTCATCACTCCCAGTATCATATCATACATGGACTAAGAACTGTTCATGCATTTGAATCAAGGGAGGGAAATTTTGAAATACAGATCTTTAGACTGCCTTCTTGTCCAACTGGTTCAATTTCTACAGTGATATCTCACCATTTATTTTGTAGAAAAAGTTCTCCAGACAATTCTGATGTGTAATCTGGTTTGGGAACCACTGGACAAGAGTAACATCTTCCTAATTAGTATCCTTGATGCTAGTTTCCCCTCCCTGCAGAGTATTTTCTACACTATCAAATATTTAATTTAAAGACTATATTACCATGCCACTCCTTGTCTTAAAAGTTTTCAATGCTTGCCTATTGCCTGAGGAATAAAGTTCAAGATCATTCACATGGCCTTCAATTTATTATATAATAATTCAGACTTCATTTCCCTAGACCATCACCCATGTCCCAGACACAGAATTTCCCTAACACACTCAAATGCCCCCATAAATTTAGCTCATGTTTAAAATGTCCTTCCTTTTTTTCTCAATCTATTGATATTTGACATTTTTTGAACTGAAATAATTGCATTTTCCATTCCACCAACTCCCCAAATTAGTGTCAATGTATTATAGTAGTAGTAAATACAATTAAGGGCATTCTGATTAGTGTATGATTTTATTTCGACTACTTTCCCTCAAATTTCTTTTTATAAAATCTTAATGAATGTTCTTGTAAATTTACTGCATTTCATTTCAGGGGCCATCCATAATGACATGGATACTAAAAATGCAACATTGCTGACAAAGTTTGTTCTCACAGGACTTACATATCAACAGGAGTGGCAAATTCCCCTGTTTCTGGTGTTCTCGGGGATATACTTCATCACCATTGTGGGAAACCTTGGACTAATTGTGCTCATCTTCAATGATCCTCACCTTCACATTCCCATGTACTTATTCCTTGGGAGTTTAGCCTTCATGGATGCTTGGATATCATCCACAGTGACTCCCAAGATGCTGGTCAACTTCTTTGCCAAGAGTAAGATGATCTCTCTCTCTGAATGCATGTTACAGTTTTTTTCCTTGGCATTCAGTGCAACCACAGAATGTTTTCTTTTGGCAGCAATGGCATATGATCGTTATGTGGCCATATGCAAACCTTTACTTTATCCAGTGATTATGACCAATAGACTATGCATCCGAATGTTAGTCTCATTATTTGTAGGTGGCCTTATTCATTCTGCATTTCATATACTTTTTTTATTTAGATTAACTTTCTGTAATTCTAATGTAATACATCACTTTTACTGTGACATCATGCCATTGTTTAAGATTTCCTGTGCTGACCCTTCAATTAATGTTCTGATGGTTTTTATTTCCTCCGGGACTATACAGGTGTTCACCATCCTGACTGTTCTTGTCTCTTATACACTTGTTCTCTTTACAGTCTTCAAAAGGAAGTCCCTACAAGGCATCAGGAAAGCCTTCTCCACCTGTGGAGCCCATCTCTTATCTGTCTCTTTATACTATGGCCCTCTTCTCTGCATGTATGTGCGCCCTGGATCTGCACAGGGAGATGACCAAGATATGATGGACTCTCTGTTTTACACTGTCATCATTCCTTTGTTAAATCCAATTATCTACAGCCTGAGAAATAAGAAAGTCTTACATTCTCTAAGAAAATTGTTAGAAAGAAATATTTAGATCTCATACTAATATCTGTTGTCTTTTTATTAAAACTGTCACACAATTGTGCAAATTAGGTGTGCCTCTGTTTTGGTTAGTGTGCTAAGATTTTGCAGTTATAATCCCCCCAATGTTTGGGGGGCTTTTTTGGCTTTTTCTTTTTGAGGAAGGTTGGCCCTGAGCTAACATCTGCTGCCAATCTTCCTCCTTTCTTTCTTTTTTCTTCCCAAAGCCCCAGTAGATATTCATATCTCACAGTTGTGCATCCTTCTAGTTTCTCTATGTGGGACGCTGCCTCAGCATGGTTTGATAAGCAGTATGTCTCTCCGTGCCTAGGATCTGAACCAGCAAACCCCAGGCCCCTGAAGCAGAGTGCCAGAAGTGAACTGCTATACCACTGGACCAGCCCCTCCCCTAGTGTTTTAATCATTTATGTTGGGAGTACCTAATAAACACCTTAATATATGTGTGTATGTTACTCAAAAACAGAAAAAGAATTTTTATCAAGTGTTCTTGTGATACTGAAATAATTAAAGAGGAAAACAAGTAAAATATTTTACATGCTTGTACGTTTGCAATGTGACTTTATAAATGCAATAAGCACTAAAATATCTTAGTTCCTCTGAACAGGACACAATTATAATGTCTGATAATAATACAGCTGTGCAACCTGGAGACTTATATCACATTTATCTCCACAGTGGAGGCAGGTCTGTGTTTGAGTGAACAGAGGCAAATCCCAGGAATTCTGCTAGCCACCAAACGTCTTCCATTCTACCTTTTTTAGTACATGGTGAATTTCAATTCTTGTGAGGATTCAACTCACAGAGCACAGAGAAGTAAAAAGGAATGGGAAAACAATGAAGATAAATTTAGAAAAAAGTGTTAAGACAGTGAAGTTCGGGCCAAAGTATAAGAGGATGCTCTTGGCCCAGTGTGCATCGATGAGTAATGAGAAGGGGGAGTTGCCTCTCACTGTCTATGATGCCTTGAAAGGCCCTTTCCATCTGTTTGTATCTTATAGGACAATGCAAAATGCTTCAGTCATTCAGAAAGCTAAGAGATGAGATTGCAGAATTTAATTGGGATGGGCAGAGAGAGGAAAAAGAAGTGGTAGAATAGGAAGGAAATTGTCTCAACTTTCGAGAATAATAAAAAAAAAGGAAACATAAGATAAAGAAATCAGTAATATAGAAAGATTATTGGGATGTGTTGTTGACAATGAGAGGTTTCAAAATGCATGCTACCCAATTTCCAACAAGAGGATATGTTGTCATAGTGCCCAGTGTCTGGGGAAAAGATAAAAATGAGCTGGAGTTTGAATGTTTTGTGCCCTACAATTCTCTCAGTGTTAGCTTTCATCTCACTCCATACTCTAAGTGTCGTGAGTGACCCATCTTCATGTCCATCCTTGTCCTTCCTCTGTCATCGCTGTTTCCATACACATTCCTGCTGGTACCACTCAGGCCCTCAGCCTGATAACAGCCGCTGTGGACTTCAAAACTCTATAAGTCGTCTCCTGCATCTTGCAGATACTCTCTTACATCCCAGACGTTGCTGCCAGATTGTTCTTCATAAAGAGAACTCTGATTAAATCATATTCCTCTTAATAACTTTTAATGTATTGTTATTGGTAACAGAGTATGTGCATACATGGTATATTTATTTAGAACTGTGTGTGTATGTATACATGCATTTGTTTATGTTTATTTGTTTCTGTGTATGTACAGATTACATGATATATAAACATATCTTCATATATATAAAGAAATAAGTATAAAAATATCCTCTACTATTCTCCTAATAGACCCTGTGTCATATTCAAAATGAGTTACTGGAAGTCTTCTGGACACATCATCCTCTCACACAGAAACGTTTGTTAATACAGGTCTCTCCACAAAAATTCACCCCCTCACCACCACCACAAAATGCCCTGTTCTTCTTTTACAATTGAAATGCTACCTTTCTTCAAGGTCTATCTCAACGATTACAGCTTCAATGATGTATTTCCAGATTATGTAGAAGAGGATAGGAATGCTCCCTCATGTGAAACATTCAGTAGTTAATTTATTCTTTGAAAACACAAATGACCTTGTGTAATACCTATTTTTGGCCTACAGACTGTATCAGATTACAATTTAGAAGTCTTAGTACTCTTTTTATCTTTTGAAGTAAGAGAGCATCAGTCTTTTTCAATCTTGTAATAAGCTCAGGAGATTACTGATCCTGGGATGGCTGCTCCATGCCAGCTCACCTTCTCATGTTCTTTTATAACATTCATACTTCTAAAATGAACTATTCTTTGAATGATTCCATGATTGACAGTAATGATGGCTAATCACAACCCCATTGCCTTATGTCAATAAAGTTAATGATAGTGACATCTGTTCATTAGAAAATGTCAAGCTGGATCAACTTTTGGACCATCATTCTCAAAGAAATTTCATATACAAGATAATCCTCACACTATCATAATATGATGATACCTTTTCTGAGGGGTACCTTCTAAGTCTAGACTTATCTGAGTCTGCAACTAATTATTGCATCATGATACTTCCCTCTATTTTTCAAGATAAGGAAAGAAGTTCACTAAGTGTACAGCTAGCGTTTGTATTAGTCACAGTTGTCCAGAGTACAGAATCAGTAAGGATCAATACATCAATAAACATATAGGTAAATCACATCAATCTATATCTTACCTATATCTATATATAAAGACATTTATTATAAGGTATTGGCTGACATGATTATGGAGACTGAGTAATCCCATGATCTGCTGTCTGTAGAGACCCAGGAAAGCCAATGTTGTAGTTCTAAGGCCTGAGAATAGGAGAGCTGATGGTATCGATTCCAGGATGTCTGAAGGCCTGAGAACCATGAAAGCCCAGGGCAGGAGAAGATCAATGTCACAGATCAACCAGTCAGGCAGAGAGCAAATTCAACCTTCCTCTGCATTTTTGTTTCATTCAGGCCCTCAACAGATTAGATGATGCCCACCAGCATTAGGAGGACCAATTACTTTATTTAGTCTACTAATTTAATACTAATCTTTTCCAGAAACGCCCTCACAACAACCAGAAATAATATTTAGCCAGATAGCTGGACATTCCATGGCCAAGTCAGGCTGGCCATGGAAAACACACCATCACAATTCCTGTGGCACCAATACAAAATTCTTCAAACCATACTTAAACTCCAAGTGAAGACAATAGCAAGGTCACAATTCCATCTAACATGATACAACTATGCTGTATACAACCAAAAATGCACTGCACCCTATTCCACAGGAGGAGGTAAAACTCTTGAGTGATGTTCACTCTTCTTGATATCTGGTAACTTAAACAGTATCATGTGAAACTAACAATACCTAATTACTATGATATAAAGTCAATAGAATTTATGTTAACTGACAAGAGAATAAGAGTGAAAGAAAAAGACATTTGCTATGTATTATGTATGCATACATAAATATACATATATACACACACACACACACATATGTAGATGGACGTACACACAAATGTATTCTTACCAAACTGAGGAGCAAATAATCATGGCAATTGCAGTCCTCATTTCTGTAACTGGCCATGTGGTTGTAGCTTGTATTTGTAGCTACCTCCTTCCACCATCCATTCCATATTCCCTTTGCCTTCAGCAAGCACTTCAGTTGGTCAATTTTGTTTGTCTGGTCAGTTTTCTTCACCTACACTCCTGAAGTGTCTGGGCCATTAGAAGTCTTGCCTGGATTTGTTTGTTGAGGTTTCCATTCACCCTAATTACAAGGAATGGTATTACTAAGAGATGCCTTAGGTGATCTGAATTTCAGACATACTTGTCCTTATCTCCACTGTGTAGGGGTAATCCAATTGCTCCTTGGTAGTCAGGATCAGTCACACCAGCCAGAACAGTAACTTTCTTCTTTGCATGATGATTCAGAGGAATGATGAGCACAAAGTGGCCCAGTGGAAATCTTAACTTCTGCTCAGTGGAATCACTGTTGTGTATGCTGATGGAACCATTCCTCTCTCTGGATCTAAGACCTCTAGGCCAGCAGAGCATAAGGCCATGGGAACAGGAAGCAAAAATTATGATAGTGGATCACTAGGCATAGCAGAGTGGTGCCCCTCCCATTTTTACTACTTGATTCCTAGACCCATGAATCCTAGCTATGGTAGAAATAGTACTATATATTGGATGCTGGTTCAGAAAATGTATAGCATTCTAGAAAACCTTGCCTAGCCCTGCACGGTAATGCCATCTAGGTGATACTGTAACTGGGTTTCAGAAGACCATCCCATCATTCCATCAAACTATCTGTATCAGGATGGTGGGGAAAATGTTAAGACAAGCAATTTCTACAAGCATGAGGACATTGCTGCACTTAATTTACTATGAAGTGAGTTCCTTGATTAGAGTCAATTCTGTGTGGAAGACCATGACAATGGACAAGATATTCTGTAAGTCCACAGATAGACTTTTGGCAGAAGCACTGCATGCAGAATTACAAATCTATATCCAGAATAAGTGTCTATTCTAGTAAGAACAAAACACTGCCTCTTCCATTACACTGGCATCTGTCAAATATAATGAACCCACCACCTGGTAGCTAGCTGATCTCCCTGAGGAACAGTGGCATATCTGGTACTGTTCGTCTCTGTTGCTGGCAGATTAGGCATTCAACAATGTCCACAGTCAAGTCTATGATGATGAGTGGAATGGCATTTTGCTGAGCCCAGACATAACCTCCATTCCTGCCACCAGAGACCCTTTTTTCATGAGCCCATCTTTTGATAACGAAGGTGGCTGGAGAAAAAGAGTTAATTGATGTCCATAGAATGGCTCATCTTATCTGTTTCATTATTAATATCCTTCACTGTTGAGGTCGCATGATAAGCATCCACATGGGACACAAATGTATTCATGTTTTTTCCCCATTTAGAGGCATCTATCCACATACCTCTTCTACAAATTTCCATGTCATCAATTTTCCAATATTATTGCTTCCAAGTCCCTGACCATCCATACAAACCATTGGCCAACACCTGTGAATCATTATATAACGACATATCTGGCCATTTCTCTTTCTAGGAAAGTGAACAACCAGGTGCATTGCTCAAAGTTCTGCCCAGCGGGAGGATTTTCCTTCACCACTGTCTTTCAGGGATATTTCGGAGACTGGCAGTAGTGCTGTAGTTGTCCACTTTTGAAAGTCTTCTGCATGTGCTACAGAACCATTGGTAAACCAGGCCTGGGTCATCTCTTCCTCTATCTACTAGTTATAGAGAACCCCCATGAGGCCATAAATGCAGGTTGGGATAGAGAAACCTGTGGAGCAGGCATGAGGACCATGGGCATTTGGGCCACTTCTTCACATAACTAACTTGTGCCTTCAGGGTCCACTCAGGCTACATCATGTATATACCACTTCCATTTGATGATGGTGTGGCTGTGCACTCCCAACTTCATGGCTTGGTGGTCAGATAACACCTACTTCATGAAAGGCACCTGTGGTCCCATGGGAAATTGGTGGCTGATTACTAAGCATTCTGTCTCTACTAAGGTCCAGTAGCAGGCCAAAACCTGTTTCTCAAACATAGAGCAGTTAACTGCACTGGATGGGAGGGCTTTGCCCAAAACCTACTGATCTGTGCTGTGATTTACCTACAGAGACCTACCAAAGGCTCCATACAGCATCCCTCTCTGCCACCACCACTTCAAGCACCATTATTTCTGCTGGATCATATGGCCCAAGTGGTAGAGCAGCTTGCACAGTAGCCTAGACCTTTTGCAAATCCTTCTCCTGTTTGAACCACACTCAAATCTAGCACCTTTCTGGTCATTCATTAAATGAGTCTGAGAAGTACATAGAAATGAAGATGATGTTGCCTCCAAAATCCACTGGGGCCACTAGGTTTTATGCCTCTTTTTTGGTTGCAGGAGGGGCCAGATGCATCAACTCATCCTTCACCTTAGTAGGGATATCTCCACATGAGTCACACAACTGGACCTCTAAAAATACCACTGAGATCAATGGGCCCTGAATTTTTGCTAGATTTATTTCTCACCTTGGCTTGCAAATATCTACCAATAAGTCCAAGATCGTTGCTTCTCCTTGCTCATGAAGTCCAATCTGCACAATGGGTGAGTGTGATATCTTATGGGATGGAAAGAAGATCAAGATCATTGAGAAGCTGTTTGCGAATCATGTACTTGATGAAAGCTTTGTATCCAGGATATAGAGAGAATTCTCAAAACTCAGTAATAAGAAAATATAGAACTCAATTTAAAAATATGTAAAAGTTTTGAACAGACACTTCACTAAACAAGATATACAGATGTCAAATAAGGACACAAAAATATACTCAATATAATTCATCATTGGGGAAAGCAAATGAAGACCACAATGAGATACCATGACCCACCTATTTAAAATGACTAAAATAGAAAAACTGCTCATCCTGGAAGCAGCAATGCAGACTCTGTACTCACAGACAGGCAGCAAAGTGAGTCAAGAGATACTGACACAGAATTGAAGGAAGCAGTAAATTTAGGCCAAGTTTGGGTCATGTTGAAGATATCTCTGCACATCACACCACTTACTCCACTTGTCTGTTCATTTTTCACAGTGACTTCTCTTTTATCTATGTTGGGTTTTTTTTCTCCTCTTTTTTGGCTTTCACTAGTAAACCTCTAAGAACACAGGATAATTGACTAATGAGCCAACCAAAAAATACGCTCTTTACCTTCTCCCTGTTACTTGGTGAGGGCCCGTTGTCTGATAGAAGCTCATATTATGGCACCTTCTTATGAGAAAAGAAAAGGCTTTATTGTAACGTTGACTGACAATGAGACAGAAGGCAAGGCTCTCACATCTGTCTCTCTGATCCAGGGTATGGGGTAAAATTTAAGGGATTAGGGAGGGCAGGTTGATATGCAGAAGCACTTGCAGGCCATGTTTTGATTGGAAGGACTCCAAACAAGACCACTTTTGTAAGGTATGGAAAGGGGCTTTGACACTGGATCTTCCTGTACAACAGACCCCTCACTTCTGAAAAGGGTTTATCTTTGGATTTCTGGTAGTGTCCTGGGCCTTTTGGTTCTGTGTGGGGAAGAATCTTAGGTTCCAGGTGTTATTGCAGGTCAGATTTTCTCCTTTGTGCATGCTCCAACTATATGACTTGCAGTTTTGGCCTGCTGCTCATGCCAGCCAAATTTAACATCATGTTGTTGATAAGATGGGGTCAGTTATAACTCATGCTGTGGTTATAAAGCCTTCCTTTTTGATGTTCATTCCTCAAACTTGAGGGAAACTGGGTGATAACCTCCTTAGCTTCTTACTGCTATTAAAGGTTGTAAGTTGTTCCATTTCATTGAACCAGTCTCTTAGTCCTAGTCAGTCTAGATATGTCAGCCTAGTTAAATTATTTAAACTAGGTCTAGTTAAATTCATTTCAGAAGGCAGTGATGCAGGTGGGCTTCCAAGGTTAGGTCTATGATGTATAAGCAAGCAATCAGGTATTGAATAAGAAGCATTTCTATGGAAAGAAAAAGAAAAACAAAGTTAATGGTTGGAGCAATTTATAAACCAGTCCTTGAGTCCAGGAGACATCCACTCAGTAAGATTTCTAGATGTCATGGTTGAAGCTTCTTTTGCAGTTTGAAATGTCTCTGATGATGTCATTGGATATTCAGGTATCTTTTTGAGTGGCTTGCACAGAAAAAGGCATGAAGATTGCTTAACACTGGCTATCATGGTGATTTCTCTTAAGTTTATATCAAGTTGTCCAGCTTCAGTTTGCAGGGCTTCAGGAAAAGGCTGGTTTCAGTTTTCAATGATTCCAAATGAAAAGGATGGAAAAAAATTGACAATGTTAGTTTGGATATTTGTAGCGATATATTTCCAGAAACTAGAAGAACTCAAGATCCAGTCCAGTTTGCAGGTAGAAAACAAAAAACCTCAAAGATAATTAGCAGAACTGGAATCTAATATTCACAAGTGGGTATTGCAGTTCTACTTAAACATAATTTTTCTCTCTAAAATCATCCTCACTTTTACCAAAGAGAGCCAAATTAAGACTAATTGGTTGGTAAAATAAGTCAAGTGTTAATCAATTTGGCCCAATTATTTACATAAGTACAGAAAGAATAGCAATTGATCCTATAGGCTCTTTTTTTTTTTTTTTGTGAGGAAGACTAGCCCTGAGCTAACATCCGTTGCTAATCCTCCTCTTTTTGCTGAGGAAGACTGGCCCTGGGCTAACATCTGTGACCATCTTCCTCCACTTTATATGGGACGCCGCCACGGCATGGCTGACAAGCAGTGCGTCGGCGGGCGCCCGGGATCCAAACCGGCGAACCCCGGGCTGCCAAGCGCGGACGAAACCGCTATGCCACCCGGCAGCCCCGATCCTATAGGCTCTTAAATCTGC
Source organism: Tapirus indicus (assembly GCA_031878705.1). Taxonomy (NCBI): domain Eukaryota; kingdom Metazoa; phylum Chordata; class Mammalia; order Perissodactyla; family Tapiridae; genus Tapirus; species Tapirus indicus. The sequence goes on along the minus strand of CM062928.1, from coordinate 91,336,558 downwards.
TTTGTGGAACTTTTTATGAGGACTCTCAGATTGAACTTTAAAGGCCTCTCACAGCCAGGAAAGGCAAGCTAAGTACTTGTCATTAGACTCTGCCTGCAATACCTGTAGATTTAGGTGGATTATTCTCTTCTTGAGGTTCCCCAAAATATCCTGAGGTTCTTGCACCTGCATTGGAAGTGACCTTGTTTACTCACCTGGTAAGGTTGCTGGGAACCCTGTAAGCAAGCTACCAGGCCAATATTTCCAAGTGGCATTATTTCATAAAGTCAATCTTTCTTCCTCAAATTTGTCTGGTCATATTGGAATCTATGCACGATTTTCTCAAATATGACATCCCAGTGAAAGCTTTGGTAATATAACCAATGTTTCCAATTGTGTCCTGTTATAAGGAGAACAGATTCTTATTAAACTTATGCAAATAACTACATTGCCATGAAGGTAAGAATACTCACTCATCAAAAGTTTCCATATTTTGGAGGGCTCTGGTAGGGAGAAAAAGATAAATGTTTCAAATCTGCTTACAAAAGTATAATTTACCAAATTGCTATAAATCATAGCTTAAAAGAAAAGAGAAAAAGTTTTCTTTAAAAGTGGAAAAATAAAACATTAAAATTCAGCAATATTTCAAGTGAAAAGTCATAATAATTATAATCATCCTCATCAGTTCATCCAGTTCCATGTAATCAATTCTTGATATTGATCTTCTGTTAGCAGTTTTATGAGGCCATCAGTCTCTCCATTAGAGTTCTGTAATTTCTTACCCAGCTCAGTTTTATAATCTGAAAGTTTACCAGAAACCTGCATTCTAGGCAGAGTACTTTCCATGAATTGCTCTGAAAATGGAAATATATTTGCAAAAGCATCGGAGTAAAACAACTGTCTATAAATGACAAAAGGCTTAAAAATGGCAATTGATAAAGAAATTTCGTTATTTCTGTGACATACAACATTTTAAGATAACTAGAATTATGACTCACAATCAGGATGGATCAGAATTTTAGAAACATTATATAATTTTTAAAACACATATTAAAAACATTCATTCACATGATATAACCTTAAAAAGTTTATCATCATTAATTTGACAACATTTCTCATGCAATTTAACATACCAAATAGCCTAGTTATTTTAATATCTCCCCCTTTACAGGAAGAGAGAACAAATTCTTTGAGAAGTCCCAGGGGTCTGCTGGAAATTCTCAAAGTTAATTTCAGGTCAAAAGAAAGACTTTATTTAAGATTTGAATTTTGGGGAAGCTTGTTAAAAATATCAAAAGGTTTTAAAACACTTGGTCAAATAGGATCATAGCTTAGATATCCATTTAACCAAAGTGACAACAGAAGATGTTAAAGGCAAACATAGAGAGCTAAACAGGTAAAAACACACACCTCCGTTTTTTGGATACAGGAAATTATTTTGACAAAACAGAATTTCTGCCTTTTAGGTAGACTTACTCAAAGGTAAAGAAAAACCTTTTATAGTATCTTTATGAAGAACAGAGCAAAAGTTCAAGAAAATTATCCTTTTAAGAGACAGAAAAACTATTCTAATTTTGTACCAGCTTACTTTTGCTATTAATCCACAAACAAAACTTTTTCTCCGGGTTCCTCTTCCACAAACCTCCTATTACTTTCTCTTTATGTTTAGAATTTGTCTCATGTCTTCCTTTCTTCCTAGTACTTTAAGACAAATTTGTCTTTCTTAACAAAACAAACAAAAACATCTCTGCTCCTTATACCTTCTTTACTGGAAACGTACATCTTACTTACCTTGACTACAAAGATGTTTTCTTTATTAATTTTTAGTAGCTATAATTTCATATATTATTATCATTCTTAATCTTTAGAAACTTTAATTTTCAGTGAAAGTTAAGAGGTAAGCAATTATGAAGTGTCTTTTATATTAGCATTCTGTGGCTTGGCAAATTTATAAATACTTTAATAATTTTTACAAACATGTTACTTCATAGTATGGCTTCGATAGCCATTTTTCTTTCTTTTTTTCCTTTTTATTTATTAAGTCTTAGAATTGGTGAATGGCTACATAACAGCTCCTGGAGAGGTTACAAGTTTTTAGGGATAAAAGAAATGGGTGGAGTCTGAACTGCCTTTTTACACTTGCATTTCCAGTTTTGCAAAGATTTGCAAGTTAAGGACAATTGCTCTTAATTCCTCATACATTGAGTTGTAACTGAAATGACATTATAGGTTGATCTACCTGTCCAACTACATCATCCCTAATTTGCTTCTTTCCCTCTGGGTGCTTAGTTTTACTTTAACTTAGGGAAAAAGGCCTAGGAAATTCCTATAAGGTTCTGTGTATCAGCTTCCAGTTTGGTCAAATTTCTGATCATGAGTTGCTAAATACTTTCCAATATATTTTCAGGTTCCAGCCAGGACAAACAGTAATTATACCTGGCAGTATTGAACAAATCCATTAATCTTTAACATAGCAGTTACCCAGAAAATCTCTTAGAGTCTCATGAACTCTGGAAGGGGCTTATATTGGGCCCTCCTCTGAAGGTAGATTATGGAGTGTCTGTAAAGTCATGACCTAATAGGCTTTTCTTTTCTTTTTTATAACTTAACTTTTTAGCCTTTTGCAACAAAACTTCCAATAAGGCAATCTCAGAATTTTGAAGTCTTTGCTTTAAATACACTTTTTAAATGATCTTATCTAATCAGCATGTTCCTTCTAATGGACAATGTAATTCCTCTAAGGCTAATGTAAGTTTGGAGGGACCCTTAGCTGCAAATGGAGTGCAATCAGCATTTCTGTCCAACCATCTCTGACCACAAATGTAGTGCAACTGCATTTTTGTTCTACCATATTCTGGGGCCTCCAAACTGACGATTATCAAGCCAAGCACTCAGGACATGAAACAAGCTAAGTAAGATGTTGCTGTTATTTATAAATATTTACAGCTTCTGGAACCTTTAGTTTTCGAACAGTTGTGCCAGAAGGTGGCATGCTTGACTCTTTAAAGATTAAAGATTTCTCTGATCCATGGTTCTTAAACCTAGTGCACAAAAGACAAGTTTTGGAAGCTGAAAAGGAGCCCCAAAGTGGCCACTGTAATTTTAAATGATCCTGGGTTATCTTGCCCAGCCATTAACAGTTATCCCCATTTTACTTCTCCTTTACAGAATAGGTCAAATTGTAAGATGGTATTATAGTTCAGAGACCCATTATCAGGCCACAATTCATCTGACCTCAATGAGTACTGGGGCCAGGCCATATTATGAAAGAAAATCATTTTCTTTTCTTCATATGCTCACAATCAAACATTGCCCAATTTTGAAGAATGCATCCCAAAGGGCTAATATTTCTTATGCCATTTACATTTCCCATTTTAGGGGGCTTTTCCCAAGGTGGCCACAAGAAACAAGGTCTTTCTAGGGGGTGGTATTTATAGTCTCAGTGTGTGCTTGTGGGAACAGCTCCCCCAAGAATAACCAAGGGTTGGCTTTCTCCCTTATGTGTTTTAGCACCTACAAAGTTCAGGCGAGTAAGTTCCAGATGAGCTGCCACCAACTGCTTCACTGTGAACTGTGAAGACCCGAAAAAAATTATTTTCTTCAAAAGTGGGTCCCTCTGAGGCAGTTGCACATCGTGGGCAGATGCCCTGACAACTCCATCCATTCCCCAGTCATCTGGGAACATCCCAAAGGACCAGAGGGAACAGTGCCTCTTTTCTTCAGAGTCAGAAGACCCCCATAAAGTTACTTTCTAAAGAGAGTTTGTTATGGTCACCGAGAAACTCAGTCCCTAGTCAGCCAATTTTAACAAATAAAACAGTCAAACTTAGACAAACATGAACAAACTAAGAAATCTAATGTCCTGGGACTCTAATCCACAGTTCAGGACTCTATCCTGACCCTTTGAGAACCTCAGTGGTTGTAATGTTTTTCATTGTCTGGCTAGGGTGGGAGTCTAGCCCACATTCCCAGCCTTTGGACTGTAACCCAAGTCTCAGGACTCTAATACGACTGAAATCTACCCAGAGTAGGACTCTAAACCCACAATCCTGATGAAATTAATAGACAACTTAGGCACAAGCACATTTTAATGAGGTCACTCACCCAAAAGATATCTGATCCAGAAGCAGTTCCTTTCCGCAGAAGTGAAAGAATCACCGAAGTGCCTGAAATACTGTGGCAGAAAATGGGAACTGAATCAGTCAAGCCTCTAGAAAAAGTCATCTAGGCACCTGCTTACATTTGGTGATGAGACCCTGCACTCCACCAGGGGATACAGAGCCTTGGGCAGGCAGTCACAGGACTGAGGTCCCTTTGTGCTCAGCAGAAGTTGTTACTGGGTAAGGTCCCACTGCCAGATGGGCATAGAAGGCAATATTATAGCACCAGCTTTTAAGAAAAGAAAAGGCTTTATTGCAATGTTAAACAGCAAGGAGACAGGAAGCAAGGCTCTCAAATACATTGCCCCAATCCATGGTTTGGGATAAAATTTAAGGGATTAGGGAGGGCAGGCTGGTATGTGGAAGCACTGGGAGGACAGGTTTTGACTGGAAGGACTCCACACAAGACCAAAAATGGTAGGGTATGGAAAGGGGCTTTCACACTGGATCTTTCTGGACAACAAACCTCTTGCTTCTGAAAAGGGTCCATCTTTCAAGTTCCAGTCTTTTCCCAGAACTTCTGGTTCTGTGAGGGGGAGAATCTTTGGTTCCAGATGTTATATCAGGTCAAAATTTTCTCTTTTACACATGCACTGGATATGCAACCTGTAGTTTTGATTCACTGTGCCTGCAAGATAGCTTTAACATCCTGTTGTTGAAAAGACAGTGTCAGTTTAAAATGGCTCTGTGGTTACACCCTAGCTGCCAATCAAGTCCCAAGGAGAGGTTAAACATTTTTGTACCTTTCAGATATGAAACCAAAATATTATGATTTTCACATTACATAATTTTGATGTAAATAATGTCACTGTTTTCCTGAATGAACATTCCTTGTCAACTTCCTGTTAAAGCTTAAGGACAAATCTGAATACCTTAGCACCGTGTTCAATATCCTTCAATAGTTTTCCTTTGCCTGTGGATGGCAAGTGTCCACAGGCATCAACTTGTTAGAAATGAAGACCCTCTGGCCCCACCCAGATCTCTTAGACAGAATCTGCATTTTAACAAGATCTCCAGGAGATTCACAGGCATTAAATTTTCAGAAGCTCCAATCTAGGCCTCCCCCCTCTGTGGTCCTTTGTTCTGTTTTTCCTTTGCTCCTTTCCTGACCTTTTCCTAGTAAGGTTTTTCATCAGTTTCCAGCTTAAAGTTGGGAGTTAGGTCCAGGTCTGAATATGAGCTGCAGTTTGCATGAGGAGGACGACTTTCTTGGGGTTGGTTCCTGAAGGGAATCTAGAACTCTGGCCTCATTAAAACCATGTATGATTAGCTCAGACAAGACCCTACTAATCAAAGCACTCAGAGCATCAAAATGTATAGGTAAGCTGGAGTTTGAGTAAACATGTCAGAAGTGTCATCTGTGGTGGAAAACAGTGGCAGGAAGTTCAGTTTCAAGTGTTAAAACTAACACTGTCTACAGTGACTTGAAGTGTATGATTTCAGAGTCTGTAATGCCCTGTGGGATGACCTGGACTTCTCACACATGTCCAAGTTCACAATGCCCAGAGGAACAGCTTAGCTTTGTCCTAAAGGGAATCCTTGAGTGCTATCAGGGGAGTTTTAGTTCTCTACTTCTTCCTCTCTGGCAAAAGCACACAGCTGTACAATTGGTTGACTCATGTTCAAGGCAAATTAATATAAACAACATTTTCCTGAATATGGGACTGAAGCCTCCAAAGTATATCAGTGTGTACAGAAGTGCTATCTCTGTTTTTGTCATACTTCTGCTATAGTTTATTTTTCTGCTTTAGAAAACCTAAGGTATTGAAAGGATATCCATAATTTCCTAACAGGTATTGGTAAGAGATAATGATTTGTATAATACGTACTATTTTTTATAGAAAGTTAAAAATAATATTAAATTTATAATCATTTTGATTTGGTTTCAAGATGCCAAAAGCCAGTTGAAAATAGAAAACAAATAGTGATAATTTGTATTATTTTATTACTGTAAGGAAAATCTAGATAAGCAAAATAGCTCTAAGACTGAATTATGCTCTTTAATGATATTAAGTTATCTGGGTAGCATAATTATAATGGCTCCATAAGATAAGTTTTGGTAAACTCGAACATTTAATAATTTAAAGTGGGTTTAGGAATTAAGTCATAATATTTCCTACATCAGAAATCTTTCTGAGGATTCTGCTCAAAATATTTATTCCATTTAATTTCCCACATTCTCTGATTAAACTTTTGTTAAATCACTTAAATATTAACCTCCCTACCTTTCACCTACTTTTTGACAATAATTTAAGTATTTTATACATATATATATATAATTTATGATATAATATAAATATATATTATTTGTAATGCAGAAATGTCCCTCTGCTGCTCTATCCAGCTTTAGGACTTAATAAGCACCCACACATGGAATTTGAGAATTTCTGATTATTTAGGGATTTGGGATTGCATGGAAGGAAGCCCGTTACAAGAAAAATACATTTAATAACTACAATTATTGGCATTGGTTTTTTACATCGCATGAATTAGGTTCCAGTCTTTGGCTCAATTTTATTCTGCTGATAGAATTGGTGGAGAAGAAAGTGCTCTCAAGTAAAACCAGCAGGATTTCTAGAGAAACACAGTTCTAATGACAGTAATAACAAAGATAAAGCAACTTTTAAATATGGAAAGAACTTTCAAACAGTCTCAATATGTTTGTGAACAGAACAAAGACTCTAAGGTGAGATGTAAAATGAAAATCTCTTTCATCACAAATTCTATAGGAAAATCAACTTGGAATTTCGACTAAAAGGAAAAGAGGACAACTTTTACTGAAAACTAGGGTTAGGACAACGATTCATCCCAACCTCTAAGCCTCCCCTCCCTTACCTGCAGCCTTTCCGTGACTTCCTCTCTCCCTCTTTCTGGTCTTTCCTACACTGACCATCTCTGTCTCCATTGTTTTCTCCTTCTCGTCCTGACTCTTGTTTTCTTTTCACCCATCAAATTTCCATTCCACCTCTTTCCCCTCCATCCTCTCAATGCCTTCCTCTCTCTTTTGAAAACTTTCATGACATTGGTCTACAGGAGGAAAATTCAGAACTGTCTACAGGCCGTGGACAAATACCCACTGAGTCCATATCTTGGAGAACTCTACTCATTCTCTTCCTGCATTGCACTTTGTTTCCCATTCACTTCTCATTATTCTCTGACCTCAACTCTATCACAAAATGGAAACTGCTCTCACTAAACACACTAAAATCTCTTAATTTCTACACTCAGTGACCTCAGGCCACTCCTTATCCTACCAGAGCATTTATTTCACTTTTGGCACTGTACTTTATTTTGTCATCCTTGAGTATTTTCCTCTCTTTAAGTCCACAACACTCAGCTTTCCAATTCCTCCTGCTTTTCTGATCAATCTCTTCATATCTTTTTCTGTCTCTTCCTTGTCTCCTTCTTTGTGAACCAGAGCTCTTGGTTGCAAGAGGAAATGAGTTCATTGAACGGAAATTGGCTCTAAAGTAGCAATGCTAGGGAAGTTGGAGAAATCCACTGGAGAAATGGGCAGACACACAAAGAAATAAGGCAGTCAGTCAGTCAATAACCAAATCACGTCCCAACTCTAGCTCAATAAGAGCTGCTGTCATTGCTGCTGCACTTGGAATGACACAGCTCACACTGACAATGCCATTGTTGTGGGTGCAGGATGAATTATCTGGGGTCTTGATATTGTTCCCTTGGTTCACTTTGCAACCAAATTTCTCTTTTGTCCACATTTGACCCTTTATCTCCATCTCCCCATATTCCAAATCCAGTGTAGGTGGGTTTGAATGGCTAATCCTAGATCAAGTCCCTTACTCTAGGTGCAAGAGGGATGGGAAATGCAGCTCCTAGAGCTTTTGGCTTCCAGCATGGATGACAGCTTTGTCTGCCACCAAGACTCATGTGGTAGAAAAGAGGATCAGATGTTACCCATATAATAAATATGCAGATCCATTTTGTAGTCTCTTTAATATAACTTCAAGTTTCTAGCCATGCCCTCCTCTGTTTACTGTATCCTCCCTCTCCAATGGATAGGAATCCATAACTACGCTTCAGCCACCCCAAATGTCCCCAAGTCAACATTTCTATTAAGCTCTTGTAGACTTGTACTACTAAGTACATCTCGCCTGCCTGTTCAGAGATGCTTTCTCAACAAACTGGCCAATACACCTGAGTTCTCAATCTCAATATTTGATGGCCATCTACCCAGTCACCAAGTGACTCTTCTCTCCTTCACTGACCACCCTTTCACATCTAATATGTCACTAAGTCCTAGTGATTCTACATTCTGATTTATTTTTATTTATTTCTTTGTCATCTTCATCACTCCCAATGTGATATTACACATGGACTAAAACTTCACATGTATTTTCATACACTGAGGAACTTTTTTAAAATGCATATTATTGGACCCCTATCTTAACCTATTGAATCAATTTCTACAGTATTATGTCAGAATCTATATTTCGGACAAAAGACCCCCCCCCCAGACAATTCTAATGCAAGATCTAGTTTGGGAATCCCTAGATAATAATAACATCTTCCTAACAGTATCTCTGACAACAGGTTCTCCTCCCTGAAATCTATGTTAAGAGCCAAATATGTAATTTTAAAAATACCTGATGATGCCACTTCTTGTCTTAAAAATTTCAGTGCTTTCCTATTGCTTAAAGAAAAAAGTTTAACATTTTTCACATAGCTTCCAATTTATTTTATTATCCAGACTCTTCTGTTATCTTTACTTTTGATGCTGCATCCATGTCCTCCACACAGAATTTCCCTGCCTCATTCAATAGTTTCCCCATAAATATGCTCATGTTCAGAATGTTTTTCTTCTGTTCTAAATCTGTTCCTTCCTGCACATATTTTGACTTGACATAATTGTATTTTTCCAGTATGACAATTCCTTCAAATAGTTTCCCTGTATTATAGTAAGAGTAAATAAAACTAAGGACATTGAGGCTGGTGTATGGTTTTATTTCAATTACACTCACTAAATTTTCATTTACAAATACTGGAAGAATTGTATTTTACACTGACTGTGTTTCATTTCAGGGGCCATCTATTAAGGACATGGAAACTAAAAATGCAACACTACTGACAGAGTTTGTTCTCACAGGACTTACATATCAACCGGAGTGGCAAATCCCCCTGTTCCTGGTGTTCTTGCTTGTATATTCCATCACCATCGTGGGGAACCTTGTTCTGATTGCTCTCATATGGAATGACCCTCACCTTCACATCCCCATGTACATATTTCTCAGGAGTTTGGCATTTGTGGATATCGGGTTATCATCCACAGTGACCCCCAAGATGCTGGTCAACTTCTTTGCCAAAAGTAAGATATCTCTCTCTGAATGCATGATACAATTTTTTTCCCTTGCATTCAGTGCAACCATGGAATGTTTTCTCTTGGCAAGTATGGCATATGATCGCTATGTAGCCATATGCAACCCTTTACTTTATCCAGTGATTATGACCAATAGACTATGCATCCGAATGTTAGTCTCATCGGTTGTAGGTGGACTTCTTCACGCCTTAATTCATATAGGTTTTTTATTCAGATTAACCTTCTGTAATTCTAACATAATACATCACTTTTACTGTGACATCATGCCATTGTTTAAGATTTCCTGCACTGACCCTTCAATTAATGTTCTGATGGTTTTCGTTTTCTCTGGATCAATACAGGTGTTCACCATCGTGACTGTTCTTGTCTCTTATACACTTGTTCTCTTTACAATCTTCAAAAGGAAGTCTGTACAAGGCATCAGGAAAGCCTTCTCCACCTGTGGAGCCCATCTCTTATCTGTCTCTTTATACTATGGCCCTCTTCTCTTCACATATGTGTGCCCTGGATCTGCACAGGGAGGTGACCAAGATATGATGGACTCTCTGTTTTACACTGTCATCATTCCTTTCTTAAACCCAGTTATCTACAGCCTGAGAAATAAGAAAGTCAAAGATTCACTGGCAAAAATGTTCAAGATAAATGTTTAGATCTCGTTCAAATACCATTCTCTTTTTTCAAAACAGTCACAAAACTGTCCAGATTAGATGCAGCTCTGTTTGGTTAGTGTGCAAAGATTTTGACTTTATAGTTGTCCTATTATTTTAATACCTTAAGGTGTTAGTACCTAATAAACACCTTAAAACATGTGTATATCTTATTCAAAAACACACAGGGAATTTTAATTAAATGTTCCTATCATACTCTTATAAATAAAGCAGAAAACATTGTACATGCTTGTATATTTTTCAATGTGACCTTATAAATGCATTTATTAAGAATTTGTTAAGTGCTAAAATAGTACTGTTCTTCTGAAAAGTACTTGAGTATGATGTCTTTTTATAATACAGCTGGCAGCTTGGAGACTCACATCACATTTAACTCCACAGTGGAGGCAGGTCTGTTTTTGAGTGAACAGAGGCAAATCCCATGAATTCTGCTAGCCATCAAAGGTCTTTCATTTCACTTTATTTGGGATATGGTGAATTTTACCTCTTGTGGGGACTCAGGTCTCCTGTCACACAGAGACATGAACAGAATTGGAAAGCAATGAGGAAAACATGAAAAACGAGTTAAGACAGAGAAGATAGTACCAAACTATAAGAGGTAGCTCTTATCTGAGGTGCTTCTGTGAGGAGCTAGAAGAAGTGAGTTGCCTCTCAATGGCTATGATGCCTTCCAAGGCCCTTTCTAGCTCTATTTGTATGTTGTTGGGTAATCTGAAAAGCTGCACTAATTCAGAAAGCTAACATATTATATTAAAGAACTAAATTGAGATGGGCGAACATAAGAGAAAAGTGACAGAATAGGATGAAATGGCCTCAATCTTCCTAGAATCAAAAAAAAAATTGAAGCTAGTAAGACAAAGAAATAAGTAATATGTAAAGGTATTGGAATTTGTTGTTGACAAGAAGAGGCTTTAAATGCATGTTACCAAAGTTCACATGATGTAAGATGATATGATGTCATAGTGCCCAGTGGATGGCTGGGGAAGACGTGAAAACGAGCCAGAGTTTGGATGTTTTGTGCCCTAAAAGTCCTCAAAAGGCACTTTCCTCGTATTCCATACTATTTAAATATAATCAGTGATCCATTTTCAGGTCCATCTCTCTGCCCTTCGTCTCTCCACACTGTGTCCATACACATCCTACTGGTAGCACTGAGGCCTCGTCCTCAAAACCACCTGCCTCTGTGTTTGGTAAAACTCGAGTTACTTACACCTTTCATCCTGCTGATGTTCTCTGACTTTCCAAACATGGATGCTAGATTAGTCTTCGTAAACAAGACTCTGATTAAATCTTATCCCTCTTCAATAACTTTAAATGGATTGTCATTGCTACCAGATTATATACACTTAAGGTAAATGTATCTAGAGCTGCATATATACATAAGTATATGGTTATTTCTTCATGTATATATTGAGATTGTATTATAACTAAATTCAGATGTATATATGTGTGTATATATATATATATATACACACATATATACAGTCATGACTCACTTAATGATGGGGTTGTGTTCTGGGAAATGCAGTGTCAGGCAATTTCGTCATTGTACAAACATCATAGCATTCATTTACACAACTTTGATGGTGGAGCCTAGACTATATGGTACTAATCTTATGGGACCACCAACATATTTGCAGTCTGTCGTTGACCAAAACACTGTTAATTGGTGCATGACTGTATTTATAGATATAGATTATATGATATACAAATGCATTTATTTATTTATTTATTTATGCATACTTCATCTTGCATTGGTCCACTCTGGCATTATTTGAGGTTCTCTCAAATAAAATCTTGGTTTAATTCTGAAATCTATTCCTCTACAATTCTCCTAATGGACTCTGTTATACCCAGATTGAGTACTGAAAGCCTCTGGACAAACCCCATTCTCTCAGATTCAAGTTTTGCTCAGACAAGAATCTCCACAGAGAATCCCCTCCCCCCCACTCAACTGATCCATCTTCTTTTAAAATTGAAATGGCATCATTTCTTCATCTCTCTCAAATGTTATAACTTCCGTGATGCATTACCAGAGTACTTCTAAGAAGATAGAAATGTTCACTTATTTCAAATTTTTAGTGGTTTACTTATTCTTCTTAGGCCACACTTGGCCTTCTGTAATACTTATTTTTGGCCTACAATATCTTTTAGGTTACACTTTAGAAGTCTTTCTGTCTTTTGTAGTAGGTAGCCCAGTGGCTTATACACATGAGGTCCTAAATGAGTATTCACAAAATATTTGTAAAATTAAATTAATCTGACAGCATGAATACATACAATGCAGTAAGAGTGCATCACTCATTTTCAACCTTGTAATGAGCCCAGGAGATTACTGGGCCTGGGATGGCTATGGCCTGCCAGCTTACCTTCCTAAGTTTCTTTCATGACAATTCCAAACATCATACACCTAAAGTGAATTATTGTTGATCTTCTTATCACTAGGATTGGCTCCTGGGATAGATTGTGACAAAATATCTGGGAGAAGCATTTTCTACCTGTGCATCCCACTTCCTCTCTGTCTCAATATTCCACATTTGTTTTCTCAGGTATTTTCAACAATTTGAAGAAGAAATAAAGACATACCAGTGGCAATTTTTATACAATAGTCATTTGTTTATTAAATCCTTTTATTTATAGCCTGAGAAATAAGAAGTTGATCAATGTTCTGAATAAATGTATGTGGAATTATAATATTCTTAAACCAACTTCATCTTCTATGGAAAACTGATTTTAACTTACTAAAATGTTTTATAGATAAGGGACATAGAAAATGAAAAACATTTTATATAAAGTATTAATCTGTAAATTATTAGACTGTGTTTGTTAAAGCACATGTGAATGGAATTTCAAATTTGTCTGCAAATCTTAATCCAAATTCCACCATTACCAGAGTAGATCAGGAGGAAACTCATTGATAACTTTCCTTACCAACTCTCATTTCTCTCATGCAATTGTGTCACACTACCGTTCCAAACCTCAATAAATCAACACAGCACCTAAATTTAATGTTTAGATGTGTAGAAGACTCAGCCTTGATTAACCTTGTCTAGTTAAGGAAAGATATTATATCTGATCTTATTTAGAGTATTTGAAACATTTAAAATTTCCTGGCAGGAGATCGAAATGACCATTTTCATTCAGAAAACTGACCTGGCCAATTAGTTTGGGGAGAGAGAGACTAGAAGCAAACTAACTAATTTCAGTAATCTATATTTAAAGTAATGAAGTTTGATCTAGATAAGACTCCAAGAATGGGGAAGAATGAGAAAGAATATACACACAGTCACATACACATTTTGTAGAATAATTAACAATGAAGTATAACAAGTTGGTGACAATAGATTAAGATCTATTTTAACCTGAAGTAAGATGAAGTTCCTTTACTTTTAGAAGGCATCAATCACGTTACATATCATGGAATATGGAACACCCAATAAGCATTTAAAAACGTATTAATAAAGGCATTGTCATTTCATTTTTTATATTTGTGAGTAATAGCAAAATTAATTAATTTGTGTTTATTGGCCATTTTTACTCCTGTGAATTACCTGTTCATTTTTCCTTTAAGTCTTACTGTTATTTCCTCATTCATTTGTACCAATATACAGAGAAAAGATATTAAAATGTTGCAACTATTTCTGGCAAATAATTTCTCTATATATTAATTGTATTTTAATATTTGTGTTATTTATAATTGGCAAATATTTTAACTTGATATAATCACATCTATTGATTTTTGTCTGATGTGATCTTTCATGCTTTTGAGTTTAGAATTTCTTTTCTTAATCTGAGGTCTACAAATAACCAATATTTCTTTTTCTTGGGTACTTCTATCTCTTATTCCTCCTCATTTTCCTCCTACTACTAATTTCTTTCCTTTTTTTTTTTTTGATAGTTTAAATTTTTGCACTTCACTCTTGATTCTGTCTAGAATTTGTTTAGCATATGGCAAGGGTTGAAGATGTAACTTTATTTGGCTTGTGTCTCCAAAAATAATTTACAGATTAATTTAACTCAAATAAACATCCAAGAAGGACTTCTTGGAAACCTGGCAAAATAAGTCTAAAATTTTTCTAGAAAAATAATAATCAATAAAACAAATAGATTTGATGTATTATATATTAAAATACATGATGAAGTTCCAAGAATTAAAACAATTTGGTTTAAGATCAAGAATCAGTAGATAGATCAATGGGAATAAAACAGGCTACCCAAAATAAACTACCATATAAAATAAGAAGAGCGTCACAAATCAACGAGGAAAGTAAAGATTGATTAGTGAATGGACACAGGTCAACTGGTTAACTGTTTATCTCTTCTATTTGTGTTAATATTTATAAGTCTGCTCTCATTCAGAAATATTTTATAAACATAACTTGTATGTTTTCTTTTGTCATGGCTTAAATTTTTATACATAGGCCCGTTACTCAATGGGAATTCATTTTAAAATGCTGTGAAATGAGAAATAAAGTTTGATTTTTCATATGCCTAACCAGTCATTCCAGAAGCATTTATGAACTAACTCTTCCCTTACTCACTGATTTCTTATGCCTCTTTTGTGCTCATGTACAATCATACACTCATGCACACATGAATACACACAGAGGTCGATTTCCAGCCTCTCAGGTCTCCACAATAAAAACACGACAGTATCTGTCTCTACACTTATATTCTAGTAGGAAAAAGAGACATTTATAAAAGTAATTAAACTAAAGAGTAATAAGTATTATGACTGAGGAAGACTCTCTGCTTCTACTCAAAATCTAAATGTTAGGATTCTATAAGGCTCAGATACAAGATTCTTTATTTTATTCTCTCTATTCCTTCTTCCTATGTGGCCCCATCTATTTTTTATTACTTTTAATATCAGCAATATGAAGATGATTCATATTCTTCAGCATCTGAAGAATGTATATGTCTTCAGCTTCTCATGTTCCCTATCTTTAGACTCATGGATCCAACTGCCAACCAGGACATAGTCATTTGAATGTCTCAAAGACATATTAAATTTAACGTGATCAAAAAGGAACTTAAATGGCAGTTGGAAACACAAGGAAAGAGAAACAAGGGAAACATAGAACAACCAGAAAACAAGAGATAAAGTGGCAGTATTAAGCCCTCATATATCAATAATCACTCTAAATATAAATGGATTGAATTTTCCAATCAAAAGACACAGAGTGGCAGGATGACCCAAAAATATTATGCCTCCAGGAAACATATCTCAGCTCTAAAGAGAAACACAGGCTCAGAGTGAAGGGATGGAAGATGATACTCCAAGCAGGTGGCAAAGAAAAGAAAGCAGGCATTGCCATACTTATATCAGACAAAGCAGACTTTAAGATAAAAAAGATAATGAGAGACAGAGAGGGGCAGTATACAATGATAAAAGGGACATGCCACCAGGAAGACCTAACACTTATGAATATATATGCATCTAACACAGGAGAACCAAAGTTTATGAAGCAAGTACTAACAGACCTAAAGGAAGAAACAGACAGCAACACAACAAGGAACCTCAACACCCCACTTAAATCAATGGATAGATCATCCAGACAGAAAGTCAACAAGGAAACAGTGGCTCAAATGAAGCACTGGAACAGATGGACTTAATAGACATATTTAGAATATTCCATCCAAAAATAGCAGACTATACATTCTTCTCAAGTACACACGGAAATTTCTCAAAGATAGACTATATGTTGTGAAGCAAGGCAGACCTCAATAAATTTAAGAAGATTGAAATCATATCAAGCACCTTTTCTGAACACAATGCTATGAAACTAGAAATCAACTACAAGAAAAAAAAGCTGGGAAAGTTACAAATATGTGGAGACTGAACAACATGCTACTCAACAACCATTGAATCAATGAAGAAATCAAAGGAGAAATCAAAAAATACCTGGAGAAAAATGAAAATACATCATACCAACTCTTACGGGATGCAGTAAAAGTGCTTCTAAGAGGGAAATTCATAGCAATACAGGCCCACCTCAACAAACAAGAAAAATCTGAAATAAATAAGTAATCTTAAGCTACACCTAACAGAACTAGAAAAAGTAGAACAAATAAAGTCCAAAGTCAGCAGAAGGAAGGAAATAATAAAAATTAGAGTAGAAATAAATGAAATAGAGACCAAAAAAAGTAGAAAGGATCAATGAAACTAAGACCTGGTTCTTTGAAGATAAACAAAATTGACAAACCCTTATCCAGACTCACCAAGAAAAAAAGAGAAAAGACTCAAAAAAAGTGAAAGAGGAGAAATTACAATGGATACCACAGAAATACAAAGGATTATAAGAGAATACTATAAAAAACTAAATGTCCACAAATTGGATAGCCTAGAAGAAATGGATAAATTCTTAGACTCATACAACCTCCCAAAACTGAATCAAGAAGAAATAGAGAACTTGAATAGACCAATCACAAGTAAAGAGATTGAAACAGCAATCAAAAACCTCCCAAAAAAGCAAAAGTCAAGGACCAGATGACTTCTCTGAGAATTCTACCAATCATTCAAAGAAGATTTAACACCTATCCTTCTCAAACTTTTCCAAAAATTTGAAGAAGATGGGACACCTCCTACTCATTCTACAAGGCCAACATCACCCTGACACCAAACCCAGCTAAGGACAACACGAAGGAAAATTACAGGCCAATATTGCTGATGAACATAGAGGCAAAAATCCTCAACAGCATATTGGTAAACCAAATACATCAATACTTTAAAGGGATCATACACTATGAATAAGTGGGATTTATACCAGGGATACAGGGATGGTTCAACATCCACAAATCAATCAATGTGATACACCACATTAATAAAATGAGGAATAAAAATCACATGATCATCTCAATAGATGTAGAGAAAGAATTTGACAGTATCCAACATCCATTTAGGATAAAAACTCTCAATAAAATGGGTATAGAAGGAAAGTACCTCAACATAATAGAGGGCATATATGACAAACCCTCAGCTAATAACACACTTAATGGTAAAAAACTGAAAGCCACCCCTCTTAGAACAGGAACAAGGCATGGGTGCCCACTCTCACCACTCCTACTCAACCTAGTAATGCAGGTTTTGGCCAGAGCAATTAGGCAAGAAAAAGAAACAAAAGTATCCAAATTGGAAAGGAAGAAGTGAAATTCTCACTGTTTGCAGACAGCATGATCCTATATATAGAAAACCCTAAAGGATACACCAAAAAACTATTAGAAACAATCAACAACTACAGCAAAGTTGCAGAGTACAAAATCAACTTACAAAAATTAGTTGTATTTCCATATGCTAATAACGAACTAGCAGAAATAGAATTCAAGAATACAATCCCATTTACAATCACAACAAAAAGAATAAAATATCTAGGAATAGATTTAGCCAAGGAGGTGAAAGACCATACACTGAAAACTATAAGACATTATTAAAAAAAAAAGTCGAAGGTGGCATAAAGAAAGGGAAAGATATTCCATGCATGGATTGGAAGAATTAACATAGTTAAAATGTCCATATTACTTAAAGCAATCTACAGATTCAATGCAATCCCAATCAGAATTCCAATGATATTCTTCATGGAACTAGAACAAAGAATTCTGAAATTCATGAAACAAAAAAAGACCCCAAATAGCTAAAGCAATCCTGAGAAAAAAGAACAAAGTTGGAGGCATCGCAATGCCTGACTTCAAAATATAGTACAAAGTTATAGTAATCAAAACGCATGGTACTGGCACAAAAACAGACACACAGATCAATGGAACAGAATTGAAAGCCCAGAAATAAAACCACACATCTATGGACAGCTAATCTTCGACAAAGGAGCAAAGAACATACAATGGAGAAAGGAAAGTCTCTTCAATAAATCGTGTTGGGAAAACTGGACAGCCACATGCAAAAGAGTGAAAGTAGACCATTATCTTAGATCATACACAAAAGTAAACTCAAAATGGATTAAAGACTTGAATGTAAGACCTGAAACCCTAAAACTTCTAGAAGAAAATATAGGCAGTACAATCTTTGACATCAGTCTTAGCAGCATATTTTCAAATACCATGTCTGCTCAGGTAAGGGAAGCAAAAGAAAAAATAAACAAATGGGACTACATCAGACTAAAGAGCTTCTGCAAGGCAAAGGAAACCATGAACAAAATGAAAAGACAACCCACCAACTGGGAGAAAATATTAACAAATCATGTATCCAACAAGGAGTTAGTTTCCAAAATATATAAAGAACTCAGACAACTTGACAACAAAAAAGAAACAACCCAATCAAAATATGGGCAGGGGATATGAACAGAAGTTTTTCCAAAGATATACAGATGGCCAACAGGCACATGAAAAGATGTTCAACATCACTAATTATTAGGGAAGTGCAAATCAAAACTACAATGAGATATCACCTTATACCTCTTAGAATGACTATGATTGCCAAGACAAAAAATAACAAATGTTGGAGAGGATGTGGAGAAAAGGGAACCCTCATACACTCCTGGTGGGAATGCAACCAGGTGCAACCTCTATGGAAAGTAGTATGGAGATTTCTTAAAAAATTAAAAATATAAACACCATATGATACAGTTATTCCACTACTGGGTATTTATCCAAAGAACTTGAAATCAACAATTCACAGATAATTATGCACTCCTATGTTCATTGCAGCATCTTTCACAATAGCCAAGATGGGGAAGCAACCCATGTGCTCATCAACTGATGAATAGATAAAGATGATGTTGTATTTATATACAATGGAATACTACTCAGCCATAAAAGAAGACAAAATCATCCCATTTGCAACAACATGGATGGACCTTGAGGGTACAATGTTAAACAAAATAAGCCAGAGAGAGAAAGACAAACATTGCATGATTTCACTCATAATCGGAAGGTAAACAAACACATAGACAGAGAGAACAGACTAGTGATTACCAAGGGGGAGGGGGGTTTGGAGGTAGGTGAAAGGGCTAAAGGGGCACATATGTATGGTGATAGATAAAAATTAGATTATTGGTGGTGAGCATGATGCAGTCTATACAGAAACTGATAAATAACAATGTACACCTGAAATTACACAATGTTATGGACGATTATGACCTCAATAAAATAATTGAGCAAAAAAGGGGAACTCACTTGCTTTCCCATAAACAGTTCTCCCTGGTCTTCTCCATCTTGATGGAATCATCCTCTAACTAGCTGGGCAAGGAAGAAATTAGGAGTAATCTCCTTCTCCTTCTGCTATCACATCCAACCTTTCACAAGATCTGTCAACCCTATCTCTGAAATATATCTGAAATATGCCCAAATCTCTCCATTTACGCTACCTTCACACAATTCTATGCTGCCATCATCCCTCATCAGAAGAGTATCAATAGCTTCCAACTGTTCTCCCTTGTGGCTGTACTTTTATTTCTTTTTGATTTTTATTCAGAAACCAATTTTAAATATAGTGTTAAAAGGTGTATTCCAAAAACTAGTCTTCTGCCTACCATGACCTATGAATTTTAGCTACAACCACTTTTTAATTATTTTTAGCTATTTCTCTGAAAATTTACCTTCATATTTCTTAGTATTAGTTGTAGACATGTGAATCAACTCCTTATTGTGGTAAATAAATATTTATTTATTTAACACCTCCCCATTTCTTTCATCCGAATGGTATATCACGATTTCCAGTAATTCAATAATCAGTCTTTAACAGGGACATGTGAATAGTTTCCACTGCTGAGACGACTAGTGTACCATGCTTGTATTTCCTTTTCTGTATGACTTTGTGAGTTTTTTTTTAAGTTAATAAAAATGTATTTTCCCATTTGCTCAATTAGATCCATCATGTATCTATCAAATATCTTTCTTAAAAACTCAACTGTATTACGTGATCTTTTGTTCTTTTTTATCATGGAGACTTTCTCCTGGTACCCTCCATCCTCCTGTTCCAGTCTGGAATGGTTGCTTTCTGGGCCCAGTGCTCAGCTCTCCTGCTGAGACTTCCCTTTGCTGAATTCCTGTGTCACATACCCTGTGTCCAAGCTCTTTCCTCCTCTTCATGTTCATCCTCTCATTTTGCTAAGAATTCTTGATTGCCTCCTTGCCAGTCAAGATATGGAGTCCAGAAATCTTGCAATGATCCTCATTCTTTCCTCACACATGACTAGTAGTTTGGTTTCTATAGAATTCTAGATTTGAAATAATTTTCCTTATGAACATGGAAGGCATTCTTCCTCTATATTCTAGCAAGTTGTATTGCTTCGGAGAAATTCCATGTCAATCTGATTCCCACTCGTTTGTTGTTTCTTTGGAAACTTTTAGAAGTTTTCTTTATCACTGGCTTTATAAAATCTCGGAATGAATATGTTTGACATTTTTTTAAATTAATTCTTCTTCACAGTGGTGGATTCTTTGTTTCTTTTCTCCTTGCCTGCTTGGCTCTCTTTTCTTTTTCTTTTCTTTTCTTTTCATATTTATTCCATTTTCCATCTCTTACATTTTCCATTCCTTTAATTTTCCATCCTTTCTTTTACCTTTTCCATCCTTCTCTCCCTTCCTCTCTCTCTTTCTTTCATGTTATAGGTTCAAAGCTTTACTTCCTCAATGAAAACAAAGGTGAGAGTACATAATGGGTAAAATTCACATAGAAAAAGTAGAATAAATAAACCTAATTACCAGTTTTCAGAATAATAAGTTGTTTCCTAATATCTTATGAAGACCATTAACATTTTAAAAATTATCATTATGAATTCATAGATTTGAATATGCTTTATCAGGCTAAATCCATTATAATTATTTATCATTTTGATGCCCAAACTGTCTCATCTTCAACTAGTAGAAACTCAGCTCAAAAACTTCAGGATGGCTCCTGAGTCCTTTTGATAGGACTGTAGTCATCTCTGATTGTACAAGATGTCTTGGCTACACCTGTGCGTTTTCTGCCTCAGAATGGGAGTTAGACATCTTTCCTAAGAGGCCCTGTAAGCAATAGTGTCCAGTAGTTTCTGGTCTATGTTTCCTCTCTTTTACAAAATAATAAAATAAATACAGAAACATGCATGCACACCTACACAATCTTGTTTCCCCTTTTTTCTTACTCAAATGTTAGCATGTATACACACACATTCACATACACCACACTCACACACACACTCAAAAACACTCACACACACATGCACACACTTGTCCCTTGATTTTCCTTTCTTTTACTTCACAATGTGACCCAGACATCTGGGCTCCCATGAATGGGTGTTTAGATTGTTTCCTACACTTTCTCTGACACATCTCCACTCTGACCTTTACTTGTAGCCTTTCTGAACCACTTTGTTTTAGTTCTATCTCTTGTACAAAGTACAGAGCTGAGTTTTCCTTTTTGAGCAAATCTGAAAATCTTTTTACTGCAATAGGTGAATTAAGTCCTTTTACATCAAGTCCTATGACTGATGTGTTTGATCCAAACTCTCTTGTATCATTTCATTTACTATTTACCAAATGTATGATGTTCTCTTTACTGTTTCTTTATTTGTATGGCTTGTTTTACTTACTTTTTTATTACTTTTTATATTTTGGATGGTTTGTATTTTTGTTTTAGTTGTTACCTTTATGTTAATACCTTTATTACATACTCAATCCTCTTGTTCTGCATTTATGATACTACTTTTGGTCAGCTTTGAAAAATGTTATTTGACTGACTTGTATTTGGGTATCAGTCTATAAGCATATTCTACATTAGCTCTCTTCCTTCTCCTCTGCTTATTTTCTTTTTACTTTTTATTAACTTCTTATTTTGCAATGATTTCACATTTTCAGAGGAGTTACAAAGAGAGTACAGAGAGTTCCTAAGTACACTTCACCCGTTTCCCAATGTTAACATAATAATTAATCTTGGCTCACTTATAAAAACTAAGATGTTAACTCCAGGCTTTAGTTTTGATTTTAACAGTTTTCCATTAATGTCATTTTTCTGCTCCAGGATCCAGTCCAGAATATCAGTTTGCAACTAGTTCTCAGGTCTCCTTGGTTTCCTCTGTGACAGTTTCTCAGTGTTTCGTGTACTTGACAATATTGAAGAGTACTGATCAAATATTTTGTAGAATGTCCTTAAATTTTGGTTTGTCTGTTATTTGCTCATGATTAGACTTGTGTTGTGGATTTGGGGGAAGAGTATGACAGAAGCGAAGAGTCCTTCTCATTGTATCATATTTGGGTACATGACATCAACATGACTTGTTACTAGCGATGTTAACCTTGACCATTTGATTAAGGTGTGTCGGCTATGTTTCTCCACTGTAGAGTTAACTATTTTCCCTTTTCATACTCTGCTCATTAGAAACAAGTCGCTGATCCCCAGCTAATCCAGGGGACCATGCTGTAGCTCCTGGAGGGAGGAGCATCATTCATATTCTAAGAATATGAAAATAACCTTTTTTCTCCTTAAAGTTTTGCCACCAAAGTATCTTGGCAACAGCAATTATTACTGTGATGTTCTATAGCATTATTCTAATTCCTTGCTTCCTTTTACATGTATTAACTGGAAAATATAGCTTATCAAGATTTGAAATTGTTGGCTCACACTTTTCTCCTTGAGTTTATTGAATATATTGATCCACAGTTCTCTTGTTTGTATGGTGCTGCGGATGCCAACCTGATTTCCTTTCTTTGGAAGTTAGGTCATCTTTCTATGTGGAGGTGCAGATAATTAGATGTTCTTTGGAGTTAGCATTTAGACTTGGTTGTGACCTTAACAAAAGAGAGGGTTCAGTGAAATGAAAGGAGCAGAAAAAATGTAAAGGAATCAAATAGAAAAATTTCCAATATATTTCCTCATTCCCTGCATATTACCTGTAAGTGTCTTCTGTATCATGTATGAGTAAGCTTCAGCCGCCCGAGTTTACCATCCACTTTTTATTAGGTCTTGTTTGTTCAGGTGACCAGGCTTTTATCATGCACGCCCATCAGGCTGCCACTTTTCCTCATTTGCTTAGTACAATCCTACTGATCCTGGAAGGTTCATCTGATGAGTCACTTCCATTGAGAAATCTTCAGTATATTTTTATATAATACGTTAACACTTTTTAAAATCATGCATGAATCACATGCTAGTTTAACAATATAAGTGTCTTTCAGGAGCCCAAATACATATGACGTGATCAGTGACTTAGGGTTATTTAGTCAAGACTTTTACAATCAAGAGACATACAAGTCACACTTGATAAAGTGGCAAATGTGTTATCCAAGCAGTTAAGTATCATGTAGAAGAGGAAAAATCAACTCAATGTAAAGGACCTAGGGAAGCCCTCCTGGAGGAGATCTGATCCGAGCTCAAGCACAAGTAGGATTTGGATGGAGAGAGGGAGACGAAGGTGTTTTAGGTGAGGGAGACATTATGACCAATTTAACTGAAGCAGGTGCACAGAGCAACAGTGAAGGATGCACATGGCCAAGTGCCCTGAGAGGAGCAGAAGAAAGCAACTGGCAGACGAGATACCAACAGACTGTGGAGCATCTGGAATACCACAATAAGGCAAACGGATTTGGTTTGAAAACTGATGAGGGAACATTACAAATTCTTGAGCAGGGGAGTATCATTTTTTTCATTCATTTGGCAAATATCTGTTGAGCACGAGAAAGTGCCAGACACTGTTCAGGGTGTTGGAAATAAAAGAATGAACAAAACAAAGAAATCCCTTCCCTCTTAAGCTTATATGCTCATGGGAGGGGTGACGGGTTATAGATATACTAACAAATAGATATATAGCGTGTGGAAGAATGATTAGTGGAATGAAGGGGAAAACAAGGTAAGAAAGATAAAGTCAGCTGGGGTGAAGTGAAAAGAAAGGAGAATAACCTCAGTAATCCATATGTAGGACTAAGCAATAATATCAAAGTTTCCAATAAGTGTTTTTACAAGACATGGGGAAATTCAACTCACAGAATGAAGAAGTTGGTGACCCTGGCTGAACCTCCCGCACCTTTTACTCTCCTCTCAAATCCTAATCATCTTTCATAAACCACATCAATTCCTCCAGCGACAGGTCGAGCCAATCAGAGACTTTCTTTTGCTCATTTTTTATTTTATGTACAGAATAATGAACAGAATTGTAAAATGAGGTCAGTTACATTTGAATCAGCCTGTTGATCATCAAATGACCTTAGTGACTTTAGTGAAGGTCATTTGCCTTAAGCTCATCGTCTCACGGGTCATCTTTAATTAATGTCACATAGTTTATACGTTTTCAGGACTGAATCTCCCCAAAGAAATACATTGACGTCAGTGCAGGGAAATCCCTTTAGGATTTGATGGAAAATTTTAACTTCTCATTGTAAGGGACATAATTATTGACACTGACCTATTAGTAGTCTCCAGATTTTCATTCTTTTAATCCCAAATGTTTTAGAGACAAAATTTATAATCTGACATTTTATGAGACCTAACACCATAAAGCAAACAACGAGGTTTTACCAAACTCTTCTGAGTGAATCTAGGTAAGGGAAGTATTCTAATTTATTGTTACTTTTAATATTAGCATCCATAAATATTTATTTATCTGAATTATTTAACATTTTTCTTTGTTGTTAAATTTCAATTTCTTACTTATCATTCTACCTCTTCTGAAAACTAAAGGCTATGAGAAAACTCACTACAATTCATGCTGACCTTCTCTGATTATAAGGGAGAATTTGAAAATATACAGGTATGAACAAAGAGTAATCCTGTTAAATAATTCAGGCACATGGATTGAAAGTTATTTCTAACATAGTTGAATAACTAAATGATTGATATTAAATATTTTAAAACAAATAAATAAAATTTTCAGCCTGTGCCTTTATTTTGATGTTTTGAATATGGAAAAATGAACCTATTGTGACCATAAAATTTATATGATGAGACACATCCATCAATATGTCCTAATGGATCACTAAATAATGATAAAAGATAGACTTTAAAGGAAAACAAACTTTGTTCTCAAAAATCATACCAAGATATAAAGGGTTTTCTCTTCTTCTAAGTGTTACAAAACTAAAGTATAAAGTCAAGCTTACTTTTATTAGCTTTAACCTACTCTGATATACTTTAGAAAATCTTACATAATTTTCTTAGGAAACAGAAAAATAGTGGATGAGTCAATTCGGATAAAAGAATGATATTTAAATTTTTTAAATGATGAATTTTGAATAATTTTCTTTGTAGACTCTTCTTCAAAGTTAACAGTCTCAATTTGCAGCAGCCAAAGAGGTCACTAAGAACCATTGGTCGGAGACTGAAAACAAGTTCATCCATCCCAGGTTTTTGGGGTGGATCAAGGACTGGAATCAAAAATGCTTTTTCTCTATAGCATCGTACAACTCTTATAAGAAGCATAAGTCACAGCTCACTTCAAATGCCTACAGTTTTAATAAAGAAAATATACATGTACTTACCAAAAAAACAATGTAGATTATACACAAGTGATTCTAGATTGTATTGGGTATATAAAATATGCTCGGGGATTCAGAAAATGGAGTTCAGTGTTGTCTGGAGCATTTCGTTAAAACTTTATTAAGTAGCATTATAAGAAAACTATGCTTCACATAAAGAAAGGATTTAGATATCTGGGCAAAAATCAATGGGAATAATGACATGGACAAAGTCAGTGTTTGTGGTAATGGGTGTGACACTGGGAAAAGGGATGAGAGAGGTGACTATGTATGTATGTTAATTTCCTCAATTTTCCAAAGTAATTTTCTTTAAAGATGATAGTCCGCTCCTTAAACCTTAGTGATCTTCATACAATTCCTGAGATATAAATTTAACATATCTGTTGTATGCTCTTTCCAAACATTCACTCCATTGGAAGAATATTGAACACACTTTGATCAGTTAAAATACGTGGGTATGGAAATTGATTTTAAGGATTTTTAATACATAAACTAACACTGAAATTATTTAGCAACACTGAAGAAAATATGGGTACACTAGATTTGTACACTATTCTTGCACTTGTACACTATTCTTGGTCTTAAATTCAAAGACCAAGATTTTCCACTGTAAGTATCCTTCCTGGAATTAACAAAACACTCTTGGGAATCCTGAGTTTCAGAGTAGAGGTGAGATTTTAGGGGAATGAATGTTACTATTTGTGTTCCTGTATCCCAGAGACAGTAGGGTAGTCTTAAAGAAGAAACTCCTCTCCTTGTTGTAAAAAGAAAAACTTGAAGGGAATATTATACACACTCTAAATTAGAATCTTTTCTCTCCATAATTCCTATCTCAACAAGAAGGTGGATATGATTGAGGATAACCATTCCTTGACAACTGAGTTTATCCTCACAGGATTTACAGATCACCCAGAGCTGAAGACCCTCCTGTTTGTGGTGTTCTTGGCCATCTATCTGATCACCATGGTGGGGAATCTTGGTTTGGTGGCACTGATTTTTATGGAGCGCCGTCTTCACACACCAATGTACATCTTTCTGGGCAACCTGGCTCTGATGGATTCCTGCTGTTCCTGTGCCATTACCCCCAAGATGTTAGAGAACTTCTTTTCTAAGGACAGAATGGTTTCCCTCTATGAATGCATGGCACAATTTTATTTTCTCTGCCTTGCTGAAACAGCAGATTGCTTTCTCCTGGCGGCAATGGCCTATGACCGCTATGTGGCCATATGCAGCCCACTGCAGTACCACACCATGATGTCGAAGAAACTCTGCATTCAGATGACCACAGGGGCCTACATCGCTGGAAACCTTCATTCCCTGATCCATATAGGGCTTCTGTTTAGGTTAACTTTCTGCAGATCTCATCAAATCAATCACTTTTTTTGTGATGTTCTTCCACTATACAGACTCTCCTGTGTTGACCCTTATATCAACGAATTGATGATATTTATCTTTTCAGGGTCAGTTCAAATCTTCTCTATTACCATAGTCCTGATCTCTTATCTCTCTATCCTTTTCATGATTTTCAGAATGAAATCCAAAGAGGGAAGAGGCAAAACCTTATCTACCTGTGCATCCCACTTTCTCTCTGTCTCAATGTTCTATGGTTCTCTTCTCTTTGTGTACATTCGACCAAGTTCAGTTAAAGAAAGGGATAAAGATATACCCGTTGCTGTTTTTTATACTCTAGTAATTCCTTTATTAAATCCTTTTATTTATAGTCTAAGAAATAAGGAAGTAATAAATGTTATGAGAAAAACGATGAAGAAAATTTCATAACATTCTGAAACAAATATTCCCTGTAGAAAATTAATTTTAACCTGATAAAACTTGTTTCAAAATCAAGGAATAATGAGAAAGTGGAAAATGACTACTTTGTATATAAAATAATGAATTACTAAATCATGATGGTATATGAATCATATAAATAAGCTCAGAAAGGAGAGATTTTGCTATGATGTATTTCAAAATCTAAGCTACGTTTCATCAGGAGTGACCCAAATAATTATTTTCCAGGTCACAAATTATTTCAGGGTGAAATTAGTTATACTAGTAACTAACTGTTTCAAACTGTGACTAGTTGCCATTTTCAACAAATCCAACAAATACTAGAAATTGAAGTCAGTGTATATGAAGGTCACCTCCTTTTAATATTGTTAGCAAATTTCTAGATTCCCAAAGCATAATCTTACGAACTCAGGGACATCCCAAGTTCTCAAGAATTAATCCCTTCTTAACCAACACCATCTGTCAGAAGTAAACTGTATGTTTGAATTTCATTCTCAGCTTCCTTTGAGTTCATTCAAGAGACTATGTTCCATATTAATTCATGCAGAATATGTATTCTCTAATCAAGAACATTTTTGTCCTTTGTGTTAGCCAATTTTACTCTCAAGTTCTCAGAAATAGAGTATCTGTACACTGGTGAATTACCAGTCTGTAGTTGAAAATGATGCAATCCCTGTGGATTTGAATATTTTTGCACAGCTTCATTATTTGTCCATCAAATATGACAGTGCAGTTCCTGATATCTTAACTAAATAGTTCTTTTTTCACTTTGATATTATTACTTGTTTGTTATTAGGAATACCACCAACCTGGACTGATGTCAGTGGAAATTATTGATCCTTTCATAGCCTTAGAAAAAAGCTGGAGATGCTGTTCAAGCATAAGTGAGGCAGAAAATAGTGAAAATTCTAAATCTCTACACAAAAATATATATTCATCATGTGTGCAAACATGAAAGAAAAAATAATTTTTTGAGAACCTACTAGCTGCTAGGCACTAGCTAGACCCTTCATACATATTACCCACCAATAGTTAGACAGGCTTTTTCACACTTCTCCTCAGTAAAAATCTCATACTTTGAAATATTGAGTAGCTTGCCCAAGTTCATCCAGGTCATCTGGATTGAGCTATCATTTGAATCAATAGTGTATTTTCCCCACATGCTTGGGAGTTCAGAGAATGGAGATCCTTGTAGCCTGGGGTATTTAGTCCTGAAGTAGCATCAGAAATAAAATGTGCCTTAAACAATGGTAAAAAAAAAAAAAAAAAAGATATTTGGAGAAAACCAGGAATGAGTATGATCAGAGTCAATGTTTATGGAAATGAGTGTGGCATAGGGAACGGGGGATGAGGGAGGTGAACCATGGGACAGAGTCAGGGAGCTGACAAACCATTACAGAGCTGTTGGTGAGTGTGGAAAGCAAGGGTGGAAGTGGATCAGGTTACTGAGACTCTTAAATGCCACCTTCCAGAATCTGAATTTATCTTGGAGGCATCAGACACTGCAGTCTACCTGGAGCAGAGTAACATGATTGTGACTTTCAGAAACCTGACCTGATTGATGGTCAAGAGGCTGGAAGCAAGGAGACTAACTTCAATAATTCGTGTATTAGATGATGGGAGCTGAAACTGGAGAATACCTTAAAAAGAAAGGAGAGGAATGCACACATATAAGCAACATTTTAAAGAAAAACAACAGTAAACTGTAACCGATGGGTAGTATAAGGAAGTCATATCTTCCTCCTGTGAGTATCATCCATGTCGTAACAGATTTTATATCACCAATACTGAATAAGGTGCCTGACATATGTGGCCATTTAATAAACATTTCCTTCAATATGTTTTTAATTTAATTATGTCAGTTAATATGTAATAAGCTTATTATTTTTATTTTTGAATGAATTAATAAATAAATAATTTTTAATTTATTGGTTTATTGTCTATTATTAAATACTGATAGACATAAACAAAGCTTTTTAGGGTTCTAACATATTTTATTTTTATCTAATTTTTTAATTGACTTTTAATCTAAGTGTTGGGACTGATATTAAAGGAAACCTATTCTAAAATATCTGATCTTTGTACTATTATTTCTCTTCTAAAAAAATTCTACCAAAATTTGTTTGAACATTTATAATAGTAGGAAATCAATACTTCCCAAGAAAGCTTATTTTTAACTAAAAGGCTATTATAAATAATTTCATAAATATATTGGTAACATTCATTTATAACATTATATAAATTTCAGACATACATCATTATAATTCAAATTCTGTATAGGCTATAATGTGCTCACCACCAAAAGTCTAGTTGCCTAGACTGAAAGTCTAAACACTTTTTAAGAGTAGGAAAGAATCTAGATACCAAAAATCTGAGAAGCTCTAAATTAGATGGATGCGTGCCTCTTGTATCCACCCTCTATTGGAGTGGATATTTTCAGCTGTCAGACTTGCAGGCATTGATTCCCTTTCCCTTTTCTAAGGGGACCACAGTCCTTGGTATGTATTTCTGCACCATCCACCCCCAATCCTTAGCAACACTGAATCCCAGAGGTCTGTTAAGGGAAGATATGTGACTTGTTTGGGGTCAGTGAGACAAAAGAGGTAATTTTCTAGAAGTTTCTGGGAAATATGTTTCCTTTATTTCAAAAGAGATCCACTAAAAGGGTAGTGTTTGTCCCTCTAAATGCCATGGTGTGTGGATATGAAATCTGCCACAGTCTTCGTCCACTCTGCCATCCAGAGAGGAACCAGCCTGGAGATGAAATCAGCACACAGAGGTGAGCACAGCTGAGGGAATCACAGAGAAACAGACCCAGAGTCTCTGGGATAAACCATCCTTTCTGGTTGTGTAATCCAACAGATCTTCTCACTGATTAAGCTTGTTTGGAAAAGATGCTTTACTTGCAACTGAATTATTATTAATTAATACATTCATGTCTCTTGCCTCATCTCTCATTTTATACTCTATTTTAAATTAATCCAAAGGCATTCTTTTAGCTTACAAATACTCTTCAGCAGTATCCATCTAACTACTCAGCACATCTATTATCTTATAATTTCTTTACTGTATTTTCATTTCCTATAACCTCACTGAAAAAAATGAGGGGCAGAGAGGCATCATAATTTGTCCACAGAAATACTAAGGTGGAGCTCAGGGACCAAACCCAGACCAAATCCGACCCAGTCGGATAGACTCCAGAACCAAGTTCATAACCACTAAGTCATACGACATGGCACAAGGAATTAAAAGTAGCATGAGGGGGACAGTTTCAAGAAGCCAAGCTGTCAAGTGGGCAGAGAAATAGGGCAGAAACTCAAGGAAGATGTGGATCAGTGACATGTTCCTCCAAATTTATTTTGAAAAATTTCAAACCTACAGAAAAGTTGAGAGAATGCCCACGGATTTTTAAACCAAGATTAAAACATTGTTAACATTTTACCACATTTGCCTGGTAATCTATCTCCACATGTGTATATGCATACATTTAATTCACATGTATACGTACATATATATATGATGACATTATGACCGTTTACCCAGAAATACTTCAACATACATCTCAAAAAGAACAAAGACATTTCCTACATCATCATGTCATTATTATCTCCAAGAAACTGAACATCACCTAACATGAAATTTACATTCAAATGTTTCCCCAAATTGTCCTCTATAGCAATTTATTTTTTCATCAAGAACTCAATTAAAAGTCACTGTTTACATCCAGTTATTATCATTCTTTAGTCTTCTTTAATCTGGATGAATATTCTTGCATCTCTTTTTCCTTTCATGACATTTAAATTTTCAAATATTTGGGTCAGATGTCAAGTAAAATATTCCACCATCTCTGTTTTTGTGATGTTCTCTCATGCTTAGATCCAGATTAGACATTTCCACAATAGTAGGTGTGATAAGTTTTCCTTCTTGCATCACGAGACCCACAACATCATCTGTCTTGTTACTGGTGATGCTGACTTTGATAACTTGGTTAAGGCGGTATCCATCAGATCCTTCTAGGGTAGAGATAACTTGTTTCCTTGAGAATTAAAATGTCCTCTGTAGGGCGATACATAGACACCCTGTGAATTTCCTGTTCCCTAATAATTTTTCATCAATAGTTTTAGCATCCAATGACAATCCTTGCCTGAATCAATTATTATATTTGGAGGTGGAAAAATAGTGATGGTTTTCCCCAAGTGTTATCTGGCTTCATTCTGAAAAGAAGAGCTTTACTTCAAAGTCTTCTTTAAATAAATTTTTTTAGATTTTAAACAGTTTTGAATTCATAGAAAATAACAAAGATGGGCCCCAGGCCGGTGGCGTAGCAGTTAAGTTCACTCACTCTGTTTCAGTGGCCCGGGGTTCGCAGGTTCAGATCCCGGAGTGGACCGACACACCACTCGTGAAGACATGCTGTGTCGGTGTCCCATATAAAGTAGAGGAAGATGGGCACGGATGTTAGCCCAGGGCCAGTCTTCCTCAGCAAAAAGAGGAGGATTGGCAATGGATGTTAGCTAAGGGCTGATCTTCCTCACAGACAAAAAAAGAAAATAACAAAGACAGTATAGGTGTTCTTATATATCACATACCAATTTCCCATATTATTAACATCTTACATTAGTATGGTACCTTTGCTACAATTAATCGGCCAATATTGACATATAATGATGAACTAAAGTCCATACTATATGCAGATTTGCATAGTTTTACCTAATGTCCTCCTGCTCCAGAATCTCATCCAGGATATCACATTATACGTAGTCATCGTGTCTCCTTAGGCCTCTCCTAGCTGTGACAGTTTCTCAGACATTCCTTGTTTTTGATATCCTTGCAAGTTTTGAAGAGTACTAATCACACATTTTATAGAATGTCCCTCAACTGGGATTTCTCTTGTGCTTTTCTCATGATTAGACTGGGGTAACAGGTTTTGGAATGAAGACCACAGAGATAATTGTCATTTTTCATCACATCACATCAGTGGTAAATGTGAACATCATGACTTATAACCCTTGATGTTGACCTTGACCACACGGGTGAGGTCATGTGGGCCAGGTTTCTCCACTGTAAAGTCAGTCTTTCTCCTCTCCCATTACTGAGTTCTTGGTAAGTACCACACAGCCCACACCTGGGGGGAGTTTTGCACCACCTCCTTAGGGCAAAGTATATACATGAATTATTTGGAATTTTTTTGCACTGGAGATTTGTCTATTCACCTCATTTATTTATACATTCAATCACTTATTTACATCAGTATGGACTCACAGATATTTATTTTATACTCTGAGATATAATCAAATACTACTTCATTAATTTTATTGCTCATGTCATTCCAGCTTCTGCCATTGGGAGCTGTTTCCTTTGGCTCCTGTGGCCCTAGCCATACACCTGTCCTTATGCATATGCGGGTGTGTTTGTTTATTTGTTTAGCATTTTTTTCACTTTCTGGCATTACAAGATGCTCCAGGCTTATCTTGTATATTTCCTGTCCTTGTCCCAGAATCACCCTTTTCTCCAAGGAGCTCTAGTTCCTTTTACTGGATGAAGGTATTAGAAACCAGCATCTGGGTAACAGGTACGCTGACTGCTTCTGCAGTGTCACTGCTTCCAGGCCCTCACAGCGGGCTCAGTGGAGATATGTGCGTGTGTTCCTGGGGTTCCACATTCTCACCAGCCATTGGTATTCAATTCTTATTTTTACTTTAGCCATTCCTGTAGTATCCCATTATTGTTTTAATTTGCAATTCCCTAAGGACAAATACCATTGAGCAGCTTTCCGCATGCTTACTTTCCATCTGTATTTTTTTGCTAAGATGCCTGTTCAGATCTTTGGCCCATGTTTTAACTTGGCTCTTTGCTTATTTTTGATTTTCAAGCCTTCTTCGTATATTTTTACACAAGTCCTTTATCAGAAATGCGTTTGTAAATATTTTCTCACAGTCTGGTTTCTCTTTTCATACTCTTAAAGTGTCTCTCTCAGAGCTGAAGTCTTTAATTTTAGTATAACTTAAACAACGTTTTCTTTGACAGACTGTGCTTTTGGCGTTAGGTTTAAAAGTCATCACCGTACTGAAGACCGGCTACATTCTCTATGTTTTCATCCAGGCGTTTTAGAGTTTTGAGTTTTACACTTAGATCCATGATCCATCTGGGGTTAATTTTTGTGAACTGTGTAGGGTTGGGTCTAGGTTTTTGCATGTGGATGTCCAGTTGTTCCAGCACCATCTGTGTAAAGACCATTACTTATTCACTGAATTGATTGCCTTTACTCCTCTCTCAAAGATCAAATATATCTGTGAGGGTCAGTTCTGGGCTCTCTGTTCTGTTCCCTTGACCTGTGTGTCTATCCTTTCAAAAATACTATGCTGTGTCAATTACTGTAGTTTTATAGTAAGTCTTGAAATCAGGTAGTGTGAGTCCTCTAACTTTATTCTTCTTCAGTAGCGTTGGATATTTATGTCTTTTTTTTATTATGGCCATTATAGTTCATGCCAAGTGGCATCTCACTGTAGTTTTGATTGATTTCTTGATGGCTAATAATATAGAGAATCTTGTCATCTTGTCAATCTTTCTTTGGAGAAAGAAGATCAAAATCTTTTGCCATTTTTGTAATGGGGTAATTTGTGATTTTATTATTGGTTTGTAAGAATTCTTTGTGTTTTCTAGATACAAGTTCCTTATCATATATATGATTTCCATATATTTTCTCCCATTATACTATCTTTCACTTTCTTAGTGGTGTCCTCTGAAGCAAAAAAGTTTCAACTTTGATGAAGTCTAATTTATCTGTTTTTAATATGTTGCCTGTGCTTTTGGTGTCATATTTAATTATCTATTGCATAATACAATATCACAGGTATTTACACCTATGTTTTTTCTAAGAGCTTTAAAGTTTTAGCTCTTACATTTAGGTATTTAATCCAATGTGAGTTAATTTTTGTGTATGTTTGGAAATAAGGGTTCAACTTCATTCTTGTACATGTGGATATCCAGTTGCCCTAGCACCAATTGTTGAAGAGACTATTCATTCCCCACTTAAATTATTTGGCTTTCTTGTCAAAAAATCAACTGACTGTAATGGAGGGATCATTTCAAGACTCTCATCTATTTTCCACTGATCTGTATGTTGATTCTTACACCAGTACCAAATTGTTTTGATTACTGTAGTCTTTCAGTAGGTTTTGAAATCAGGAAGTGTGAGTTTCCCTGCTTTATTCTTCTTATTCAAGATTGTTTTGGCTGTTCTGAGCCCCTATGAATTTTAGAATCAGCTTGTCATTTTCTGCAAAGAAGCAAGCTAGGATTTTGATAGGAATTACCTTGAATCTGTAGATCAGTTTGCACTGTATTGTCATTTTAACAATATTAAATCTTCTGATTGATGAACACAGGATGTCTTTCCACTTATTTACATCTACTTTTATTTCTTTCAACAATGTATTATAGTTTTCAGTATAAGTTTTGCACTTCTTTTGTTAAATTTGTTGCTATGTGTTTTCTTCTTTTTGATGCCTTTGAAAATGGAATTGTTTTCATAATTTCATTTTTGGGTTGCTCATTGCAAAGGTATAAAACACAATTGATATACGCATGCTGATCTTGTTTCCTGCAACCTTGCCAACTTGTTTATTAGTTCTAATAGTTTTTTAGTTGCTTTCTTAGGATTTTCCAGATACAAAATTATGTCACCTACAAAAAGAGGTATATCTTTTCCTTTCCACTCTGGATGCCTGTTACCCCATGTCTTGCCTAGTTGCCCTGGCTACAACCTTCAGTACAATGCTGAGCAGAAGTGGGAAGAACAGACATCCTCGTCTTGTTCCTGATCTTTCACCATTGAGTATGAACTTAGTGGGTTTTTCCTCACTTACCTTTATCATGTTCAGGGATTTCCCTTCTATTCCTAGTTTCTTTGGTGTTTTTATCATGAAAGGGTGTTGAATTTTGTCAAATAATGTTTCTGTCTCTTTCGAGAGGTTGGCATGGTTTCTGTCCTTTACTCTATGGATATGGTATATTATATTGATACCTTTTTGAAAGTTAACCCAACCTTGCATTCATACATTAAATTCCACTTGGTTATGATGTATGGTCCCTTTTATGTGTTGCTGGATTTGATTTACCAGTATTTTTTCAAGGATTTTGCTGGCATATTCAAAACACATATTGGTCTATAGTTTTCTTGTGATATGTTTGTCTGGTTTTGGTATCAACTGGTTTTGGTATCAGAATAATTTTGGCCCTGTCAAAAGAATTGGGAAGTATTTCTTCCTGTTTAGTTTGTGAAAGTTTGTAAAGAATTGATGTTAGTTCATTTTAAATCTTGGTAAAATTCACCAGGGAAGCCCTCTTGGCCTGGGCATTTCTGTTTGGGTAGGTGTTTTTTTGTTTTTTTGTTTGAGGAAGATTGGTCCTGCACTAACATCTGTTGCCCATCTTCAGCTTTTTTCTTTTTTCTCCCCTGGGTAGTTTTTTTTTTTTTTTAAATTACTAATTCTCTCTCTTTACTTGTTATAATTATATTAAGATTTTCTATTTCTTCTTGAATCAGTTTTGGTAGCTTGTGTCTTTTTAGGAATGTGTTCATTTTATCATGGTTACCTAATTTGTTGGCATACAATTTTCATAGTATTTCTTATAACCCATTTTATTTCTGTAATGTTGACAATAATGTCCTCTCTTTCATTCCTGCGTCCAGTAATTTAAGTCCTCTCTCTTTTTTCTTTTCTTTTTTTTTTTTTTCGGTAGTTTAACTAAGGCTTGTCAATTTTCTTGATCTTTTCAAAGAACAATCTTTGGGTTCATTAATTTTCCCTGTTGCTTTTCTATTCTGTTTCATTAATTTTTTCCTCTAATATGTATTATTGCTTTCCCCTTCTTTCTCTGGCTTTAGTTTGCTCTTATATTCCTGTAGGTAGAAGCTTGGCTGTTTATTTCAGATCTTTTTCTCTCTTTATAACATAGATGTTTACAACTATAAATTTTCCTTCAGCACTGCTCTAGTGGCAGCCCATAAATTTAAGTACATTGTGTCTTTATTTCCATTCATCTAAAAATATTTTCTACTTTCCCTTGTGATTTCTTCTTCGAAGCATTGATCATTTAGGAGTATGTTGTTTAATTTCCACATATTTTTGAGTTTCCCAATTTTTTTTCCAGCTATTGAGTTCTAATTTCATTCCCTTATAGTCAGAAAACATACTTTGTATTATTTCTATACTTTGAGGTTTATTGAGAGTTGTTTTACTGTCTAACATATTGTGTAAACTGAAGAATATTCCATGTGAACTTGAGAAGAATGTATATTCTGTTGGTGGTGGTGGAGTGTTCTATAGATGTCTACTTAGTCTTGTTTGTTTATCGTGTACTTCAAATCTTAAATTTCCTTGTTGATCTTCTGTCTACTTGTTGTATCCATTATTGAAAGTAGGGTGTTGAAGTTTCCAATTGTGATTGTTGAATTGTGTATTTCTACCTTCTTTTCTCACAGTGTGGCTTCATATATTTTGGTGCTCTATTTAGTGTATATATGCTCATAATTGTTATATCTCCCTGATGGGCTGACATTTTTGTCACTGTGAAATGTCCATCTTTATCCCTAGTAACATTTTTTGTTTCCAAGTCTAATTTTTCTGGTATTAGCCTAGCCACTCCACCTTTCTTGTGGTTCCTGTATGCTGAATATGTCTTTCTACTCTTTTGCCCTCAATCTATTTGTACCTTTGATTCTGAAGTGTGTCTCCCGTAGATGGCATATAGCTGGATCATGTTTTTTAAATTTAATCTGACAATATTTGCTTTTTGATTGGATCATTCAATCCATTCACACTTAATGTTATTAATACAGTTAGAGTTATGTCTACCATTTTATGTTTTCTTTCTTTTTTTGTGGGGGGTGGGAGTCCAGTGTGTTGCTTTATATAATTTGAAGTACCACAAAGGCCTTTGACCTTGAAGACTTCCCTTTAGTGACTTGCATGTTCTTGCCTGTACTTAGCATCTATGATTAGACTACAGCCTGTAATGACAAGACTGTAACTTCCCAAAGCATATTTTCCTTCTTTATCTCTGGACATTTTATCATTTATCTTAAGAATACTTTGCAAATGGTAACTAAAACCCAATTGTAACAAGAACCTATAAACATCTGGTTTCAAAATTCAGGAAGCAAAAAATTATTGCCCAAACTTTGAGGTACTGACATTGTTTTTGAAGAGAAGTCTAATAATCTCTGAATACTTGCCACCTCCCAGCCCCTTTTAGATAAAAATGTCTGGGTTCCTATGCACTGGGGGCCATGTTTTCTTTTTAAAATTTTTATTCAATTTATTTAAACTGAAAAACAACAGTTCACCCATTTCTCCCAACCCCATTCCACCACCTCTTGAACCATCAATCTGTTATCTGTACCTGTAAGCTTGACTTTTTGTTTTTGTTTTATATTCCACATATAAGAGAGATGATATGGTATTTGTCTTTCTCTGTCTGACTTATTTCACTTAGAATAATCCCCTTGAGGTTCATCATGTCCTCACAAACGGCAAGATTTCATTCTTTTTTGTGGTTGAATAATATTCCACTGTATATACATATATATAAATATATATATATTTATATATACACCACAATTTCTTTATCCATTCATCCATCAATGGACACTTAGGTTGTTTCCATATCTTGGCTTTGTAAATAATGCTACAATAAACACGGGGGGCAGGTATCTCTTCTAATTAGTGTTTTCATTCTCTTTGGATAAATACCCAGAGGTGGAATTGCTGGATCATATGGTAGTTCTATTTTTAATTTTTTGAAGAACCTCCATATTGTTTTCCACAGTGGTTGCACCAGTTTACGTTCCCACCAACAGTGCACAAGGGTTCCCTTTTCTCCACATCCTCACCAGTGCTTGTTATTTCTTGGCTTTTTGAGAATAGCCATTCTAACAGGTGTGAGGTGATATGTCATTGTGGTTTTGATTTGCATGATTTGCATTTCCCTGATGATTAATGATGTTGAGCATCTTTTCATGTACCTGTTGGCAACCTGTGTGTCTTCCTTGAAAAAAATGTCTATTCAGATCTTCTTCCAATTTTTTAATTGGATTGTTGGTTTGGCAGGGAGGTTGCTGTTGATTTGTATGAGTATATTTTGGATATTAGCCCCTTATCAGATATATAATTTGTAACTATTTTCTCCCATTTGATAGGTTGCCTTTTCATTTTATTGATGGTTTCCTTTGTTGTGCAGAACCATTTTAGTTTGATGTAGTCCCACTTGTTTATTTTTGCTTTTGTTGCTTTTGCTTTGCCGTCAGATTTAAAAAATCATTACCAAGACCTATGTCAAGGAGGTTATCACTTATGTTTTCTTCTAGTTTTATAGTTTCAGGTCTTATGTTCAATTCTCTTACTCACTTTCAGTTAATTTTTGTGTATGGTGTAATAAGATAGTGGTCTAGTTTCATTCTTTTGCATGTGGCTGTCCACTTTTCCCAACACCCTTTATTTAGGTGTTCTTTCTCCATTGTATATTCTTGGCTCCTCTGTCATGAGTTAATTGATGTCATATGTGTAGGTTTATTTCTGGGCTTTCTATTCTGTTCCATTGATCTATGTGTCTGTTTTTATGCCAATACTATACTGTTTTAATTATTATAGCTTTGTAATATAGTTTGAAATCAGGGAGTATGATGCCTCCAGTTTTGCTCTTCCTTCTCAAGATTGCTTTAAGAAATACTGCCATTTTACTTTTCATTTTCTATACGTCTCATTATTTTTGTTCCTCCATTCTTCCTTTACTGCTTCATTTGCATTGTGAATATTTTCTAATGTAACATTTTAATTTCTTTAATGATTTATTCTTTCTAAATATTATATATTTAACACAATTATAATATAATTATATAAATAAAATTTATATAGTTTTATATAAATATTATATACATATAGTTTTTTTGTGATTACTCTAGGGTTTACTATATGCATCTTACCAGAATAAGTGTTAGATTTATACTAGCTTAATTCTAGTCATATATAGAAATGTTACTCCTGTATAGCTCTTTTTACTTTCTCCCTTTTTGTGGTATTATTATTATAGATATTACAGGTATTAATATTACAAACACATACATACTGTTATAATTTTTACT
Organism: Tapirus indicus; assembly: GCA_031878705.1. Taxonomy (NCBI): domain Eukaryota; kingdom Metazoa; phylum Chordata; class Mammalia; order Perissodactyla; family Tapiridae; genus Tapirus; species Tapirus indicus. The sequence goes on along the minus strand of CM062928.1, from coordinate 91,297,078 downwards.
TTACAATCTGTTGTCATTTCCTTAGCTCACTATACTTTGCTCCCACCCATTTTGTGCTGTATTAGCAAATCTATGACACATATATTACATTCCATGTGTTATATGACCAAGATTATATTATATACATATTTTATATAAATTGTTTTTTCAATCAGTTATGACGGGGCCGGCCTGGTGGCGCAGCAGTTTAGTTCGCCCTGTGGCAGCTCCGGATTCGCAAGTTCAGATCCTGGGCGCCCGCCGTCGCACTGCTTGTCAGCCATGCTGTGGCGGCATCCCATATAAAGTGGAGGAAGATGGGCATGGATGTTAGCCCAAGGCCAGTCTTCTTCAGCAAAAAAGAGGAGGATTGGCAATGAATGTTAGCTCAGTGATAGTCTTCCTCACAAAAAAATCAGTTATGAGAAAATATGCATTTAAATTTTTCTTATAATTGCATAATTATTTTCACTGGTGTTCCTTGTTTTTTGTGTGGATCTGAATTACCTTCTGGGCTACTTGCTTTTAGCTTGAAGAACTTCCTTTAGTATTTCTTGTATGGTAGATCTTCCAGCAACAGATTCTCCCAGTTTTTGTTTATCTGGGAAAATCCTTATTTTGCACTTATTTTTAAGATTTAGCTTTACTGGATATGAGATTCTTGGTTGACAGAGTTATTTTCTCTCTGAGCACTTTGAATATACTATCCAACTGCTTTTGGCCTCCATTGTTTCTCCTGAGAAGTCAGCATTAGACTTATTGGGGTTCCCTCATAAGTGACAGTGGTTATTCTCTTGATGCTTTCAAGATTTTCTCATTGTCTTTGAGTTTCAGTATTTTTACTATGATGTTTCTGTTTATGACTGTCTTTGCATTTCTCAAATTTTGAATTCCTTGAGCACCCTGGACATGTAGATTATTATTATTTAATAAATTTGGGCAGTTTTCTCCCATTATTTCTTCAAACATTTTTTTCTGCTCCTTCCTTTTTCTCCTCTCTTTCTGGTACTCCCATTACGCATATGCTGATGCACTCAGTGGTATCCCTCATTTCTCTGATGCTCTGTTCCTCCCTCCTCATTCTTCTTTCTCTGTGTCCTTTGGATTGCATACCCTCTATTGATATAATTTCAAGTCCACTGATTCTTCCTTCTGTCAGCTCAAATCCAAGCTTCCATGGTGAATTTTTATTCTGTTAGTGTAATTTTCAATTCCAGAATTTCCATTTGGTTGTTTTTATACTTTCTATCTCTTTATTGGTGGTCTGCATATGATGCAACATTGTCATCATGTCTTCTTTTACTTATTTAATCCTGATTTCCTTTAGTTCCATGAACACATTTATCATGGCTATTTTTAAGTCTTTTTCTGTTCAATCCAACATCTGATTGCTCTCACGGGCAGTTTGCATTGCCTGTATATGGGTCACAATTTTTGCCTGTCCCTTAGTTTTGATTTGTTAAGAACTGGGCATCTAAGATGATATATTATCACAACTTTGGACACTCATTCCTCCTTGGGTCTGGCTGCATCATTGTTTGTTTGTTTAGTGCTGGATGGACGTTTGTGAAGTCTACTTCCCCTTCAGTGCCAAGCCTCTGGTGTTGCTCTCCAGAGGGTGTGGCACGCACACAGTCACCTGGGAGGACCACGGTTGTAGCAGAGCTCCTTTTCTCTTTCTTTGATCATGTACAGCTGAGGCTCCACTAACTGCCAGGCATCACTCCACCGTTTTTGACAACGCCCTGGGGAATATGTTGTTCCACATTCATAACCAATTAAATTTAGGCCCCTTTGAAGGAGGATTTTTGAGGACAACATCTGAGGTTTGTTCTAACCCCCAGGTGGGCTTCTCCCTGCTTTCTCCCTCCCCGCATCCCTCAGATAAACCAGTTAGCCTAAAGTTTAGTGACTGCTTCCACCACTCTCCTTTCACCAAATTCTTCATTTCTTTTGAGAGTATCCTTATGCTTGAATTTCTCCACATTCTGTTTCAAATAAAGTCACTTCCTTTGGGGATACCTTCTGAGGTCTCTGTTATTAAGGCATTTCCTTCTTCTTGGGAAAAATCTTTAAGACTCAGCTCCCAGACATGGAAGAAGTGTCCCACTTCTATGTAACGTCCCTGCTTTAGGAATAGGTCTCTGGATGGGTATAGTAGCCTCTTATCTTCTCAGCTTGCCCCTCCCAGTATGGAACACCTTCCTTACAAATGAACTGGAGGCAAGGGTGATCAGGGCCCCAAGTTCTTGCTCTGCCATGCCTAAGGTGGACTGGGTACCCTATGAGTGGGGACCGGGTGGAAGAAGGGATTCCCAAACTCTTGACCACACTCACCTAGAATTTAGCTTCTGTAACACATAGCTGGGGGAGGTGAGAAAAGCTGTAGACCTAGCCCTGCTGGGAAGGTAAAGTAGCCCTCTACTAAGAGGTGGGAGAGGGTCAGTGGGGTGGGAGTTCTGTGCTCTTGGCTGCACCTATATAGAGTGGACCTTTAGTCACACCAAACTGGAAAGGCAGAGGGAAAGAATAGGTTATGATTCAAAATGAGTAGGTACATTCTCACTGCTCTTACCAAGTTTTAGTATATTTTCTTGAATAAATTTTTCTTCATTTGCTGCATGCCCTTGGTACAATTTCCAGAGATATAAAAATGGCAAGTTTTTTTAATATATAATTTTCACCATTTGTGCTTGTTCTGTTGGGGAACTGGTCCGTGGAACTTCTCATGCTGCCATTCCAGAAGTGGACCATAGCTGTAGGTTTTTTGTAAATATTCCTTATCATTTGAAGAAGTTTCCCTCTAGTCCTAGTTTACTGAATAGTTTTTATCATCGATACTGGCTCAACACAAGGTTAACATGAGGGAAGCCATATTGTAGAAAAGAAACCCTACGTTGAATGACCTCTGATTTACTAACCCAGACACGCTCTGTAGATTTTACAGCCCCTCCCAGCTGCTATAAATTGATAACTTTGTTCTTTTGAGTTCCTTAGGAATGTGGCGACCCCCCAGACAGAGTCTATGCTGATAGCCATCATCAATGAAAACTAAAAGATCTGGTGTGGTGCCTCCCAGACTGTAATACCAGAGGGTCAACATTCCTAACCCTCTCCCCAATAACCCACCAGCCTATATAACTGTGGTAAGATTTTTTGCCCCCTTAAGATGGTTCTTTCAGGCATGAGTCAGCCATCTTCCTTCTTGCTAGCAAACTGTAATAAAAAATCCTTTCTTTCCTACCTCCTTGCCTCTTGACCATTGGCATGTCTTGCAGTGGGCAGATGAACCCCCTTTTTGGGCAATAACATCATGAATGAATGTTGGATTTTTTCAAGTTTCATGATTTGATATGATCAATTGTTGTGATCATATGATCCTTCTTCTTTAGTCTGTTAACTTGAAGGTTTACATTTGAATATTAAACCAGCCTTACATACTTGGAATAAATCCCATTAGTCATGTTATATACAAATCTCTCCCCTTTTTATGAGAGATAATGTAGCATGTTTAAGGGTTGATGAGATGACACAGTAAAAGGACTGTATTGATCCTATAAAGACAAGAGGAATAACACAGCCTAAAAATTGCCGACTGGGCAACTGGCTGCTTACCTCATCAAGAGTCTGATACTATCAGAACTTTGTCTATAGCTTCCCCTCCCAAATTTCATGGCCATTTAATCTCACCAAACCTCTTATTCCTGTCATCCCAGAACCAAAACGCAAACACCTTTCAGCTGTTTTCATTCTCCACCTTGACTTTTCCTTCTATTCTAGTTTTCCTCTAAACCATTCCTTAGTATTTGAATCCAGGTCTGTAACTTATTAACTATGGCATATTGGGCAAGCTCATCTTTGCTCTTTTTTTTATTTGGGGAAAAGAAAGACCCTTTTTATTTGTGATTCTAAATTCAATTTTGTTTTGAGGAATAATTGACACACACTAATCCTTGCTCTTAATTCTCTTTTCTAAGTATGTATTCAGTAAATATTTCATATACTTATTCAAGATAACTTTGCCCCCTAAGCACTCAAAGTTTATAATGAATAAATATTGATCCCCACAACCACTTTCAACTCTGTTACCTGTTCCTTTTGTTATACATGGCCATATTTTTAAATCATATGTGTATGTTGCTATTTGTTGATTTTTCAACTTTAAAAATTACTGAGTTCATACCTTGAGATATGAGATTTCCACACTTACTCCTTCACATCCCTCACCCTTTTAATACAGCTATATTGCAATTAAAACTTTATCAATATTCAGTGTTAACATTACTATGACTGCATAAATATCACTCATAGCAAAAACACATAGAGTATTGTGATGACATTTCCTTTCTTCCACAAAATGTTCCTTCCTTGGGGTTAATAATCACCTTTTTTTTCTTCAATTCATTGTTTTTTTATCACTAATTCAGACACAAACTTTTCTACAAGTGAAGTAACCTAAAAGTTCCAGGTTTATCTTGTGAATGTTTCACCTGGAACCCTGCCCTTCTTCTCCAGTCTGGACTGGTTGTTCTCTAGGACTCTCTCCTATGCTGGGGCACCTAAACATATTAAGCAAATACTACCAGATCTGAAAGAAGAAATAGACAACAATACAATAATTGTAGGGGTTTAGAATACCATACTTTCAATAGTGGATAGATCAAAGAGGCAGAAAGCCAATAAGGAAACCTTGGACTTGAACTACACTTTAAAGCAGAAGGACCTAACAGATGTACAGAACACTCCACCCAGCAGCAGCAAGATGCACATTCTTCTCGAGTGCACATGGGACATTCTCCAGAATAGATCACATGTTAGGTGATAAAGCAAGTCTTAACAAATTTAACAAGACTGAAATCATACCAAGCATCTTTTCTGACAATGGTATGAAACTAGAAACCAGTAACAGGAAGAAAACTGGAAAATTCACAAATACGTGGAAATTAAACAGCATGCTCCTGAATAACTTATGGGTCAAAGAAGAAATCAAAGTGAAAATCAGAAAGTTTCTTGAAGCAAAGAAAATGAAAACACAACATACCAAAACCTGTGAGAGAGCAAAAGCAGTTTGAAGAGGGAATTTTATAGTGATAAATGCCAACATTAAGAAAAAAGAAAGATCTCAAATAAACAACCTAACTTCACCTTTCGAAAAACTAGAAAAAGAAGAACAAAATAAACCAAAAGTTAGCAGAAGGTAGGAAAAATCAAAGATCAGAGAAGAAATAAGTGAAATAGAGAACAGAAAAACAATTTGAGAAAAGATTGACAAAACAAAGTGCTGGTTTTCTGATAACATAAACAAACCATTCGTTAGACTAACAAAAAAAAGAGAAGAAAAATAGAGGACTCAAGTAAATAAAATCAGAAATGAAAGTGGAGACATTACAACTGAAAGCACAGAAATACAAAATATCATACAAGGCTACTATGAACAATTATACACTGACAAGTTGAATAACCTAGAAGAAATGGATAAATTCCTAGAAACATGCAACCTACGAAGACTGAATCATGAAGAAATAGAAAATCTGAAGAAACAAATAACAAATAAGGTGATTAAATCAGTAATCAAAAACCTACCAACAAAGAAAAGCCCAGGACCGGATGGTTTCTCTGGTGAATTCTACCAAACATTTAAAGAACTAACATAAATACTTCTCAAACTCTTCCAAATAATTGAAGAGGAAGGAACAATCCCAAATTCATTTTACAAAGCCAGCATTACCCTGATAACAAAGCTGGATAAGGACACTACAAGTAAAGAAAACTTACAGGCCATTATCTCTGAAGAATATAGATGCAAAAATTCTCAACAAAATACTAGCAAACCAAATTCAACAGCACGTTAAAAGGATCATACACCATGATCAGATGGGATTTAGCCTGGATGCAAGGATGGTTCAACAACACAGATCAACACACATGACACACCACATTAATAGAATGAAAGATGAAAATTATATGACCATTCAATAAATGCAGAAAAAGCATTTGACAAAATTCAACATCCTGTCATGATAAAAACTCTCAAAAAATTGAGTATACAAGGAACATACCTCAATGTAATCAAGGCTGTTGAGAACAAACCCACAGCTAACATTGTACTCAACATTAAAAGGTTGAAAGCTTTTCCTCTAACATGAGGAACAAAAGAAGGGAACACATTCTCATCACTCCTAGTCAACAGAGGACTGGAAGTCATAGCCAGAGCAATTAGGCAAGAAAAAGAAATAAAAAGCATTCAAATATGAAAGGAAGAAGTAAAATTCTCTGTTTGCAGATGACTTGATCTTGTATAGAGAAAACCCTAAACACTTCACCAAAAAACTGTTAGAACTAATCAATAAAGTCAGTAATGTTGCAGGATACACAATCAACATACAAAAATCCATTGCATTTCTATACACTAACAACAAAATATCTGAAAGAGAAATAAAGAAAACAATACTATTTATAATAATAACAAAACAACAAAATACTTAGGAATAAATTTAACCAAGGAGGTAAAAGATCTGTACACTGAAAATTATAAGACATTAATGAGATAAATTGAAGATACAAATAAATGGAAAGATATCTCATGTTCATAGATTGGAAGAATTAATATTGTTAAAATATCCATACTACCCAAAGCCATTTATAGATTCAATGCACCCCTTATAAAAATTCCAATGGCATTTTTCACAGAAATAGTTTCATATGGAACCACAAAAGACCCCAAATAGAAAAGGCAATCCTGAGAAAGAGCAAAGCTGGAAGCAACACCCTTCCTGATCTCACACTTTATCACAAAACTAATCTAATAAAACACTATGGTATTGGCATAAAAAACAGACACATAGACCAATGGAACAGAATCAAAGCCCAGAAATAAACCCACACATATAAGGTCAAGTAATCTCTGACAAGGGCACCAAGAACACACAATGGGGAAAGGATAGTCTCTCAATAAATGATGTTGGGAAAACTGGATACTCACATGCAAAAGAACAAAATTCTTACACTACGCACAAAAATTAAATTGAAATGCATGAAAGACTCACATGTAAGACCTGAAACCATAAAATCCCTAGAAGAAAACATAGGGGAAAAGCTCCTTGACATTGGTCTTGGCAATAATTTTTTGGATTTGACACCAAAAGTAAAGGCAACAAATTCAGAAATAAACAAGTGGGACTATATCAAACTAAAAGCTTCTGCACAGCAAAGGAAACTGTCAACAGAATGAAAGGGAACCTATGGAATGGCAAAAAATATTCACAATCCACATGTCTGATAAACAGTTACTATCCAAAATACAGGGGATACATTCAAAAACCCCAAGTGGATGCTGAAACTGTGGAGAGTACTGGACCCCATATATACTATGTTTTTTCCTATACATACAGACCTATGATAAAGCTTAATTTATAAATTAGGCACAATAAGAGAATATCTGAATTGCCAGCATCACTAGTCTTGTGCTTTGGGGCCATTATCAAGTAAAATAAGAGTTACCTGAACACAAGCACTGTGATACTGTGACAGTCAGTCTGATAACCAAGACTGCTACTAAGTGACTAATGGGCAGGTGGCCTATACAGCATAGATCCGCTGGACAAAGTGATGATTCAAGGCCCCGGGCGGGACAGAGAGGGATGGTGCTAGATTTCATCATGTGCTACTCAGAACGGTGCTCAATTTAAAACTCATTGATTGATTATTTCTGGAATTTTCCATTTGATATTTTCAGACCATGATTGACCGCAGATAATTGAAACCACAGAAAGCAAAATCGTGGACAAGGGGACACTACTGTGTAAGGAAATCAGACAACTCAATAACAAAATAATCCTATTAGAAAATGGGCAGAAGACCTTAATAGACATTTTTCCAAAGAAGACATGCAAATGGGCAATAGGTATATTAAAAGATGTTCAACATCACTAATTGTTTGGGAAATGCAAATCAAGACTCTGAGTTATTACTTTACACTGTTAAAATGGCTATCATCAAGAAGACAAGAGATAACAAGTGTTGGTGAGGATGTGGAGAAAAGGGAACTCTTGTGCACTGTCGGTAGGAATGCAAACTGGTGCAGCCACTATGAAAAACAGTATGGAGGTTTCTCAAAATATTGAAAATAGAACTGCCATATTATCCAGCAATTCCACTTCTGGTTATATATCCAAAGAAAATGAAATTACTTTCTCAAAGAGATGTCTGTGCCCCCACGTTCATTGCAGCATTATTCACAGTAGTCAAGACATGGAAACAACCTGTGTCCACTGTGGGATGATTGGATAAAGAAAATGTGACACACACACACACTGGAATATTAATCAGCCATAAAAAAAGAAGGAAATCTTGCCATTTGAAACAATATGGATGGACTTTCAGGGCATTATACTGAGATAAGGCAGAGAGAAAGATGAGCACTGTATGATCTTACTTATGTGTGGAATCTAAAAAAGCCTAATCATACAATCAGAGGGTAGAATGGTGGTTGTCAGGGGCTGAGGAGTGGAGGAAATGGGGCAACGTTGGTCAACTGGTATAAACTTCCAGTTATAAGATGAATATGTTCTGGGGATGTAATGTACAGCATGGTGACTATAGTTAACAATACTGTTTTAAATACTTGAAAACTGCTGAGAGTAAATATTCAGAGTTCTCACCACACACACAAAAAGGCTAATTAAGTGAGGTAATGGAGGTGTTAACTAACCTTATTGTCACAATCATTTCACAATATATACGTGTATCAAATCATCACATTGTACAGCTTTAACTTAGTGTTATATGGCAATTACATCTCAATAAAGCTGGAAAAAAATAATGGTAATCCCACTGTGTATGTACTTGAAGCTGGTATTCAGGGGAAAGTCTCGAGGAACAGGCAGGACGGTCTCCTGAGACGAATTCTAGGCATGCATTTCTGCCAGGAGGAACTGGCCTCAAGGACATGCAGTGGAACAGTGTGTCGGGTGGCTGTAGCCTTGGACTTTGGAGCACCTGGGAGGTAGCCCTGAGCAGAGCCAGATGCCGCACAGGTGAGCAGGCCTCCTCCTCCAGGAAGGAGATGGACTTGCAGTCCTGCACACGTGCGGTTCACTCCCGTGTGGCCCTCGGACAGTCCCGCCTCTGCACGACCTTTGGGCCAGAGCCTGGTCCCCTACACCTGGCACCTGGCTGTGACTCTGACTGAGGCTTCACCGAGGCTTGGGGTTTGCTTGACAGGTGGTGTGAGCCAGGCTGCCTACAGAAGAGTCTGGGAGGAGGGACCGCCAGCAACTGGGGCACCAGGTGTTTCCCATCCCAGGCATTTAATTATGATGTAGATTTTTGCTTATTGATATAGACAGATTTCTGCTTGATATTGTTAAAACACTCTTTCCAATATGACTCCACTTTCCTAAAAAAATATGAGAAATGATTCTGGAATATACATTAAAATGATAATAGTAGTTATTTTAGGTAGCCACCAAATGTGTATATCTTTTTAAATTTTAATTTCCTTTATCATATAATTTTCCTTTTATTTCTGATTTTTATGTCTTCTTCGTTTCAATTTTTTCTATGAACATGTATAAAAGTAATCATTTATAATAAAAACTTCTCATCTTGATAAATGTAAATTCTTCAAGAACTGCTGGATATTGGCACTATTTCCTGTCCGTAAAGCTACCTTCACTTACCGTTTTCACGCCAGTGTCGGACTGACGTGTGCTGAGTCAGGCTGGCTTGATTCAGCGCCTGGACCTCAGATGTGAAAGCCAGCTTGAGTCAACGTGGCGGAGTCGGAGTGTCGCTCGTGCCTTAAAAGAGGAGCCAGCCTCTTTCTCCCAGACACTGAGGGCTCGAAATGGCCCATCATGGTCACCCCACTGCGCCCTCTCTGGCAGTGTTTGATTCCCGGCCCATTCAGAGCTCCAGCAGGAACCTGGAGCACTGAGTGATGAGGGTGAGCACCAGCCTGAGGAGCCCAGGAACTGGCTCACGCATGCACAAGGGAAGTGGACTAGGTAGGAGAACAGAGGGGAGAAGAGAGCCAGAGAGCTGCTCTGAAGTAGTGGGGGCTGTGGAGAAGATGGGGAAATGGGCAGCGATTGGGATGGGCAGAGCTGGGACCGGAGAATGGGAAGGGAGGTGAGAGGGAAGAGACGGGGGTAGAAAATGAGGGGAGTGCTGTAGAGGGTGTCCCGGAATTCACGCCACTCACTAGGAGAAATGAAACAACACGAAAGCTGGTGTTAGCGATGATGACATACCCAGGCATATAAATGGGTAAAATTTCTCTGGACTGTACACATAAGATCTGTAGACTGTGTTACATGTGTGTTACAGCTTAACTTTTAAAGATACCTCAAGCTCCCGCTGTGAGCTCAGATACTGAGGGCTGGAAGGTCCCTGGGAATTGGGAGGGGAGTCCAGGAGAATCCATTCACTAGCAGGGAGCAAAGTACAAACAAAAATAGAAGAAAAAAACCTATGGTTTCCCCCCAAAAAAGCATCAAATGGCAATTCCTTTTCTTTCTTTCACTTCAGGTTTGGCTGCTATCTGAATCAAGATTAAAAATATAAATAACATGATATTTATATCAATATCAATAATTGATACTTATATCAATTAAGTATATACAACAGTTGATATTGATGTCAATATAAATGAGATTCTGACATAGAGAATACTTCAAACAATGCAATTTAAAGGTGCTTCTATTTTTTTTTAAGCTCCAGACTAGAAATACTGAAGATTCTCTTGGATAAAGAAATTACATTCACTGAGAATCGTTAATGTCTTCTTGAAGGTGAAATTTTGTCTTGGAGGTTTTGTTGATATTGTTATATTTGTAAAAGGCTTAAATCCTCCATAAAAGCTGCCATTGTTATTGTTCCCGAGCGCTTTGTTGGTTGGAAGCCCTCGCAACGTTTACAAGAGGAGGGCAAGACATATTTGTTGACCAAATTATTGTGGTTTGATGGTGCGAGGAGGAATTCAGGCCCACAGCCCGTCAAGGTCCCTCACTAGAAGCCTTCCCATTCGAGAGCTGAAGAGTGTGGAGATCCTCTGAGAAATACACCCTTGATACGGACTGTCTGGGGACGCGGCACTAGAGTGATGTGCCCGACATTGGCTTGTTGTCATTTTCTTTAATAAAAGAAATAATCAGCCTTCTGGAGAGATTTTCTTTGTTTCATGTGATGAAAGTGTGATCCTTGAGGGATAAACTCAGCCCTTCTTGCTAATGATGTCTCTGGCGCAAAGGGCTGCCTTGGTGCAAACTCTTCTCATTCTGTCACACTAATGTACTTTGACCAGAAATCCCTGCCTATTTCCTAATCATGTCCGTTGTGCACTGTTTGCAAATGAAACAGAACTCATTTGCAGTTACGGAACTTATCCAATTCCCAGTCTCCAAGGGCCAAACTTTTAATAAAGTCTCCAGTGAGGACATTCAGCTTTACTAAAAATTTCACTGGATATTATTAATTCATGCAAATCTCCCCAGATAACCAGTTAAAGTTAAAATTAACCAAGTCATGCACAGACATTAACAGTTTCAGCAGCGTACTCTAAAAAATGAAAAGACACACAAGCATTAAACAAGACAGCAATAATTACAACAAAATGACTAGTATAGTAAAGTTCCATAATATCTATAAATGAAATTTATTGGTAGTGAAAGCTTCTCTTGGTTGCTCTTCGTACTGTGTTTCTATTTTGAAAAACTGTTCACTGGTTTGACCAAGCTGTCTTACATATTCATGAGACAAGATTGCAGCATTTTCTGTGGCGCCAGCTCAGTGTTACAGTGCACTTCCGACCACCTATTTGCTGCAAGCGACAGCCTCGCTCACTCGCTCACTCAGTTAATGCTCCGTTTGACAGAGAGTACCATCTCAGTACATATGGTCAGTTTTAGAAAAAGTAAATTTTACATATTAATCAAAATATGGAAAAATAATTTGATCAAAATTGATCTCAAGTTTGCCGCCCCCTTGTGCAGAGCATTAAATATCTGAGCCAAGAATCACGGGCTACAGTCGTGGGTGAGAGTCGTAGAAGGAAAGAATCCATGGAACTTGATGACAGGTTGGATATGAGGAGGGAGGTTAACAGCAGTGTCAGAGTCGATCCTGCAGGTTTGGACCTGGCGATGTTGAAAGTCCCCCGTCGCTCTTAGGCCTCACTTGGGACCTTGACCGTGGACTACAAGGCCGGGCGATATCTGACCCCTGCCTCACTTAGCACTGCTCTCGCCCTAATTGACTGTGCTACAGGCGCACTGACTTCTCAGTTCCCGAACCCACAGGCTGCTTCCCAACTCAAAGCCTCCCAGTGCTCTCCATGGCGTGAATGTATTTGTCTCGCTTCTGCCCCAATTATCTGGTTAATTCAGATACTCTCAAGGCTTCGGCTTACATGCTGTTTTCTCTGGGAAGTTTTCCCTGCCCCCACCCCCAGATTAGGGGAAGACCCCTGTTACACATGCCCATGCTTTCTCTACTTTTCTTCACAGCACTTGGTACAGTTGTGACGAGCGGCTTAGTGTGCCTCTCCGCCACTAGAGGAAAAGCTCCGTGAGGGCAGGGACCATGTTGACTTGCTCACTGCCGATCCCAGGAGACCAGCCCCCTGCCTGGCACACAGGAGGCACTGACACTGTTGATAAAGGCCTGAAAGGACATTTGAGCGAACAAATGGCGTCTACAACGTGGAATGCTGTTCCCCTCCCTCCTTCCCCTGTTCCCCGGTTAACTCTTCAGTACCTCCAGGCCTCAGCTTATATGATGTTTTTTGGGGATCTTTTTCCTGACCAACCTCTGTCACGTGCTGTGACAGCCTAGGGGAGTCACAAGGAAAAGCTCCTTCCCGGTACAAGGTCATTTCCCTTTCAAGTACGTGAATCTGAGGCGATGATTAGATCTCATGGAAATAGCCCACAGATATCAGTTACGTGGAGTGATGAGGGCTGTAAATGAAGACTTGGGAGCCAGCTGCATGCACCTGTGAGTTACTAATCTCAGGAGAGAAGAAATGGTCCGAGATGGAACTTCAAAAAATGCCTATGTTGAGATGGAAAGAAATGGTTTTAGGAATGAGAGCATGTTTAAACTTTCATATATTTTAGAGAGGTCAAAGAGAACAAAGGTTCCGGAAAGATAATTGGACTTGATGGTCAGGTCACTGGGGAGCACAGCTTTTACAAAGTGATGGGAAGGAAATCTAGGTTGCAGGCAATTAAAGAGAGTTAATGAAAACAGCAGGTGAAGAATGCTTTTCAAGAAGTTTGATGCTAAAAACAGAAATGAGACGGGAAGTAGAGTTGACAGTGAGGTCAGTTAAGGTTTTCCTAAATAGGACAGAACTATGCTGCTTTAGGAAAAAACTCCTTTTACAGTGGCAAAGTCTGAAGTCAGTTGAATCTTTTGACCACTAACCTTTGTTTAGAAATACTGTCTCCTTGGCTTTTACTACATCACCCTCTCTCTCTTCCTCTCCCTTTTCCTCCCTCTCCTCTCTTTTGCCCTCCCTTCTCCGCCTAACCCTAGATTCATGCTGTCCAACGGGTAGCAGCTAAGCAGATGACTGTCAAGTACTTCAACTGTATATAGTCTGAATTACGACGTGCTGTAAGTGTAAAAAACACAATAGACTTTGAAGACATAAGAAAAAAGTATTGCAAAATATCTTATTAATAGTTTTTATGTTGATTACATGTTAAAATGATATTTTAGATACATTTAGTTAAATAAAATGTATATTATTAAAACTAGCTTCATATGTTTCTACTGTCTTTTAAGGTGGTTACTAGAAAATTCTCTATTATGTAGGTGGCTCACATTATATTTCTGTTGGACAGTATTGCTCTAGACTTTCTAACCTGTATCCTCTCTCTAGGCTTCAGAAACCACCTCTAGACAATTGACTCATAAATATACATCTTCACATAAACGTGTATTCAGACCTGTCTTCTGAGCCCAAACCCTTATGTTCAATTGCTAATTAGGCATCTTGTTTTAGGAGTCTCAGAGGCACCTCTTACTAAGCATGTGTGAAATCAGACTTAACTCCTGCCCTCCTCATTCCCCAAACCAGATCCTCTTCCGGTGTTTCCAGCCTCAAGTGCCAGCATCACCCTGTTGCATAGGCCAGAATTTTAGATCCTTCTTCTTTGAACCCTACGTCCAGTCTATCATGAAGTCTGCTCACTCTACATCCTCAAGACTTCTCTAATTTGTCCATTCCGCTCATCTCCACCACCTACTCCGTGCTACCATAATCTCTCTCGTGGACAATCTCAATAGTCTGTCCACATCCAATTTTGCTAGCTTTCAATCTATTCTTCATGCTTAAGCCAGAATTAAGTTATAAAACATAAATCTGATTATGTCAGCCTTCTTTATAAAAACTTTCCATGGATTCTTATTGCAGTTAGAATAAAGACCTAAATTCTTCATATTGTTTACAGTACCCCCAACACTATCTGCCCCTGCCCACCTCTCCACCGTCTCTTTCTCCTAACTTTCTTTGCCTCACTGACCCTCTTTCAGTACTTTGAAATTGTCATGTTCCCTCCAGAAATAGGGCCTTCGTATATGGTCTCCTACAACTCACCCTCTCACTTTTTCCCTGGTAAATTCGGTTCAGCCTCCTGATTTCAGCTCAGTCATCATTTCTTCAAGGATATCTTTCTGTCCCCTCCCCCACCCACCACACATAATAATGACAGTGGTGGTGGTGGTGGTGACGAAGGCCTTTATCGAGCACTTGCTAGGTACTAGGCTCTCTTCTGGTGTTTTACAGGTAATTCATGAAATCTTCAAAACTACCTTTTTAGTCTCCATTTCAGAGTATAATTCGTTATAATACCCATTTTCCTGATGAGGAAATTGATGTACAGAATGGTTAAGTAATTTTCCCACCATCAGCTAGAAAGTGGTACAGCCAGGATTCAAAATTAGGCATCCTGGATCCAGAGCCCACAGGGTTAACTACCACATTGTACTTACTGCCTTTTCAGAGTAGGTTAAACCTCTCTATTAGAAGTCTCATGTCTGCAATAACCTTGCCTTCATAATAGTGAAGTTGTAATTTTAAATTCATTTGAGTGATTATTTGGTTAATGTCTGTCTCTAGTAACTTCCTCCCGATTCTGTAAGAGGAGGGGAGGCAGATATCACGTCTTCTTTTGTCTACTGCTTAACCGTAGTGCCCAGTGTTGTGGCTGCATAAAGCAGACACAACATATTTGAATAAAATGATACAAAATAAATGTATGTATATATGAAGGGAGGAAGGAAGGAAGGAAAGAAGAAAGGGAGGAAGGGAGGGAGGGAAATCAAGTCCCATGTCTCCAGTTTTGGATTTCTCTATTGAGCACAGCTTAGTCTACCAGTTTCTCTCTCTTAATTCCTACATCTGTCTTGGGAAGTCTGCTGACTTTTACTGTGACAGCAACAAGTTCCGAAATCCTGTGTGGTATATACTGAATGACTTTAGAACTTCTCCTGAGCACTTACTTGATTATGAATAGCTGATTCACTCCATGTTTGTTTCAGGCAGAGGATGTCAAAACTGGATCCACCACTGAGTCATCCACTGACAACACAATTATGAGGACCAAGTTCTCTATCACACCCAGCTCTCCAGCCAAACTGGGGCTACTTTCCACTCCTTCAGCATGTCAGGAGTGTCCGGCCTCTGATTCTTTGCTCAGCATTCCCTTTCCAACCCTTCTCTGCTGAGAAAACATCTACATATCTTTCAAGGCCAGGGTCAATGTCCTCTCCTGGGTAATCTATAATAAAGCATCCCCTATTGTGTTTTTGCTGTGTGTGTGTGTTTCTTATAGAGATGTTGGGCTTAATTGTACGATATTTTAATATGATTGCTCTGCTGAGGACACGGCTGCATCCTTGTGGTTAAGGTGGAAGCTCCCCTGAAGGACTGGGCATTCCTGGCATCAGTCTCATGGGGAAGAGCTAAGCCCTCAGACAAAGAAACCAGGAGTGGAGCTCCAGCCCACTCTTCTGTCTCTCACAGTCTTGGAAATAGATCTCCTGGGACTGAGCCGTGACTGAACTTCTGGGTGACTAGAAAAAGACAGTCTTTGCCTGTCAGATGTACATTTGGAGATAGGTAAGGAGGACTCCCTACAGGGAACCATAAGTTCAGGATGAGCAACTCACTTATATAAACCAGATTATCAAGATCAGCAGGCTTCAGACTATTTCAACACCCTGATCTGTCACAATCAGTTATGAGATGCATCACAATTAATGTGTTTCTAATAATAAAGGACCATAGTTTAATATAATTTACTTTTTTTTTACATAACTAGGGTGTATTCCAGATTATCTCAATAATACCTTCCCTACTTCTTTGCATTACCATATAGTTTCTTGAATGGGAGAAAATGAAGAGGAATCAGAGTTAGCCAGCAGGTAATTGCTCATTACCTGAGGAAGTCCATAGGAGTGTGTCATGCAGTCAGCATCATCTGCCAACTTGCTTTCTCAGTAGGGAGAAAAGGTTGAGAACTACACTTCCAGTTGTGTATTACTACCCTTTGTTTCCCAGTGGTTATCGCCAAGCCTAGGCAAGGCACCTACGAATGATCTCTCTTCATCTGCTCTGTGCTGCGGGGAATCATGTGGGCCAGAGTGAATAGGACAGAAATGCCTATTTGTGGTCACCATGGTTTTGGCAGAAGGATGACTACTTCCCCAGGGGGGAAATGGGAATCTGGAAAAAGCTTGGGGGCTGTAGAGATTTGCTGTTCCCACATGGACACATGCTCTTTACTGCCAAGCTAGAGAGTTATTTTATTATGGAAAAGACAGTTTTCTTCCAGAAAGCTTTTTTAACACCCCCCAGGTAAATTTAGTCACTCCTATCTGTTCTCCCATACTTCTGAATGTGTGATTATACTATAGATTCTATCACTTTGCATTCTAATTATTTGTTTACATGACTGCCTCCTCAGTACACTGAGAAGTCAGAGCAAACTGGGACTGGGCTTCATACTGCTCTGAATTACTTATGCTTAATGCTTATTAGCACTGTGCTTGGCAATGTAACAGGCACTATCAACTCTGGATCAATGGGTCAAACATGACCAGAAAAGCAAACCAACATTCATCACATTAAATTTGGAGTCTTTTTGTTGTCTTTGGTTTTTTTAAATAACAATCTTAGTTTAAAGTAATCTTTATTCCACAGTTTTAGTCTTACATGGTACATAAGGGGTGCTCAAACATTTGTTGATTAATTTATCATCTATGCCATATCAGCATGCAAAATGTAGCACAGAGAATAAACAATGAGTCACACACAGAATTGTTTTTCTGAAACTCAGTCAGTCCCTTGACAGATTTATTCAGGGCCTAACAAAATTCAAGCTCCTTGACTTGGCATTCTAACCTCATCTTTTTTAGGACACTTACTGTAATTTCTAGCCACTGCATTCTACTCCCACCAGGCATCTTATATGCTAGATAATCTGGTCGAATCTAAACCAGAAAGTCCCAGAGGCTCTCTCCCAGTCACCTTCTCCTTTCTACCTTCCCATTCTCCGTGGATGATCTCACTCAGTTCCAAGGCTTTAAATACATATGCCAATGACTCCTAATCTCCAGCTTGTCTTTTATATTCCATTGCCTGTTTGACATCTCCACTTAGATAACTGAGAAGCAGCTCAAACATAACACGGATAATTTACAACATGTTCCTAGCTCCACACTCCACCCCAAGAAAGCATTCCTCCTCCATTCTCCCTCAACTGAACAAATGCTACCATCTCACCCTCGGATGCTCAGGCAGGAAATCTAGGCATTTTCTTTGCTAGCTCTTTTGACCCCCTCATACCTCTCTCTCAAATCCAAATCATCAGCAAATCCTGTTGACTCATCCTCCAAAACCTAACCCAACTCCACCTAACATTCCTCCATGCCCACTACTGAAGCCCAGTACCTGAGGGTGACTGTAAATATTCAATAAGAACATAATTACCCTTCCACCTTGTTCCCAACACAGACATGGATGAAAAGAAGTTAATCTCGTTAATTTGCTGTTTTCTTGTTTAACCTGAAGGGTGGCTCAAGGGTCACAAGGATTTCTGAGCTTGTTTTGCAGAAGAAAAAGAATACCTTCAAGAAGGGTACAACCACCAGATAACCAGACCCAGCTGCCCTTGACACCCAGAAGTCAGATTGCCCTAAGGGCTTATCTTGGTGAAAAAAACAGATTTCCTCTTTGTTTCTCGGAAACTCCTCCTGCCAAGCCCCCTGCTTTCCTCTTTTGTTAAGGTGGATTTGAGAGAACCTATCCTCTCGTCTTCTTGTTTTGGCCAACCCAAATAAACCTTCCTCCATCTCCAAGCACCAATGTCTCAGTGATCGGCTTGTTGTGCATAGGACGCGAACCGGAGATCAAGAGGTTTGGGGTCAGGACCATCATTCTAATTCTGAACTCCTGCAATATCCTCCTCACTGGTCTCCCCACTTCCACACTTACCCTTCAAGATCCATTTTCTGAAAAACTGGTCGAGTCCTTTTGAAAATGTAAATCAGGTAATGCCATTTCCCTGCTTTATCAAACTCTGGTTTGGCAGGCAGAATAAGGCCCCCCAAAGATGTCCTCATCCTAATCATATGATTCTTATGAACATGTTATATTACATGGCAAGGGGGAATTAAATAATCCTGGATTATCCAGATAGGCCCAATGCAATTTTTAAAATGTTGAACACAGAAGCAGAAGAGTCAGAATCAGAGTGATACTCTGTGAGAAAGATTTAACTGGCCTTTTCAGGCTTTGAAGATGGAAGGGACCATGAGCCAAGGAATGCAGGCAAACTCTGGAAAATAGAAAAGGCAAGGAATTGGATCCTCCCCCACAGCATCCTGATGTGATGTCAACACCTTAATTTTAGCCCAGTGAGACTCATTTCAGACTTCTAACCTGCAGAACCATGAGAGAATAAATTTGTGTTGTTTTAAGCTTGAGCTTGTGGCAATTTGTTACAGCAGCAATAGGAACCTAATACACCCTCCCAAGCATTCTCATTGCACTGAAAATAAAATGCAAATGCCATACTCTGTGTTACAAACCCTACAAGATCAGCTCTTCAGTCTGTCACCAACCACTTTCCCCTGCCTTTTATGGGTTCCTCAAACATGCAAATCTTCTTTCTACTTGGAGGAATTTTCACGACCTCCTCTGTACCTAACAGGCCCTACGCCCCCCCCGCCACCGCCGACTGCCACAGCTGGCTTCTTGCTTCTCACTTTTCAGCTTGACTGCTCATCTTTTCTTATAGAACTTTCCAAGCTGTCTGATCTAAAGTCAATCTTTGTCACATTGCTCTATTTTACCCTCAGCATAGCACTTACTACTCTTTGCTATTTTCCTTATTTATGTATGTATTTTTTTATATCTGCTTCCCCAGTCTCCTCTATTTGAATGTAAGCCCCATGAGAACAGACTTTATAATGATGATGGCACAGAGTAGGCACTATAAAGTATTTACTGCACAAATGTATGAATAAATGGTGAATAAATGGCAGTTGGTTTGTGGTACTGAACATAAGGACTTTTCAAAATTTTTAAGTAAGCATAAAACTTTTCATAAATTTGTAAGAAAATTAGAATAACAAGAAATGAGCTGCATGATCCTTCTCACTGACTCCATGAATCTTTCACTGACCTCACATTGTTTCATGGTGAGAGTGCAGTGGTGAGCTAGGAACAACATTTGTCATTCTTCCACACTTCCTTTGGTAGAGTCTTTTCCCAGCAAATCTTAACAAGCTCTCATTGTAGGAGGAAGTTTCCCCAACATGTCATATCAGCACAGACTTGGTCCTGCATGGTCATAGAAATGTGACCCTCTCCTGAAATAATCACATTGCTCTAGAATTTACGTTCCAAGGGGAGAGATTTTTTTCTGCTTTGTTCTTTGTTATGTTCTTAGGATACATCTCAGAAATATGCGTGATCCTGATACCAGTGGGGTTGTAATCAACCCGAGAGGAACCAGAGTCAACCTATGAAATGCCAGAGGACCACATCAGGCAAATATTGAGACTTGAGAGGTACATGGACAGCAAGAGCTTGGGAGGCTGGGAAGAAGACAGATGAGTTGGTCCTAGGGAAGTTAGGTAGACCTTAGTCTGAGTATAAGGGAGGGGCAGGACTTTGGTAGGTGGAGGGAAATGGTGAAGGTAATACAGATAAGGCAAAAGGCACAAAATGAAGAATGAAAGTGATTGATTCAGAGAATTATGAAGAGAAGGGCTTGCTTAAGGATGGTACATGGGGAGTGCAGTATATAACAAGACACAGTGAGCTCAAATGATGAAGAGTTAGGACAATCAATACAAGTAATTAACCAAACAAATTGAGACTTGAGATTGATGGACAATCAGGATTCATTACACTGTAAGTGATGGGAGTCCTAAAGAAGGGAGTATTTTGAATAATGGAGACTTTTGAGAGGCTGCTGCTGGATTTGTAAGAAAAAATCAAAGTTTATTCTAGTAACTAAGATACAAGATTAAACACATCATAAATATAATTTCAAAGGAAGATTCTGGAAATTGTATACGATTTTAAGAAGGGGCGGGAAAGGTGCTATTTTATGCCCTCTGCTCACACCACAACTTCTCTCTGAGACAACAAATCCTAGCTCAGCTCCCACTTCCTCTATGAAGCCTTCGCTGATCAGACCAGTGGGAATTTTTTCTTCCCATGTAGGATTTCATATTCAGATTGATGATAAGGATTAATAGTATAAACTCAAGTGAATTAAAATCAAAACATGGCACTTAAAATTTGTTTGGAAATGGGTACTTGCCTTTCTCTCGAGGTCTCAAAGGACACATTTAATTCTTTCAATTTAGTGTGTTTGTAATGTTTAGATTAAGTCTCTCAGCTACACTCTGATGTCAATGCCAAGAAAATCCCCTGAGAATTATTTAAAATATTGGAACCATTCTCTACCAATGCCATAAATATTACTATTGACCTGTTGGTAGAAATATTCTGCTAAACAATCAAGAGGATAGAATTTTATTTCTGGATCTACTTTACAAACCAACATCGGGCAACCAACTAGCTTTTATAGAACTCTTATCAGGGAAACCCAGGTGAGAAAGTATTTAAAACTTATTTTGGGCTAGAAATAGTAACCTCCAGAAACATTTATTTCTTTAAATTCTTTAAAGTTTTTTCCTTACAATTCGTACTTTTCAAGTTTTTAAGTTCCCTAAATCTCTCCTTTAACATACAGTCTGTGAGAACTAGACAAATGACTATAATTCATTTGTATCACTTCTGAATTTAAGAGAAGCTTCAATTTACCCAAAACAAACAAGGCACACTTTTATAGCAATAACAGAAAACATTAGTAAAGTTTGAAACTGCTTTGAATAATGTGGTTTGCCATATAACTTACAACTTAACAGATGAAATGGATACTAGCCTCTACAATGAAATGGTGTTTAAAATTTTTGTACTGGACATTTCCTATGTATTAAACAAATCATATGGGGAAGGAATATAATTTCAAGCCATTCCTTTAAACCCCTGATGTAATTTGAGAGAGCTTTCTAGTTTCTCTTCATTCTTAGAGAAATAAAACATCAATGTAAAAAATTTCTGTCTGATTAATTTTAACCAGTTGGGAAAACTGAAACAAATATTCCTATGTCATTTGACCTCAAGCTGGCAAGTGTAAGACATTTAATGAAAAATGTTATTCACATTACTCTTACGCAGATTTAAAATGTTCACTTCTTTAACTTCAGGTTGCCAAGAGTAAGGCATTTCATGAAAAAATAATTCAAATTCTGCAGATTTCAAATGTGCATTTTTTAATATTGTTCCTTAAATGGATCAATCCCAAATAGTCTGAGATTTAAAAGTTAGTAATATGTTCAGGAAGCCAAAAGGGAAGAGGTCCTTCCTACTTCTCTCCAAAATGCTTTTCCTCTGTCCCTGGAATCTAGAGTGTAGTTACGGTCAAAGATCCAGAAAACCGTCCATGTGGAAATGTCCAGGAAGGTCAACTGATCTAAGAAAGTACATAGCACAGAGCAGGCATTTAATAAATGCCAGGTCAGTGAATAAATGATGCTTGAATTAACTAAAACAAACAAAAGTAGATTGAAATAAAGCCTTCCCCAATAGATTAAAACTCTTTGCCTATAAGGAAATATCTAAGGGATAGATAAAGTTTTAAAAATATGCTGAAAGTTTAATAAATGTGAGCATCATAGAATCTTAGAATATCGTGGAAACACTTGATGCTCAAAAGAGTAAAATTTGACAGCGAAGAGTTATTGCTTCACATAGAGGCAGGTGCCTTAAGACTGCATTACCACCAGATGCGAGTATGTTCCTGAGTGGTTGGAGATACGTGCAGGATTGTCAGCAAACTATTATTTATAACTGTGAGTGCCGTTATCACGAGGATGACGCAGATGCTTCCTCAACACGGCCGTTGTGATGTCATCCACCAGAGAATTGTAAAGGGCGGAGAGCATTAGTTGGACCCGCAATGATTACTGTGGGGTAATCAAGTTATAAAACATAGCAGACCTAAGAGCATGTCATTCAATTTAATAAAAATTTGCTTTCTGATTATAAAAGTAATACTCATTATAGAGAATGTGAAATAGAGGACATAATTTCCATTGCACAGAGAAAACTAGTATTAACGTTTTGATGTGTTTCTGCGCTGCCTCTCCTTTACATTCATATGTAAGTATTTATTTGGAAAATTAGGATTATTCTGTATATACAACTTTATATTTTATTTTTCACATAATGTTATTATGTCTATTTTATCATTACGTTAAATATTTGAAGTAAACACCGTTTTTAATGATTGTACGATACACCATCATATGGATGATTCACATTTATTTAATTATACTTACCAAATGTTTACCATTTAGGTGTTTTGAATTCTTCACTATTATAAATAACATTACAATGGGCATCATTATATGTAAATCTTTGTCTGATGTTCTGTTATTTCTTTCTGCTATATTTACGGTTACAGGTTAAAGATATGAACATTTATGAATTTCCTTAATCTACTACCAAATTATTTTCCAATGATTACACTAATTTACACTTCTACCAGGAATGCAATTAGGTTCCCACTGCACTGTATTTTAGACAACACTATAAATTATCATTTTTTAAAAAAATCTTGCTGTTTTGATGGGCACAATAAATATGCCCTCATAACTGTTTCAAATGGTGTCTCTCTGATTAGTAATGAAGTCAAACATTTTTAATTTGTTAAAAATTGTATTTCCTTTGAGATTTTTCCACTTTTCTTTATTTTCTAGTGATTTGTATAAACTCTCTAAAGAATAAAACTAGAAACATCATATTTGCTGTAATAATTTCTTAGTTCGGGTTTGACATTTGATTTTACTAATGATGCTTTTTACCTACAGTTATATAATTGAATTTATCAATTTTTAACCCCTGGGATTTCTCCAATTTCTTTCGATAGCATTTAAATTTCTTGATGCACATGCACACACGAATAACCTTACACTGCATGCATAAATAGTTTTATAAATGACCTGGAAGGTTTTTAATACAGCCCTTTTTTTTCTCTCCCCTCCTTTCTCTTTCTCCTCCCTGCTTCCATCCATATCACTTTCCCTTCCCAACACCAATGGGTGTAAATACCTTGTAAATATCCCTTTTTTCCCCCAAAGCATTTTATTTTTAAATGTATCCTCCACTAGCATTGGAGATAAGTAAATTGCTAAGAATGTGCAAATGAAAATAGTCTTTTTTCAGAAAAATTTTATGGTGGTAAAACATACTTAGAATAAAATTTACCATTTTAACCATAGTTAAGTATAAGTTTAGTGGCATTAATTAATTTATTTGTACTTTTATTGTTATGCAACCATCATCCCTATTCATCTCCAGAACTTTTTCATCTTTCCAAACTGAAACTCTGTACCTGTTAAACACTAACCCCTCATTCTCTCCCTCCCCTGACAACCACCATTCTACTTTCTGTCTCTATGAATTTGACTTTAATTCATATAAGTGGAATCATACAATATTGTCCTTTTGTGTCTAGTTTATTTCGCTTAGAATAATGTCTTCAAGGTTCATCCATGTTTTAACATGTGTTAGGATTTCATTCCTTTTTAAGACTGAATAATATTCCATTGTACGTATATACCACATTTTGTTCATCCATTAATCAATCGATGGACATCTGGGTTGTTGCCACCTTTGGCTATTGTGAATAACGTTGCTATGAACATAGGTGTATGAAAATACTTTTTAACATCACTGTTAATCAGTACATATACAGTCATTGAAATTGTTTGGGAACACTGATACCAAATGCTGACACTTAAATTATGAATCAGCTTTACCCAACCTGTATAGAGAAGTTTTTTGTAATGAACTTTCCTCTAAAGACTTCAAAAGCCATCTTTGTGCATCTAATGCTTTTCTTGGAAATATGTTAAATGAGTAGCTAAAAAGTTAATAGCTTCAGGAGATTGATATTCCCCCAGAATTGGGCCCAAATCCACTGAACGTGTCAAAGCGTTGTAGAAGATGCTCCTCATCCTTCTGGGCCAGAGAGAGCTCAATCGTTGAATTGGGCATATTATAATTAGTACCTCATTCCTCCACAATTTTTTTCTCAACAGAGAAGTCAAGAATGGCTGAAGAAAATCTTACCATGAAAACTGAGTTTATCCTCACAGGATTTACAGATCACCCAGAGCTGAAGACCCTCCTGTTTGTGGCATTCTTAGCCATCTATCTGATCACCGTGGTGGGGAATCTTGGCCTGGTGATATTGATTTCAAAGGAGCATCGTCTTCACACGCCGATGTATATCTTTCTGGGCAACCTGGCTCTTGTGGATTCTTGCTGTTCCTGTGCCATTACTCCTAAAATGTTAGGGAACTTCTTTTCTGAGGACAGAATGGTTTCCCTCTACGAATGCATGGCACAATTTTATTTCCTTTGCACTGTTGAAACTGCAGATTGCTTTCTCTTGGCGGCAATGGCCTATGACCGCTATGTGGCCATATGCAGCCCACTGCAGTACCACACCATGATGTCGAAGAAACTCTGCATTCAGATGACCACAGGGGCCTATGTCGCTGGAAACCTGCATTCCATGATTCACGTAGGGCTTCTGTTCAGGTTAGCTTTCTGTGGGTCTCATCACATCAACCACTTTTATTGTGATATCCTTCCTTTATACAGACTCTCCTGTATTGACCCTTATATCAATGAACTGATACTATTTATCTTTTCAGGTTCAATTCAAGTCTTCACCATAGGCAGTGTCTTAATATCTTATCTCTACATTCTCTTTACTATTTTCAAAATGAAATCCAAAGAGGGAAGGGTCAAAGCCTTTTCTACCTGTGCATCCCACTTTTTGTCTGTTTCATTATTCTATGGGTCTCTTTTTTTCATGTACATTAGACCAAATTTGCTTGAAGAAGGGGATAAAGATATACCAGCTGCTATTCTCTTCACAATAGTAGTTCCTTTACTAAATCCTTTTATTTATAGCCTGAGAAATAAGGAAGTAATAACTCTCTTGAGAAAAATTCTGAAGAAAAGCAAATCTCCAGAAAGTTTGAAACAAATGACATCTACTGTAGCTTAGAGATTTAAATATATGAAAAACTTCCAAGTGAAATTACACAGAGAAAATGCACAAATTATATGTAACATTCAAATATAATACAATCAATTTAAGCAGCAATACATAAGGGAGAAAATACACAGGAAGGAGTAAACTGTGCTAAATCTTAACTCAAAGTAACAAAACTCAAAATCGAACTTTAAATTCATTCAAGAAACAATTTAGGATGTTGCCAAGCTCATGGACTGTGTCAGCATCAGGGATTATCAGCACCCAAAAGAAACACAGCAAAGGTAGCAGTTACAAATATAAAGGAGAATCTTAGCTGACATTTCTAGCCAGCCCACTTTAATAGCTTGGAGCATGAACACTCCAGTTAAGCTAAAAGAGTTTAAGGGCATGTGAACCTTCAAGCAACAAAATCACTCACAACCATGGGCAACGAAGTTGAAGCAAGTGAATTTTGAGGAGGCAGTTTAATAGCGTTTGGGGGGACATTATTGTAGTTAGGATAGAGGTAGTGAGGAAATGAAGGTGTCAAATAAAAGTGAATATTATGTTTCCAAGTTGAAATTCCTATGGAGTTGAATGATTAAACACAGAATGCCAATTTTCAAAAGTAGTTATCTTCAGGGAGGTTTATTTACTCCCTTATGTATATGCATAGAGATGCCGTAACATAAAGTTCCAGGCAAATAGTCAAACCTCGTGTGGGATTTGAAGAGCCTTCGTTGTCAGTGAGCTGGGCTAAACTTCTCTATGTCCCCTTCCTGAGAGGACAAGATGGGGTTCAACAATGGGAACACTACTCTATTTTATATGGGCACAAACAAAAGTATGGTTGTTGAGCTGTGGAGAGGGTTTATCTATAATAATTTCTTACTTTTTTTCTTTTCATCATTGCAAAACCTGAAGTTGTGGAATGTAGGTAGAACAGAGTGATTTTATTGTGACATAATGAAAGAATTTCTTTCCAGTCTTTCATTCAACATAGATTTACTGAGAGTTTGCTATATAGAAGCACAGCTCTAGGTGCTAGGATATATCAGTCACCAAAATACCAATTTTTCCATCGTCTTATATAGTAGAACATTGCCATGACTAAATTCTGGGTTAAGGAGAACCTATATCATGTAAAAGAAGAATTCCCCCTACACCTCTTCTCCTGATGCTCTGAGGTCATGTCTAAATTCCCAGAAGGCAATTGTCAGGTTGAGCTATGGTCCAGATTAGCCAGTCACCCGAGGCTGACTACACATGGGAAATCAACATGTTGGGTCTATTTTTAAAAAGCAGTGAGAATGCAGATACAGTATTTCCAATTCCCCAACTCATGAATACAAAATTATAACCCCTTAGCTTCTATATGTAACCTCCAAAAAAATCTAATCTAGCTCATTCCATATTATCAGACATTTCAAGATTTGAAAGGGAGACATTTCAAGATTTCCTTGGTTGTTTCAAATTAAAACCCCATCAATTTAGGATGTACCCAACCCCTCTCCATCCTCCCTTGGTTGCATCTAAATGTGTAGGTACTTCCCTGCTTTCATGGCATTGAAGGCAGATGTCATGTTACAGATGAGCTCTGTCCATGCTGGGTCCTCTAGGATGTCTGATCCTCTCTGGCCCTCTGGTCATCTCTCCACGCCACCATCACTTGTGTTTTCTGCATTTGTGTCTAGTCCCCAAGTTAGACATGGAAGCATGATTTCAGCTAAAACATATGCTAGTCAACTCCACAGGCTTAAAGTCTGCTGGCTCGGTCTCTCTTGCTCTTTCTCTGCTAATTTCTGAGTAAATTCTCTTGACATCCTCCTCTAGGATATTTAAGAAGAAGGAAAAACTAGTATTTTGGTAAGTGATACATCCCAGCATTTAGTTGAAGGAAAAGTTGAAGGGCACCATGTTTGCACTTCTGATGACACACAGTACCGGGACGACGCAGGATTTTGAAAGATTTCCTGGGCTCCTCTGGAAGGTCCCATTTGCTTTTGATCTCCAAACTTCTATGGGCATTTGATTGTCTCCCCACCTTATTCCCAGGATACCCCAGGGAATTTAAGTCACAGAGCCCCATCTCAGTGAACACCAATTACTCCCCGCTGACTTCCCTCTCCCCCCAACTCACTAAATCCTTATTTCTAGGGTGATACCTGGCTCTTACATCATTATAAATGCTTCCCAAATCTACTTTCATGAAATAAATTTCGACTTTGGAACAGTCCTCAAAAGTGAGGCTTTCTCGCCCTATTCTGTCTGGAATTTCAAACGTGTATTTAGGGAAAAAAGAATGTGAGGTTGACATTTGTGCTCTGGTCTCTTTCTCTTAAGGCAATAAATCTGAACTGCACAAGCTGCTGTCTGAAATGGCAGGAATGATCACTGGGAAAAATAGAAGTACAGGCAGTCTTCATCTGAGTATTGCTGGTTATAGGGAGGAAAACATAAAATTAATCCTTTTAAATTCTTGACCAATATTTCATGGTAAATGGAGAAGAAGAGATTTGTTTAGGACTTTACTTTGAAAAATGAAGCTACAACTTATGGAAATAAATGTTTTATTTCATATTTAACCAAAATTTGGTTACAATCACAAATGTGTACTAATTTTACAAACAAAGAATGAATCAGTGCCAAGTGTTTCCCTTGGTATTGTTTTCCAGAAGAATAAAGTATGATAACTAGATACAGCCTTTACTTAACTTTTGAATTCAAAGAATAATAGTAAAGAATAAAAATAATAGAGCAACGTTGTAAACTATCCAAAAGCTCCACCAGTTTTCCCAAGGGTCCGTCCTAATCCTTGTTGTACAAATTCTTATCTGTTGCATTTGTGTTATTTTTCTCATTTATTACTCACTTTCTAATTGTTCTAACTTCACCAGGCCATGTTTGTCAATGGGACCTTACATTTCCTTCAGGCATTTCTCCAACCCCACTTCCCTCAACTTTACGAAATCTACCGCATCTTCCTTAAGGTCATTTCACATTGAATTTGAATAATGTTTACTATATCAGAAAATCGGTGAGCAGGTAAGATGTAGGCACAATGGATGAAGACAGTGGTGTTAAACTGGGAGGGATGTTTAAGGGGAGATTAATTCTGTAAGTGGTTAGTTCATATGTGTTATTACAATTCTTACCTCCCTGAGAAAGCATTGTCACTTCAGGGATTTACAAATTGATACTATGATAACAAGAACCTCGTGTTGGTTCATCAGTTAATATGAAAATGTTATCTCATTATATACACAAAGACTAACATTTGAGATAATTTGTAGATATTTTTAATGCTGGCCATACTTTCTTTTTACATTTTAATTATTGGGGTTTTACTTGAATCTTCATATGCTATTTCCTGTTACCAGGCTGAATGGTCAACTATCTGAGTACCCAGAGTTGGTGGACTGAAGAATACTTATTCTATAATCCACCTCTGTGCACGCCATTTACCTCCCTTCCACAGATCATTCTTCTTTAGGATTCTATTAGTCCTCATTTTCTACCCATCTACAGCCTAGAAAAATTGTTCTGAATTTGGCATTGCTTGCTGGTGCAGGTGTACTTTATCAACAAGCCAATCTCACCACATGATTTTACATATCGGCTCATCAGTGATGCTAATGAAGCATCAGAGAAGCAGAATGTAATATCTATAGCCCATTCAACTCTAGAAATCATACTAAATGTTAAAACTTTAATTCTTCGATTTAATATCATAACTCTCAGGTTATATTTTTCATCTGTCAAGACGGAACTAAATTTGAACTGTGTACAGGGGAGAAAAAAATGTGTTTTAGTAGATAACTGTTCCTGCATCAGAGCAAACAAAAGATCTCCTTGCATCCTCGGATGTGCCTGAGTCTTGTATGTCTTTCAGAAATTTAAAACTGATATCATGAATTATTTCTATGAATTTGAAGTTTTCATTAATTTGCTTATTAAAACAAAATTTTACCTAATTAGAACATAATTTTTCCATTTATTTTTCAAAGAGGGTAAACTGCTAGTGGATTGGGTTCATTTATTTCTTGAAAACATATTTATTAAGAGGTCTATAGCACCAGCACTGGGTACACGAGGTAGGAAAAGAAATATGCTGTGATACAGAACAACATAAATATACAATATAGGGTAGTAACTATATTTATCCAAAAGTATTTCGTGTGTATATACTTAATAGATATAGTCATAACTTAGTTCCATCTTCTATAGCTCACAAGTCCCAAGTAAAGAAGTTGTATTTTGCTACAAACCTTTACTTTGTACTGGTTTCACCAAAAATTTACTTGTAGTTAATGGATAAACAACTTTCAAAACTTCTAGAGCCTGAATTTTAAAGGTATTTTTAAAATATATGTAACAATTTTCTTTATGACTCTGTGATGACAAAGACAATATGTTTAAAAATATTTCTTAAGGAAATATTTACTGGCTAACTATTCAAATTCTTAAGAATCAAATACACCTCATGGACATTAAAAGGATAATAAAGGAATATTATGGACAATTCTATGTCCATAAATTTGATAACCTAGATGAAATGGATGAATTCCTTGAAAGACAGTCTGCCAAAACTCACACAAAAAGAAATAGATAATCTGTATAAGCTCATATCTATTTAAGAAATTGAATCAATAATTAATAACCTTACAAAACAGAAAGCACCAGGCCCAGATAGCTTCAACTGATGAATTCTACCAAACATTTAAGGAAGAAATTATACCAATTCTCTACAATCTCTTTCAGAAGATAGAAGCAGAGGTAATGCTTCCTAACTCAAAATTACTCTAATTCCAAAACCAGACAAAGATATTATAAGAAAACTACAGGTCAACATCTCTTATGAACATAGATGCAAAAATCCTCAACAATATTAGCAAATTGAATCTATACACCATGACCAAGTGGGATTTGCCCCAGTGCACAAGACTGGCTCAATATTAAAAAATCAATTAATGAATCTATCACATCAATGGGCTAAAGGAGAAAAGTCACACGATTACCTCAATAGATGCATAAAAAGCATTTGACAAAATCCAACACCCACTCATAAAGAAACTCTCAGTGAACTTGGAATAGAGGAGAACGTCCTCAACTGGATAAATCAAGTTTACAAAACTGCAAAAGCCTACAGCTAGCATCATACTTAATGGTGAGAAACTTGAAGTTTTCCCACTAAGATCTGGAACAAAGTAAGGAAAAGCACCACAGGTTTCAACATCATACTGGAAGTGCTAGTTAATGCAATTAGATAGAAAATGGACATAAAGGGGGTACAGGTTGAGAAGAAAGAAATAAAACTATCTTTGTTTGCAGATGACATGACTGTCTATGTAGAAAATCTGAAAAAATCAACAAAAAACTGCTGGAACTAATAAGCAATTATAGCAAAGTTGCAGGACATAAGGTCAATACAAAGTTATACAAAAGTCTATTAAAAAGTATTGCTTTCCTATATATCCTCAATGAACAAGTGGAATTTGAAATTAAAAACACAATACCATTTACACTGGCACCCATAAAAAAGAAATACTTAAGTATAAATATAACTATACACACACACACACACACACACACATATATATATATATATATACACACATACACGATCTATCTGAGGAAAACTATCAACCTCTGATGAAAGAAATCAAAGAAGAGCTAAGCCAATGGAGAGATGGTCCATGTTCAGGGTAGGAAGGCTCAATTTTGTTGAGATGTCCCAATTTGATCTATAGACTCAGTGCAATCTCAATCAAAATTCCGCCAAGTTATTTTGTGATTCTAAAGTTTATATGGAGAGGCAAAGACCCAAAATAGCCAACACAATATTTAAGGAGAAGAATAAAGTTGGAGGATTGACACCACCCAACTTCAAGACTTATTATAAAGCTACAGTAATCAAGGTGGTATTGGCAAAAGAATAGACAAAGAGAACAGTGGAATGGAAAAGAGAACCCAGAAATAGACTCACATAAATATAATAATAAGATCTTTTACAAAGATGTAAAGACAATGCAATGGAACCAAGATAGTCTTTTCAACAAATGGTGCTGGAACAATAAGACATCCACACACAAAAAAATGAGTCTAACAGATCTTACACCCTTCACAAAACTTCACTCCGACCTAAAAGAAAAATGCATTAAAAAAAACTCCTAGAAGATAACATAGGAGAAAACCTAGATGACTGGGATTGTGATGACTTTTTAGATACAGGTCAAGAGGCAGGATTCATAAAAGAAAGAAATGATAAGCTGGACTTCATTAAAATTAAAAATTTCTGCTTTCAAAAAAAAAAACACTGTCAAGAGAATGAAAGACAAACCAAAGACCAGGAGAAAATATTTGCAAAAGACACATCTGAGAAAGGATTGTCATCCAGAATATACAAAGAACTCTTAAAACAAAACAATAAGATAACAAGTGACCCAATTAAAAAATAGGCCAAAGACCTTAACAGACACCTCACCAAAGAAGGTATACAGATGGCAAATAAGCATATAAAAAGATGCTCAACATCTATGTCTCCAAGGAAATGCAAATTAAAACAATAATGAGATGCCATTGCACACCTATTAGAATGGCCAAAATCTGGAATACTGACAACACCAGATGCTGGCAAGGGTGTGGAGCAACAGGAACTCTCATTCATTGCCAGTGGGAATGCAAAATGGTACAGCCACTATGGAAGACAGCTTGGGGGTTTCCTACAAAACTAAATGTACTCTAACCATACCATCCAGCAATCACACTCCTTAGTATCTACCCAAATGAGTTGAAAACTTATGTCCACACAAAAACCTGCACATGAATGTTTATAGCAGCTTTACGCATAATTGCCAAAACTTGGAAGCAATCAAGATGTCTTTCAGTAGGTGAATGGATAAATTGTGGTGTATGTAGACAATAGAATATTATTCAGTGCTAAAAAGAAGTGAGCTATCAAGCCATAAAAAGACATGGAGGAAACTTTCATGCGTATGACTAAGTGAAAGAAGCCAATCTGAAAACGCTACATACTATATGATTCCAGCTATATGACCTTCTGGAAAAGGAAAGAAACTATGGAGACAGTAAGAAGATCAGTGGTTTTCAGGGCTTAGGGGCAAGGGATGGATAAATCAGAGGAACACAGAGGATTTTTAGGGAAGTGAAAATATTCTGCATGATACTATAATGGTAGATATAAGTCATTAAAATTTTTCCAAACCCATAAATGTATGAGACCAAGAGTGAACCCTAATGTAAAGTACGGACTTTGGGTAATAATGGTGTGTCAACAAATGTAACAGATGAGCCACTCTGGTAGGCGATATTGATAATGGGGGAGGCTGTGCATGTGTGAGGATGGGGGTAAATGGGAAACCCCTGTACCTTCTGCTCAACTTTGCTGTCAACCTAAAACTGTTCTAAAGAATAATGTCTGCTAAACACACACAAAAAAAGTCAAACACATTGCGTGTAACTCACACATGAATCTTTTCATCTTGGCTCTGCCTAACCAAGCACACTGTGGTTTACCAGTTACTAGCGAAGATCAGTTTCTTTTTATTCCTTCTGGGTCTCCCTCTGGTTTCCAACTGTACCTACAACTGACTGTAAAACACGGCCTCCTGCTTGCTTTTCCATCTGACTATATCCTTGCTTTCTGTTTGTCCACCAGTTTAATAAAACCAGCAGGCTTTATCTTTCTTTTTTTTTCCAGATGTACAAGACCTGTCCTTTCATTTGGCCCAAATATTTGGCCCCAGACAGGTGTCTCCATTTATATATTTAATCTGGAACATTGCTGTTTTGAGAAAAAATTTACACTTCTGGGAAATAATTTTGGATCAAAATGGTGGAAAATAAGCAAATGGGAAAAAAAGGCACTTATTAACCTAAGTGGGAATATTTTTTTTTTTTAAGCTTTATTTATTTATTTATTTTTTTGTGAGGAAGACCAGCCCTGAGCTAACATCCGTCCAATCCTCCTCTTTTTGCTGAGGAAGACTGGCCCTGAGCTAACATCCGTGCCCATCTTCCTCTACTTTATATGGGACACCAGCATGGCAGGGCTGACAAACAGTGCATCGGCGGGCGCCCGGGATCCGAACCCGCGAACCCCGGGCTGCCAAGCGCGAACTAAACCGCTGCGCCACCGGGCGGCCCCCTAAGTGGGAATATTTTGAAAAAGATAAAAAGTGAAATCATAGGACACTACATGGCTCAGCTACGAAACGATAAATACATATTCATGTGGATACAAATATTGAGGATTGATCTAATCAAAATGGTGCTAGAACTTGATTGAGAGGGTGAGGAGAAGGAGGAGCATGTTTTGAGCAGAGGCATGATATACTGTACAGTACAGTCTTCCTCTCACATGGAAGACTTTTAATAGAAATATATTTAACTAAAGAACCATGAAATAGCAGTATTAGCATATTGTTTAGAAATATAAAAGTAAATCCAGAAAAAAAATTGAGTTGCAAGTTGTTGAGGGTCAAGGAAGGCAGAACTTGTGGTGAGGGCGTAGATGCCAGTTTTCATTGAAGCCAGGTAAAATTATCTAATTTCCAGATTTCTGCTTATAAAGTACTTTGATAAAAATAAAAGGCAAATTTTATATTTGCAAATCACATATCTGACAAGGGGTTAATTTCCAAAATATATACAACTTAACAACAAAAAACTGAACAACCCGATCAAAAAATGGGCAGAGGATACAGACAGACATCTTTCCAAAGAAGATACACAGATGGCCAACAGGCACATGAAACGATCTTCAACATCACGAATCATTAGGGAAATGCAAATCAAAACTACAATGAGATTTCACCTTACACCCATCAGAATGGCTATAATTATCAAGACAAGAAATAACAAGTGTTGGAGAGGATGTGGAGAAAAGGGAACCCTCATAGACTGCTGGTGGGAATGCAAACTGGTGCAGCCACTATGGAAAACAGTATGGAGATTCCTCAAAATATTGAAAATAGAAATACCATATGATCCAGCTATTCTACTACTGGGTATTTTATCTAAAAAACATGAAATCAATAATTCAAAAAGGTATATGCACCCCTATGGTCATTGCAGCATTATTCACAATAGCTAAGACACGGAAGCAACCCAAGTGCCCATCAATAGATGAATGGATAAAAACGATGCAGTGTATATATACAATGGAATACTACTCAGCCATAAAACAAAGCAAAATCATGCCATTTGCAATGACATGGATGGACGTTGAGGGTATTATGCTAAGTGAAATAAGTCAGACAGAGAAAGACAAATACCATATGATTTCACTTGTATGTGGAAGATAAACAAACAAACACATGCATAAGGAGAACAGATTGGTGGTTATCAGAGGCAAAGGGGGTCGGGGGAGGATGAATGGGGTACACACGTATGTGACAGATGGAAACTAGACTATTGGTGGTGAACACGATTCAGTTTATACAGAAACCAAAATATAATAATGTACACCTGAAATTTACAGTGTTACAAGCCAATACGACCTCAAAAAATAATTTTAAAAGATAAACTTTAAAAAATTGGTAACAGTATATTACATTAAACTTAAACATTTTGCTCCTTCCACTTCCAATGTTTATAGTAGAAAACTAAGTTAGCATTTTTGAAGAGGATATATTAGTTCCAAACATTTGAAATTCCAAGCTTCTTTCGGCCTCTGTGTCCATCAAAAAATAACAGAAACTCCTTCAGAAATGCATACTATTATGAGAAGTGGCAAGAGAATATGCACCCTATATGCCAAGGCAGGATCTAAAGAAAAAGTGCATATTAATTGTTGTATGCAGGGAATGAGAGAACTGTTGGTAAGAAGTGAGGAATGAGGCTTCAGGCATCTAAAAGGGTAAGGCTTTATGATGTTCATCTTGAAAATGCCAGAGCAGGCCTAGGCAGGAGGCAGACTGGGCGTGATCCAGCCTCAAGTCCTAAGAAATATTTACAGCTGCGGGATATGTTGGGCCCCTGTGGGGAGAAAGCTTCTTTACCATCCCACCATGACTTATGCTCCAGTTATTTATTGCCGTATGGCCCCAAAACTCAGTGACTTAAAACAATGACGATCACTATATTATTATCTCTCACGGTTTGGGGGTTGCCTGTGCTCACCTAGGCAAGTTCTCGCTCAGTATATATCATGTCATTGCACTCAGATGATGGCTGGGGCTGGAGTGATCTCAAAGTCTTCTTCACTAGTATGACCGGCCATTGATGCTGGCTGTCAGATCTCAGCCAACACGTGGTCTCTCCTTGTGACATGGTGCTATGGGTTGAATTATGCCCCCTAAAAAGACATGTTGATGTCCTAACCCCTGTACCTCAGAATGTGACCTTGTTTGGAAATAGGATCTTTAGAGAAGTAATCAAGTTAAAATGAGGTCATTAGAGTGGGCCCTAATCCAATACGACTGGTGTCTATATAAACAGGAGATCTGGACACAGAGAGAGACCTGCAGAGGGAAGATGATGAAGTGACACAGGGAGAATGCCAGGTGAAGACGAAAGATTAGAGTGATGCAGCCATGAGCCCGAGAACTTCAAGGAAAGCCAGCAAACCCCCAGAAGCTAGGAAGAGGCAAGGAAAGATTCTTCCCTGCAGGTTTCAGAGGCAGCATGGCCCTGCCAACACCTTGATTTCAAACTTCTAGTCTCCAGATCTGTGAGGTGATAAATTTCTATTGTTTCAAGCCACTCCCTTTGTGGCAATTTGCTATGGCAGTCCTAGGAAACAAACACACCCGGGTTTCCTTACAGCATGGCTACTGGGTCTCAAGAATGAGTGTGCCAAGAGAACAAGGCACAAGTGCATGCGTAACAGCACCCCCGCGGTACTTCATTCATTGAGGCAGGCACAAGGCTTTACTCACATTCAAGGAGAGGGGACATAGAGTCCACATCACGCTGTAAGACGAGGCTGAGGAAAAGCAAGAGAGAGATGGTAGGGCAGCAGTGAGGGTACAGCAAGGCTGGGTTTGGAGGGAGAATGTGAAGGATGCTTAACTCACTTGTTCTCTGTAAAATTTGTTTTCCCTTAAATAAGTGTAAGATGGCTGTTTTGAAACAAAAAGTAAAGCAATGAACTCTGAGTTTGGCGCTTCAGTTTCTGGGCTCCTCAGATGTTCCTAACTCCCGTCCCCCAAAAGGACAAACTACTATGAGAGAGGTACAGTTCTTGTCCCCGTGTGGCAGGTAAGAAAATGAAGCCCACTATGGTTAAGTCACTTATCAACATCCCACAGAGGTACAGTATCCACGCTTATCCGCAGTTTCAGTTACCTTCGGTCAACCGTGGTCTGAATGTAACACTAGTTCCCAACGCCTACATCATTCACCCCACTTCATCTCGTCACTCAGCACTGCACCGTCTCACACCATCACAAGAAGAAGGGTGAGTACCTTACAATAAGGTATTCTGAGAGAGACCATGTTTACATAACTCATACAGTATATTGTTACAATTATTCTATTTTATTAGTAGTACTGTTATTAATCCCGTACTGTGCCTAATTTATAAATTAAACTTTATCATAGGTGTGTATGGATAGGAAAAAACGTAGTATACATAGGGTTCAGTGCTGTCCACAGTTTCAAGCATCCACTGGGGGTTGTGGAACGTATCCCGCATGGATGGAGGGGGCTACTGTACTTGTGATCTGAACCCCAGGCTAATCACAAACCCACATTCTCAATTATCACATAAGAGGTCACCAAAGATCATCCAGTGGTTGCACAGAATTGTTTAGTTTAGCCCATGCAATGCAGAACAGCATAGTGCTTTTTAAAAATTAATTTCCTAGATTTAAAAATCAGGAGAATATTCAAAAAAGCAAATTTAACTTCTCTTGAAAAGCTGGGAGATCTGGCAACAATTAGTTCTTTTTATGCCACCTGCCTGGCCCCTCTGAACACTTAAATGTGTGACCTTGCATTACCAAACGCTCCCTCTCATTGTACTTCATTATTTCAGTACTGACTTGTAGTAAAAATATTTACCAAGTTGCTATTATAAACTATAAAATATGCTGATTTGAACAATGTCTCACTGTCTTGGCTGACCTTTTACAGTGAAAATGTTTAAAAGGAGAGAAACGACCCAAAAGGCCCAGAAGAGATAATTTATTACTTCATTGGTTAATTAATATATTGTCAGATGTATTGGGGGTTATAAAAAAGTAAAAATAACTAACTAAATTAAAAAACTAAATGTATTAATTCATTTTTTAAAAAGAAAATCATATATAGTAGACAGTCACTGTTGAGCTGTATATTCTTTTTTAAAAAAATTATTTCAATTTTATTGGACAGGAGGTACAGGCAATGAACTTGATAGAAATATGGTGCAACAATAGCCAATATAATTCATTTTAAGCAAATATATGTTTTCCTTTTAGTGACTATGAACTTACTATTTCACTTAGTTTAAATTACCTTCATCTCTTTGTATTATATGTTTGTGTTTTGTTTTTGTTGGTGAATCAATAGCAATCCCAGGAGACAGAGACAACAAACTAGTTAGTCCTGTCTACTGTTAATAGGGAAGGCAGTTCCCTTTCATGAAAGCAGGAGGGCCAAGTGCTAACGTGGGAGAGAGTGTTATCAAGTCAGTATGCTGATTTTGGAGAAAGGAGTCATTGTGCACAGATAATACTCACCGACAGATTGCTGTCGAGCCTCCCTTTAGAAGGTAAGGATGGAATAGCACATATGAAATAAAGGAAAACTGAGACAAAAATCCAAAATTTTCTGTTAAGAGAAAAAACTACTGGGAATTTTTTAAAACATGATTTCACACACAGATAGGTATCTGTGTGGAACTAATTCTTCATAAACCAGAGAGGGAACACAAGAAAAGACATGCCTTTGGGTGGTGACACTCTGATGGGCAGGTTAGGGCATCCGAGTGCAGGCACCTAGGCTTCCTGGTATGTCATCTGTAGTGGGGCTGGGGCTGGTATGTTTGGCGTGTTGACAATGAATCCAGACAAAGACTAAAAGAGTTCCTTGAGGTTACCACAACTGGGGACAACAGGGCAGGGAAATTGAGTTATACATCCCTAGAAGACAGCTATGTATAGAGTAGCTCCATGTGTAGGCAGAGTAATGCAATTTGAGGGCTCCAGACGATTCTCCTAGTCAAAATATTTCTCCATCTCTATAGCAACGATATATTCCACCATTAGAACGTTGAGACAAACATGGTGAAGAGAGTTTATCTTTTCTGCCAAATGAGCAAGTAAGAGCACAGTTGATTGACTCGGGGGTTTGTTCATGGATTCAAAAATGAAATGTGTTATGCTTCCACATTAAAGAAAATGAGTTGTGTTAAGTTTTTAGTGGCAACTCATGTTCCACGTGAGTTATATGAGGGCAGGGGTGCAGCCCACACCAGCTGAGCTGCTCAAAAACTGTATTAAGAAAGCAAGAAAGGCAGGAAGGAAGGGAGAAAGACAGGAAGCAAAAAATTAAGATTAAGGTCTTGAAAGTCCAGGCGTAAAATGGAAATAGTTTACCAGGAAGGGTGACCCCTAATCTCAGTAGCACAAATCAATTCATAGCTATTTTGCCAGCTATTCAGCAGGAAACAGCCCAGAGGAATGAGGCACAGTCCAGGAAGCCATTATTCTCATATACCAAAGGCCAGATAAATGCCCCAAACACGTGGTTCCCGGACCGCCAGGGGCAGCCTGAGGACACCAGGCGGCACAGCAAGAAGCAGAAGTGAAAGTGGGAGGGAGGAGGGCCCTGAAAAAAGTTACCGTCTCAGTGTTATGGCGGCTGGCCTAGGAGCTCCACTCTCCAGAGAACACGCCGCCTGAGCGCTCTCTTAGTCCTATGTTGTCACAGGAAACCAGTTAGGACTGACATTCATCACGACAAGAGTTCTTGCAGAGGCAAGCTATGAGCACCAGAGACAAAATCTGGCATAATTCCCTCGGCAGCCTGAGGGCTGTCCCCCTCTGTTTCTGCTCTTCCCTGCCTCCTCCTCAGCCCTCCTGCAAAGCGGGGCATCTTGCCTCCTGTCACCCCCAGGAAAGCATGTACGGAGGTCAGCTCCTGTCAGCGTAGGAAATGACACAGGGCTACACACAGTGCAAACCACGACATAGACCCCATCCCTGCTCTTAGAAATCCTTCTACTGCAGACTATTAAAAAAGGAAAGAAAATGGTATAGGGTATTTGTCGTGCATCCAACACACCTAAGAGTAAACTAAATAGAACTTCATTCTCCACAATGCTTCCCTCTCCTAATTTTTGCTTCTGTTTAGCTAACTTCATATTTAAATATGTAGCCCCTACTTAGAGAGATAGGAAGATTTATTACTCTGCTCCTGAGGAGACATACACCAAGAAAATGACTTTTATTTGTTTGAGGACAGATGGGAGGAAACGATGTTCAAAATTTAGTAATGATGTACATCTACGTACTTACCTGTGAGAAATGAGTGTTGTGGGTAACTAGACTTAGACAATCAGTTCACAGAGGATGAAAAGCCGTTGCATAATCTAAATGTATGTATTTACTCACTCAATGAACACTCACTGAGCATTTTATTATCTGGCGGGCACTGTGTACTGTGAGTGATGTCAGACAAGATTTCTGCTCTCGTGGGTTTTAGTTGTCCAGGGGAAGAAGATGTTAAACAAATACTATCACAATTTAATAACGTTTAACAGGATTTAAGTGTAATTTATCCTGTTACCCCAGCCTAGTTTTATTCAAAGCCCCACGTTCCAAACTGAGATGTTAGACCCCCGTGCAGGA
The DNA here is from genome assembly GCA_031878705.1 of Tapirus indicus. Taxonomy (NCBI): domain Eukaryota; kingdom Metazoa; phylum Chordata; class Mammalia; order Perissodactyla; family Tapiridae; genus Tapirus; species Tapirus indicus. The sequence continues at coordinate 91,256,655 of CM062928.1, read as the reverse complement.
TTTGCAGGAGGTGGTCTAAACCCCGTCTCGTGACGTCCAGCTCATCGCTCCTCCCGAGGATCTGCAAGTGCCTTAGGGATCAATCGGAGTTTGGAGAATGAGGGGACAGACATCTCTGGAGAGAGGTGCCGAGCGCTGGCGGTCCTCCCCTCGTCCCCCTCGTGGAGAGCGGGGCGGGCCTCCGCCTCACTCTACTAAGCCGGGGGGCGTGCAGAGCCTGACACGTGCCCCCCGGAGCTGAGAAGCGTGGAAGAAGACTGACTTCCTCTTGAAAAGTCTAAAGATGCGAGGGCTTGGCTCCGTGAGCCCGAGGCAGCGAGACCCCCGGCTGAGCGGGGAGAGACCTGGCCCCTCGGGTTTCCCCACGGGGGAGCTGAGCGGGGGGCCCAGCAGGGGAGAACCCTGGAAGCGGAGAGGAACCCGGCCAAGAGGGGCCGTGAGCACACGGCCGAGGACAGACCCTCATGTCCCTTGTCCAAAGAACTGCAGCCTGAAGGTCTGCAGAGGGAGGGTCTCCGAGAACCCTCCGAAGTGGCCTTTAAAAGAGAAAGAGCCAGCAGTTGTGCACGGGCCTCAGGTGACAACGGTACCAGCCATTTAAGACTCTGCTTTCCCTAATCGCTCTTCCCAGGCTTTGACCAGGAGGCACAACCACTGCCTGTGTGTGTAGGAGAAAGTGGCTGAGGCCAGAGAGAAGCTGACCAGGTCGCCTCCCCTGTCACAGGCCTCTGGCCGGAGGAAGGCCGGAGCTGAGAGAGGAGTCGGTTTTAGCTCTACGTGGCGCTGTAGTTTTAATATGTCACTAACTGGCCTGGATTGTGATTATCAGACTGGACTGAACTTTCTCATGTCCTTCTCAAAAAGGACAACTTCATTAATTATTGAGTGACCCAAAAACCTACCTTAGATTTTATTAAGGTATGAGAAGAATGGATCCATGGTGTTTAAAAGGAGCAATGACAAATAGTGCCACCCACAAACTTGCACTTTACTGCCTACCACATTCAAGGACTTCAGAGAGCTGTGAAAAAATAAGAACTAACCCAAAGTAAGTGGTCAGGGAAAACTTCGCTGAAGAAGTAAATATTAAGCCTTGATTAGAAAAATAAATAGAAGTTAGCCAGATAGAAAAGTGGGGGGGTAGGGGGAGGTGTCAGAAAAAGCCATGCAGGAAGAGAAAAAAATCTTTTGAAAGCCTGTGGTGGGAAAAAGCATTGTTCTAGATACTATGACTTATAACAAATGACCCCAAAATGTGGCAGCATAAAACAACAATTTATTATCTCTTACAGTTCTGTAGGTTGATCAATCATTGGGTCAGCTGGGTAGTTCTTGACTGCAGTCTCATAAGGCTATAGTAAGAGAGTGGCTGGGCAGGAGTCATCTGAAGGCTCTGCAGGACTAGACATCCAAGATGGCTGGCACACATGGCTGGAAGATGATCTTGGCTGTCAGCTGGGAGCTCAGCTTGGGGTTCCAACTGGAGCAGCTACACAGGGCCTCTCTATGCAGCCTGGGCTTCCAGCATGGCGCTGGGTTCTGAAAGGGAGGGTCCCACAGGTGAGCATTCTAAAACCAGGTGTTCCAAGAGAACCAGTCTGAAACCACATAGCCTTTTATGACCTCATTGTATCACTTCAACCAAACCCTATTGGCCAAAGCAATACAAGCCAGTCCACATTCAAAGGAGGGAGATGGAGATCCCACCTCTCAATGAGAGGATGATCAAAGAATTATAGGGCCGTGTATTTAAACTACTGTAGGCATGGCCCACTGAAAAAACTCAAAAATACATGTGTCTGAAGTACAGAAATTGCAGGTAAGAGTGAAAGGCCATTTAAGGAGCTTGGAAGCTGTCCTCAGAGGAATGGGACAAAACTAAAAGATTGTTGATAAATAAATAATTATCAAGAAAAATGTAGGAGATCATAAAAATTATTTATTGAACCAAGAATCTGACTCTGAAAGAAAAGTATTGTTTATTAAATATCTACTATTAATCGAGATGAGCACTATTTCAGTAATCAAGAGAGAATTGCATAATATCGGGCAGAGTTCATTGGGAACAGGGCCTGATTGGAAATATAGGGTAAGATTTCCTCTTGACAAAAAGTTTCCTCTTGATGAATTTGCCTTTGAAATGAAACATCTTCATTTGGCTCTCCATTAAGGTAGTCCTGCTCTCCTTCACTTATCTACCAAACTTGTAACTTTATCTAACTATGCCCTGCTTTCCTTGTAGAACTTTACTTCATACTTTAAATATAGATAGGGATACATTGACTTCATCAATTTTTCCAACAGTGTTATATTTAGTTCTGAATTTTTGTCTTCTAGCCACATCAACAAAAATGTTTAAACATTTTCTAGTACAAGTTCTTCATATGAAATGGGCAAAAGTCACAGAAGCCTAAGTGATTGAGTTAAATCGTTCATTTGCTGTCAGAACTGACAAAGAACTGAACCCACATCCTCCTCTAGTTTAGGGGAAAAAGTATGCAGCAGTCCCCCCGCATCTGTGGTTTCGCTATCTGCAGTCTCAGTTACCCTCGGTCAGCTGAGGTTTGAAAATATTAAGTGGAAAATTTCAGAAATAACAATTCATAAGTTTTAAATTGCACACCCTTCAGGGTAGCATGATGAAATCTCACGCCCTCCCGCTCTATTTCGCCCAGGACATGACTCATCCCTTGTCCAGCGGTTCCATGGAGTAGACGCCAGCCGCCTGGTAGTCCCTTAGTAGCCTCTCCATCATCAGATGGACTGTCGCGGTATCACAGTGCTTGTGTTCAAGTCACCCTTATTTTATTACGAATGGCCCCAAAGCATAAGAGTGGTGATGCTGGCAATTCAGATACACCAAAGAGAAACTGTAAAGTGCTTCCTTTAAGTGAAAATGTGTAAGTTCTCTACTTTATAAGGAAAGAAAAGAATTGTATACTGAGGTTGCTAAGATCTAAGGTAACTTTATTATTACAGTATATTGTTATAACTGTTCTATTCTTAGTTATTGTTAATCTCTTACTGTGCCTAGTTTATAAATTAAACTTTATCATAGGAATGTATAAGAATGTATGGAAATCATAGGTATGTATAGGAAAAAACATAGTGTATATAGGGTACCATCTGCAGTTTCAAGCATCCACTGGGGGTCTTGGGACATATCCTCCTCAGATGAGGGGGACTACTGTATCTATAAATTTCAAAGTTATCTTGAAGGATCAGTTACAGAGATTTCCCTCCAAAGTGTTCAACTTGAGCTCTTGTTTGCCAATTCTAATTCTTTCCCAGATAATCTAGTTCCATGTATATATTTTACAATGGACTTTTTATAATTTTTAATATTTCAAGGATTGTAACTCAGAAAACTCTCTCTCATTTCTTGAGTGAATACTCTTTGTAAAGCAACATGGGAGATGTTGGGAGATACAAAGATTAAATAGACAATAAGTTCTAGTAGAGAAGAGGATATGCATATTAATCAGTGTCATACAAGGTAGAAAGCAACAAAAGCCACGAGCAGGGGGTTACTCAGCATGCTGTAAGGGGTTCAAAAGAATAAGATATTTGAGATGAGCTTTATTCTATTTGGTAAAGAAATGGTCGTGACTTTTGAAACTGTAATTTCAGTGAAGTGATATGGACAGGATTTGAATATGTGGAGAACGGTATTCCAGAAATAAAGACAGCATAACAAGAAGCACGGATCTGAGAAAGTGCAAACTGGCCAAAAGCAACAGTGAGTTTGACTAAAGTCAAAGGAGGGGAACAGAAATATCACAAAGATAGGACTAGTTAATGCTAGAGTTTGGATGTGAGAGTTAATCTAGACTATTTTAGATTGTTTCCATAAGCAATGGGGTCATTGAAAGTTTTTGATTAAAAGGTTGATGTGATCAAATCTACGCTTTTGCAAATTAGACTGGCAGGCTGTGAAAAATGGATTAGAAGAGACAGAGCTGACAGCAAGGAGACCTGTAGAAGCTACTGTCACCATCCAGTAGCCAGAACCAGGGTAGGACAGGAGGGTTTTAGTGAGATGGACATTATGAGAGTCAAAAAGAGACTCAAAAAGCCTTGGTAACTGATTGGATATATAAGGCAAGGGAACAGGAGGAGTCAAAGACGATGCCACTGAAAGTCTAGGGGGTGGGAAAAACATAAAGAAAATGGGAATTGGAGAAATTATCAGAAGAAAGAAAGAAATCTGGACATATTAAGTTTGAGGTATCATGAAAACATTCCAACGAAGCTGTCTTGAAGGCAGTTAGAAATGGAGACCTAGAGCTTAGGAGAGAAGGCGCACCTGGGGATCTGGAATTGTCTGCAGATGAATTATGGTTACCGTTTATTGAAAGCTTTAGATGTGCTGGACACCGTGCTAAGCACTTTACGTGTGTTATTTAAGCCTCAAAACAAACATGGAAAGTGGACATTATTATCCCACCGAGACCTGGAGAAGTAATGTAAATTGCCCCAAGTGTCTCAAGCTGTAAAAGCAGTAAAAGGAAGGGAGAGCTGGGATTACAAGTAGGGCTGTCTGAATCTAGATCAGTTCTGCGGATGTGAGAGTCATGACTAGCCTAGTCTGGTCAACTAGAGAGCAGCTCCGCTTGTCCGCCTGGAATGGCGTCCTGCCCACACGAGGGAGTCCATACCTGTCATCTAGGTTCAGCAGGGGAAGGAGGGGAGGCACTGCCTGGGGCAATGGCTGGATAGTTAGGATAATAAAACTGGGTTCTGCTCCTGTGAAGAAGTCCTAGAAGGGGTTTTAGCCCCAAGTGTTTGAATTCTTTCTAGAATTTTTAAAGATAATTTCTTATCTTTCATATCTTTGAACACTCCTTTAAGTCCAGGGCAACAAGAAAAGTGCCACCCTGCAACTTATTACAAGTGCTCGTGAATAACACCCAGGGGTTGGCCCTATGGTGTGTGTTCGAAAATCCGCTGCCACCCTCAGCACTCCAAACGAATGGTCCAGATCAAACTGCATCACATATGATAGTAGTTGACTTCAGGAGCCGGAGGATAAGCCACAGGAATCCAAGTTCCTCCTGTTCCTCGATGGACCTGGATCCAATTTAAACAAGATAAGCACCGACTTTTGGTGCAGCTAATGTTAAATCACCAACCTATGCTTAGCAAAATCATTGAAAAACTAAAAATCCCACACCGGTGCAGTTCTCTTTGAGAAAAAGAATAGAAACACAAGCTTTAAAAAATTCTTCCACTTTGAGATGCAAGGATGGCTAAAAAGCCCATGTAATGAAGCTCTGTCTGTTTTGAAATGAGACTTAACTGTAAACTAGATTCTCCCTGATATGTAGCACCAGCCCAGCCCTCATCCCTGCTGGATGCAGCCACAGGACAAGCCACAGCAGCTTCAACTCCTGCTCCTACGAGAGCCTGACGCCTCCTCCCTGTGTTCCGCCGGCCTCCAAATCATGATATGTAATATGTACTGAGCTCTGCCATTTCAGGATCTCTGTACCTTCTTATTTAACCCTTGCAGTCACTGTCAGGGCAGAAATTGTGTTGTCATTTTATATGTCCATTCTCAACCATTTCTGGCTTGTGTAGAGGTTAATGTCAATCACTCATGCCTCTGTCCTTCCTGGTTCTAATCAAAAGAGTAGGAATGCAATGAACTGATAAGCACACAGGGATCAAAGTATTCACTTTCATTATGGAGGCCTTATCACCCCAAACTACAGGGTCCCTGAGAGTACTGGACTAGAAAAAGTCATTTGGAATTGAAGCCAAAACAGACAAGGCTTCCTATTACCTCCCACCACACCTGAACCTTAGGACCAGCCATGGGCTGTGTCAGGCCTGCAGCAGGCTCTTCCCACACACCTCCCACCACCAGTGGTGTGATGGACCCCACGGGGCCTGGCTCAAAAGGCAGGTCACCAGCAGAAGAGAGTGCTGGAAAGCATGGGGAAGAAATGGCTTCTAGTAAGCAGGAAGTGGGCCAGGTCTGTTTACTCAACAGAGCCCACTGTCTCTAACAACCTGCCTAGGAGAGAGAGAATCCTCTCTTGCTTTTAAATATAGTTTTCAAACATGGTTTTCAAACACAGCTCCCACTGGAATCACTTGGAAAGGTTTAAAAAAATCGAAGTGACCTGGCTCACCCCAGACCAACTAAATCAAGATCTCCAGGGCACACGTATATTTGAAGTTCTCCAGACGATCCCCATGTGCAGCCTGGGCTGAGAACCACCGCTTTCTGGGTTCGGTGACTCCAGCCCCTTAATGCAGCCAGTCATAACCAGCATTCTTTGAGTGGCTGCTTTATGCTGAGCAATTTACATAATCCTCGTTGCAACTCAGTGAGGCGGGTATGATAATCACGGTATTTCCCAGATGGGGAAAGTGGGGCTTGGAAAGGCCACGTGGCGGACCTGGGATCACAAATTCGGTGTTCTGTCTCCTGAGCCGGATACTTAACCACCATACACTGTGCTGCCTTTTGTGGGTGCCATAGTCCCAGCAATCTCTCCAATCAGATAATGCATTCCTTCTTTTGTAGGGAGGAGCAGAGGGTTTGAGAAACTGGAAGCATTCTTTCCAATACTCTCTCCTTAGAGAGAACACAAACTCCTTCCGTGGGAATTGAGGAGGGAGAATATGGGTTTCCAGCAACCAACTTTTGTGGAGATTTGGAAAATGTGTGGTAGGGAGTGATAAATCAACAGTCAGAGATGGTTAGAATTGTCAAGCAGCTAAAGTCAATTAGTGTAATTTTTAAAACAAAATCAGTCTAATAGTTTTGAACAGCCATCCTCGGTATCTTTAGACTGAGAGTAGAAAACTGGATAGCACAGTCCATGAGGACAGTGAAGGACGGTGCCATGGGAGATTATGGGAGTGAGAATCGAAGTCGCTTGTGAGCCTACTGGTGCCGATACACGCTGAGCAGGGAAAACGGGAACAGGCTGCAGGAGAGGTGAGGTGGGGTTCACACGCTGAGACACTTAGTCAGAAGCTGAAAGTGGATGCATTACCCCAAAACTCAAATCTTTTAAAAGGTGAGGACAAAACAGAAAAAGAATTATCTTTCTCCCCTTATTTCATATTTTTAAAACTCTGCAAAAGTGGAAAGCAATATAAGTTGGATCTTGCTTCATAAGTTTGCTGAAAGTGTGTAAATGTTCATGTCAAATAATATATTAACTTTGGTAATAGAAATTTTCACACTGAAAAGGATTTAAATGACTCTTAGGGTAAGTTCTTCTATAGAGCGAATAATTATTCTAATTAATTCTTTTGTCATTTAGAATTTTCACATAATGATTTGCAAGACACTGGCGTATATCATAATTTGATCCAAGGGAAAACTGTCTCTTGTTAGAAGAGGGTGTTGGAACACCTGATGAGCAACAGAGAGAACGCCTAAGCATGGATGTGTTTTCTTGCTTCATTCCTCTTTCCATGGTGTGAATCATTATTGCCTTAGGAAAAGGAGGACAAGATTCCACCCATCTGCCCAGGACAGAGCTGCATTGAGCTTGTGAAATAACAATTTGCGTCTTCAGAACTGCACCCATTACTTGCTCCTTTAGCTCCTAGGAAACTTCAGAAGTGTTGCAACTGGCAAAAATCAGGTTAATTCAACAGGTTGTTTGCATTTCTGCTGAAAGTTTACATGAGGGTTAAATTTTAAAATGCTCTCACACTATGTATTTTATAGTCAATTGAAGATGACCTGATCAATGCTGTAAATTTTAAGAGGGCTAGCCTGCAATTTGACGTCTCTGAAATGGGAAAACAAACTCTAAATTGATTTGTTGTATGGTCATCTCATTCCTCTCACTGGTGTGACTAAATCAGTTCACCTACATGTGACTTATTAACTCTATCCTCCCCTCAGCACACATGCACTAATACTTAACAGCAGGTAAAACCTTAACACATTACTATTAAATTAATAAATTCCTGAGATCCTTGTGTATCATGACATAGACAGCAGGCATACAGTGTTAACTGAACAATTATTCTGCTTTTTTGTTATATCAACTTTTACTGTTTTTATGGCTATCCCTAAGAAATTCTTAAATGAGTCTTTTGCTAAAAAGGATATAGAAGGTATTTATTCACACCATTTAATGAGATTAGGAACCATAAAATTAAGATCTTAAAACATTAAGATTTTAAGTTGCCATAAAACTCATGTTCTGAAAAATCTGAAAATTAATTTTTTGAGGATTGCTTTCAAAGATTACATGAAAAGAGACAATAGGACTTTACTTGCCACTGATTTTACGTAGTATTAATCAAAAACAGTCAAATATCAGTAATTTCATATGGTTCTGATTAGAATCATGAGACAGCTGAAAAATTGTAATTTTCACATCAAACGAAACAATGCAGCCCTATGTATTCCAAAGAGAAAAGTCTTTGCAGGAGAGGATGACCTCAGCTACTCTGAAATGTGCTTAAAACATCAGCTACGACACAGTCAGCACCAGGGCTCATGGTGCTGCTCTCCAGGTTTAAGGATGCCACTGGGGAGGCTGTAACCCGAGAGTCCGATTCTGAGTTCCCACGGTGCACACTGAAGACTGGTATCAGGCTGACAGTCACAGGTAACTCTGGGGTAAAAAGAGGCAGGGACAGTTTAAGTAACTTCCCAATACAAAAATGTCATGTTGGGCAATAATTTTAAAATTTCATTCCCAAGTGTTGTTTGTTCTCTTAGCTCTTCTACCTTCCATGGAAGGTGCTGGAAGGCAATGAAACCTCAAGTTAGGAGGAGGTAGAAACCTGAGTAACCAGCCATCTCATAGGCAATAATCGGCCACAGAGTAGTATTGGCTTTGTCGTGTCAGAAGCTGACTTGATTGTTTCTTTAATGTAGAACACAAACATCCACAGCCATTAAATAACTTTATGAAAAACCAGCCACATTAAGTGTGATACACAGGTCACAAAACTACTTTGAAAACACATACGAGATAAAAGAGTCTCTTATTTTTTAATGGGGACAAGGGGTTCCCACACTTTCTGGAAGATAAAACAGAGACCCAAACACTGGACATAAGGACAGGCCTTGGAGCAACAAGCACTTTCCCCGGAGGACCACAGAGATCCTCACTCAGAATCCTGCACTTCTTTATCCTGAGGTACTGAGATTTAAATCAACCCAGACACCATACACAATTCTGAGTCTCTGCTCATTTTTTATTTTATTTTTTAAAAAAGACAGATTTAGGATATTATAAGAAATTACTAAGTTACACTTTTTAAAATCTGTCAAGTGCTACAGCAATGGAATAAATAAATAAGATTTTTTAAAGTTCAATGTTTATAGACATATTTATAAAAAATGACTAATTAGAAGACGTTAAATAACGTTGATACATCAGGAAGGGATTTAGGCAAGGAAAGGCACATCGTTTCACCACAAGAAATAAAGACCAGAGTTGGAAGTTAATGACCAGCCGAAACTTTAGGTCTTGTGGTAGTTTTCCTAGCTGGGGAGGGTCATTATGGTGGAACTTTCTTTATGGTACTTAGCTGGAACAGACAGCAGCTGGAGAACTTTACTCTGTGACCCCAATATAGCGTTAAAAAGAAAGCTCTCTTAATAAGCCTGATGCATGAAGGAAGGAGCAAAATCCAAGATGGTTTGGTGGTACTGAAAATCCTACTGACATCTCAAGGAGAGTTTTTAAAAAAAAAAAGTAAAATAAGGTCAGTCCTCTCGTCTGGCTGAATTGCAATTCTTGCAGATTCAAAGTTAAAATTTCAAGGAAATACTCCATTTTTTACTTCCTTTCTTGTAGACAGAAACAGTGTAGATAAACAGCTGCCATATTTCACCTCGGATAAAGCTACATGCCAACATTTAGAGGAAAGGATCTTAGGTAATTTCCCTATTTCATAGAGCTCAAGTCTTTGACAACAGTACTAATACCCTGGCTGACTGGCCATCGACAACAGCAAAGTGAACCTAAGTTTTGACAAGGATAAGAGGTTTCCAAAGAAACCAGAGTTTCCAACTGAATGAAAAGTTACTTCACTGAAAAGTCTTACAGACGTCAGCAGAACCTGCTTTGAGTCAATCTCCCACTATCAATTTTCTTTCAAAAATTTGTGCCAAGTGTCTACCCCATTTCTTCCTGTCTGAACTCTGAACCTAGATTAGTTTGTTTGAAAGATGGACTCAGAGTAATCCAAATTTTAGTGGTATTAAGAAACAACTGTCTGTGTGAATAAATAAAATGGATTTTCAGGATAAAATGGTATATCCACAAAAAAAAAGTTAAAAACAATTGGGGGGAGACAAGGGAACATAGTAATATTAAAAAATAATAAGAACGGCAAGTATAAAGCAGGCAGCTTCCCACTCATGCCACACGATACGCCTTCATTAAGGTGTACTCCTTCCGGTTGGTGTGAGCGGCCCAGATGAAGAGAGCGGACGCCATGAACTGTAAGGGAGCTGAGACGCACGCCAGGCAGAAGGACCATCCAAATTCGCCGGACACGTTCTCAGGCAGCTCTAGTTTTTGGTGGAGCAGTTCAATTCCGGCTACATAACAACTCACTGAGCCCAGGGTACACAGACCTTGGAGGGAAATTCAGAAAACAAAACAAAACGTGGCAGGTAAGATCACAGTGAGAGCTTTTCTGGCAACGTGACAGGCGGTAATATGTGAATGTTTAAGAATGACAACTCTCTGCTCCCTAAGGAGACAGGAAGATGACAGGCACATGTGGAACAAGACCCACCTGCGAGGAGATGCAGAACACCGGTGGCAATGGTGGGATACAGGCTTCGGCAGATGCAAGCACAGAGGCCAATCAGAGCCCCACAGCACATCAAACCCAGACTGACAAAAGGCAGGAGGAACTGGCACCGCCAGAGATCTGATTGAAAAAGGAGAGAAAGAGATGTTACCATGATTTCAGACAGTTTCCCACAACAGCAATTTCCTTCATATTCTAATTAGATCCCTTCTCAAAAAGTGAGAAAGGAGTCCTTTAATATTGCAGTTTCTTTCCTAAAGCACATTATTTAACAGGACGCAAACTTTGTCCTGACAAAGGTGAAAGGACAGGAACGTGAGGGCCTACTATGTATCACAGTTCTACACATGCTTTGTGTATTCCTCCCAACGTCCCTATGAGGTAGGCACTATTATTATTATCTCCATTTTACAAATGAGGACAAATGACGTGTACATGGTGACCAGTAAGTGGCGAGCCAGCATCTGAAGCAAAACATCCTGGCTCTACATACACACAAACCTGAGTCCTCACAGGATCTCAGGCAGGATAACGAGTAAACGAAGGGTGACTGTAAAAGCCCTGTGGAAAGCACACACACAAAGCACAGAGCAGAGGACCTGGTATACGCCAGGCACTCAATAAACGACCGTTTTAGTCCTCATAAATTCCCTCAACAACATGGGAAGAAACCTGGTCACTTTACAAAGCATCCCACTCCATTTCTAAGTTATTTTAATAATTAGCAATGTATTAATATCAACTCTAAACCAAATTCTACCTTTTAGTGCTGGTTTCACTTTCTGACACTACATAGAAGTCTTTTCTCTAACTTCCCTTCAAACTCTGTTAGTAATAAACTCCCTATCATTCGCAATGCAAAATTGAATACCTGCCATTTATTCAATGTTTCCTCTCATGACGTAGTCATTCTTTTGGGCAAGCTCCAGTAAGTCTCTCTAGCCTGGAAACTAGGTTCAAATCTGAAGACGGTACTTCCCGGGCAGGCTGACAATCAAGGAGTAGAATGCTCCTAACAGATACACTTTTGTTGCTACAACCTAAGACTGGATGAACACTCTGCCAGGCCTGACCCTCAGTGGACTCATACAGAGCTTGCAGTCAACTTTTTTCACATATTCCTATCTGAACTCAGGAAGCTGGAGTGTTTACTCAAATATAGGAATTTATTATTTATCTCGATTTTCTCTTTAAATGGGCCCACTAATAACATTTTTTGGCGGGGTCTGGATTCTGTCATCCAATGTTTTAGCTGCCTCTCTCAACTTCATATTTACAATGTGTGAGTACCTATCTCACTTCCAAAATATGATATCAACAGAACAGAGTTTGTTGGGATACCATTAGAGATCTTATTTCAAGTTGACACAACGTACTAACTCATCTTATTCAAAAAACAGAGTTCAACAAAAGACAAATAAAATTATTTCCTTTTTTTCCCCAGCTGTCCTGCTGAGATCAAAGTACTCACAGGTCCGAAGCAGATCAATCCCACTATTGTGGTTTCCAGGATCAACAAATTTCTCCATGAACTGCTCATTTAGTGTGAAACTCATGCATTTTGTGACCACATCAAATGACTCTGGAACAAGAATAAAAATGACAGCTTATTGTTTTAATCATAAACATTCAAAAATCTCTTTCAGTAATTATTCTTTGAAATAAAGTGATACAGAAAGATGTCCCCAGAGAGGACAGCAACCTCTCTGGCCCCAAATGACACACTGGATTCAATGCCCAATGAGTGCCAGTGGTTCTCAGTGGCAGGCTTAAGACATAGGCACAAATAAGGGAAAAAAAGTAGGAGTAAAATGAATGAGAATAGATAGGTAAGAAGAGGAGGAAGGAGGAGGCGGGGCAGAGCCTAAAATAAACAGGGACTTTGATCTCCTCCACAAAACCTACTCCGACCATCTTCCCCATCTCAGGTAATGACAATTCCATCCTTCTGGTTCCTCAGACCAGAAACTTTTGAGTCATTCTTGCCCACATGCATTCCATCAGGAAATCCTAGAGGCTCTACCTTCAAAATACACCTAGAATCCAGCCAGTGCTCAGTGCTACCACCCTGGTCTGAGTCATAATCATTTCTCATCTGAATCAGTGCAACAGCCTCCTAACTAGTCTGGCTTCCACCTTTGCCTGCCGCCTGTCTTTTTCAACACATCAACCGAGGTGACCAGATCCTCTCTCCTCTGCCCATCACACTCAGAGTAAAAACCAAAGTCCTTCTCATGCCTAGGGAACCCTGCATGACCTGCCCTTCTCCACTTCCAGAGTGTGTCTGACAGCACACCCAACCCTCCCCCCTCCCTCCATTCCAGCCCAGTGGCTTCCTAGCGGGTCCTTGACTATTTCAGGCATGCTCCCACCACAGGGCCCTTGCAGTGGTTGTTCATTCCAACCTACATGATCCCCCCCGGCCTCCACAATTACCCATATGGCCAACTCCTTCACCCATAACAAGTCTTTATTCAAGTGGTGTCTTCTTGTTGACGCTTTTCCTGCCTACACCACTGAACATTATAACTTATGCCCACCAACAACCCCTTCCCAACATATTTCCAAATCCCCTTTATTTTGCTGTATTTTTCCATAGCATGCGTCATCTGCTAACATCAATATAATTATTTATTCTGTTTATACTGTTACACTTACTTGTTCTGTCTATTGCCTGTCACTCCTTCTCAGAATGTTAGCTCCCCAGTAGTAAGGATATTTGTTTTTCTCTGATGTCCTCCAAGCTACTAGGCCATGGAACATGGAGGCATGTAATAAATATTTGTTGAATGAATGATAAAGGATTGGTAAGATTCAAATATCAAGTGCTCCTACACTCTCATAAGTAGAATTGAACATTTTATAATTAATTTTAACCAACTTTCCTCTTTTTTCCAAATGACTTTCTTTTTTCCATGTATAATCACAACTATCATCTTTTTGCTGTATGGTAACTCAAGCCTGCTGTGCTGATTTGAATACAGTACCTCCCACTAAGAAGCCAACAGAAATAGTCATAAACAGAAATAAATTGTAAAGTTTTCCCTTTTTATAAAGAGCTCTAAAGCTTCCATTTTAATAACTAGAAATTAAAATTTTTAAATGTTAAGAATGCTTGCAAAATAAACCTGAGACCATTTCTTAGATTTTTTTAATTTTTTTACTTCTGTAATGCCTATTTTTAGTCTACAAATTCTATCAAGATCGTCAAAAAATAGCCTCAAATATGCACAGATTTAAATGTAGAGTTGGTCAGGGGCCGGCCTGGTGGCATAGTGGTTAAGTCTGCATGCTCCACTTCAGTGGCCCAGGGTTCGCAGGTTTGGATCCCAGGCACGGACATACACACCACTCATAGGCCATACTATGGCAGCGTCCTACACACAAAACAGAGGAAGACTGGCACAGATGTTACCTCAGGGGTAATCTTCCTCAACCACAAAAATTAAAAAAAATAAAAACATAAATGTAGAGTTGGTCAAATTATATCCTCTAAGACTTAGGGGGCAAATGATAACATCTACTAAAACACAGCTAACACATAAAGGACTACCAATTTATATTTGTTGACTTGATTTTGGATACTAATCCTTTTACCAGTTACCACATATTAAAGTCTTCCAAGGTACTTCTCCTCACGATGTGTGAGATTAATAAAAAGAATTTTAATGACCAGGGAAGTACAAAGATTTAAAATGGCTTTCCCAAGATAAGGACAGTTCCTCATCCAACTAATATGAATGAGCTCCACGGTAATTCATGGAAGTTGGGGAGATAAGGCAGTAGGGAGAGAAAAGACATATAAGACTGATTTCTTTGGGGAGAACAAGAACCCACAAACCTGCTTCTACAGAACTGGGCCTCATCACATCCCTTTGTCTATTACTGAGTAGGTGAAGGCAGCACAAGGTAAAACAAGAGAAATACCTGTCCTCTCTGGTGGGCTGTACCAGTAAGTGTTTTGGGGAATAGTGATACACCGTCTCCACAATCCCATTGTGCCATTATATCGGAAAAGCGCATCATTATAAGTCTTTTCATCTGCCTCATCACTGGCAAAGTCGTTCCAGATGCTTTTGTTCAAATCACTGGAATTTTCTTGAACTGGACTTCGATATTCATACCAGAAGTCTGTGCCGATGGAGGCGGCCATGTAGATGGTGGAAATGAGGCTAAGCACACAAGCAATCACAAATGCTGTAGCAAAACGGTTATCCATTCTGGCATTCAGACTGCTCTGTTTAAAAATTGAAGAAAGAAGAAAAGTCAGACTTCAAGGACAAATAGAGATTATTTTGAAAGGAATTATCTCAAAATCACCCTTGACCCTGTTCCCCACCCCTTGGCTCTTTAAAGTAATGTATGATCATTAAGGAACTTACAAAAAAAAAAGCAAGCATGTTCTTAATTAAGTTCAAAACAAAACTCACGATCATAAAAGTACTTATTGAATGCTCACATACCCAGGATGCTACGGAGACAGAGGTCTTGTTCTCTAGTCTATCACCTGCACACTAAAACAGACAACACTGAAATGGACATACACATTACAGATACAAACGACAGACATGCCCGGAGTCAGCAAGGCACCCCGCATACACCTGTAATTACAGACTGAATTTTTATACAAGCTGCAGAACATTAGTGTTCTGGGCTGGAGTATGAAAAAGGCAGAGCAAACGAAGCAGAGGAAATCGGCTCTTCCTCAGAAGAGGGAAACCTTCTAAAACAAGCGGTAGAGTCAGGAGCTATTTGGAAGACAGAGGTGAAGATGGAAGATGCTTGTTACCCCAGAGGGAAAGGCTGTCCCAGGCGCACAGAACAGCAAGGAGAACAACACGTAATACGCTAGATATTAATCTGCCCCTAATCCACGAAAGCTAAGCCAACTCCTTGGGCTGCCGAAGTCTTCACTCCCATCTACTCTCGCCATTCCTCACACTCCTGAACCTCCTCCCCTGCAAACGAAACGAGCCTCCTATTCAGGAAAACAGGAGCCCTGCCAAGGCGTGGAAGGCTCCACGGGGCGGTCAATGGCCGCAGGACCATGACTCAGGGCGGACCAGCCGGGTCAGGTCTGGAGTGACCGCCGTGACCCCGACAGCGGGCAGGGTGCGCGTCGGGGCCGGGGCTCACACCGTCAGCGGGAGCACGGAGCCGGCTGACTTCCGTCCTCACGACCCTCCCGCCCCGGGCTCCCCCCCGCCCTCGGGAGGTCCCGGCGCCGCGGCGGGCCGCCCCGGCCGGACCCCGGGCGCTGTCACCCGGCGGGCGCACGGCGGGCCGGGGAGAGAGGCGGCCGCGCGGCCCGGCCCGGCCAGGGGCCCCGTCCGCGCCAGGCCCCGCCCAGCCCCTCGGCCGGGACCGCCGTCCAGCCCCGCAGCCCCGCCGCGCACGGGGACCCCTGAACCCGCCGGACACGGCGGCCGCCGCGCGCCCCCCGCCCAGCGCCGGTCTCCGCGCTCACCGCCCATCCTCCTGCTCCACCGGCCTCGCCGTCCAGCGCGGGCCGCAGCCGCTGTCCTCCGCGCGCCTCCTCTGACGCACTTCCCGCAGAGCCCGCCCCCTGGCTCCCGCGCCGCCCCGCCGCCCGGCCCGGCGCCTCGGGGCTTATGGGAGTTGTAGGCGGGACGGAGGGGAGCGGCGGGCGGTGTTCGGGCGCCCAGTGCCTTGTGGGAGTTGTAGGCGGGACATGGGGTGGGAACCTGCGCCACGCGGCGCATTATGGAGGATGTAGTTCCGCGCCAGAGCGAGGGCTCGTCCGGGCGCTAAAGGCGAATCTGGGCTCAGGGCTTCATATGTTTTCCCGAAGAGACCAAGGTACGCAGAGTAAGGCGACGTGTCTGCGGTCACCGCTAGTCATTGACTGTGACCTCTATAACTCAGGCGTTCCAGTCCTGTGCTCTCCCTATCACACCGCCCTACAAGTTTGTGAACAGCAAAGAGATTACACTTTTTGAATATTAACCCGCTTATTTCCTCTGCCACAACCTCGCTCTCATTGGAGCAGATAGTCTTTCTGGTTTTGTTGCTTAACTTTCGACTAAGAAGGATGTGACTTGACAGGGTCCATCCAGAACGTAGTGACGTTTGGGTTTCGTATAATTTATGTCTGAGGCTACCTTCTGTTTATGGCAAGTGATTCTGGTTTCCCATTGACTGTAGTAAAGTTTCCTTTCAAAATCAATTCCACTGAGTTAAAGAATAATATGAAGTTAATAATACTGAGGGTACCAGATGTGTCAAAAAAGTATAAATATATACGATGTATAAAAATATTGTTTATGTAGTATGAAAAAGACTGAATTGGGGGAATATTGCCTTAAGCAGATAAGGTCATGGACAGCCTTAGAGATTTCAGAGGACCGTGTGGCAGAGAGGCACCAGAATGAATCAAAGCTGTCAAGTGTTGCACAGAAATTTAGGGACAGGAAGCAGGGACATCTTAGTATTGACGTGTGTGGGCCCATGAAGGTGGCCTGGGACCAGCAAATGATGGGTTTCTCGACAGATGCCTGCAAAGACAGCCTACTCAAGGACCAGAAGGGCTCTCAAACCCTATCCCATCCCCAAATTCCTTGGAATTTAGCCACAGCGCAGGAGAAAGGTGGGAGCCTCAAGCTGGCATTCAATTTCTACCACCCTGACAGACTGAAGGCACGATGTGATATCTGCTTTTCTATCTGTAGTTGTATCTCTTTCACCTGAGTTGGCAAACTGATATTCATATCCAGCAGACAAATAAAATAAGGTAATAGCCAAATGCAATATTCAAATAGGACTGAATTTTCGTGTGGAGTATCTGATCAAAGGGGAACTTTGTCAGGGGCACCAACTAGGGAAGTGGGAGAGGTTCACAGGCAAATTGTTAATGTGCAGTGTGACGCCTAATTGCAGTCATGCACCAGGAAATGTCTCCATCCCTTGCCTTCAGAACTACCTCTCCAGTGAAGTCACATGGTAGATAGACCCAGGTGAAAAGGAAGTTTGAGAGGAAGAGGAAGACACCACCTCGATTCAGACAAGAGAACTGAAGGTGAATAACTGACCTATCAAGTTTGAATACTGGGGTGAGCTGACTGACTTTGTGACATTAGACAATTTTCTTAACCTCTGTAAGTCTGTTTTCTTTTCTCCAAAATGTGGATATTGACAAGAGCACTTATCCCATGTGACTGATGTGATGATTAAATGAGAAAATACATATAAAATGCCCAGCACAGGGTCTGTGGCCTAGTAAACAATCATTAAATTATTAGTAATTGCAAATATTTATTGAACACCTGTCATGTGTGAGTAGGGTCAGTATAAACTGCTTTTAAAAGCTCTTGATTCCCCTGGAGGCTGGAAATAAGCCATTATAGAGGTGGGTGTCCCTGCTCACTTCAGCAGGCTTACGAACCTCTGGACCAACTGCCAAATGACTAGGAAAGGCTTGCCAGGACCAGATTTCAGGAATCCGTGCTTAGCTCTGCTCAGGAGATTCCCAGGCTGGACTCATAGCAAACGTAAGTCTTCATGATTCAGGAGGTGCATGCTTCTGGAGAGACCTGCAGAGGAGGAGGACGCTTTCACCCATCAAGTCTGAAGAATCCCTAGAAAACACACAAGGCACATTTCGCTCACCAGTTTAGTATGGAGCTGGAAGTGTCTGCGTGTTCGAGAAGGTGACCATCCTCCACTCAGCACGGAGGACTTGAACCGCCTCCTCGCCTCCAGGACCACCAAGCACACAGACATATTTCTGATTTCTCTCTGCATCTTGGGTGTTTTCTGTTTTCTATTTCTGCTTGCTTGTTGTGTGGGTGGGTAAAATAAATCCTTAATGAATTAATGGAGTTAAATTTCTGCTTCTGTTTCTTACTCTCCTGTGTGAGAAACAGTAGCTGGCCTGACATATCTTCACAAATGTTAAAGATGATTTAGTGCAACTATGCACAGATTATGAAATTTAGATTTAAAAGCAAAGTTGAACTGGACCTCTGGCTTAATTTGTTGAAGATGGTTCAAGTTTCGGCAGGAAGGTGTTATAGTTACACTACGTTTTAAATAAACCCTTTAACTGAAAATCTAGATGTGCAGATATTATAACTTGTTTATATTATGTGCTTACAAAACAACTCTTCATGCAAGAATTCCCTTCAATACCAAATTCCCTAATATATTTAAATATTATCTTTTAATTGCACATATTTTTAGGAACTAAAAATTATGTTAAGCAAGGTAGATCTACACTATGCTTTTCTCTATAATTTTGTCCTTGTTTTTCTCATGAACTTTGGCATGCAGAAAGGAAGAAAATAGGAATATATGCAAGCTCTGGGTTCCAATCAACAGTCATCCTCAAAAAAAAAGTATCAATCTTTGAATTTCCTTGCACCCCTTCACCCTAGAACAGTGGCAAAATTAACCAAGAATAAGGCAGATGAAAAGTACTTCTAAATGGCTCTTTCCTTTTAGCAATTTCTGCCAAAATCTACACAGAGTAACAAATATAGCTGTTTAGATGTCCACACTTCTGAAGGACAGGGAGTGGACCATATGTAGATGAGAAGTTTAAATTTAAATTGTCCTTTATTTTAAAATCATCAATGTGAGTCTTTGGTAATGACCTCTTTCTGGGCCCCAGTGTCCTCATTCATAAAATGGCTGTACTGGATGATCACTAATATCACTCGAAGCTCTAAAATTTTATGATTCATAATTCTGCTGGAAGAAGAATAATGTAACTCCAGAGTATGGTTGTCATAGATCCACAGCATTAAAGTTTCATTAAGGAATTCATGCATCCTACACCTCCAGTCTAGGCAGCATGCAAGGAACAGAGATAGTGAGAGATGCAGATGGACAAAGGAAAAGCAGGAAGGCTATCTGCCTTCTGATTAGAAAAGATGCAGAGGCACAGACCTCTGCTGTTTCAATGACAAACAGTACTCGTGGAAAATAGAAGCTGTCCAAGAAGTTTGTGAAAAGACACCATTCATTGAAAATGATAAAATTCAAGCATAATTCAGTTCAGATCTACAAACATTTACTGACCACCTATTGTATGCCAGACACTGTGCTGGTACCAGGGACACCAATGTAAATAAACACAATTTTTGTTATGCACAACCTAAATCCAGATTAAATCAACCATTATGAAGAAGCCTAAAGTATATCTGCCTAGAATAGTAACATCACTGCTGTTTGTGTAAATATGGGGTACCAAGGGAAATAATCTAATAAATGAAGTGGGGGAGGACCCTGATAACAGCATATACGTGCCACTTAACTGGCATGATATATTGCACTAAACTCTCCAAGAAACTCAAAATTTTAAAAATTGTTAACCTTAAAGTCTAAACAGATCTCTTAAACTGGACTATTTAAATGGTTGTATACTTTATGATGCTCAAGTAGGAAATGGACCAGAGAGTGTTTCTTTCTAACAAATGACCATATAATCACACTGTCTGATTGATAAGATTAATGAAAAACAGTTTGCTTCATGATCTTTGCCCTTTATTAGAGGACACATCAGTAGAACATGTATGAACAGAACAGAGGTTTCTTTTTGCTGTGCTATGTGCTACATAATCTGATGAATCTCTGTCTAATGTGGGGTCCAGAGCTGTGGGTGGGGGAGAAGCAGAAGTCACATATTATAATGCCGTTAGGGATGGCCGTATGCACCCAAAACCTTCAGCCTGGCTGTGAATCGGAGGCTGCAAGTCTCGGCTATGACCACATGATAGATGATGGCAGATTCACTCGAGCACATGTCTCAGTGGACAAAACTCTACTCTCTCCTCATCTTCAACATCTGACCCAATTCTGAACATATCTCAGGAATTGGGATGCAGAATAGGGAGGGCCCAGAACTCTAAATTAATTCCTAAAATTTTGTGAGATCCAGGCTAGAAGATTTCTAAGAAGTTCAAATTCAGAGGTGATTTTTAAACGTTTAAGAAAGTTAGCCAAAATTACAAACATAACATATAAAGTTGGTTAAGCTGTATAGATTAGGACAGTGACTCTGAACTTTAGTGTGTGTAAGAATCACCGTGGCTGCTTGTTAAATATAAGCAGATTCCAATTCAATAGATGTGGGACCAGGTTCAGAAAGCTACAGTTAGTAGGCACCCTGGGTGACTCGAATGTGGGTATGTGGTCTGGGACCCACAAGTTCAAACAAGGGCTTTAAAAGTCTAGAAAAGACTGTAGCTTGGTGACTACCATGAGCCAGAGGCCGGCAGAGAGATGACAGATGGTCTCTCCAAGTTGCTTGTGATCATATCAGGTCAGAGATCAAAAAACTTACCAGGTGAAATGAGGTAGTTAGGTACTTTAAAAACAGTATCGTACAAGGTCTTAGAGAACACAAAGGTGAAAGTAATTATCTCTACCAGGGAGAAGGGAGGAAAGTCTAACTTTTTTTCTGGGAAACAATTCTTAAGAGGTGGCACGTGTGCTGTATTGCAGTGACTAATATTTACATCTTACTCTTTTTGTCATGACCCTGTTCATGCTGTCTTTCCATATGCTCACGGGGTCCAGTGTTGTGTCTGAGTTTTGGTCTACGTGTAGTTGGTTGTTTTATTGTTAGAATCCTCACCTTTGTTTCAAAGGGGAAAGTCCTAAAAATGACCGTTGCGCTGAGCTTATTTAGAACTATGACCTTCTACTTTATGTAGTCAGCTTTTATTGTGGGTTCTGTCTTATAAAAGCTTTGTATTCTTTGAGTTATTAAAAGCCCAGTACTATGCTATTTGTTCCCCTTTTTTGGCTCAAAACAATTTGTTTTCTAACTTGGGTCCCAAGATACTGTTGGTCAGTGATGGGTACTCACATGTTGCGGTGTTCTACACTAATTACCACATTCCAAAGTGACTATAAATGATAAAGCAAATCATTTTGTCTACAGCTGCTTCAAAGGTTACTGAGGAAGTCAGATTTCTTTGAGATAGTTTACATCAGCAGGCCAATAATTTTTGAATGCTGAAAGAAAATTTAAGGCCCACAGAATAAATGTACAGCCAGATGTTTTCCCCTAGAGTATGAGCATGAAATCTTTTTCATTTTATAATACTTTTAAGTGAAATTCTTGAGACATATCTTAAAAAAAATTTTTTTTAATATCTTGGGCCCAGAATCAATCTTATTTTCTCAAATGCCATAAAAACTTCTGGTTGTAGAATGGAAAATTCTACCAGTATGATTAAAGCACAGTTATAAATAAAGTATGTATATGTATATATATACACTTTAAAATCATATATATATATGATTGGTGCTTTAATACACACATGCACACTCATATAGAGAGATACAGTGCTTAAATATTCTATGTTTACCCCATCTATCCTTTTCAGTAAATATTGTCCTACCTCAAACTACTTGACAAAATGAATTACTCTATTAAATATTTAAGGCTTACCCAGTGGGAAAGATTTCTATCCCAGAAATGTCAGTGTTCATTAGTTTCTCTCACCTTCAGCCTGTGCTTGGTGAAGGATATGTCCCCAGGAACCACACAGAGCGTCCAGGGTCACAGAAGAAGGCAGAGCCAGGCCCATAATTCAACCCCCAGGTGACTCCCAGGGCTGCCCCAGGTCAGGGAGCCCTCCTCCTTCCCTGACCTAGAGACCGAGGTGACATTAGAAGATATCAGGAAACAGAGAGGGGGAGGGCGTACAGCAGGCAGTATCACGCTTTTCAATATATATTAATTGCGGAAGAACTAGAAATTCAGTAGAAAGGACTTCAAATGGTTAACAATTGTATTTTTATCTACTGCCATACATTCTTCTGTGCAATAGTAAAATCAGCCTGGAACTGTGATCTGGGCGATGAAATGAGATGGAGGGAAAGAGGGGAGGAGAGGAGAGTACGAGAGAGCCGCGAGCTGCTCCA
Source organism: Tapirus indicus (assembly GCA_031878705.1). Lineage (NCBI taxonomy): Eukaryota > Metazoa > Chordata > Mammalia > Perissodactyla > Tapiridae > Tapirus > Tapirus indicus. The sequence goes on along the minus strand of CM062928.1, from coordinate 91,234,002 downwards.
GGAAGGAAAGGATTGAAACAAATGGAGTCAGTTTTGGAATTTGTTGTATTTTACTATGGTCTTCCTAATGTAAAAGGGAATAGATGAGAGAAAAATGTCATAGGATCCTTTCAATGTTAGCCTATTTCTCAAGTGTTTTGAACAAAGAATCTTCCTTTTATCATGTCTATACTGGCAATTCCATTATAATGCCATTTAATATAAGTCTGTCTGTTGCCAGGTCAGTAATTCCAAAAGTGAGGTTCACTGATGTGTGGAGGTACGTAAGGAAAAGTTGTCACTCAAAAGCTGAAGAATCACTGCCACCGAGATGAGGTGTGAGCAAGAGAAGATCAGAGGGGATCTGGGGCTGGCTGGAGGACAGTTAGTGAGGGTTATCTGGAGAAAATCTAGTCGAGGAGGGTGCCTCTAACAAAAGGGAACTTCATTGGTTGAATTACAACAGCAGATGAGAGCATAAAAATAGCAGCTTGTGATTTTTGAACCTGTTTATAAGCTACAAAAATAACAACAATGCCTGCAGTTAGACCCCAGTGAATTCATCCTTGCTAGTTACACTGGATCACAAAAACACGCGTTTTCCTAATCAACTCAAATAAACTAGCATTTCCAAAGCTTCTGATATGTGCAAGGTGCTGTGCTAATTGTAATGGAAAATTTTAAAAAATAATAATAAAAGCACAAGATGTTTTTAAAAACATGTTGAAAGAGATAGGATCGATCATGTCTGACGTGAAAGAGAAGAATCTCAAACCCTAACTGGAATCATTGTGTTTGCCACGGATGTGGACTGGTCTGAGCTGGGAAATTTTCAGTTCAGTCTTTATGCAATGAAAAACTATTTTCTTCACATTTCACCAATGATGTAAATAAAGAGTGTCTTCGTCATCATCATCTTAAAATTCTAAAATACAAGAGTATCCTCCATGTGAAACAGAAGGCTGGATCAGAAGGGCCTCAGTGTCAGAAAAGCAGAGGATGTCTTTAAAGTAGATAAGGAAAAATAAGTTAATTCATTTCCTAATTTCTGGATTTAAAGAAATAAAGTGAATATCTTGAAGAAAAAAGTCAAAAAACACCTTGGTTTCCTGGGCAAATGCAAATGAAGAAAACCACAACCACAGCCACCCAACACCAATTGGGGGGTGTTCCTGGTGGGCCCTTTTGAGGATTGGTAGAAACTGCAGTTTTTAATCTCTGTTTTTATGTTTGTCCCAAGATCTTTTAAGGGTGGGGGTGGGGCGAGGCAGGCACTATATAAAAGAAGCTGCCTTGAGATTTCTAACATTCACACGAAAACTTCCTGGGTCTGGAAGCTTACTGGGTTTGGCTCCTCATCTTTAGTGATGGACCCAGAAGCAACCTCAGTTTATTTGGATTATTTCTATGCTACAAGCCAAAATCCTGAAATTGAGGAGACCCACTCCCATGAGCCTTACACGTCTGTCTTCCTTCCCATCTTTTACACAGCTGTGTTCCTGGTGGGAGTGTTGGGGAACCTGGTCCTCATGAGTGCGTTGCATTTCAAACGGGGCAACCGAAGACTGATCGACATCTTTATCATCAACCTGGCTGCCTCTGACTTCATTTTCCTCATCACATTGCCTCTCTGGGTGGATAAAGAAGCATCGTTAGGACTGTGGAGGACGGGCTCCTTCCTGTGCAAGGGCAGCTCCTACGTGATCTCAGTCAACATGCACTGCAGCGTCTTCTTGCTCACCTGCATGAGTGTTGACCGCTACTTGGCCATCGTGTGCCCAGCCGTATCCAGGAAATTCAGAAGGAGAGACTGCGCCTACGGAGTCTGCGTGAGCGTCTGGTTTATCTCCTGCCTCCTGGGCTTGCCTACTCTTCTGTCCAGGGAGCTCACCCTGATTGATGACAAGCCATACTGTGCAGAGAAGAGGGCCACTTCAGTTAAGCTGGCTTGGGCCTTGGTGGCCCTAATTTTTACCTTTTTTGCCCCTTTGGTGAGCATTGTGACCTGCTACTGTTGCATCACCAGGAAGCTGTGTGCCCACTACCAGCAGTCCGGAAAGCACAACAAAAAGCTGCGGAAATCCATCAAGATCATCTTTATTGTCGTGGCAGCCTTTGTCTTCTCCTGGCTGCCCTTTAATACTTTCAAGCTCCTGGCCATTGTCTCTGGGTTGCAGCAAGGCCTCTACATTTCCCCAGCTTTTCTGCAGCGGGGTATGGAGGTGAGCGGGCCCTTGGCATTTGCCAACAGCTGCGTCAACCCCTTCATTTACTACGTCTTTGACAGCTACATCCGCCGGGCCATCGCACGCTGCCTGTGCCCTTGCCTGAAGAACTATGACTTTGGGAGCAGCACCGAGACCTCAGACAGTCACCTCACTAAGGTTCTCTCTAACTTCATTCATGCTGAGGATTTTGCCAGAAGGAGGAAGAGGTCTGTGTCACTCTGAAGGGGACTGGGACATTTCAAGCTCTGTTGGTGGATTGGAGAGTTAATTTGTCAGCCACAGAGAAAGAAGAAAAGTATTGCTGATGGTATTTGTATTACTTCATAAATACAACAGTTGACTTTTATGGAGATGACAGAAGTTCTTGCATTTGTGGATATAATCAGGCCGGGTGCTTAGCTGAGTGGCCTTATCTGACATTTGCCAATCAAGTTCACGAGGCAGGATACAGCTCCTCTGTGCCCCTGAACTCCGAGAGGAAGGCTTCTGCTTGGACCAGGTCCTTTCTCCCTGAGTGTTAACGCACGTTCAGGCCTTTTCCTCTCCCAAGAACCAAGGTAGCTTCATCCACACCACCCTTCACACTGGGCTCCAAATGGACTACATTTAAAGGATTCTGCCCACTTTCATCTGGTGAGAAATGTGGTGACAATGCAGGTAGCAAAAAATACAATATACCTTGCTCTGTAATTAATTGTTCCTGCCTAACGAATAAGGTTCTGGCCTTAATCTTTAAAACGTTGGTGATTCTCTGCCATCTCCAACAGTACCTCTGGACTGGCCAAAAGCTCCTGGGGTAGACTCATTTCGTGTTGTGTTTATGACTTACCTGGTGTCACCTGGTCTTCTAGAGTATTTTAACAAGAAAGGGTAGGGCAAGGTCTGACCTTTATTTTCTTCATATGTTGGTAAAAATGTATCTCATTATAATGGTGCAGTAACTGCTTTTCAGGGGGGTTTTACTGTGCTCTTTTGTTTTCATTGCCTTTATAAATTAGGATATGACTTTGCTTTAATTACATGTTTTAAATTACCCAGTTATCTAGTTACCAAATGAAAATGTTAACTACTAATATAACTGGAGGTCATCAAATGCTTAGCTACACCCTCAAGCAGATTATCATTTTGTATTTTAATTAAAATGTTATTGGTACACATTCCCTATAGCATCACTTGCTCAGTGTATATAATTTCAAAATTTGATCCAGTAATATAGGAAGACAGGATGCTCTGTATTCAGCTAAAGTGAAAAATCCATAACGCAGACGTCACTGGTATTTTATATACATTTTTCCAAACCCAACGACCTTCCTGAATTCCTTCTCCCAATAAATATTTATTGAGTCGATTTGTACCTATATTCCTTTTAAAGACTTTGAAGTGAAAAACAGGTAATTAGCAGCAACCACAAAAGGCTTTGCAGCGGCAACATACTATTGAGTAAACACCTTTTGATTCAGGAGAAAGTGGGTTATGTTTTTACTCCCACTGTTGACTCAAATGAATTACCATTTTAATTCTAAATATTAGATTGGAAAATCAGGGAAAGCTTTAAATCTTTTCAGAGACTAGCTTATTCAAGTCCATCCTGTGTATCTTCCACATTAAGAGAAATCTCAAGTACCGGGCATCTTCTTATGTTATAATCTACTTAGAAGTTGAAAATAATAGCTTTTGGTTTTATAAATTAGTTAATGTCTCTTAAACTTTCATTAAATAAAACTATAATTTCCATATATGTCTTCTTATATAATTGTTGTATTAATTTCTATCAACATTTTAATACTTACATTCTAACAGCCTTTTAATAAATTATAAAAAGAGAAAGAAAAGACAGTAAATTGTAAGAAATAAAGTTGTTGGAAAACTTCAAAACAGTTAAATAGATCTCCAAAGGTTAAATAAAAACAAAATACAGAAAATAGAAGACATTCAGTTTTGTAAAACAAATCAGCAAAAGCAGGATTACTCATCACAAAACATCACCTTTGAGAAATGCTACCTTTGAAAAATAGCCCAGTCAATCAGCTAAGGTATTTGTTAGGAAATGAGAAAACCTGGGTTGTTAGGTTGCGCTTCATCCTTAATGTTGGGACATCGAACAAGTCATTTTAATCTTTCACACGTAGATGTAGTTGGTAATATCTACATCTATAGAAGTCTCAATGATATTATAAGACTAATAAATATAAAGTTTTTTAAAGTATTGAGTAAAAAGTTACTATATAAAGCGATTGAGTTTCTATTATTAATTATTGAATGTTGCTTAAAATTTTCCAAACTAGAATATCAAATGACGCTTAATCACTCTCATTTAACAAATATTAAGAATCTGTCTTACTTCTGTTTCATCCCTTTAGTTTTTGCTGGGAATATTTAAAATAACATCGAAAAAAAATATACTGTTGTACCTTTTAATACTTTAAATAGATATGATAATTTTGTGCCTTAAGAAATTTCGTGTATTTTATATTCAGAATGTAACAATGACAGAAGGAAAAATAGGCATAATTTTACAGATAGCATAACTCTGATAGAAAAAAACTCAAAACTTGATTAAGTTGGCATGTTGCTATGTCATGTATGGATTCCTCTGGTATGAAATGTAATTTACATTATAATAGCATTAAAAGGTTTTTTTATAAATGATTTGGATAGGTCTCATTTTACATATTTTAAACCGTGATATTTCCACATTTTAATATGAACAAATTCTGTTTATATACATATGTAGATACAGATATATGTCTATGTAAAACAGAGACATATATTTATAACTTTTCAAGATTTTTATTATCTCAAGTAAACTACCCTGAGGGCTACTTTGTGGTAATTTAATGTCAATATAGAACAAATCAACACATATTGCCACAAATTTCTAGAAAATTAATTGGACACGCTAACATGATCACGCCTTGCCGGTTATATGCAAAGTTAGAAAAACAAAATAATACTTAACAACAGTAAACGTTTAAGGAAATTATTGCAGATTAGTGTTATTTGTTGTCATTTGTTTAACCAGACCAAAGCCACTGCCAGGACTTTAATGACGAATATGAAAGGATAATCATCTCCCAAGCATTTGTCAAGCAATTTTTCTTGAACTTACCACGGGAAAACTCTCCCTTAAAGACTACGTAAGATGTTGTCTGATAACTTATAATTGATTTTAAAATAGATATACTCAAGGCGCACGCAGTCACAAACACACATTTACTCCATTTGGGCCATATTGAGAGATTAAAACTAACCTGACGTCCCAGGAGTCCGGTCATCCACCCTCTCTAACAGGGCACAGCACCTCTGAGTGAGAATGGCAGTCTGAGGAAGCAATGTGCGTGACTGAGGGAGGACTATGACTAGGGGTCACAAGTTAATTTTTAAATAGATGCAGACACGCACAGTGTGATGGTAGGCTGAGTGAAGGAAGTCTTCCTCTATGATTCATCTTGACTCCTCAAATCATTCTCTTTCTCCCAGCCATCTCAGAAGTGAGAAATGACTTGTCAATGTGTGTGCCACAGAGGACAGTAAGCCTCACCTTTCCTGCAGAGCTCATTCACAAAAGTCAAGCATTATTAAAAGAATTACAAATTTACTTCTAAAAGAGCCACTCGTGTAGCCTGCCAGCAAGATGATGCCTCCAGCCCCACAAGAGAGAGAAGTGCCCTCAGAGAGAGAGCAGGAGGATCGTTCTAATACCAGGATATTCATAAATGGCGCTGGATTCTGCCTTCCACAGAGGTTGGTGTGGATTGGATTGTCCCTTGCAAATGCCTGTTCTTATTTTATGTTCTTTTCTTTGAGTCAACATTTTTTTTTTTTTCAGTTTTTATCAGTTCTGTGAATAAATAATTGTGACTACACTTTATGTAGCGTCAGGGAAAAACAACAGTGCCAGTGGCCTGCTTTTATATTGCAGATGGACAATCTGCCTCGGGACGGGTCACCCTGGTCTCTCGTTACCTTTGTCATTTCCTTCGTAGAGCTACATTTCCTAATGTATTTGATAAGTGGGCATTGTGTCCTAAGATTAACTTACAGTATTAAAAAAACAACTACTTTAAATATCCAATGTGTCAAACTAGTAATAAAGTGAAGATTCTTATGACAAGTTAAATCATAGCGAAATATAAACTCACATGAAATGTTCATTTGTTAATCTAAAAGTGGAGGAAAGTACTCTGTTAGTTGACATACATTACTAAACTAAAAAATTCTTGGTGTACGTATACGAGTACCAAATTTCTAAGATCCAAAGGCACTTTAAAATTACAGTGGAACTTTATTGAGTTGGCCTCATATGGTTAAGTTGAATTGTGGTTAACTTAGGCAAGTGGTCCATTTAAAGGATTTATGATACAATGTCCCTATTATTTTTATAATACTCTGCAGACCGAGTAAAAGATATCATCAATCTGACATTATTCAGTGATTTTCTTGTTTGTTAATTAAAAGGAGTTAATAATTAGCTACTTTCCTATCACCCCCAAGTTAACGAGTTATGCTTCATTTATGAGTACCTCGTGTTGGTCAACATTGATGGGAAATTTAACATTTTTATCGCTAGCTCTTATCAATTCTGATTAGAAAGATTTCATTTCTCTGTTACTATTAGTTCAAATGAAATTTAAAAGGTCCTCCTTGCTAGAATACTTTATGATCTCTATTTCATAAGTGCACTCTCCCATTTGCTCTTAGTTATATACAAGGCAGAAGGTTTAAATATTCTTGTGATGGTCTTAGAGCAAATAAAATTTTATGCATCAAAAATTATGTGTTACTAAAGACTATTTTTAATTTAAAAAAAAAAACTCTGTGGCAGAGTCTTCAGCAGGCAACTCTGCTCTTTTCCTTATACACTATAGACGGTATTAACAACTGTCTATTGCAAAACTTTCACAAATCCCTAAATTTTCAAATTCCAGTATAGCATGTAATTAACTCCACAAAAATTTAATCAAGTGTAACCTCTCTAGAGCTACTGCATGATGTGTAGAAAGTAAAGCAGAATTGAGATGTCAGTCCTGGGTGTTTGACCTAACCTGTAGGTTAAGTCACTCATTCCTCATTGCGTCACAGGTCAGTAGTTTAATTCTATGCCCTTTACGCCACAGACCTGTGGAGTCCCTTGAAAACAGTATCTCAGACGTCAGACTGTGAATGCAAAGTGTCTATTGTGCACAATGTGCTACGACAGCCATGGATTTGTTATTATGACTGACGGATTCTGAAGCAGGAGGATCGCAGTTTCTCACTCACAAAACCTCTCCCTCTGTCTCACACACACACAAATACACAAACACATGGTGCACAAACGCAACCGATAAGCATCTGTGGATCTTGTTGCTAATATTCAGACTGGCGTACCTGACAGAATAATACAAGAAAGGAGAAAATAAAGCAAAGGAAAAATACGGTAAACAGAAAATACAAAATAAAGTGGCATATGTGAATATAAATATATCAACAATTACCATAAAATATAAATGGATTAAAATTCCCCATTAAAAGTTTGAACAAATGGCCTGTTCCACAATCAGCTACTCTATGTATGGCACCAGAAGACTGTGAGATTTAAAGAAGTAGAACTTGTTTCTTCATAGAGTTCACAATCCCCACAGTTACTTATTTTTTGAATCAAAGAATGAAGTACTGGTACCCAAGAAGAGCTTGATAGATAAAAAAGAAAATTACGAGTCAAATCACTCTCTTTGATCTTTTCCAGTGTTCAGAGAAAAGCCCATACTTAGTCCATATACAAGTTACTTCATTAACTGCCATTTTCATACGGTTATTTCCTAAATATTGTCACATTTTCTTAAAGAAGTGTTCGCACTGGCATCCCCAAATGAAAATGCTTTCATTGTCCTTAAATACTTTTAGACATAAAAGATTATTTTAAACACAAGAACACATCTTGAACAGCATTAGGTTTAAATTTATTTTCAAACACCAAACTAAAGAAGACATGCAAAGTGGGCAACTCAATGTGAACCCTGCCCAAAGACGGTGATTTCATGGGTTGCCCTCTCCCTTACCCTCAGTTTAGACCAAAAGCAAAACTGACAGCTCAGGTGGAGAAGTGGTAAGTGAAAAACGACACTTGCCTGTGGTTTCATGTTTAAAGCAAAAAACACAGATTCAGAAGAATTGAAGGAGGATGGAAATGGCTACTCCATTTCTAATGAAAAAGATGTTAATGCAATGCAGACCAGACTTGTGTGCATTAATAAAGAGAGTTTAGAATTAGAAAATGAGTAAAGAATTGAAAAAAAGTCAAGGCAGAACTGCATAATTTATACAGTCTTTAGGATTTTAAGTCATAATTTTATTTCCATAATTCAAACATAGAAAAAATACTGCTGATAAACTTATGAAAATATTTAGCATGATAAATAATCAAAGACAGCCAAATTCAAATAGCAAAATATAATTTTCACCTATTAAATTGGCAAAGATTTAAACATTAAATGCTGAGGTTGACCAGGATTGGAGGTGTGGGGTGTAGGCAAACTTCTTGGACTATTAATTGAGTGTAATTTGATTAAGTTTCTAGAGGAAACTATGAAACATATATGAAAAGCAATTCCACTTCTAGGATTTTACCCTGGAATGTAATTACGGCCACGTGCAAAGATACAAGTACATGTATTTTTATTGCTGCATTGTTTGCAAAAGTAGAAAAGTGAAAACAACCTAAATGTTCCCTAATAGAGAATTGATTGAAAAAATTAAGGTTCCTATACATCCTTACGATGGAAGATCATGTAGCCTTTAAAAATATTGTACCAAAAGAAAATATTGTACCACGTATGACATGGAAAAATCTTCATAATAAATTAAATGGAATTAAATGAATAAAGCAGACTACAAAACAGTATCTACAGAATAGTCACATTTGTGACTATTTCATTTATGTAAGAATACAAAAATGCCAGAACTAGAGCAGCAAAATGTTAACTTTGTTCATCACTAGGTAGTGAGGTTACAGGTGATTTTTATTTTTATTATTGCCTATATTTTCCAAAAATAGCATGCATTAATTTTGCAGTAAGAAAAAAAGCTGAAGTTAGCGGGGCTTTTTTTTAAATGAAGTACACAAGATAAAAATAGTAGCTAAAGTAAATTTGTTCTAGAACATCAATTCTGAATCTGGGCCCTGCAGTTCTTCGTCATAGTGTATTTCTGATTTCTGGCTGAGTACAACCCCTGCTTTGGCCTTGAGACCTTCCCTAATAATCTTCTGATTCTTTTTAGGAGGGCCTTTCTGTTACCTGTGCAAGTATCTGATTCCTTAAGAGCAAAAATTTCAGAACTATTATGTATTTAAAATTCTTGAATGGTGATGAGGGGTTGACCATTCCAGTATCTCCCGTGTCCTCCCTTAGCACAACAGCTATTGCAACCTGCATGTGAAATCATCTGCTAGTCTGTCCCCAAGCTGGGGCAGCCATGTCTTCATTTCTGTATATCCATGTCCTTCTTCCAAATCAGGCACTCGTGATCGCTGAACTACACTGAACATGCTGGAAACATCATACCATTGGCTAAAAGTAAAATGAAGAATTTTTACAAATGTTATTATTCAAACTTTGTATTTTTACTTCTTTTGCTTCTAACATGTTGTAACTAGGGGGGCCAGAAGTCTACACCAGTCACACTTCATTTAGGAACCCTTTCAACTTTTTGGATCACTCTAGCTGTATTATGATTAGAGGAATAACCATAACTTTTACTTGATTCCTAGTCAGCTGTTTCTCTGTGACACTGATTTCCTATTTAAATGGAAGACTTTTCTTGATGTAAATCCTATATGATTTGTAATAAAAAATAGTGATTCCCAGTTATAATCATATGATAGTCAAGAGTTCCTCCAGCTATTACCAGGATGTTATAAATCTTTTCACGAACTCCAAGCCTATATTCCACATTAGATAATAAGTAATTTGTATGAATCTGCACTTTTGAGAGGGAGTGAGCACAGCATTGTGGGTCAAATAATTGATTGGAAGATAAATTCCTAAAGATTGTGAAAATCACTAACCAGTCTCTTTCTAGCATTGCCTGAAAAGAGCAGAGCTGACTCAAGTACCAGGATGAAAAATGTTTAAATCATTAGCTTATAATATTCATTATGATACAGGTGCTACCCCGGGAGGGTGGTATAGCTTTGTGGATAAAGAACACAGACTGACTCGAATTTGCCATTTGTTATCTATGGAAGGTGAGCAAGTTTCCTACCTTTTTTGCGTCTATTTCTCTCTATAAATGGGGACGGATATACTGGCCTTAGATGGTGGCAAATCTAATTTACTGAAGTGGGAGTGTAAGAATTTGGCAGTGTCTGGTACATATGAAGAGCTTGATAAACAATAGCTAAGAAACAACTCCATTTTATAGATGAAGAAAGTAGGGTTCAAAGAAATCAGATTTCACATAATTCTAAATGGACTGAACCAAAAACAAAACCCTGATTTCAGTTAAACCCAGGCCTATGTGGTTCCAAAGCTCAGACTTTTTCGACTTCACTATATTTTTTTCTCTGGTTCCCAGATTCTTTAATAGTTTCTGTTAGCACCACAACCTTCCCTTAGTTTCGTTTATTTGCTCTCTCTCTCTACAATAATTTCTCAAATTCAAACTATATTTCTTGCTTTTTCCAATGCAAATATCTCAAATCACCAAACCATTTGCCTGCCCATGACTAACATAAAGAAGATATTGCTTGAGGGAGGAGGAAGTCCATTTTATTAAAAATACATTTTTTTTCCAAAAGAAAAATGCTTTCTTGTAACATGATCTCTTGTGATCTATCAGAAATGGCATTTTCTGTCCCTTCTGATGATCACTAAAAATCTTTGTCTAGGCCATCAAGTGCATGTTGCATGTAAGAAACGGACGGTTACCTACTTCACCCCTCACACCCAGCCCCACATCAAGGGGCAGCAGCACCTGTGGCAGGGGGCCTCACAGGAAAAGCTTTTTAAGAGTATGCACGTACTACGTAAGAATTACAGCCTCATTTTTTCTATCCCTCAAAATTTTTTCTAGTCACAGATTTCTTATAATATACATGTGGTAAGAAGAAAAAGTCAATCTGATGCCAGAGCTCACTCTGTGGACTGTGTGCCCATGGGCTGTGCGACCCTCGCCGGCATCACAAGTTTAGACTCTGGGTCTTTCCCACCAGACGCTGTTTGTTATGACAATTAGTGCACCGGCCTGTGTGCAGAAGAAATTCAGTAGACGGTGCTTCTGTCCTTCGGGAACTCCGTTTACACTTTTCAGAAGGCACATTTGTACAAATGACCTCCTAATTTTAACAGGGATTCCCAAATGTAGTTTTAGGAAACACAGGGGTTTCTCAAATTAGGAACATTGTAAACTGCCCCAAACATAAAGTAAAAACTTGATTTAAATTTATTTTAAATAAGAAATAATGTTTTCCATGCAGCATTTTTAGCAGGGGGAATTCAGAATGTAATGAAGTAAAATGATAAGGTTAATAATTACTGACCCGCAATCAAGGAGAAGAGGAAATATAATTTTTAAGAATAAGAGAGCATGGTATTTGAGTATTAAACCTGTTCTTTATTTTTTAACATCAAACAATAATTACTTCAGCTTGCCTTACTTAAGGAATATGGTAAAATGTTAACAATAGTTGTTTTAGGTAGTGGAACAAAAGACAAATTCATTGTTATTTTTAATTTATTTTTTAATATTTTTATGAATATTTTACTTTTTCTGTAATGAATATGTATTTCCTTTTTAAACTTTAAAATAAAGGATGCTGCACTAAATGTCACATGTGGCATAAAACACATGTTAATATTTCAGTACAATTTTGCCTTCTCCTCTACAGTCAAAATAGGAATTTTTTAAATGTCATATTGAATTTTAAATTTAATATCCATAACTTTGGGATGATTTAATTTGGGCAAAGCCTTATCAAATTAAAACTCAATCAAATCACATTTGTTCTCATATCAAATGCAACAAGTTGCTGTTTCGTTCAAAACTTCCAATTTACTTTTACTAGATGGACTTGTCCATTAAGTCACAGGTCAGGCTAGTTTATGTATATAGATGCAGTTTTTATCTTATTTTTAAATATTTCAACTTTTCAATTAAGTGCAAATTAGGGTTGGTTGGATAGGATAATAGTTGACTATGAGTTTTACCATTTATTCCAAATGCTCTGTTCTAAAATATTTGCAAATAACATGATATTTCCAGAAAAGGCAAATACTTCCAAGCAAAAAGTTTCTAAAGCAAAAGTAATAAATTTTTTATTTGAACAGTCATATGAGGAGAATGTTGACCTTTAACATTTTTCCCTTTCACTTGGATTTACCTAGAAAGTTCTCTAGCTTCGAGGATGTCTGAAGACTATTCACTAAGCTCTCCAGGAAAGAGAACCACTGACCTGACATCAATTTTCCATTGCAGTTGTGCAGTTCTATTACGAAGAAAAGTGCACAGGGCAGACAACTTGTAATAAGCATCTACAATTCTCACAGCAATGACTTTTAAAAACGGAGAGTAAGAATGAAGTCTATGTTTACTGAGTGTTCACTTAGTACCAAGGAACTGTTGGATGGTTCACATATATTAGCACACTTAATTTACTCCATACATCAACCTGTGGAAAACCTATCTCGTCTGCCTTCCTTCCCCCTCTTTTTCCATGGGGTCAGACCTTCATCTCAGTCTGAAGATCCCCCCAACCTTCTCCAGCTCCCTCTCCCAATAATTTCTTGCCTATTCCTGTCTTGAGGTCTGCTTCTCTGAACTAACACATGAAGACAAAAAAAATTTTTCTGAGGGTTTAAGAACCCTTTTGGGAAATGCTTTCTTTCAGACATGTCAAAGATGGAGCACATTAGAAGTATTTTGTGCATTTTCAAACTGTGAAAGTCATATACTCAGCAGAGAATTGTAAAAATGTGCCTCTGAGAAGTATCATTTTTAGCTGACTTAAGAAAAGTCCTCAATGACACCTTAGGCGATAGGTAATAATTCTTAGTACTATAGTGATGATTAATATCGTACCTACTATTAGGGTTTATCTGTTCACACCCTTCTACTATTTCCAACCTTTCTCCCAAGTCCCTGGAAAATTAAAGTAAGGAGTGTCTTAAAATAATGGAGTAAAAAACCATAGTGTGACATAGTAGGAAACAGAAAGGCTTTAAATCAGAAAACTGGAGTTGGAAACCATAACAACAAACCACTAGTGAAGTCTGTGTGACCTTGGACAAGTTGTTGACCTTCTCTGCCTCAGTTTTCTCACCTGTAGAATGAGGATAACTCTATTTTTCTTGAGGTTATTGGGGGTTAAATAAATGAGCTAACTTATGTAGGTCGTGCAAGTGTCTATTTTGTTTTTATATTCTTTATTAATCGTGTATGCACAAACACAAATTATATATATTTAAAAAGCAAATTGTAATTTGAAATAATTTAATTGTGGAGACTTAGATTCATCTGGTTGTTGTTGCAGTCTATATAAACTATGTATAACATTAAGTAGTAGGCATACTATATACACATCCAAACACGCAGACCCAAAGAACCAGGTTCTTCTTACATGGTTAACAAGTCTATTTTAGCCTCTGGACAGGAATTGCATAAAAACTATTTTTATTCAAAGCATTATAATACATTTATTATTTTGCTCTGGCTAGTGCTGTAACAGAAAACACCTTAAAGGGGTAAAGTGATCAGTCCCCATTCCTGTGACTCTGTGTCTTTCCTTAGAAGTCTCGTTCATAGAGTTTTTCAGCTGGGATAATGAACACAGATGTGTGCATACACATCCCTCTATCAGAAATTATATATAAGGACGGAGGGAAGGACCTAAGGACCTGCCACACCATGGTTTTGCTCTGAAGGTAGGGAAAAGTGCTAGCTATAGGCAAGTTCTCTCCTTGAAAGTCAAAGCCTTTCTTGGCTGTGACATTTTTGATGACTTAAAGTGCAGAATGATCTACAAATATAGATCTGCAAATGTTTAAAATGCTCCTTCAGAAAGACCAAAATTCAAAATATCATGAACATTTTATGCATGTCTCTGAAAAAAAAGAAAGATATAATACTCTTGCCTATAATTCTGGTGCCTACCACACTGCCCTCTGGAATAATCAGCTCTATTTTGGGTTAGGGTAGGGGGGACATGGGAGAGACAAGGAAGGGAATGAGACATAAGAAAACAGCATCATCATTGTTGCTGATTTTCCATTTATTTTAGGAAAACATTCCTCCTCTGTGTTTTTTTGTAGCTGAGATGACTATCCAGCTGAGAACCTCAGAGGTTGGGAAGGCTTCCCAGGGAGTGTTAGAGCAGGAGAAGCCCTGGAGAAAAACTCATGCTCTCTGACTACACTCAGCTCTGCCCTGTGAGGGCCCTGACCTGGGGAGAGGAAACCACCTTGGAGCTGCTACCTCCGTGCTATCCCTCACCCTTGGGTAACGCTGCCAGCTGCGACTGCCGAGCGTGGATTACTCAGCCACTGAACCATCTTCGCGAATGCACGGCTTCCATCTGAACTCTCATTTTTCTTTAGCCATTTCTGGTTTTGTGCCTCTCTGCTTTCCGTTAAGGTCAAAACAGCATTAATGGCTTTTGACATGTTAAAATGGTTGTTTTACTGCAAAATACAGAAAATGAGAAACAGCAAGAAACCCCTTATTATCTTTAGAAACAGTGTATTGTTTAGAAAATTTCAGTGTAAAGATCTAGTTAAATTCAGACTGAAATTCAATTAAATTTAATGTGCCAAATTTCAAATGGAAATTTGGTTCTCTGCATTTTAAAATTCATAACAACTGTTTGCAATATTCTGTTTAATGAAGACATCACAATGTGCATGATAGATAGAATTAAAGGCTTATTTATATAAATTTTTATAGACTATAACACAAATATTGCTGTCAAAGGAACTGTAAAATCATCTAATTCAACCCACTATTTTTCAAATGAGGAAATTAAGTGAAGCGTCTTATTCAGATGGAGCTGGTGCTCATGGGTACAGTCATAAACGTTGCTAAGGTAATGATGTGTTTCTGCTCCAGCTGGTAAATAGCCGCTGCCCTGAGTCCTCTGAGCGCCCTCCTATCATGGCCTTTGGGCACCTTCCCTAGGAGCTCCTGGACCCTTTGACATCAAGCAACTGAAGAGTTAGCACTTTGCAAGCTAGAGGCCTTTGGGAGCCCGGCTCCTGCGCTGACAGCAGGGTCCTCTCCATTGGTTGGTGTCCATGAGGGTGCAGGTTGTTAAACAGTTTTGAGTGTCACCCTTGCATGCAGTCAATGACAGAAACTTAAATTCCCAGCCTACGGGACATTTGTTGGTTGACCCAGCACCCATTCTCATGCTCTACTCCCACCCGTAGGTAATCAGCCATCTGCTCTTTCCCACACAGCTCATGTGTTTGGGTAAAAGTTGAACCTACCCTCAGCCCCGTGGAAACGCCTGGATGGACTTCGGTCCTCAGACTTCCATCCCCTGGCCAGGGTCACACAGGGTGAGCATGTGACCAGCCCATCAGGCTATTTGGAATGCAGGACAGCATTTCTCTCTCCCCTACTGGACCCTACTGACACTTGCAACCACCTTATTAACAGCAAAGGAGCCAATCTTAGAATAGAATTAACGTTGTTGACAGTACAGAGAAAAGACAGAAAAATAGAGCAACACAAAACAAAACAAAAAAACAAGCTGGGTCCTTGCCGGCAGGGCTCAGCTGCTAGATCAAGCAACCCCTGAAGTCCTCCCTACAGGTGGACTCCCAGTCACCTGACCCAAGCACTTCTATTGTTATTGAAGCCGCTCCGAGTTTGGTATTCTTTTACTTGAAAACAAGGGATTTTGTAGACTCATACCCTGGTTCCCCATCGAAGTTTTGCCAAAATTCTCCAGTACAGCCTTTAAGTTAATTATACCATAAAGTTATAAAACGAAGTAGAATCTCCCAACACATGTTCTGAAGAGTGTGAATTCCAAGAGAAGTTAACAGCTATTACAGTCCTGGAGAGGAGCAGCTCAACAAACAAAGTCAAACAGACAGACCTGGACCATCCAGCAAAGATTTGTGGTCTACTCAACATTTAATTTTCATTTCTTATTCTCATCCAATCCTTTTCTAATTTATTCAGTAGGGCACTCATCTCCTGCCTCTGCCTGAGGACCGTGGCAGGTCTATGGATTTCTCTACTTATTCTTTGGGAAGAACATTAAATCTCAAAACACAGTGCTAATTCAGAAAACAGAACAACTTCCATTCTTCCCTTCTCCTCGCCATTCACCTCCTCACCGGCTGCTCGGGGAAGGTGGGGTGGGGTAAGTTTGCCAGATTTAGTAGATAAAAATACAGGATGCCTAGTTAAATTTGAATTTCAGATGACTAGCAAATAATTTCTAACATAAGATTGTCTCAAATATTGCATGGGCTGTACTTATAATAAAAAGTGCTCGTTGTTCATCTGAAATGCAAATTTACTGAGCACCTTGCATTTTACCTGGCCACCCTAGGGGAGAGCAGGGAGAAGAGGTGAGGAGAGTTATAGTCCTTACTTTGCTGAGTGTCTTCATGTTCCTTGGGCATGGCGGATGGTGAAGGTGACTTATTATGGGCCAATTTTAGGAGTTCTTCAAACATTTCAACCTAGGGGACCTCTCCAGCATCAACTCTCAAGACTTGAGTGATACCCATCATTCCCCCAGGACGTCCACCCCCCTTTAGCCCATAGTCCCTCAGCTGGGAGGCCTCACACCAGCTATCACCCCTATAGCCCACCCTTGGTCCACGGGAAGCACGGGACATCTTTGCCCCCATGCGGCAACAAGTTCCTAGGTTGGCCACCAAAGTGCTAATGGGCCAGATTTGCATCTACGTTTCCCAGGAGGGAATCAACTTCAGTCTGCAGTGTCCTGACATTAAGCTCTTCAAGTTGTCCCTTGAAGCCCTTGCTCGCTATGCTTGGTACAGGAGGAGCAGCTTTCCAGGGAGACAAGATTGGGGCCCCATAGCACAGCTGCTTGTGCCTCTTAAGGAAATCTCGCCAAACCTTGCTCTTCTCTGAGAGGATCCAGAGGTATGGAACAGATCCCAGATGTTATGCTCGTACAGTCTGCATATGGCGACTTAATCACTCGCTGGGGAGTTCTGCATTATTTTATCTTGATGCCTAGTTAAAATTTCAATTTTGCATTCTGTTATATAGGGTTCTTTTCTGGGAGAATTCTCACAACTTTTGATACAGCGCACGTGATGAGTCTACACGAAGGGGATATCATTTGCAGTGGTTCCCAAGTGGATTTAACTACATCAACTTTTTCTTTTTTTCGGGAGTTTTTAATAAAGTTGGTGTTCTGTGGCATAGACTTTGGAATGTATTGCCCTAGTAATTTTTTAGAAATTAAAATAAGAGCTGTGAGTCCAGATTTGAATTCTGGCCCTGCCACTGACTGTAACATTAGCCTCTAAGCCTCAGTTTCTTTAATTACAGAGAACGGTATCTACCTCACTGGGTTGTGGTGGAAGTGAAATTAGTCAAAACCTGGCAGAGCAGCTGGAACAGTGCCTGGCACAGAGTATGTGCTCAGGAAACACTAGCCGTTACTAGGAGCAGTAATAGCATCGGCACTGGCAGCAGTAAAAGTAACGTACTGGTGACGATTATAAAATGGCAAATGGTTTTCATCACTTTGAGATGCTTGTGTCATTTTGCAAATCCACACGTTTCTGATTTTATGGATCTGAAAAAGCAAATATTTCCATACATTTGAATATGGCTAAGTGAATCAACTTGGCTCCAGAGTCCTTTATTACTACTATAATTTTCATACCCTCTTGTATTTAGTCATAGAAAGCTTTTTTTGAAATGTTGAATATCACTTTCGAGTTAAAAGATATATAACTGGGAATTATCTTTATTGTTATTGTTAGGTAATTTTTAGAGAAAGGAGGATGCTTAATCCAAACAAAAAACATCATTAACAAACTTGGGCAAGAATATAATAATTACAAAACACAAAGTTGTCTATTTTACGACCGTTTCCAAAAATGTGCGATCATTTTGTGATTTTTCAGCCCTCACAGCTCCACCCGAAGCCACGATCTCTGCCTTAGACTATAAGTCAAGCACACCATCATCACTAACTTCTGAGCAGGGTCTCGCTTGCACACAAGACTCAGAAAGGGCAGGGAGAAAACACCGAGCCCACAGCACACCCCTCAGGACCACTAATTTCAAACACGCAGCTGTATCCTAACTTGTGAGCGGCACATGAGCAGAGGAGGGCCCTGGATGGGCTGTGAAAAGCCCAGTCAGAACGTTTGGTTCTGAGCAACCCAGAAACCTGGAGTCGCAATTCCATTCACAGTTTCAACAGCCTGTAGTGCTAGGGGTTGAATTGTATCCCCTGAAAAAAGATGTGTTGAAGTCCTGACCCCTGGTCCCTTAGAATGTGACCTTATTTGAAGACAGGGTCTTTACAGAGATAATTAAGTAAAAATGAGGTCATCAGGATGGGATCTATTCCAATAAGACTGATGTCCTTATAAAAAGGGGAAATTTGGACGCAGACTTGCGCAGAGGGAACACGACGCGAAGAGACGGGGAAGACTGCCATCTACAAGCCCAGGAATGCCTGAAGCTACGGAAACTGGGGCAGAGGCCCAGAACGGCTCCTTCCCCGGACCCCCGGAGGGAGCACGGCCGTGCTGACGCCTTGCGTTCAGACTTCCGGCCCCCGGAACCGGGAGCCACGTTTCTGTTGTTCAAACCCCTCGCTTTGTACTGCTCTGTCACGGCAGCCCCAGGGAACAAATACGCTGTGGGCAAGGACGTCCCCCAGACGCGCCAATTCCTGAGAGCGCTGGGCCTGCCCTTTCGCCTGCGCACTCCCGACAGCTCCTGGGAGTCAGGACCGCTGCTCTGAAGTTAGTAGGAATTTATACGAACCCCGCACTGGACACACAAAAGGGAAAATTAAACTGACAAGAATGCCGTTGCAGTATTCTCAGTTTTCACTTTGAATGGGTGGGAAAGCCTTTCTTTGACTGCAGCGATCACGGACACATTCTGCCTCTGGAGTTGCCACGTTTAAAACTAAAATATTAGTGTTAGAGGCCACGCAACAGTAAGAATAAATTTTCTTTACGGCGAATAGTCCTGGGATCCCAGGAATGACGGCGGACCTACAACCCTCCTGGCTCCTCTCCCAGGATTACTTCCCGTGACCGAAGGGGACGCCGAGCCCAGCTCAGCCCCGCGCACCCGGCCTCGGCCAGCCTGGCGCCCTCACGCCCTGGGCTCGACGACAGCAGAGCAGGGAGGGGGACTGCTTCCCTGAGCTGCCGGCCTCACGCACGGCCCCAACCCCCGAGGATTTGCTGGAAGTATCCACCCTATAAAACAAGGCAGGAATTTTTGGTGACTGGATTGTTGTAGAACTCCTGTTAAAGCACAGTCCTCAAAGCATACCTCAGACAACACCACAGGGGTTAAAACGTTTCCCCATTTTCGTACCGTTCTCTTCTCATTCGTTCTGCGGAAGTCCCCCCAGCGGCCTCTGCTCCTCAGACCTCTGACTGGAGGAGTGGGGCCGCCGAGTCCACAGTCTCCGGACAGAAAGGAAGGGAAGTAGGGCTGTGGGGTTCACGGGATCTGACGCTCGCTGTCACCACTAGCTCTGGGCTTGTCACCAGGGCCGTCACCATCTGGCTACAGAGACTCAGTTCCGTATGTGTGACGGGAGGAAGTTGCACTACTCGGCTCCAAATGACCGTCCAACTTGAAAATCCTCTGCCTCTGATTCTGGATTCAAAGTAGGGCATGGATGCTGCAGTGACCTCATGCCTTAGGTTAACTTTAGAAAGAACTAAAAGAAGAATCCTCACTGAAGGGATGGCAGCATCACCAAAGGGAGGCAGAAGGTTTTTGTGGTCAAGCCTACGGAAAGTGCTATGGTACTAAATGACCCCCATGGAAACAGGGAAGTCACACAGCCAACAGCAGCCGCCTGAGCCATTCAGGTGGTGGGGCCCGCTGAGCAAGCAGAGACCGTGGTGTCTCTCAGTCACCTGCCCTCCATGTTCTTCCAGGTTTGAGTGCAAAGCCCTGTCACAAGTTGGTGATCCATTAGTGGAACCCCCCTCTCTCTCTCAGATTGCACAAAACTCTTACTGCACACTGAAGATGCCTCTTAAATTCTTTCAGGACATGAGGTGATGTATCAGGATCCCAGGAGGAAACAGATGGCTTGCCAAAATTATGATAATTCAAGAGAAGCTTAATAAAGGGGATCAAAGGGATGGTGTAGCAGCCTGGTAACAACTCAGTTGGTAACAACAGAGCTTGTATCTACCTTCAAAAGGAAGAGGAGAGGGGGCCAGCCCCCAAAAGAAGAGAGCTGTGCAGCCCTCTCTAAGCATCTCCAGAGAAGGCCTCAGCTTGAAGCAACCCCAGAGGGAGGGAGCCGGGGGAATAATGCCCTTGAAGCCAGTGCAAGGCATTCTGACACATCTCAGTCCTCGCCAGGCGAAGTACTTCCTGAAGGAATTCTCTCAGTGTCCACAATCTGTTGAAAGTGTGTCATCACTGAAGAGAAGCCAGAGGTAGAAAATCCTTCCACCAATGCTCTCCCCCGAGCAATGCAGAGTTGCAGGTGTGGGAGAACCTAAAAGGATTCCTTATTCCAGAATGTGCTCCCTGAGGTTAGAAGAATGGCCAAAAAAAAAAAGTTCTAAAGGTTTGTTACTTGTCGTTCTTTGTAATTAAATACTCAAGAGACTGATTTTCCTTTGGATATACTCGGTGTGAGCATACTTCACCCACGAACAAACTCCTAGCTTCAAAACTGGAGGTGAGCCCCTCCTCAATGCCCAGCATTGCTTCCAAAGTCCCCTGGGGTCAAACTTCTACAGTCGTACCTTCGAGCTATTTCAATCTGAGGATCTTGTGCTGTGTCCTGCTTTATCCAGTATAATTCTTTATTAAAAATCCCCAGTTGGATCTATGCTATTAATTGCATTTCTACCCAAAAGAATAAGCCAAATTCTCTGCAACTTCTGAGCTGGTGCGAATACATGGCGACTCCCACCCTCTTCAGGCCCATACTCACAACAGATGTGAGGAATCAACCGTTTCTCACTCCTGGAAATTGTAAAATATGGTAGTGAGTGTCTCTGTCAACAGAGTCTCTGTTGGCCAAAGGATTTAGCTTCTGCTTCCTTCCTCTTTTAGTCCCTTCAGGGCTTTCAAAGTGGTATTAATATCTGCTATAAAAGCCTTGTTAGGGTCTGTTGCAATAAGTCATTACCAGGTAATAATAGCGCACTGCCCTATAATCAACCTCTGCCAGCATTACTTACAAATTAGTCTTCTCTTTCTTATCTGCTCCTGTTAATCCTGTGACATCCCAGGGGTTAAGGAGTGGTCACAACTAACTAACATTTATCCTCGGGTAGGCCATGCTGTAAACACTTTGGTAAACAGATTGTTTTCTTATGGGTTTGTTGTTTACAACCTAAGCCAGAATTCTTCCACTTCTGAGTGAAACTGGGATTCGACTGAGGCAGGCAGTACACCAACCAGGGGAATACATCATTCCTTCTCTATCTTACGCTTTAAGACTACTTAATCCCATCAAATCTGGAATACCAAAACTGGGGCGAAAAAAAACTTGCTTGGTGCTAAAGACAGGTAATTTTTAAGATAACGAGGGCCCCTAAAAAGAACTCATCATATACAATAGGTAACACAAACCAAGATTAACTTCAGGGGAATGTAGATAATTATATGATAGTTGACTTTATGGTGCATTCATTTGTTCACAAATATTAATCATCACCGAGCCAGCATGTGCCAGGGTCTGCTATCCGCATGGTTTGCAGGCTCTTCCTAAACTTTAGAAGTTGTCTGCAGGGCGACCACCAGCTCACTACACACAGTACCGCGATCGGTCTGAAATGGGTGAGATTAGGGTGAGCGATCATAGATCTGGCCCAGCCTGGCATCTCTTATAATCTTATCACATTTTTATTGTGGATGTTGATTTACTCACATATATAAGCATAATGCTACCTAATCCAAATCCTTTGATCTGAGTGATTACAAAGAATGTGTATAAATAGACAAAACTAAACATTCTGACTGGAGTCCTTCCTGTTCACCTGATTAAAATTCTATTTTTTTTAAATATAGATGCTTTGGCCAAATGGTTGACTTTTTCCATCCTGTGTTCTGGGCTAAATCAGTTTCTCTAATATCAACATTTTCCTTCCCCCCAACTTTATTCATGCTCCTGCTGCCACAGTTCTGTCTCTGCAGCTTTACTTTACCCAGTCGGAGGGCAACACACTAAATTCTTGCAAACAAGAAAGAGTGTTCCTGGAATACGATGATTAGTCACTAAAGGATTTTAAAATGCTGCTGGTTTGCTTTCTTTCTAGAGGATACATGGAGAGGAACAATAATGCAAGTTTAAAGGAAGTAAAATCCTTTTCCCTCTCCCACCACGTGAATCACCACCTCCCTTATAAACAAGCGATTATTTACAAAGCTCGTTAAAAAGGTAGCTCAGATTTGGTCTCCTCTAGAATTTCTCGGTTATATATTTTGTTTTTCTCCTATTGTTTAAGAATTATTTTAGTGTACCATTCCAAGTACTTAAAAATTGTTGTGATTTTAAAAAATGTAGTTAGAAAAACAACAGGAGAGAAAACATGACACCTGTTATGAAAACAGTCATTGAAACAAACTTTATCTCAGGAGGAAAAGGAAACCAACAAGGCAGCATGAGCAAAAAGGTCTCCTGACACTGCTTGGTGGCCAGGAGGTGGCTGATAACGAGGAGGTTAGACACACGCGCCCCCTTCTACCATTTGAAATGCCTTCTCTTTCCACAGAATTATGCAGAATCTTACCTTAAAGGGAAGATCCCAGGCTGCTATATCTCTGCTTTTTTATTCAAACTAAAAATCAGACTTCGGTGTTTTTAAAAAGTTAAAAAAAATCCGGAAAGCCGACTAAGAGGCAAACAGAGAAAGAAAGGAGGAAGCCAGATGTGTGCCTTTCTGGAAGAAGGGTTTCTGCAGGCTTTTTCTGAACCCTCTTTAGCAACAGCTAAACTGAGGTTAGCCTGAGCATTGCGTGCCAATCTCGAAGGGTCCGAGGGGCTGACTCATTTGCTTTATCCTTTCTGGTGAAAACGAGAGGTGGCAACTATCGCTGGAGAGCAGAGGGCGACTTGCTGACTGATCTCTTTACCGAACTGAGGACAGCAATCACACGCAAGGTTCAGAACCTCCCGCTCCCAGAGAAACCCAGCAGCTTTGTAGACAGGAAGTTCTTTCTATCCAAGAAGACAGGTGGCAACTGAAAACACAAACGTGAAGAAAAGAAGAAACATCTTTTTCAGAAATCTGTCAACAGTAACAATCAGGGTTACTCTAGTTCTCACCTATACCCGCTGCTCTTAACTGCATGTTGCACGTTAAAATAGAATTGATCACTGTTCGTGTTTTAAAAATTATCTCCTTTTCTTCACTTTTAACTGTCCAAAGGACTCTTTGTAATTTACTTCCTCTAAAACAGGTGCAATTTTCATAGAATGATGGGGGCAAAAGCCATTCATCCACCCAAAGGGTTAAGGAGTGAGCAATGGGGACAGTGAGCAGAGGGAGGTGGAAAGTGATCAATGCCCAAAGAAGTCACCGGACGGTCAGAGTTTCTTCTTTCCTGGGGCAATAGGGCACAACTTTGATTGAGCTGCACTTCAGGGACAGACACTAAAGTCTTTCTGTGTGGATTTGGGAAAGAAATAGCAGCAACAACATCTGTAAGAACAACGATCTTTGTTGAACACTTACTGGGCTGGAAGTGGAGAAAGACACTTTTCTAAATACTTTACTAGCATATCTGAGTCTTTAAAACAACCTGAAGAAGTAAATATTGTTATTCCAATTTCAGAGATGAGAAAGTTGACACCCCAAGTTAATGGCAAAGGAGAGTGAACGGATGGAATCCAGGCAGACCAATCCCATTGTCAATCCGAGGCTAAATGTTTCAAAAGCACATCTGTGTTCTTTGTGACTAATAATCAACACTTCTGTATTACTTCAATCAAGAAAGCATGTCTGCATATATTACATCAATTTATCTTCATTAGCGCACTGACAGGATGCTCTTGTTGTTAAGCCTGTTACTCAGGTGGGAAACACAAGTCTCAGGGAATTCTCTAGATCAGTCATCCAGGAAATGGCAAAGCCTCGACCAGAACGCAAATCTTGTGCCCTCAATTTTTCTACTCTTTCAGTTTTGCCTCCTGCCTTTCATCTCTGCTCCCCTCCTCTCCTATAATTCATGCACGGCTGTGATGTCTGTAAACTCTCACATCCACCTGCAGCTGGAACCAAAGCTTTTAGTCCATCAGCTTTACAGTTCCGTTCCCTGTTAAAGCACAAAGGCCCTTAGGAGAAGTAGCACTTTAATCTTTCATCGGTCATTTGCACTTTGGTATGACAAAGGGTCTGAGATCAGCTTTGTTTTTTAATACTTTATTTTTTAGAGCAGTTTTAGGTTTATAGCAAAACTGAGCAGGAAGTACAGAGACTTCCCATATATTCCTTGTATATATACACACGCACAGCCTCCCCCATTATCAACATCCCCCACCAGAGTGGTACATTTGTTACAGTTGATGCACGTACATTAATGCATCATTATCACCCAAAATCCATAGTTTACACTGGGGCTCATTCCTGGTGTTGTACATATTATGGGTTTGGACAAACGTACAATGATGTGTACCCACCATTATAGTATCATACAGAGTAGTTTCACTGCCCTAAAAATCCTCTGTGCTCCACCTATTGATCCTTCTCTCCTTCCTAATCCCTGGCAATCGCTGATCTTCTTATTTACCTTTTAAAATTAGTTTTTGATGGAGGGGGAATGAAAATCAGAACAACAAACAAACAAAAAGACAGAAGATGAGAGTGTTTAGCAGCTAAGGTACACGGGGTGATGTGGGTGGGGAAATTGAAGACCTAAAGAGAAACTCTAGCAACTGTATAAGTGAGTTCGAGAGACATCTCTCTCTGCCCCACCCATCCCCACATCTTGCTGAAGATGCATCTCAGTGGATTTCATTTTTCACAGTGGAAACTTACGTTGAAATAAAAGCTTACATTTATAGACGTAACATATTAACTAAGAATGTAATTGACAAAAGTTTGTTAGAATGAAAGTTTAGCTATTTTAATGAAAATTATAGTCTTATATGCACATAAGCATCTACTTCAGCTAGCAGCATCCAATCTATTTTTTTAAATTTTGATTTAGTTGTATGGCATTGAGAAAAATCCACTTCATAATAATAAATATTTGCAAATGGTTCTTTAAAAGAACTCAACTTGTAGTCTTGGACTATTTCCATTAAACTGAATCAGAAGTTTTGAAGGGCATTACCAACTTGCTTGCCTTCTTTAGTATAAGTATGAAAGTCTGACACATATCTAAAATGTACAGCTAACACCACCACCTGTATTAAAATATTATCAAAATATGACCCAGTTATGTGTTCAATTGCTTTTATCTAACTGAGTATTGATGCATGAGGAAAACATTCACCAAAAAGCGCTCCTGAGTCTTGCCAGGAACATGGTGATGTAAGAATCATTATGGTATACTTTTAGTTGTGTGCATTTATAGGCTTAAGTTTTATAGACAACCAATGTAAAGCTGCAAACCTTCCTAAATCAATGGCACATCTGTAAGAGCAGTGTATGACCAGAGCAAGGGAAAACTCTGGAAAATAAGATTATTGAAGAGGACTAACCTTGCCAGATGTTGAAAGATATTATAGGTGCCGGCCCGGTGGTGCAGCGGTTTAGTTCACACTTTGGCAGCCCAGGGTCCGCGAGTTTGCATCCCCGGAGCAGACCGACGCACTGCTTGTCAGTCATGCCGTGGCGACATCCCATATAAAGTAGAGGAAGATGGGCACGGATGTTAGCCCAGGGCCAGTCTTCCTCAGCAAAAAGAGGAGGATTGGCAACAGATATTAGCTCAGTGCTGGTCTTCCTCACAAAAAAAAAAAAAAAAAAAGAAAAAGGAAAGATATTATAAAACTCTAGTAATTAAACTGTGTGTTGGGATAGACAATCAATGAAAGAGAATACAGGGTATAGAAAGAGACCCAAATACCTATAAGAGGTACAAATATGATAAAATTGAGCACTTTGGTATAGAAAAAAATGAATTTGCCATTTGAAGAAAAAAAAGTTCTATGAAAACAAAAAGGAGAAGCTGATCTCTCTCATTCCTTATGTCAAAATACATTTCTGGTGCCGTGACGTGCTGGAACTAGCATACACCAACTGTGCACATCTTTTCCTCACTAAACCCCGTGTTCAGTGAAGTCACACTGGTAGCTTGTAACTGGGTGTGCTGGGAGTGTTTACACTTCCAAAATTGGCAAATACTACAAATCAGGGCTTGTGCTTTTGGTTTTTGAGACCCAATTTTCCAGTCATTACTACTGATAGGAAAAAACATGTAAGATATGAACTAGACGATAATATGAGGATTTTTCTTTTAACAATTTTAGAAGCACTAGAGAAAGTTTTTTATAAAATCGAAAATATTTTTTTAAAGGTACAGTTTACTATACAAAATGTAAAAATCTTCTACTCTGAAAAATCTCTATAGGTAATGTGAAAATTAAATGTCAAAATGGGGGAAACTACTATACATAGGGCTAATTTTCTTATTATACAAAGAGTTCTAACAAATTAATAGGAAAAAGATGAGCAATTCAATATAAACGTGAGTGAAAGATACCAATTGACAGTTAACAGAAATATACATATAACTGGTCAATAAATATATGAAAAAAATGCTCAACCTCATGCATCACTAAGAAATCCAAATTGAAAAAAAAAGAAATATTTTTTTAAACCCATAAAATGGTAAAAATCTAGTGTGGGCTGGAATGTTGAGGGTAGATGTGGGGAAGCCCATTCATTCACTGTGGAGCATTGTTAAATTAAATTTGACTTTATTAAATGAAATTTAAAATTCACATTCTTTTCAACTAGTAATTCTACTTCTAGGAATTTGTTTTATAGAGTTTCACAGTCACACAAAAATGAGCAGACGTGGATGATTATTGTGGCATTGTTTATGTAATGGGTGTCTATTGCTGCATAAGAAATTACCTCAAAAGTCAAAAACTTAAAGTTGTAATAAACATTATTATCTCATGCAGTTTCTGTGTCTCAGGAGTTGGACAGCTGCTCAGCTGGGTGAGCGTCTCATAGGGTTATAGTTAAGGTGTGGATAGAGGCTGCATCGTCTGAAGATCTGATTGGGGCTGGAAGATCCAGTTCCAATGTGACACCCTCTTTCAGGTGACAAGTTGCCGGAGGCCTCAATTCCTCACCCCGCGGACCTCTCAGGAGGACTGTTGAAGTGTCCCCAGGACATGACAGCTGGCTTCCACCAGACTGAGTGAGCCAAGAGAAAGCGAGATAGAAGGTGCAGTGCTTTTTATGACCTAGTCCTGGAAGCCATACTTCACCATTTCCACAATATCTTCATGTTACACAGGTCAGCCCAATTCAGTGAGGGAAGGGGACACAACGGCATGGATACCAGGACGTGAGGCTCATTGGAGACCATCTTCTGAGGTTAGTTACTGCAGTCTAGAATGACAACAGCAGAAAAGGAATCTCAATATCCATTAATAAGGTACTAGTTAAATAAATTTTTTAACTTAATAAAATGTTATAGAACTGTTGAAAAGAAGGAAACAACCTCTATGTGCTAATATGGAAAAACACCCCAAATATATTATAAAGAACATGAAGCACATATTTATATGTTTATAATAAGGTTCCCTCTGTATTCTTATAAAAATAGGCATATATGCATAATTATATACATAAGAGCATGAAATTTCTGGAACAATTTATCAGGAGATCATCAATAGGCAGGGAATTGGGGGTGATAGTGGTTAGGAATATATAACTTTTTATTTTATGCTCTATACTTATACTAGCAATGTTTGAAAAAAATGTTACAATGCACATTTATTACATTTATTATTTTTAACCTAGTTAAAAATAAGCTCCACAGATCTTTACAGGACAGATAGCCAAAGGGGGATGTCATTTTAGCCAAGCTCAGACTGACTTCCTCCTCGCTCTAGCATCCGCTCAGAGGAGCCGAATGGGTCAGCAGGAGGAAGGTCAGGTGGTTTTCTGAATGAGGACTGAGTCAGGACTGAGTGTGAGCACATCTCCCTGGTCTCCAGGTGTTCAGCCTCTGCAGAGCTGAATTAACACGAGACACGAACCATCCCCAAAGTAGAAATCCATTGTGGTGCATTTCTCCCTATTCTGAGGCCACAGGGTCCTTTGGACAGTCTGGAAGCTGAGAATGTGCAGGAATGCCAGGGTCCGCCGTGGGCAGCAGTGACACAGGGTCACAACCATGGAAAGCCTCTCAGCACCTGGATATTAGAGAAACTCAGCTCCGGGGTATTCCCAGAGCATCCGCCACCTGAGATCGGGAGCACGTGAACACCCGTCCTGGAACATCTTCAGGGCCTGCAGCTACTGGGGGTTGAGTGATTACTCTTGATGGAATATCTTGAAGGGGATGCAGACCAGGAAAGCCCATGCCCAGTTCATTACAAGGCCACGTCTGGGGTGTGAGCCCTTGGAAGAAGTCCTCCACTGGGTTGAGGAGGAGGACAGCTGAGAACTGACTACAGCAAGTGTAAGCAAAATAGAGTCACAGAGTTACGGAAGCCTCCTAACAGCTTGTATCAAAATGCCAGTAATACAGTAATAATAATTATAAAGATGCAGCTACCATTTATTGAGTGCTTATTGTCCATTTACTAATTATAACCATTTTACAGATGAAAAGGCTGGGACTTGGAGAAGCTAAGCAATCTTTCCAAGGATTTAGCACACCTTTTTTGGAATTTCAGTTTTAACAAATAATTCAAAAAGGTATTTTTAAAAAAATAAAATTTAAAACAAACATTTTAAGAACTCCCGGGGCCCGCCCTCGTGGCCTAGTGGCTGAGTTCGGTGTGCTCCAGTTCGGCGGCCGGCAATCAGTTCCTGGGCGCAGACCTATACAACTTGTCTATGAGTGGCCATGCTCTGGTGGCAGCTCACATACAAAAAGAGGAAGATTGGCAGCAGATGTTAGCTCAGGGCTAACCTTCCTCAGCAAAAAAAAAGAAACAAAAAGAACTCCTGATGCACTTCTGCTCAAGAAATTGGAAGACCACTGCTTTGCTGATCCACCACTGGAACCAGTGAGTGGAATTTACAGAAGGGTAGATTTCTATTCAGTATAATGTGTAAGCTTATTCATAATTAGACTACCCAATCATGGGACGAAATTTCCTGATAGGTAGTAAGCTCCCCATCACTGGGAATGTTCAAGCAGAATCACAGTTACCACCTGGCAGGTATATTATAAACAAGCGGGAGCAGCATACCGCTGGTTCCCTTTCAAATCTAAGTTCTGATGTTCTTGTCAGAAGAGAGACTTCACTTCGTTATCCTGCAGGTTGAACTGAGTTGAAACTTCTGATTGCAGAAGGCTGGATTGAGTACATTTCTTGAGGTTGTGGGTTTTTTTGTTGTTTTCTTGTTTTGCTTTTTTTTGAGGAAGATTGGCCCTGAGCTAACATCTGTTGCCAATCTTCCTCTTTTTCTTTTTTCTCCCCAAAGCCCCCAGTACATAGTTGTACATCCTAGTTGTAGGTCCTTCTAGTTCTTCTATGTGGGATACCGCCTCAGCATGGCTTGATGAGCAGTGAGTAGGTCTGCGCCCAGGATCCAAACTGGTGAGCCCCGGGCCACTGAAGCAGAAACATGAACTTAACTGCGCCACGGGCCCAGTTGTGGGGTTTTAATAATGTTAGTGAACACTTAAAAAGTGCTTATTATGTGCTTGGCATTGTTTTAAGGGCTTTACATACATTGACATAGCTAATCCTTTCTACCACCTTAGTGAAATACATATTATTTATACAGGATCCATAACATTAACTTGGAAATCTGGCAACCAAGTTCACGCTCATCACCACTCTGGGATTTTTATGCTCCACATGGTGAGACAGTTGCGATTATACGACCCTACAAATGGAGAGGGATTTAGCTAAAACACTGTGGATAAATTAACAAACAGACACAGGAAGTGGTTTGTTGCCCAATGGGGAGTTTCTATCCATGCTTCTATAGCTGTGTCACCAAACCACAGGTTGATACCAAGAAAAAATCAGTGCCAGAAAAACCTCATTAACATTCCTTGATTCTGAACTCAGTACAAGTTAGCTTAAGCTAAAATTTTTAATCTAATGTAGAAAACAAAAAACGATGAAGAGGAAAACCATAAAAATAACATTAGTAGAATCAAGTTTCCTAGCCTTTTTTTTTCCCCCATAACAGTAGGATTTGTTTTCCAGAGCAGCAACCACAAGACACGTACAGGCCCCTTACTGAATGCAAATCCTGGTTCCTGCTGGAGTAGCCCAGCTGTGCGGCAAGGTCTCGACCCTGTGAGCTGGTAACGGTGTTTAGGGTGCAGCCTCGGACCAGGCTACTGGAGCTGGATGCCTGGCCCTGTGGTGATGAGCAGATACTTCACCCTCCATGCCTCAGTTTCTCTCATGCCTGCGATGTGGTAACAGGGCCTGTCTCATAGGGTCGTTTCAAATATTGAATAAGTTATCTCACGGAATTTTAGAGCAGTGAAGGCAGGGAGCAAATCCCCAGTTTGTGTTAGATATTGATATTAGCTGGTGTGAGGGGAAATGGAGCATGTAAGTGTAAACCTAAAATAACAAAGAGATAAAGAGTGTCACAGAGTGGCATGTGCGAATCAGATGAGAGTTACAGACAGACACACGCCTGCTTCAAGGTGGGGTGAGACGTGACGGGTGGGAGCGGTCGGAGCCCCGGGCCGGCTCGCAGGGTGAGCAGGCTGGAGCAGGCCAGGAAACGAGTTATTTTGCCCCTTTGATGTGGTGCTTTAAGGCTGTCACGAGGATGATGCTCACAGCTAAGCTCAGGTGGTCTCCGATGTACACTTGACCACAAAGGGAAAAAACAGAAGAGAATCATAAAGTTAAACTACAGGTGGGAAACAATGCTAAATAAAAGAATTAAGACACCCAGAGAATAACATGTTATTTCCCTCCCAAATAAAACATATACACATGCAAAAATATGTGTTTAATATTTTGATATATGTGTCAACAGCTATCACTGAATTGTTTCCACTTTTCCAACTAAATTCCTCCGTACTCAAGTTTCTTAGCTTTAAAAATTATTACTATTTTTGATGTTGACCAGAAAAAGTGAAAAGCAATTGACTGGTGTATCTCTATATATACTGTAATCACACTCGCACATTTATATTTTCTGCCGGGAGAGGGCAGGCCCAACGTGCAAATGACTCACCTCTTCGTCCAGACCCATCTCCTCTACTCTTCTTACTTTTAAAGTGTAACTAATCATTTGCATAGTTTTCTGTTTATGAAATATCTGATCACTTGTTTCAATGTCTTCAGTACGGCTTTAACTGATTTACTAAATATCTGATGTACAGACAGTACTTAACGGTCTACAGAACTCTTTCCCATGCATTATCTCAGTGGCTTCTTACAGTAATTTTGAGAGGAAAACATTACTCATTCTGTTTTACAGGTGAGGTAACTTGACAGTCTGTGACTTTCCCTAGATCACACAGTCACCACTAGTCTGAGATCTAGGCTCAGATTGTATGGGAATGTTATAAAAGGTTTCAGAAATCATCATTACAATTTAAGGGTCCTCAATGTCTTGTTAAAAAAGGATGGGGGGACAATATGGGCTTATATTTCAGTCTCTGCCTAGAATTTTTGGGGGGGTTGTCATTTATTTGTCTTATTTTTATTTCATTTTTGTTTTTGTTTTTCCTCTGAAAGAAAACTGGAGAGTTATTTTTCCTCACAAGCTTCAGAACCCTGCCAGGAAGAGCAACGAATTCCCACACCCCATGGCTGTGTCTGGGCTCTCCATTCTTCAGGGGACCAAGAAGTGCAGTAATGGAGCAAGATCCCTGCTGGTGGCAGACACGTGCTGGGCCACGGGGTCCTGGGAAACTTTTCTGGGGAACTGTCCTGTTGCTCCATCCTCACTGGGGATTGGAATAAATTGTTAAAGCCACAACCCTGTGTACTGGCTTCATTAGCGCCCAGAAAATGTGGCCTCAGTTAGCAAAGCTACTCTCTACTATGAAATCCTTTAGCAGGAATGGTGGTTCATGATAGGCCTGTAAGAGGTAAGGAATTTTCACAAAGAGCTGGGGGCAGGGCCATTGGAAGAGAGGTTAGTGGAAGCCCAAGACAACCCAGGAGCCTATTCATGGGCAGTCGTTGGCCACCAGAAGGAGGGGAGCTTCACCCAATCCTGGAAACATGAATTCATGAGCTGGCAGCCCCTTTGGAGTTCTGAGTCTCTTTAGTGTAAGGTGTGAGCAAAAGGGATTAAGAGAAGCTTCATGGGTTAGGGAAAAATGGCAGGGGGCATGTAGGAGGAAAAAACAGGCAAGATTAGGGGAAATTTGAGGGCAGATGGCCAATCTTATGTGTCAGTTTGGCTGGGCCACAGTGCCCATATCGGTGGTCAAACAGTGCCCATATCGGTAGTCAAACAGTATTCCGGGTGTTTCTGTGAGGATGTTTGTCAGTGAGGCAATCATTTAAATCAGCAGACTTGGAATAAAGCAGATTACTGTCCGTAATGTGGGTGGGCCCCCTCCAATCAGGTGAAGGCCTGATAGAACAAAAGGCCCCGAGGAGAAGGGAATTCCGCATTAGAAGACCTTCATTTGGACTTGAACTGCTGCATCGGCTCTTCCCTAGGTCTCCAGCCTGTCGGCCTTGGGACTTGCACTGCAGATTTTGGACTTGCCAGCCTCCATAAATTCTGAGCCAATTCTTTAAAATAAATCCATATATACAGTCGCGCTCCGCTTAATGACGGGGGTGCACCCGAGGCCTGCGTCGTTGGGCGATTCCGGCGTTGTGCGAACATCGCCGAGTGCACCTACACGAGCCGGATGGTCTGGCCCACTGCACGCCTGGGCTCAGTGCTACTCATCTCGTGGGGCCACCGTCGTATATGTGGTCCGTCCTTGACCCAAACATCGTTATGCCGCGCATGACTACTTATACATCCCCTAGACGTCCTCTTGGTCTGGTTTCTCTGGAGAAGCTGACGAGCACGAGCGCGTGGCGGTCCCCAGGCCACCAGGGGGGCTCGAAGTTGGTGAGGGGAGCCCGGGGCCCGGCGCCGAGCCCACGCGGCTCTGTGCCCCAAGCATTCGGTACGGACCTCGCTCTTGGCTTCTTCTTAGTTTCCCCAACATTAGTTTCCCTTCACTACCTTTTTTTACTTTTCATTGAATTCATCCCACTATATTTTATGTGTTATTATAAATCACCTTAATTCCTTTTTAGGATAAGTTAGAAGTATAAATAAATAAATAGATTCTCATCATTTGAAGCAATTATGCAAGGCTAGATTTAGATTTCTACATAGAAGGAAGGGGCATATGAATTATCCAAATCTAAGAAGAAAATGATGAGGAGATATAGGTGATAAATTACATGGAATTTAAAAACGTGCAATAGAAGTCCAGGTGCGTGTGCAAGGGAAAGTATTTTAATAATAGAACAGAAAGTATTGAAACTAACCCAGAGGATAAAACATCAAACCACAGAGATGTAAGCAAGAACCAAAAACTCTACATTAAAAAAAAAAAAAGATGAGTTACAAGAAAGGGAAAATTTGCCTACCTAAATTTTTATGAGCATTATATAAATAAAAATATTTTCTGATGGGAGAAAATTAAAGGGTTCCAGGATAAGACAGATAAGTAATGAAAACGTGATGCTAGGCTGTCTTTTCAAAATGTGGGTACTTCTAACTCTAAAATATTTTTCTCAATTAATAAAAATAAAGGTACAGTTTCAAGGTATGTCAATAAGAGGAGTTTTATGGCAATTCTGACTTTATCTAAGATGATAACAAAGCACTAAACAATCATGAGGAACAAACCACAGTGACCAGATTGTCACAGCACAAAGGTTGAGTAAGAATGGGGGGACCCCACCCCACCTGCCCACCGAGAACCTGGCCAGGGTGAGACCAACCCAGGTCACGACACTGAGAGAGCCCCGAGATTCCAGGAAGAAGCATTCTTCAGCTCGTAACTCACTTTTCCTAACCGGACAGTGTCCTTCAGTCTTACCTCCTCGCTCCCTGTGTTGTGTCTCACACTGCCCGACCCTGAAGTAATGACGCTGCGGTGGCAGCACTTAGACCGACAGTCCAGGGAGGAGGCCAGATTCTCTGTCCAGGCCCCTGGTGGGCTCAGTACTCCCACTGAGCTTCCTCTGGTCTGGCGGGGAGCAGGGGGAGTAGCGAGGGGTTGTGGGTTCTGTTCCTTAACTGGGTTACTTTCCTTTCATTTCCCCAGTCTAGTGACTGCCAGGGAAACGGTCTTGAGGTCTCTCAGCCATCGGTACCATCCCCTTCAGGTTGTCACTAAAATATAACTTGAAAAAAACATGAAGTAGAGCTATAAAAACTGGAATATTTTTTCTTCTAGGTTTCTTCCTTTAGAAACACAAATATGCTCAAGTTTCTCTACAGCTCATGAGATGCCTTTGTGGTTGAGCCAGAGGACTGCTTTGTTTAGAAAACAGAACCCCAGAAGGAGTGGTCAAGTTGTTAGGTGGTCATTGATTTCAATGGAACTTCTAAACGCCCAAGCAAACACTTTCAAGAGATCTCATATGCAACATTGTCCAGCGCCCACCCTGTGAGATACCTTCCCCGTGTACCCTGATGTATGCGAAACCTAGGACTGTACGGTTTGAATTTTATGACCCATAGTTTTACAGATGGTGGATACTTGAGTACCTCGCAGAAGGTTCTATGAATCTATGCGAACTGTTAGAACGGGTTAAATAATTCTTTTCTCTGAACATATCTGATTTCTTTAACTTAGAACTAGTTAGAAGATAATATGCATTTAATTAATTTTAACAAAGAGGTTAAAAACAGGAAGAGAAAGTAATGGCAACTCATGATAAAAAATTAACATAACAGAATGGAAAGTTCTTTCTGATAAACACCTATATGATGGAAAAATATGCATAGCGAAAATGATGTTTTGAGGGCTTCAAAAAATCCATGGCCTCTATTTTTTAATATTTTTATTAATCTAATAAATTAATTAGATTTATTTTAAATCTGCAGTTTAAAAAAATCAAATAGCAGTAAAGACTTATAATGAAAAAGAGCAACTCTCTGTCCCAATTCTATCCACCCCAGTCCTGCTCTCCAAAAGCAACCACTTTTAAGTCCTTTAGGTCTATCTTCTGTTTACCTCCAAATTTCTAAATAATAAGTTTAATCTCTTATCTGTCTGAGGATATTAGTTAGAGGTCTGTTTGTCTATTGTCTCTTTGCTTATTTTTCTCTCTCCCTCTCTCTCATATTTGGAGATTTTTCTCAAATATCTGATGATCCTGGGCTATCCATTCCTTTAAAGAGACACTAAAAATCGATTGGAAGTCCTGTGTGTGTGTGGCCAGGGTTGGGGAAGTTAGGGAGGCAAAGAAAAGAGCTACCATTTCGTGGTGAAAAGGCCAAAATTCCCTGTGGTAAAGTGTTTTTTTTTTTCCTCTAGAACTATTCTAGAAAATAGTTTTCTAGAAAAGAGACCTTGGATCTTCTGCCGACTGGAGGCTGTGTCCCTGCAGGAAGGAGGTAGACCATAGTTCAGAGCTCCAGGCCGTAGCTCACCTTCACGAAACTCCGTCTTCAGTCCCGGCCTGTCTACTGCTTCTGAAGGTTTTAAATAACACGGGAAACGCTTAAGATATAAAGTTAAGGGACAAAAAAATCAGGATACAAAATTATACACACAGTAATGATTTAACCATATACAAATATGCTTGAAATAGCTATAAAGAAATCCTCCAAAATATTGAGTGGTTATGGTTATTTCTGAGTGGTGGTGTAAAACATGATGGTTATTTCCTTCGTGATACTTTTGTTTATTTTCCAAAATTTCCACAGTGTATAGGCATTAATTTAAATAACAGGGAAAAAAATACCTGATTTTTGAAGATGCCAACAAGAAAACCCACAGAGGTGCGTGTTGGTATCAGAGTAGAAGAGTTTTTCTGCTCTTGGCTTGAAAGGTTTATAATTATTATATTATAATTATTATATTATATTTAATATATGTTAATATTTAGAAATTATGAGTAGGATACTAAGAAATATACTACTGATACATTGAAATGGCCACTTGCGCACCAGGATCCAGTGCAAGAAATAGAACACTAGTAGGCACACGGAAGCCCCGGGAGCCCTGCCTCAATCCTTCTCCTCACTCACCTGAATTTGTGTTTGTCGTCGGTTTTTCATCGGAGTTTTGTCAGCTCAGAGCAGTCTGTGGCCTAGCTTGAGGTCTTTGAATTTCTACAAATGGAATCACACTGTGTGGATTAATCTACAGGCTGCTTTTCTTCATTTCACATTATGCTTGTGTGTTCTGTGGATAGTTCCGGTTTGTATTTCTGTTCTAGTGAATACTTCTATCATTACATCTCTATTTAACATCTCAGTTCTCCATTTCTTGAGACAGTATCCGTTAGTTTCCTCTAAAACTGATGAGAAATTAGCATATTTCCATTTCCTCCCCTGTAACTCCAACCAGAGGTAAGAAGCCAAGCTTTATTGTTATTATGTTTTCTTTCTTTGATTTATCAAGATATTCTGCTTTCTGACTGCTCTGCTTTCATTTTCAGTACTTAAAAGTGTAAAAATGTACACTATTTATTTGGACAAGCATGTTTTGAATTTTTTTTTATTATTTGCCACTAATTTTGTACCCACAAAATACCCTGGCTTATTTGTGAATTAAATATATGCATTAATGTAGTAATTTATTAGGGGCAAATAATTAAATTACACACAAAAATCAAATTTCTGAATGGATAAAAATGTTTTCCCACCTTTCCTCACTGAATTATCACGTGGACTCCCGGGGATAGACGCCCGCCCCCCCGCCCCCCCTCCACCAATTTGGGTGAGCAGCCCTCAGTCTTTTCAGGAGCATGGACCTTTGAGAGGCAAACTAACATGAGGGACTCTAAGAAAAATACACACATTTTCTCATGATCTCAGGTAGCTCACAGCTCAGGAACTCAGATGAAGACCCCTGCTTTAGACATCCAACATTATTGGGATTATAGACATTGCCAACTTGAGAATCTGTCTGTAATAAGAAGAGAAATGAAACATAATAGAGCCATTTGACAAGATACAAACATTAGAGTCAAAGTAACCATGCCTGATTAAATATGTCATAACTCCTTTAGATAACCTCTCCAGCAATATCATTGGACTCTGGTCCAATGACCTCAATTCTCTCCCCTCTCTCCTTTCCCGCCTCCCTCCCCTCTTTTGCTGTCCTGTTCTCCACCTCACTCTCATCCCCTCCTTCTCCCTCTCCCCTTCTTCTCTCTCTCTCCTTCTTGTTCAGTTTCTCTTCCTTCCCCTCCCCTTCCTTCCAACAAAAACAAAAAAGAAAAAACCCAGGATTAGATTTTCTTGAGCAAATGTGCTCCATCTACTGGTTCTTTAAAAATTTCATATTTAAACACGATTTGAGAAACTGGAGACACGATCTGATATATTATGGGAATAATTTTATTTTGTTACCTAAATTTTAGAGCCTGACAAGATCTTGGTAATATACGGACTAGGATCATTTCTAAAAATCTGAACTCAATACCTGATTTCTCAAACATATTACACAGAGCATGTATTATTTTAATATCTTCTCTTATATGCAGAAACATAGCTATTGTCATGTTTTCACCCTTATTACAATCACATCCAACTTGTCCCTTTCCATTTCCTTCTTTCAGGTTCCACCTGTTCAGTGAGCTGCTTCTCTGCCTCCTTCCTGACACCTCCTCCTCATTCACTTCTCCGCCCCAGTTCAGTCTCTGACTCTCCTCTCTTATTCCACTGCATGAACTTCCTCAGGTGGCTCACCTTCTGCTTCTCCATTGATCGCTTTTACACAAATAATGGGTAAATACATGTTTTTAGACTGAACTTTTCTCCTGAGCTCTAGACTCACACATTGACGGCTTGCAGGTGTGTCCAGCTCATCAAAACTGCTCTCCTCTTTCTCATTAATGATATCTAACCTGTTCCAGGTACCTATTGCTGTTTAACAAGCCACCTCAAATTCAGTGACATAAAAAAGCAACCACGGTATTGTGCTGTGTGACTCAGTTCTGACAGGGCACGGCGGGGACGTCTTGTCTGTGCTCCACAGGCCAGAGCCTCAGCTGAGAGGACGCTTGCTGTTTCGAGGGAGAGACCCTATCTCCCTCACGTTACTAAAATGGGGTGGGGGAGGGAGGTAACGTTCTTTGTTTCCTAGAAATAGTCACATTATTTTTAAGTAACACTCTCACGTTGAAAAGCGTGTAAGATCAAGTACACATTAAACAACAAAAACTACTTTCAGCAGAAGTTAGTAAGTTAATTCGTATTGATATAGATACTATTTTAAATGTTCTTTGAGGACATCTACTGAATTATTTTGAATAGTCAAACAACTTGAACTACAAGAAATTGGTAAGTTGGGTTGAAATTTTGCGTATTATACTCACGGCTAGAAGGCTGTCACGCAGCAAGCACAGAACATTCTAAAAGCCTCAGGCTGCCTCACTGAATCAGCCAACAGAGGCAACTTGGACCAGACCTGAGCACAGATAAATCGTTGTGAAGACTTCTATTTATAAATGCATTATTCACCTGCTGTTAAATACTAGAGGCGTTCAGCTGGTACAACTTTGTGAACTTTAGTTTGACACCTCCCCAACCATTTCATAAGCAAATGCATCCATGACAGTTGATGTTGCAACTCTGTGA
The DNA here is from genome assembly GCA_031878705.1 of Tapirus indicus. Taxonomy (NCBI): domain Eukaryota; kingdom Metazoa; phylum Chordata; class Mammalia; order Perissodactyla; family Tapiridae; genus Tapirus; species Tapirus indicus. The sequence goes on along the minus strand of CM062928.1, from coordinate 91,194,731 downwards.
CTACAAAGCCGATTTGCTTTCCTAAGTGACTGTTTTTGTGTCAACTCACTGAAACCTTGGTGGATTAGATTATGCCAAGTTTTATGTTCAAACATGTTTTGAAGGGTGAATGGGAATAGGCGAAGGGTTCTTTGAAATACTGACGAATGACCAAGTACATTGCTTGGCAGATGGAATGCGGTTTAATTACCTTGTTCTGCTGGTATATGCTAGTATCTGGTGTGAAACCACCTATAGAAACAGGCCTGTGAGGTTTTATATTGTACAACCTGTGACTTGGTTTCAGGTAACAATAGTAAATTCAGAATTTAGTCAAGCCATTTGTAAATGTCTAAGCTTCACTAACTTAAATGTGCTAATTTATGTTATAAAGTTGGAATTTTACATGCGTGTTTCTTTGGGAAGGATCAAATTTTTTAAATGGGGGATTTCAAATACATAATACTCATGGCAGGGATAATACAATACATCCCTGAAAACAATTTCTAAATGGGCTTTTAAGAGCTGTATCCTGGAAAACTTCTGTCTTCCAGACTAGGAATAAGACAGTTATACAGAAAGCCAAACAACATTAGGCTTGATACCACAATATACTGCAAAACAGAATTGGAAGACAAAGGCACAGGCAGCAGGCATGGTAACTGAGGAAAGACCCACCTGAAATATTTCGTAATGAGTGTAGTGTACGCTGCATGGCTATGTGAATAGACTGATGAAAGCAACACTGAAGGAAAAACGTGCTGAGGAGCAGATTGATTCCAAGGAAAGTTTCTTGGCGATTTGAACCAGACATGGAAGGATGGAGAGGAGGATAAGCGATTCCAAGCAGATAGCAGCAGCCAGAGCAAATGCCAGATGGAGCAGAATCAGGAACGGTCAGAAAAATGCTGAGTGGCAGCGTGTCGTCTGCGGCCGAAGTGCAGGGGAGGAAGGCAGGAGATAGGGCTGAGAAGAGCGGTGGGGTCAAATTGTGGACCGGTCCCTGTCAGGTTGAGTTCAGAATCTTTTCTGCAGAAGAAGGGGGGCATTTAGAATATTGAGGAGGACAGTAGTAATGGAATTTGGGGAAGTAATTCTGAAAGGAGAGAATGGAGGTCAGAATGGCCAGAGGCAGGTAGGGTACTGGGAAAGTTCAGATGAGAAGGAATGTGGGACCCAAGCAGAGTGGCGGCAGTCGACAGGGGAAGGAGGTCAAGAAACACTTCAAAGGTAGACTCAACAGGGCAGTGAGGGAGGGAGCGAGTCGAATCGACCTTGTGGTTTTGGAAGGGAAGAGCTATGTGGCGGCGTCGAAGACGACCACCGATTCCTTGACATTCTTCCCATTGAGAGTTGGGGTCTGATTCCCTTCCCCTTGAATCTGGAGCTGGCTTGAGTGACTCATTTGTAACCAATGGAATGTGTCACCTCCAGGGATAGATCGGAGGGCAAGGATGCCGCCTCTGCCTCATTTGCGGATACGGGTTCCAAGCCGTCTGCAGAACCGCGGTCCACAGGTCCAGCTGAGCCCAGACTTCCAATCGTCCTAGTGTAGTCACAGACGTGTGGGTAAACCCTGCAGATGACCCCAGCCTTGATGAATTCTAACAGCAAAGGACACGTGGAAGGGTAAGTCATAAAGAAACAGATTCTCTGGCCTTCTGATCTGGTGCTCTTCAGCGTGCAGCTTTTATCCCATTAAACACTCAGCTGACTAGGTGGGTAAGCAGAGCATGGATAGAGTGGTGGTTAGGAACTTGCTCTGGAGCGTTGACGTCCCTCTCCTCCAATTTCCACCCGTGACCCTAATCTGCACACGTGAGACAGCACGTCGGGCGCTCAGGCCACTTGGAGGTCATCCAGGGCCTCTCGCAGACTCAGAATAGACATTAATATGAATTTGAAAAAGAAATTCACTTTGACTAACAGCGGAATGATGTACTTCCCAATAGTTATGCAATTCTGTCTTTCCCCCAGACAGCCTCAACTGTAATAGAAACACGTGGTTAGGGAAGAACATGAGAAACTGACACGCACGGAAAAATTTTGAAATTTCATCTCAGCCCAATGCCCAGACCCCGATAGCCTTAAACGCAACTAAACAGGCTGGCAGATCTACGTGATAAGGGGCTCTTTATTGTACAAGGTAAACTGAGGTTTATTTGAACAGTTGTCCCTATATGCCTATATTATGGATTTTTTTTCATTTAATTAGTATTGGAATATCACATACACAATAAAACTCCATGATTTTAAGTGTCAAGTTCAATGAGCTTTGATAAATGTACAGAGTCTGGTAACCATTGCCACAGTCAATACATAGAGCATTTCCATCACTTCACGATAGTCTTTTGTTCCCTTTCCCAATCAATCCCATTCCCAGCCCCCACAACCACCGATCAGCTTCCGTCTCGCAGTTCTCGCTGTCCTAGGTTTTCCTATACTCTAGTCACACAGGGAACGCTCCTCTGTGTCGGCTTCTTCCACGTGGCATAATGCTTTTGTTATTCACCCATGTTGCTGCATTTATCAAAACCTATTCCTTTTCACTGCTGAGCGGTGTTTTAACACACGGCTAGATCATAATTTATCCGTTCACCTGCTGATGAGCTTTTGTGTGGTTTCTAATTTTTGGCTATTGTAAATAAAGCTGCTATGAAAATTCCAGTGCAAAACTTATATTTTCATTTTTCTTGGGTAAAATACCTAGGAATGAGGAACTGTGATCTAGCATCAAGAAATATTTGTGTCTTCCCTATATCAACTATCCTGAAAAAAAAGAAAAATACAAACATTTCTTAGTCATATTTCATAATAAAATTTATTAGCAGATCTGTTTTAAGACAGTCAAAGAGTCTACGTTTTCCAGCCCTAAAGAATCACACACAATCACATACATTCAACATATCCCAAGATAATGCTTAATAAATGTGGGAAGACACTATCCCTTACAAACTCAATATATTATGAAGAAAATAAAATACACTCATATTATTATATGAACAAGGAAGCCACATTAAGAATTCTGTTGTGATTTTCTCTTAAGGGCAAAGATAAGAGCTGCAGAATCTCTAATTTAAAAACAGGACCATTTCAATGAGTCCATCCTACAAAGAAATATATTTCTAAAATGTCCACATGCTTCTCACACTAGTTGTGTCTGCTTTAATTAAAGGAAAAATGTTGAGTCTCATTTCTTCATTTCTCAAATAAGAAAAATTACCAAATGAGAAACATTTCCCAAATTCACAACATCCCAAGGATTGTTCTTAGTCTAAACTTCCATACAGATATCTTTGGATAGAAAAATTGAAATATCAGAATACAAGATTTTAAACTTTCACATTGAAAAGTGCAGAAAATCCCAACATCAACAAATCACGGTTCTGCAGAAATCAAAACGACAACTTCAGTGTCCCTTGTTTAAATAACAGCAATGCCACTTTAGAGTTAGCAACTATAGGCAACCCATGAAGGGATTAAGGAAATTTCAAGTGTTCCTAAATACCTATGATCATAAAAATGAAGATTTTACAATACTATGATCTCTAGAGAAGCTATATCAATAGAAAAAAGATGATCAAAGAAACTTCAGTAATGATGAAGTAGAACTTGTACCTTCATTTCAAGTTGCTTTCTAAAATTACTAGTAAGTGTCAACCTCACTGAATTTAATGAAAATGATATTTATCCCACGACAGAGATTTTTGTGGCAGAAACTAAAACTTCAAAATATGAAGCAAAAATAACAAGAGACGTTTCCTGATACAAATTGTAATATTTAGATTCTCTTAACTCAGTACTTGGAAACTCAATGTGATATTTTGTAACTAGTCATATAAAATGATTCTAAAAGTATAAATGAGTTTTATATCAACCAATTGACTCTGACAAGCTGCCATCACACCACCTGTTACCAAGAGCATCCAGTGGAAACCTGTGGTGCTTAAAACACATTTTCCCACCTGCCACCTGCCAGGAGGCAGAGCCCAGAGTGGAGAAGACAGGGGCTCTGAGGCACAGGTAACTAACTGCCACACAGTGGCCACAGTGCTGGCCAGTGGAATGGGTCCCCTATTCTGTGTCCTCCCAGCCCCAGGAAGGCCACTCTGCCTGCATCAATGCACCCAGTCCCGCGGATGGCGCAGAACTTCCAGAATTTCAGCTTCTTTGGAGTTCTCCGGGGGTGAATGCATGTACTCCCATCTGCACAGGTCCAAAACAGAAGCAAAAAATGTAATAATAAATGATGCACATACCTCTTTACTTAAAATAAGTGAAAAATAAGATTCTAAAGGAGTAAAAAAACGTCTTATACCTGTTTGTCTCCACTGCGCCTAATATGCCTGGTACCCACTAGGCTTTTTACAAATATTTGCTGCTAAAGAAATAAAGTTTCTTAATAATTCCCATGCATACTTTGGCTAATATTAATATCCTAGAGGCAAAATACACTTTTACTATAAACCAGAGTTTCATAAAGTGTAGAACTTCAGACGATCCACAGGCAAACTTTTTTTAGCTTAATATTTATGCATTTATTTTAATGGGTTACTTTCTATTTATGGCAATAATACTGGTTTGCCTTTATAATAAATTCTCTTTCAGAGAAAACAAGATATAAAATTTAAGTAAACAATACCTCAGAAAATACACAAATATGGTCAAAATGGCTAAGCTGTAGTATGAAGTCTGGCAAACACTGGTCTACACCAGGAGCTGGTGGACTTCTCCTGTAAAGGGCCACATAATAAATACTTTTGGCTTTGTGGGGCCACATACTGTCCCTTGCATATTCTTTTTCCTGTTTTTAATAATCCTTTAAAAATGCAAAAGCCATTCTTAGCTCAAGGGCTGTTCAAAAACACAGCACAAGTGAAACTGGCCTTGTTCTGCAGCCTTAAGTTTGCAGCTCCCTTGTGTAGACTGTAATGCAGCTAAACGTGACCTGTTGTGTTAATGCCATTCACTTGAACAAGGGGTTGGGTCAAAATCCGCCCATACCTGCAGCTTGGAATGTGCATTATGATTAAGGGCCAGCAGAGACCAGGCAGACTACCAGAGGCCTTAAGAACTCACCTTGACTTTTTGTCCACATCTCACCTCTCGGGTGGCAGGAACACCTATCAGTGATGTGCACGGGCTTGCAGCCAAGGACATGAGACCCCAAGAACCACAGCTAAGCAAGGACAGTGCCAGCGCCATTCTGAAGGCAGCGACAACGTGGAGGGTGCTGACCTCACACTGCTCGATAGGACAACAGCAAGACGCGAGGCAGACCACAAAGCCATTCATTCAGTAGTCCATTCTTACTGGACACTTAAAACTCATGGAGAAAAGAAGATTCTAGCTCTTGGAAAACAAGCAATGGCGATTTTTCTTTCTTTCTGATCTTTTCTATTTCAGTCTGACACACATCATTCTCACTTTCTTATGGCCAAAAGAGTCAACTGCAGATCTTCATTAACCTAATGGCACCAGCATAAATACCCTGTCTCTAAAATCCCCCACGCAGCTTCCTGGGGAAGCCCGCCGCAGCAGCGTGGGGGGCACAGACAGAACGCCCAGCCCCTAACAATCCCTCGTGCTTTCAACGAGCTTAGTACTCCACACTGGACAGTTAAGACTTTCCTCAAAAAGGCAATAATTTCTAATAAAATTAAGTTTAAAAAGCCGGTATGTTCAATAAATCCACTTTCCCCACAGCTCTTCCTGGACAATGACCAAGTATGGAAGGTCAATCTGGCCCCAGCCACCACCACCCCCCATCCCTGCTCTCACACAGAAGGCTCGACTGCTCATCCAGACTCCCCTTAAAAACTGGTTTGATTTTCCTTCATTATTTGACTTTGATTTTCTTATGAAATCAGCAAAGTCAAAACCAATGCAGTTTTTAGGTAAGACTGTGGCGTTAACGATCATGTTTTGTGGGGGCCGGGGGGGGTGGGGTAGGGGACAATTACGATGATGAGCTATTCTTACCGGGCCGTTAGAGGTAAAGACATCAAGATGCTTTCGATCCTGGATCCCGGAGTGAAGAGGCCAAACTTGGTGCCCCGATCATAGAGCAGGTTGAATTCTACATACCTGACATAAAGACATCAGACAACGTTAAGGGCCAGCAGAGTAAAATCTTTCTTAAGATTAGCCCACAATGAATACTTAAAGGGGGGTTCTTCCTGCCCCCCACCCCCCAATCGGCTGGACTGGCAAAAGGAACAGTCTACAGCCAGTTGAGTTTTCTCCATCTGGACGGGCATGAATAAAAGGGTATTATCCAACAAACAATAGCATACAGAGTCGGCCCCAACGTAGAGCAGTTACAAAACAAGGTTATGTTTTCCAATAAACAAACAAAATGGACATGAAGCTGAGAACTTAAGGCACAGCAAGAATTAAGGAAAAGAAATGGCACCCTCAGCTAGGAGAGCACTGCTCCTCCGGCCTGCCCCACAGTCTGAGATGCTTCAGAGCCGGGGACTTCCATTCACGGCCTCAAACTCACACGAACTAAGACGGCGTCAAACTCTTGTAACTGAAAGGCCAAGTACCGCTAACAGCAATCTATTAATAATTACTAATATATTCTAGACATTCCCTTTTCTCAGAGTAGTTGATAGCATAAATAAGCAGGCACATAATTCAGTCTTCCTGCAGGTTAACGTAATCATAATAAAAGACAGTGGTTGAGCTGCAGTGCTGTTTTATTTTCTTAGAAAAATATTCTTAGCATCACCTAAACTTGGTTCAGATAATAGTTTTCCATGAACTGCCACAGAGTCAGATCTAAACTCTGTCTAGCTTAAAAATCTGTGATTGCCTTTATCATCATGGGATCTTTTGTAAAAGGGTCTCTTCTCCCCAATTCCAAAAAGATAATTTCTACTACCCAAAAGAATTTAGAATGATCCATAAATCTGAAAATTTCAATGAACATTCCCCTTTCAGATCATTTCTCAGCTCATTCAGAAACTACTCTCTTGGGCTAAACCTCCCTCAGACATTCTCGTCTATCCACTGGTTACTGTCTTCAGTCACATCCAGAGGAAAGTATTCTAGAATCCCAGAGCACACCAATGTTTAGAAAGCACCCCTCTGGGTGGAAACTTGCCAAAGGCCCTGAGAAAACTGAAATAAATTATGTCCATGGACCACTTTCTTATCTTCACCATTTATCTATCACTGACTGAGGTTTGTGCACTGATAACTATTGAACACCTCCTTATGCTTGTTTCAAAAGATAATTTAAGTGAATCTTCTCAACTTCTTTCTCACTAAGATCCTGGAAAAGAATTTCAGTCCCTCAGCCCGTCTTCACCTTGATGTTCTCTTTCTGAGACATGACACTTAAGGGATGCTGTGGGTGTCTAGCTTGTACTGATGCCTGTTTCAGACACCCTCGGAAAGCGCTCCCTAAATGAGTTTTCTGTAGGACCCCCGTGCTGTCTTCCTCTTGTGAGTGAACCATGCCCCTGCCCTACATTGGCCTCTCAGACTCCCACCCGGTTTTGCTTAAATCTAATCTTGCTGATCCTTCCACACATTTGCCCTCTGAGGTACCTGTGAACTATGAACCTTAACCTTCCTTTCCATTCAACTGATGCCTAAATTTTATCCTGTTTCCCTTTCCCAAAATACAACAAAACAACAAGAAGTTAAAGATCTTTAGTTTCTATTCGCTTGTGAAAAAGAAAACAGTAAGACTGGAGTTCAGGGTTGTAGGGAGCTAGTAGTAACTGGGGTCAGAGACAAAATGAGGTCACCAAACAAGAGACTATGAAGGGAAAGGGAAGTGGCTGGACACTGCAGGGCTAACTCCTATTTGGGACAGAGGAAGTGGAAAGGGTAACCCGTGAAGGACACAGATGAGGGTGCAGGGTAAGAGTGAAGACAGTGCTGAGGACCGTGGTCAGGGCCGGGGTATCGGAAGCCCCAGGGCTCCCTGCCATCCTGAGAACCAGAGATAAGGGCGGCAGAGGAGGTCCCCTGTGAAGAACAGTTACCCACACCCCACACCCCTGCCTGACCCAAGAAACACCTGATGTGTAATGATACACAGACCTTTCAAAATGTCTCATCATTCAACAATGAAAAAAGAACCCAAGACAAAAAAACATTATTCCTAAGTCTATGAATTAAAGGCTTCAGCTCATTAGTATTCACAAATCCTGCCATCTTGGCATACAAAATCCTGTGTGAAACGAGAACCCTGTCCTCTCCACAACATCATAAATTACCCTCTCGGGCATGTCGCCCCCACTCAACTGTGAGCCTCTTTCCGAGGGCCCACGTTATGCTCCCCTTCGCAGCCAGCAGAGCTCCGGGCCACAGGGGGCGCACAACAAACATCAAGTGAAAGGAGGAAGGAGAGGAAAAGGTGTATTTGAGAAATCCTGGGAACAAAAAAACAGGCCCCAAAACAGATGCATTGTTGAAGAAATTTCTAACAAGAAAACTTAGCAATTCTCATTTTCCCCGCTTTATAAATGGGGACCAGACAGCACAGGCAGTCACAAGAAAGGATAAACACAAACCTGAATCTTTAGACTTGGAACATTATTAAGCTGACCTTTTTGGGGCACTAGCCTTCCCTCCTTAAGTACCCAAAGCCTCCTGTGCCTGAGACAGAATGAACACAAATGAGAGTCCATTTTACAGCCGTGGACCATAGTTTGACACATTGAAGTGGCGATGAGAAACTGCCGTGAGCCGCCGAGCGGGTAACAGGGCCCCCGGCTGCAGACGACCTCGCTCCGCTCACCCTGCTGAGCTCACCAAGCTTGAGGCCCAGAGCAGGGCGGCCGAGGTGAGCATCGCGGTAACACCACAAACGGCTTCCACTACTGAACTGCCTTCACGTGCGAACGGCTGGGCGTTCTGAAGTCGTGTGACCTGGCTTATTGACCAGCTGTGGAATCGGGCAAGGGACCTACATTGCTGAGAATAAGTTTTATCACCTGTAAAATGATGATGAGTACACCAATCTCACAGGTCTGTGGACAAAATCAGATGCAAACTGCCCAACATATTGGCTGGCCCACAGTAAGGACTCTGTAATTAGTAAATATTATCATTAAGTGTAAATAATTTCTGAAATGATTATTTCCATTATAATGACTTCCAGAAACCTTGAAGATGAATGAAAAAGGTGTGATTCCAAATTTACAAAGCAACAAAAACATTAAGTGATGCCCATATCTTGGTGTAAGGCAGGAGGGTATTGCTAGAAGACAAACTAAATTAAATGAACTAAATAATAAATAAAACTAAATAAATTCAGCTGAATCAAATTCAGCAAGTACTTACTCCATGTCTACTGTGGGTCTCTAATGTATAGAAGAATGAAATAAACTCTGCTCTTTTTATCATACTATTTTGCACAATGCTTTAGTCATTGAACATTCATCTGGTTACGAGAAGAAATCAGGGTCGGTGCTGACACGGCTCCGACAGATGACACCCCCGCTGTCACTCAGCTGCTCGGCCCCACATGGGCTGAGACGGCCGACCGCCCCGTCCCTCACTCACCGTCCTCTCCGGAGCTGCTGCCACAGCTTCTCCTGGGGTGTGAACGCGTCATTACGGTGCTTCTCCACCAGGGGGATGTAAGAAGGGACCACCGCCTGCGTGCAGCTCTGCACAAAGCGAAACACCTCCTCCTTGGACGGAGAGTCAAGGTCATCAAAAAAGATACCCCCAATGCCCCTCCGCTCCCCACGGTGGGCTATAAAAAAGTACTCGTCACACCTGGAAAGCACAGCAAAGCCAAATCAGGGATCAAAGGCATGGACATCAACGTGGGCATTTCAGCTCAGAGCATGGTCCCTGACCCACGCCATACAACCCTCCTTCTCGGTCCCACTATGAGAACAAAACCAGGGCTCTGGACAGATTTCCTGAAGTTACCACCAATGTGGAAAATGCAACTAGGCAATGCAACACGTGACCAGGTAATGGACATGGAACTCCAAGAACTTTAGAGGAAAGAGAAGCAAAGAGTCCAGTATCGAGCGTGTGTTTCCTGAACGAGTGATGTGCTGCCTCAGAAGCATTGCTGCTTTTGCAGGAGGCCGGACAGGGATCCCCCACAGTGACACCAGCCAGCTGCATGACTGGGCGCCAGCCCCCGAGCTCGAGTCAGTTTATACACCAAAGGAAGGTACAATAAATACTCTCTAAGGTCTCTTTTGGTGACTCTACAGCATGCGCGACGGAGGGAAGGGCTGGTGGAAGGGAACGTTCAGACACCAGGAGCCTTCAGACTTATTGTTACACGTCTTATACGAAGGTTACCCTCGTGAGCCAGCACACAGGCTACCAATCTGTTCTTGAGTCTTTCCCCTGTGCCTCCCAGAGCAGGTTTCCTAAGAAGGCATCTCCTAAATGCTAAATTGGTAGAATAGTTTGCACTGTGGAAATAGTTCTTTTCACGATCTCTATCAAATAAGGGTCCCTAAACAGAAAAACCTATACAAACAAAAACTAAAAGCTATTTAAAAGATTATCTTAAAAATAGCCTTAAGGGCCAGCCCCAGTGGCCTCGTGGTTAAGTTCGGTGTGCTCCGCTTTGGCAGCCCAGGTTCAATTCCCAGGCGCAGACCTACACCACTTCTCTGTCAGTGGCCATGCTGTGGTGGTGGCTCACATACAAAAAGGGGAAGATTGGCAGTGGATGTTAGCTCAGGGTGAATCTTCCTCAGCAAAAAACAACAACAAAAAAATAGCTTTAATAGCTCAAAGTAAAAAAAAAAAAAAGGCAGCAGATGCAAATCCCTAGGACTCACATGTTGGTATAATTTACCTGGATGGCTTGCTGGCTTTCCTTTACAGCACATTTTATGAACAGAAAGTATATCCTGAGCAAGGCTGTAAAGTCAGCTTTAACTAAATCATATTATTTCAAAAATCTCTCTTCATGAGATTTCAAAGTTAAGAGATTTACTAAATACTTATACTAAAAACTTTTTAGCTAGCCTGCATCCTAGATATTTTATTAATATTACTCAGATAAAGTCATCTCAGTAACAGCGATAAAAGGAAACCAAACAAGGGGAATGTCTGTCCCAGCAGCCCCCCTCCTGGAAGGACGCAGGTTTGTTAGGGCAAAGCCCCTCGCCTCACATCCACGAGCCCGTGGCTGAGTGTTTTCAGTGGTAATGTCAAATCAAAAGGAGATTCAAATGTCTTATCCTTTCTGAGGATTTTAAAGCCTAATCCCATGCTCTTACATAAATAACATCAAGATTCCACATTATTAGCTCTAAAAGCAAAAAAAAACCCAAACCCCTTCTGTTCTTCCTTTTTCAAAAATGCCAATTAGCTCTAAGCAGTGTTGAGTATTTTACTCTTATTCCAAACAATTTATGCCCAGACCCTACTCCACACCCACCAAATCTCCTGGGTCTCCTCATGGCTCTGCTTTTCTTTTCTTTACCATTAGAGTTTCTTCAACAGTTTCCAACTCCACTCTTCTTGTCCAAAATCTCCGATGCATTTGCATCTCTCCCTAATAGCTCCTCAACCCAGCCAACGCCCTGACATTCCCATGGCAACAACGAGGGGACAGTTCTCCTCTGGGGTGAGAACTTTCTATCCAAGCCTGGGACTGAAAAGCCTCTGATTCTCAGGCTTAAAATCTATATTCTAAATCAGTTGAGATCAAAACAGATGTTCCTACCCAATTTTTATTACAGACATTCAACTATTCCTAAGAAAATAACTTATTAAAACCACCAAAAACTGGCATCTCACTTCTGGTGGACAAAGAAAACAGATCAACCTCCAGAAGCTGAAAAAGGAATTTCATGACATAGTAGCTGCCTTTGGGATCTAGAGAAGGAATGGAATAACACTTAAGGGGTCATGACAGATTCAATACCTTTACCTACCATTTTTTAAATTTGGGGTAGAGATCTGGACCATGCCTGTCACAAGCCTCCTTTAGAGTTCTGTGAAAGTGGACAGCATCCTCCGGGTTCAAGTACGTGGGAGTAAGGTCACAGCCACCACCAAACCACCACTGCTTGGTACCTGCCGAGACAACACACAAGATTCTGATACGGACTCTGGACTTTGAGATGCAGCACACCACTCACTGTGTTAGCAAGCTTAACTTAGCCTAGTTTATGAAGCTTGAAATGAGTGACAATCAAAAAGCATTCAACTGAATTTAGCTCTGAATGGCCAGGAAGGTCTAGGCAAGAAAGAAGAGGGAAAAGCAGAGAGAAAGGAAGTAGGAAATGAACAAGAGAGCAAGTAGAAGCAGGCAGGGAAACAATGTGCAGGGCAGTGAATGACCAGACACCACTCAGGTGGACCAGGCAGTGGGTCTCAACACTGGCTGAAATCGTGTGAGGAGCTTAAAACGCCTCTGCTAGGTTACAATGAAAAGGAAAAAAAAGCAAACCTCTGGCCCAGGAATCTATGGTTTATAAAAACTCCCCAGGAGATTCTGATGCTCCCTTAGAACCACTGCCACCCGCTCCCCTTTCCCCAGAAAGGGTAAAAACACTTGCTGAGGCAGACAACTCTCCATTTGGAATAACTATTTATGTGCTTAGTTAGGTCTAGAGGTTGTCAGCACCACTTACCAACTTTTAAACATTAAAAGGTTGAACCAAACTGAATGACTTCAAAACAACAAGATACATTGACTTTAAATGCCATCACCTGCAGAGACACCGACAGGCGTAGCGTGGCATTGCACAGGGGCCCTGACAGGCGGTTAACAGCTGGCCCAGCTAATGGGAGATACAGCCCAGAACTACACATGCACAACGAGGCCCTGTCAACCGGTCCCCACCTGGAACCCAGTGATAACGCACCGGTGACTAGCAAAACTGCACATGTGGAAGATCATCTCCAAAAGCAAGTTCTCAGTGTCAACTTAACCCTGCACATGAGGTTTTCCTTTCGATGGAATGAATTTATATTTGCAAAGAACCCTGTGCGCACTCGAAGTTCGGGTTCATTAAATCATTCCTTCTGTGTTGGAGGAAATATGGGGAGGTCAGCCAATACCATTTTCACTTTTCACAACTAGTGCATAATCCACTGTACCTGGCAAGGAAAAAGCTTTCATATGCCTCCTGAAAAACCTAGTTAAGACTGTATCTATTTTATCTCCTTTTAGATGTTATGCCCTCTAACCTGTTTTAAAATACAATTTTGCACAATAATACTTTCCACAGCTCCAGACACCCTTACCATCGGCTTCTTCTACTTCGAAGTATCTGTAGTTGAAATGGATAGTAGGAGCATGAGGATTCTTGGGGTGGATAACGGAGCTCACGCCCATAGCAGAAAACGGCAATTTCCCTGGAAAGGAAAACACATGGTGAGCTGCACAGAGTCACCGGGCTTGACACAAATTAACTCCAACATCGCTTCTGGATCAATTTTCAAAAGCTGCTTTCTGTCTCTTAAAATATAATTTTAAAAAGTAATTGTGAACATGCTTATCTGGCATATGCACTCTAACGGCTTTTTACAGAAGCTAGAGTTATTTGATAAACAAAACTTGGGGAAAAAGGTTTGCAGGGTCTATTCAAGGCTCTTCAGATCGTCTGATTTACCATCTTTAGTCTGCAGATTTTTTCCTCTGCTTCTCATTTGTTTGGCTGCTTCCTCGGAAAGATTTCCATGAACGACAGAAACGCTCACTCCAGCCTTTTCAAACACATGTCCGTCTTGAAGGACACAGCTGATGCCACCACCCCCTGTTCACAGGGATGGAAAACGAGGAGAGAATGTGAGGGGACGCGCAAAATGGAAAGCCACCCTTGCAGGAAGGTGGTGGGATTAGGAGTTATTTCTTCCTCTATTTTCCAAATCTTCTATAATATCAGCATATTTATAATTTTTAAGTATAATAAAATTAAATAACTAGCTTAGTTTTATGCCATTAGCTACTGATAGTGGGCAAATATCTCCCCACATCACCAAACTCAATATTTCTTCTATATTCTTCTGTCATCATCTAAAATAAATCACTGGAACATCTTCCCTTCAAATACTGCTGTTCAGAATGGCATCCACTGGTTATGATACATGAGAGAAAACTACGGGTGAAAACGGAAATGTGTATATTTGAGGTGTTCTATTACTTCTGAATTTAAGAGCTCCATATTGTTTCCATTGTTTTTTCCCAGTGTGCTGTTTGCTTTTTAATTCTGTTTATAGGCAAGTAAACAGTAGCTATTCGACCGCTTAAAGGATTCAGAACCTTCAACTGAGTGCGACATGTTAACATTTAGGTATACGAGCCTCACTACCAGTAGCTGTTTATGTATTTATTTAAGACACTAGAGTTACCACAAGGGCAACTGTTTCATGAAGGTTTATGTTTAGCTTGTTATATTTCTTTCTTTCTTTTTTTTTTTTTTTGGTGAGGAAGATTGGCCCTGAGCTAACATCTGTGCCAATCCTCCTCCACTTTGTATGTGGGACGCTGCCACAGCATGGCTGATGAGTTGAGTAGGTCCGCACCCAGGATCCGAACCTGCAAACCCGGGCCGCCGAAGCGGAGCGTGCAGAACTTTAACCACTCGGCCATGGGGCCGGCCCACTAGGTTGTTATATTTCTAAGAATTTTTAAAGCTGGACAGGACATAAGATGATCCGGTACAGGGGGCCGCCCGGTGGCGTAGTGGTTATGTCCGCGTTTGGCAGCCCGGGGTTCGCCGGTTCGGATCCCGGGCGCCCGCCGACGCACTGCCTGTCAGTCACGCTGTGGCGGCGTCCCATATAAAGTGGAGGAAGATGGGCACGGATGTTAGCCCAGGGCCAGTCTTCCTCAGCAAAAAGAGGAGGATTAGCAACGAATGTTAGCTCAGGGCTGGTCTTCCTCACAAAAGAAAAAAAGATGATCCGGTACAACTCCCGTATGTTTCAAATGAGAAACTGAAGCCCCAAAATGCAAAATACCTTCTCCAAGGACTCACAGCTGGCAAGGGGCCCAAACAACTTTTCTCAGTGCTTTCTATGCGTCAGACAATATTTTAAGCACTTCATACATATTCTTCTCACTTAATCGTTACAATACCCTCGTATATTATTTCCAATCTGCTTTCATAGATGAGGCAACAGAGGCACAAAAAGGTAGATTCTGAAGGCCACACAGCTAGGCTGGTACTTGGGGGTATGTCCTGGTTCAATGGCCTTCACTTGAAAACACTCCAAGATGAAAAAACTATGGAAACCAGATTTCACTTCATCTACTACAGAGGTGGCAGTATCACAACCCAATTCGGCCGATGAGAAGTCACTGCAGGATCCCAGTTAGGAAAAGTCAGAAGCCCTCAGGGGTATGACCAAGAGCTGTTGGTCACTGTGTGGGCAATAAAATGGTCCTGAAGATATGACTCTGTAGCAACTGAGTCTAACACTGAAGTATTTTGCCACTGGAAGGAAAGATTCTCCTAGCAGAAGGTCTGACAGGTGCATTTGGTAGAACTACTGACAACCAATCAAATATTTCTTGTACAACTCAGGGAAAAGACACAATGACACCCTCAGCTGGAGGAGTCTGGCTGTCACATAGCAAAGAGTAGCCAAATCATCCTTCCATCTCCAAAGAAGGAGAACGGGTAAACGCACCCAGAGAAGCGATGAAATGTGGGGGAAATCTATGCTCAAAGACAACTTTGGACATCCAAGCCTATTGGCTAAAATTAACCCTAAGATTTCTACAGAAACTGCTACTATAAAATTGCAAAGATTTTGAAATGTCCAGTACCAGAGTGACAGCAGATCTGGGTCCACATCTACAGAGGGCTGAAGACCCTTTCAGCGTCAATCTTTTGAACGGTGTCCCTTCGAACCTAGCAACTGCTCAGTAGGTCCCTACTCCCACCCTCTCCTCTGAGCCATTTTCTGGCCGCCACCTAAAGCCTGACCTCTTTCCCGTCTCCACTCCCGCTGGGGGCAGACCTCCTACCTTCCTTCCTCTCCCAGCGGTCCACGGAGAAGCGGGCGCCCCCGTCCACCTGCGCCAGCGCCTGGCACACCTGCGCCTGGGTCTCCAGGATCAGCAGCTCCATCTTGGTCTTCATGTCGCCCGGCCTGCCCCGCAGCTCGCGCAGGTCGGTCACCGGCGGGGCCATGAAGCAGCGGCAGCGGCGGGCCAGCTCGTCCTCCTCCTCCTCCGGCCTCCCCCGCGCCCCCGCGCTCTTGGCCACCATCCCCGCCCGCTCCACGTGCCCGAAGGCCGCGGCCGCCAGCCCCGCCAGCCCCGCCAGCGCCGCGGCCAGCCCGGGCCCCAGACGGGGGCCGCCCCCCGCCGCCGCCGAGCCGAGCCCGAGCCCGCGGCTGCCCCCCACGCCCGCGCCGCGCCGGGGCCACGCGCGCAGCTCCCCGCCGCCCCGCGCCGCGCGCCACCAGGGGCCCGCGCCCAGCCGGCCCAGCCGCCAGGCCATCTCCGCGCGCCCGCCGACGCGCCGCAGCCCGGGTGCGCGGCCGCGGGGAGCCTCGCCGAGAGGCCGCCGGGGCGCGCGGGGCCGCCGGGAGCTGTAGTCCGCGCGGTCGCCGCCCGCTCACGTGCGCGCCGCCGACTCCGTCCCCGGCGCAGGAAGGCGGGCGCGCGCGGCCGCGGGAGAAGTACGGCCCAGGCCCCGCCCCGCCGCGCGCCTGCAGCCCGGCAGCCAATCCGGTCCGGCCCCAGCGTCCGGCTCCGCGCCCCGGGGCGTCTGCGGCTTCTAGAACGCGTGGGGCTGGGGGGGCTGGGGGGGCTGGGGGGGAGGGGCCCGGGAGCCCCTGCCTGCCGGCGGGTTTCTGAAGGGGGGGAACAGCGAGGCCAGGCTCCCGAGAAAACCCTTGCTGGGGTCAGCTCCGTGACACGCCTGTCGTTAAAGGCTTCCAGGCCCTGCCCCTGCGGTCAGAACTAGGAAAGCACAGCGGCTGTTTCACTAAACCAGCGTGAGACTCGGGGCCCGCTGTGCCCGGTGACCGAGGAACGGGAGATCTAAGAACACTACCATGCTGCCGCTGTAGGGTGTGCGTTTCTCACGTCCAGTACGTCTCATGACCCCTGTGAACCAGGCAGGACAGACCACACTGCTTCCTCCGCACCCCGGCACACACACTTGAAGGAAAGGAGCCAACAGATGTGATGGATTTGTTCGTTCCCGCAGCCATACCAGTTCCATGCTGTCTGGACATGGAAGTGTAAGAACGATTGTCGTGGGCTACTGTCCCTCAATTCTCCAGCGTGACTTTAATTTCTAGCAGTAGACAATTTAAGACACTGGTGGTGGTTTCTACAAGTTTTTCCCTGTGACTGGATGCAGTGGTGGGCGTCCAGTCACCAAACAACTGTCCGACCAGTTGTTCAAGGCGGTGTGTTCTGTCCTTCCACGGCCATCGGGCACCTCTCACAGGGGGCTGTACGGTTAGCTGGGCGGGCATGCGTGACTCCAGCAGATGCAATGGCAGGTGTTTTCGGGTGAATAAACTACATTGGGGGAAGCTTTGGGCCGCAGTGTGACTTGCTGGGAGGCCGAGTTGAAGAAGGAAGGAAGGAGAAGAACTACCCTCTAGGGAGGGTTGTTTGCCTCTTCTAGATGCCCGTGATGGGGTTTGACTGGGCCTGGTGGTGATCAGTCAAACTCGTGATGAAAAAGAAGCCCCTTCATTATCGCTCTGATTCTGAGAATACCCGTAAAGCTGGTAAAAGATAAGCATGCACAGGCCGTTTTGAACATCTGCCCAGTCAGATAGCTGGTCTTGACTCAGCTGTGTGCTGGTTTCCCTCCCTCCCTGTCCTCAGCCTCTCTATGCCAGGGGCCTCTCCTTCCTCCTCCGGTTTCCAGAGCCCTCCCTCCCTTCACCTTACTGTGCTGTGCTGAAGCAAGGCCCTAACAACCTGGTCGTGTGCCTCTAAATCACACCTCCTGGGAGTTCAAACTGTCTCCAAGGAGGATCCTGGTCTTTAAGTCTTATTTGTCAGCGTGGAGTAAAGCATCCCCTGTTCAAGCAACTTCAAGCATCAGAAAGCTAATGGGGACAAATAATAATCACAAGGGAGGGGCTCATCCTTTTTCAAACCCAGTTTCCTCCTCTACTTTATGTTCTGTGTGACCCCACCAGCCAGAGACTCTGACCAGCCTCGTGCAGACTCACGAGGTAGAGGTATGTCATCATTTTCCAGACACCACCCGTCGCTCAGAGTCCTTCTGAGCTTCACCCCTCCTCCCTTCCCCAAAGCCTTGTTGAACACAGCTGGCCTTAGGGCCTGCTCATGGGTGTTAGTCTGCCCTTTTCTAAAGAGAATTGAAAGGACTCTGACCCTGTCTGACAGCTTTACTGCCTTCTAACCACACACAACCCCCCCCCCCATAATTTCCACTAGCATTACTGAATTGTACTGTCTTCGCCAACTCCCAGATTTTGAGAGCCAAACCAAAGAAATGTGTTATCAAAGTGGCTCAGTTCAATTACTTTCAGCTAGATGCAGAAACTCAGGCTAATTATCAACAAAGATCTGTTTGCCGTGGCACACTTCTGCCAATCTATCAGAAATTCTAATGGGAGGGTAGTGGGGGTGGGGGTGGTGAGATTAGCAAAGAACTAGAATTTTTGGGATTTTACTCTATTTTCGTCCTAGAATTTGTATTTTAAACTTTGAGGTCTTTAGGGGCAAATGTTTACATAGATCATTAAAATAATGGTTCTTCAAGCTAAACGTAGGCTAAATTTCCGGTTCAATTTGGTGTTGCTGACTTGCTTTTTCTTTAACTGAAGTAATTTTAATGTTAGTTTTTCATAGAGGTAGAGATACGACCCAAATATTCCAGAAAAGTTTTATAAAAGGGAGAGAGTCATGGTAGCTGCCCCTTCAGCCCTTTACCTTCTGCCTTTAGCCCCTCCATAATTCTTCTCTGTAGTAATATGCATGTGATGTTGGGGGGGGTGCAGCAGCCATTTTGTGACCAAGATTATGAAAGTCCCATGAAAAAGTTTGTAGAGCAGTAAGATAGAAGGAGCCTGGGTCCTCAGGACATCCTTGAGCAGAGGCCCCAGTCCTGGGCTGCCTACCTTTGGACTTCTTGTTATATATTGAGGTGCTGTCTGCCAGATTTTCTCTTACTTGCTGCTTAAGTCTTTCTACCACTGTCATCATTCTTAGTTCAACTGCCCACCTAGAACCAATCAACCATGGCCCAGGGTCGGGGGTGGGATCATGTTAGCACATAGGGACTGCCTACTATCATTAGTGCTCGAGCCAGTGCATGGTGAGTGTGGGATGTCATTTCTAGAAAAAGGGAAATATGATGGGCAGATGATATCATAGATGCCCACTGTAGAGAGAAACTTTTGAAGATGATTCCAGGGTATTGAGCCTGTGGATCTAAGATTAACAAAAATATGAGATTCAGAAAGAAGAACTAGCACATATGGGGGGGGCAGGAGGTAAAAAGTTTGATCCAGACAGTTATTAAAAGAGTTGTTTCCACAGTTTAGTGAAAGCTCTCCCACTGTCCATGTGCCTGGGAAAAGGAGCTTCCTAGCCTCCCAGCCCTACTATATAGTGCTCGCAACATCCATTCTAGGAGGCTTAAGAATGTCATGGGTCAACTGAAGGGGGGTTCATTTGGGAAAATGTTGGGGACAAAGTGTTGGGATATATGCAGATGTCCCTTCTGTTGGCAATCAAGTGACAATGGGCATTGGGCTCCTGTGAAGCAGTCCTCATCAGACAGCAGTAAGAAAGACATTCAACGTTGCTCCTGGCACCTGCCTCCGTGACAATTTCATGGCATGTGCAGCCATGGTATTTACAGAAAAGATGCAAAGCTGCTTCCACTCACATCATGAAGAGTTCATCTCATCTGGTGGACTAGAATACTCTCTTGGAAAATACACATTCTAAACCTTTTAACTTAAACCCACATCAACATCTTTTTAAACTTAGGAGTCAAGAATTGTTTTCCTTTTCCCTGTGTCTATCCAGAGTGGCCTTTTCTCCCATGTCTAACTGCTTAGCCAGGACCAGGACCTGCTTCTAGATGTGATGAGGTTAAATCAATGCAGAAGGAGAGAAAAGCACATTTGAAATAGTCTCTCCTACTGCAGGCACATTGAACTTGAGATGCTGGTGGGCTGTATAAATCAAAGTGTGGATCCAGAGAGGGCTGAGGGCTGGAAGGGTAGACGTGTGAGATGCCCACAGCTGTATTGATGAACGTTCCCAGGAGAACCTTTAGAAAAAAAGATAAAGGCTCCAAATCAGAAGACAGAGCACCAGACACATTTAGGGCCAAGGGAAACAGGAAGTCTTAGGACCTGTTATGCTCTGTCACAGAAGCATGGGGGAGAGGGCATATGGGGGAGAGGGCATGAGGAGGAGAGTGGGGGCAGTGGGCAGAAAGCTGCATTCTCTGAGCGGAGAACCTAAGTGCTGAGTACCGGATCCTGGAAGTTATGAAGTCACTGGCTGCCTTTGAGACAAGAGCTTCAGAAAACTGGAGGAGATGGCTGCTAAATTGAAAGAAAATATACAACAATAGTAACTCAGGGTGGATGGTTGTAAGATTGATCTTTTCTTTGAGGTGGAAGACTTGAGCATGTTTTTTGATGAAAGGATGAGGCAACAGAAAGAAACTAAAAATGCAAGAATTTGCACCACTAGGAGACACCATGGCCAAACCTGAGGTTTGTTTTCTTTGCTCCTCTTCCCAAATAGAACCATTCGGCCTCCATTCCAAGAGCACACGGGTCAAGGAGAAGAGGAAAGAAGATGGGGCTAAGGATGAAACACTTGATCTATGTACATCACAAACGCTGACCAATGTCCCTGCAAGGGACCTGGCTTTCTTCCTCCAAATATTTGCCCCACCCGCACCCTCATCCCAACCAGCACCCAGGCAGCCTTAATGTCTAGGCCTCAACTGTAATCGAAGGGTATGAGAACTGGGTGGGGTAACTACTCCTGGTCAAACTGAGACCTGGATCTTTCTTTCTTTCTATAGACATGTATTTAGCACTTTCTGTGTGCTGTGTTCAAAACAGTCCCATAAGGTCGATGGAACCACACTTATTACCCTCACGTGTAGATCAGGAAACTGAAGCTCAGGGTTAGGCGTGGACCAAGTGTAGACCTTGTTTCTAATGCTCTCTTATATTACTCCACTGTTCTTCATCCGACCCAGTCATTGTCTGCTAAAACAGAGAAACCAATGTTTTCTAAACACCTTCACCTTATTAGGAGCTTCAGGTACACGAAGGAGTTACCACCCTTCTCCCGTCCTCCTGGAAACAAGAGATTCCATCTGAGCTGCCAGATACTCTCTTCAGATGAAATACTATACACAGGGGGCCGCCTGGTGGCGCAGCGGTTTAGTCCGCGCTTGGCAGCCCGGGGTTTGCGAGTTCGGATCCCGAGCGCCCGCCGACACACTGCCTGTCAGCCACGCCGTGGCGGCGTCCCATATAACGTAGAGGAAGATGGGCACGGATGTTAGCCCAGGGCCAGTCTTCCTCAGCAAAAAGGGGAGGATTGGCAACAGATGTTAGCTCAGGGCTGGTCTTCCCCACAAAAAAAAAAAAAAAAAAAAAAAGAAATACTATACACAGTCTCCTCTTTGCCTGGTACTTAAGACCATAAGAATGACCGTGCAAACAGAAGCCAGATATATCAATCTTAATAATCAATATAAAAATTATGATTTTTCTGTGATCTTTAAAATTTTTGTCAAAACATTAAAAATTCAGTTACTATAGGTTAAAAATGAAAAATATCAAAACTAATATTTATTTAGTATGCTGCAATTTACAGCACTGGAAACTTTCAGAATTAAAGTGTTTTATTTCTTTGTACTTATCAAGAATGGTTTCAACAGTGCTTGCCTTCTTGTTACATAATTTATGACATGGGCGAGCGTCTTTTCCATGCCTTGGTGAATTGTCATGCTCCTTTCTAAGTTTGGATTCACTTCCAACATTTTATCCTTTGTGCTTTCAATGTTGTGAAATATTCCAAGAGCTCCTTGACTGTGAAGATTTTTTTACGAGCATCACTTCCTCTGGGACATCTTTATCTGGCTTGTCCTAGCCACCTTCTTCATTTATGTGAATAAGTTCACCTTCACTAAGTTCCTGTGGTGCTTAATTTTCAGCTTGGTGGGGCCGTGATGCCCAGATATTTAGTCAAACCTTGAACTGCAGCACCAGCTTTTCCCTGGATCTTCAGCCTGTTGGGCCACCCTGCAGATTTTGGACTTGCCAGCCTCCATGATCCTGTGGCCAATTCCTTAAAATAAATCTCTCTCTCTCTATATATATATGTATATGTACACACACATCCTATTGGTTGTGCTCCTCTGCAGAACCCTCTCTAACACATACAGTTCCTCTGGCTGAATAGCTGAGTGTCTCAAAAAGTGGAGTGACATGGTCAGCTATTTCTTCTATAATTCCATTTATATTTGATTAGAATTTCACTTCCAGTATTATCACTTTTTTTTCTTTTCTGCACTTTCATCCTTGTTGGCCAGTTCCTCTTTCAGTTATCCATTTTTGTAAAATGTCACGTGGATTTATCACTGGTAGACAAGGAAGCAACATAGCTACACACTCTACTCTGTGCGTAAACAGAATAACAGACGTGCAGTGACCAATGACTGACAGACTTTGAAAAAGTAATGTGATTGGTCAGTGAATGTTATGTGCACCTGTTATTGATGTAGTGATTTGTGGACTGAGGGGCCGGTACAAAGTCTGTACTTAATGCGTTATCCACAGCCACAGAATGTGGTAACTGGAATTTGAACTGTGCTGTCAGGGGACTGGTAATGTTTGACTAAACCATGGTAACTAACTGAAATTCGTGCATATTGAAACCATGCAATGCAAGGACTGCCTGTACTTGCTTTTGAACTGATTGTCTAGGCCCATAATATAGAAGTCTCCACCATGAAGGACCGTAAAGCAAAGAAAACAAGATTCTCAATGGAATCAGAAGCATCTCTGTAAAAATTCTATCATTTCATTTACTAGCATTCTTGAAATACCTGACACTTATTTTATTACCTATTTTCTGTGAGTAAGTGGCTGCTTAGAGAGTCACAGAAAAAAAGTCCAAATATAGGAAGTGGTTTGTGGCAGAGACAACAGTTGTCCTCTAAAATTCCATTCTCCCCTCTTCCTTTAATGATGGCACTCCAGGTTTTAGTGGGGCATATAGCTGTCTCACTAAAGGCTACATTCCCATCCTCTCTTGAGTCTTATGACCAAATTCTGGCCAGAGGGATATGACCAAAACTGTTGTATGCCACTTCTGGGTTTGTCCTTAAAAGGAATGGATGTGCTCTTCCCTGGCCTTTTCTCCACTAACTGGGATACAGATGTGAGAGCAGGAAGTGGAGCAGCCACTTTGAACCCAGATATGGAATCTGTTGAGTGTGGATGTCAGAGCTCCACTACATGGACTACTATCTCTGGACAGTTATATCAGAAGGAATAAACTTCAATCTTGTTTTAACCACTACATTTTGGGGTCTTTTTGTTATAGATGCCTAACTCTAACTTAAAAAGTACATGGATGGTTTCCTGTTTGGGAATAAACAATATCCTAACATAGTTGATAAATAAATGACAAGCAATAGGATATATTGGAATATATGAGGAAGCCATTTGGTGTAAAACTAATTCGGCCTGAACTTGTCTTTCCAAAAGGGCCTGACTTGGCCTTTGAACATGCATTGTGTATCTGCTTTGAGCATTTACCATGTCCCAAAGACAAGAACAAATGCCTTAAAATAAGGATGCAACTTCCCCCACATTGGCATTTCCTTAAGGATAAGCATTTCTCCCTAGGCTAGGATCTGATTGCTGTGCTCACCCTGTGATCACCCAGCTCGAGACAGCAGACCTGCTACCCGCTGTGCCCATCAATCCCTGTGCTGACAGGGCAATCTCATGACTATTGTAAAAAGGACATTGCAATCATATGTGGTATGTGCTCTTTGACAGTATATAACCAGTCTGTACAGCTCACTTCTTTGGTGCCCTTCCTTCCTTAGGGAAGGAAGGCCCCAGGCTATATGGTGTTCAAATTTGGCTCATCATAAACTCACCCCAATTCTGATTTATAGATTGATTATGGATTATTGGCATCGACATAGTAATACAGGGGATTTGTATACATCACACTAAATAGTGTATTCTCTTCCCTTCCAACTCTAATTTAAAGAAGGCAAGAGAGAAACAGACGGCCCAAGTCTAATCCCCGTCTGAGGGAATACACTGAGCAGGACCTACTGAGGACAATTAATGATGTAATGAAGCCACCACAGAAGGGATGACACTGGCACAGAGTGGATTTGGTGTTTCGCATTTAGTGGTTACTGTGCACTAAGGTTGTGAACCTCCATTCCTAGTGACCAGACATGTTGGGGTGGAGGCTTCCAATATTTAAACTGAATTTTCTGGGGTTGTTGAGGTCTGATGCGAGAGGCAGTTATCTGGCAATATCTGTATAATCCTTTTTGTGACACAAATCAATTTAGTGTAGTATTAATCAGTTACGTTATTGACATGGAAATAATGTATCCTAATGCAGCCCTAATACATCATGAAATTTGGTTCTTTTGTAAGGAACAGATGAAAGATCTGCTTCGTCACCACCAACAAACGTGTGACACTCATATGCCTACACTAGAGGGCACTCACCTTCTACTAGTTTCTATTTGAGCAAAATTTACAGTAATGGTTTTCAAACCAGTGTGCAGAGGAATCTTGTTTAAAACGTATGCCCTTAGGCTGTGGAGGAGCCTGGGAATCTCACTATAATGAGAGGCTGTGTAGGAGCAGGTTCAGAGGCTCGCTCGTGGAGCCTGACTGCCAGGCGTGAAACCACTTGTGAACTTGGACAACTATTTAACCTCTCTGTGCCTCGGTTTCCTCATCCATCAGATGAAGTTGGAAATAGCACCTCCCTCTTCGGGTTGTTGTAATGATTAAATGAGTTAACCTAGAACACCCAACCTCGTGCCTGGCAACAAATATTCATTCTACTATTACAAGTATTATTTTAAATAAAGACCTTCATTGATTTTGTTGCAGGGAGGCTTGAGAATCACCCTTGAGAAACACAGGACTATTTTAAAAAGAAAAGACGGTGCTCTTGATGTTCTGCCCGGCCAGGCTAAGACTGCAGGTTCTGACTATCAGCTGCAGTAATAATGGATGACAGGAACCAACGGCGCAGGGTGGAGAGTGGAGCGAGGAGAAGCTGGTCTCCGTGTGGTCTGCCAGAGCACTTGTACTTCACTCGAAACACAGTGGGAACCCCTCTAAGGCACCGAGGCGGAAGATCAGAGCCACATTTCAGAGAGGCCACTCTGCAGGCAGAGCGGGGGATGGAGTGTGAGGGTGAGGCTAGAGGCAGGTGGGTGGGGGAGCTCAGGTAGAAGTAACGCTGCTCCTTTTCATCCTTCAGAAAGCCTTAGGGTTATTCACATTAGTGACTCTAATAATAATTTGAAGCTTATAAATCCTTTCTCCTGAGGAGCTCAAAATAGAGTGGCGTTTGTAATTAAACACTCTGCCCCCCCCCCGTGATTTTTACACACAATAGAGTGTGCGGTACCCAGCAGGCATCGTCCCTAGGTTCTGAGGCAGCAGGTCCTGCAAAGAAGACTCTTGTGAGCTCTGTGGTCACCAGGGAAAACCGGACTGCTCTCCACAGCACCGGGAGCTGCGAAGGGGGCACATTCTTCATCTTGCCTAGTGATCCTGTAGATGCTGGGGTAGATTTCCAGGAACCATGGTGCTTTGAAGTGTCTGATCTAAGAGATAGTGAAATAAACTTCAGTTCCGCTCTATGGTGTCTCCAGCCAGAATGGGAGGAGCTGTCAGGAGGCAGGGAGAGGGTGGAGGAGGGAGGAAAAGCTCACACCCTCCTCCTTTGCTGTACTTAGAATTCACCAACACTGTTCTGCTACCATCAAATTAGCAGGGTCAGTAGTGCCAGAAAAGTTGCTCCATGAGTCTCTTCTCTAGTACCTGAGGAGTGATGACAAATGGTTTCATGAGAAAGAAATTCATCCCTGGGGCCACTCTGCCAGGACGAGTTCCTGTTTGTGCACTCAGCCAAGCCTTACAGATCACCCACATATTTATGTAGTCTCTAAGTCTCTTAGAAACATATCTGTTTCTAAGTCTCTGAAAACATGCAAAATGTAAATAGATAAAAGAGCTCTTTCCTCTGTTGTTAAGATTGCTGAATCATAAGGTATTATCTTAAGACTACTTAGAGATAGAAAGAACCTAATGCTATGGTTTTCAAATGTGTTTTAGTATCAGATACCTTCAAATGAAGTCCTATGAAGAAGTTCAATTAACATGTGAACAGAAAGCAGAGCGGCTTCTACTGAAGAGGGTTTCTGGCTGGGCACTGCCTCTCTGCTTGTCACACCTCCAACACCCTATCGTGTGAATTAATTCTTTGAACCCCTGGGACCTAGAGGGGCAAAGTCTGAAAGTCACGATTAAACCAATTCTTCCATTTTACAGAGGACAAAAATGAGTCCCAGAGAGCTGATAATTATTTCAGTAAAGTGTAAAAGCAATAGAGGGATGCATGAAAATAAAATTGAAGGTCACTACTGGAATTCATGGTAGAGAATAGTTTGGAAAGGATTTTTTTAACGGTTTCTTTGGAGTTGGATCAATGAGTCAAGAAGAACAAGACAGATTGGAATGTGTCAGGGGTGAGATGAAGGTTTAACTTAGATCCAGAGAAGGATTTCCAGTAGAAAGGGATGAAAACTTTGAAATCTCTGGCCAGGAATCTGTTCAATGTAGCAAAGCTGCTTATCTGTCTAGAGGGAATCAAAACTGGCTTTTAATTACAGTTCCGCATCGTGGTGGAGATATTTGGCTCTACTGGTCGTTAGTCAGCATCACCCCTGGCATTATCAAACATCTATTATAGGTCTTTACAAGTTAAACACACAGGCAGTTTTCCCTCTGGCCCTTGTCTGTGTAGATCAATAGTTTAGACAGACAACAACATGGCAATTTCCTGATGATTCAAGGGAGAAACATTACTCAGTTCCAACCTTTCTTACTTAACCGTCTGTGTGCAAAATCAAACTCAAAACTTACCTGGCCCAGGAAATGTTATCCACCTGATAGTACATTATTGTGTTCACCAACTTCTATTCTTAACTCACCTTGCTGAACCTCTGCCCCTTACCTGTAAAGTGAAGATAATAAAAAAGATTTCTCAGTGTGTTTATATTAATAAAAGGAAATAAGATATGTTAGCTGTTTAGCACAGTGCCTGGCACATAGCAATTATTTTAAAACTGTTAGTTTCTTCCCTGACATGGATCTCAAATAGACCAGGGTCAAATTAACAACAATTTGAAAGAGGTTAAATTTCTCTTTAGGTATCTTCTTATCTTTTCTTTTAGAATCCACTCTAATTTCCCGGTTCTGTTATTTATTTCTTTCCTTCCTCTTCATTTTATTTTTATTCTGGAATAATAATGATCAACTTTCACTGATGTGGAAGTTAACTGATGATGTTAAGAATCAAAGTGGAGAATAAATCAGATACCCACATTCAATAATGTAATTTGCCTTTAGTTACAAAAATTTTTAGAATTTCTTTCCCTTGGACATTCACAGCAGAGATGTTTGTTTCTTATGCCTCTTTCATCTCTAGATGGTTAGAGAACATCTTTTATCTTTAGTTAATACATCTTATAGCATTGGCCAAGGGAAGCATCTCTGGAGATAAGCTTATGGTCAATCCAGGCCAGCTGAAACTAACCCATCCTATTTAAGTGGAAATTCTAGAATTGAAAAGTTTGATATCTGAAATAAAAAATTCAATGGATGGGCTTAACAACAGACTGAAGATTTCAAAAGAAATGGTTATTGAACCTGAAGGCAAATCAACAGAAATTATCCAACCTGAATAACAGAGAAGAAAAAAAATGAATGAAATAAGAATGAAAAGAGCCTCAATGACCTGTGGGGCAACATCAAGAGATCTATATATCTTCCTAGTCACAGAGAGAGAGAGAGAGAGAGAAGGAGGGAGGAAATGGTGCAGAAAAAATATTTGAGGAAATAATGGCCCAAATTTCCCAAATTTGGTGAAAAACATCAGTTCACAAATATGAGAGGCTGAGCAAATACCAAGAAGGATAAATACAAAGAAAACCACAACTTGGAACATTATAGTCAAACTAATGAGCACCAAAGGTAAAGAGAAAATCTTGAAAGAAACCAGAGATAAAGGACACATTTCATACAGAGGGGAAAAAAATACAGATAATGGATGACTCTAATGGCACCAGAAGACAATGGAATTATATAGTTAGAGTCCTGAAAGACAAAAAATCTATCAACCCAGAATTCTATATCTAGTGAAAACATTCCTCAAAAATGAAGATGAAATAAAGACATTTTTCAGATAAATGAAAGTCAAAAGAATTAATCACTATTAGACTATAAAAGACTACTTTTTCTTTTCTTAATTTAAAAAAAAATACACCTGACTGCTTAAAGCAAATATAATAAGATTGTATTATTGATTTTTAACAAATGTATATACAAAATGTATGACAGAATAGCACGAAGGATAAGGGAGGGGATATATGGGATTATAATGTTGTAATATTCTTAACTTTACATGAAGTATTACAATGTTAACTCCAAGTAGACTATGATAATTGAAGGATGAATAATGTAATCATTAGAATACCACTTAAAAAAACAAAGAGGTACAGCTAAAAATACAGAAGAGAAATTAATATAGAATACTGAAAATTTTTCATTAATTCGAAAGAAGGGAACAAAGGAGAAACAGGAAAAAGTACAGATGGGAGAAATAGAAAACAAACAGCAAGATGAAAACTTCAGTGTGTCAGGGGTTAGAGTAACTGAACCCAGATTTAAAACAAAACAAAAACCCCAGCAAGACTGCCTTTCCTGGTCATCTCAGCTAGAAGGGAGCTCTATTCTGAAACCCTAAACATTCTCACAGAAGTTTCTTACATTATACCTGGCATGATAGTTAATTGTTCACCATTTTTTATTCTTCCTAGATAAAAATTCTTTGAGGATGAGGATCATGGTCAAATGGAAGAACAAACGAAAACTATGCAGACCTTCAAGTTCATAGGAGATTCAATTTAAGTTTCTTCTGGATGTCTAGGTTTATTCCATGTGAATGAAAAAAAAAGAGTAGCAAGAAATAGGTTGTAGCAATCTTTACAAGCTCTTGACATACTTCAAATAAACTTTTGAACCCAATGACCAATTGGCTTCATCATTTCTACATATTGCCAACTGGATTACCGGTAGTGAAAAATACAACTAACCAGACAGCAAGGAGATTTCTTCTGGTTCAGGGTCAACCTCAATTAACCAGTTGAAGCCACATCACACTCAGCAGCGAAGGGCATCAAAATGCCTAACATCAGCCATGGATACAAGCGGAAACAATAGCACGCTTAGTGTGTACGATTATCCTAAATGGCAGAATCATAACTCTTGCGAAATTGAACAAAATTAAAATACCATCTTAAGTGAGACTTGATGATATAGGTGAGTGATACTAAGGCACTTATACTGTCTTCCAGCATGAGCCATGGTCATCTAAGCACACTGATATCGAATTCTCTTATGGTGACTACCAGTGTGTGCCTTGAGGTTCTAGGCACAACCATACTGCATGCACTTGTACGGTCTTTCCGTGTCAGCCTTGATGACACAGACACAGACATACTGAATACACTTATAAGGCCTTCCTATGTGAACCTTAATGATCTAGGAAAAGCCATTCTGAGGGCAGTTATAATGCCTTCCCACCTGTACCTTGATGATCTAGCCACAGTGATACTGAATGCACTTATACTGTGTTCCTCGGTGAGTCTAGATGATCTACATACAGCCAGACTGAAGGCACTTACACTTACACTGTCTTCCTACGTGAGCCTTGATGATACAGGCATGGTGATAATTAAGGCACTTATAATGTCTTCCAACGTGAGCCTTGGTGATTTAGGCACAGACATACTGAACACACTCATCGTGTCTTCCTAAGTGAGCCTTGATGATCTATGAACAGCCGTCCTGAAGGCACTTAACACTCTTTCAATGTGAGACCAGATGATCCTGGCACAGGCACACCGAGGGCACTTATACTGTCTTCCGAGGTGAGCCCCCTGATTGGGGCACAGAGATACAAAGGCACTTATGCCGTTTTCCTCTGTGAGCCTAGATGTTCCACAAGTAGTCATACCGAACGCACTCAAAATGTCTTCCTAGAAGATATTTGCAAACCATATATCTGATAAGGGGTAAATCGCCAAAATATATAAAGAAATACGTCTCAACAACAAAAAAACTGACAACCCAATCTCACAATGGGCAAAAGACCTGAAGAGACATTTCTCCAAAGAAAATATACAGATGGCCAACAGGCACATGAAAAAGAGCTCAACATCGTTAACTATCAGGGAAATGCAAATCAAAACCACAATGAGATAACACCTCACATCTGTCAGAATGGCTGTAATTGACAAGACAGGAAACAACAAGTGTTGGAGAGTATGTGGTGGGAAGGGAACTCTCATACACTGCTGGTGGGAGTACAAACTGGTGCAGCCACTATGGAAAACAGTATGGAGATTCCTCAAAAAAATGAATAGAACTACCATACGATCCAGCTATTCCTCTGCTGGATATTTATCCAAAGAACATGAAAACACCAATATGTAAAGATACATGCACCCCTGTGTTCATTGCAACATTGTTCACAATAGCCAAAACTTGGAAGCAACCCAAGTGCCCATCAAGGGAAGAATGAATAAAGAAGATGTGGTATATATACACAATGGAATACTACTCAGCCACCAGAAACGATGAAATCCAGCTGTTTATGACAACGTAGATGGGCATTGAGGGTATTGTGCTGAGCGAAATAAGTCAGAGGGAGAAGGTCAAAAACTGTGTGACCTCTAAATAGAAGATAAAAACACCAACAAACAAACACACAGAGACAGAGATTGGATTGGTGGTTACCAGAGGGGGAGGAGGGCGGGAGGATGGGGAGAGGGATGATTAGGCACATGTGTGTGGTGATGGATTGTAATTGGTATTTGGGTGGTGAAAATGATGTAATCTATGCAGAAATAGGGGTATAATGATGTACACCTGAAATTTACACAATGTTATAAACCAATGTGACCGAAATAAAAAATATAATTACTACAAAAAAAGTATTCTATTGTGTGTTTGAAATTTTTCGTAACAAAAAATTTTAATTTAAAAAAAGAGGAAAGACAGAATGTCTTCCTCCATGAGCCTTGATGTTCTCGCAGCCAGGCTGATTGCACTTCTGATGTCCTCCAGTGTCAGCCCTGATGAACTCAACAGGGATATCGACAGCAACTGTAATGTCTTCCTATGTGAGCTGTGAGATTCTCATCACAGCCGTGCTGAATGCACTTAAATTATGTCCTCCAGTG
Source organism: Tapirus indicus (assembly GCA_031878705.1). Taxonomy (NCBI): domain Eukaryota; kingdom Metazoa; phylum Chordata; class Mammalia; order Perissodactyla; family Tapiridae; genus Tapirus; species Tapirus indicus. The sequence continues at coordinate 91,163,265 of CM062928.1, read as the reverse complement.
CCAGCCCTGGTGATCTGTGAAGAGCGATATTGAAAGCAGCTATCATGTCTTCCTGCACGAGACTTGATGATCTGCAAACAGCGACATGGAACATACTAATAATTTCTTCCTATGTGAGCCTTCTGAGCTAGATGAGTGGTGCTGAATGCACTCGTAATTCCTTCCTGGGCAAGCCTCACTGATCTAGGCCAGCAATATTGTGTGCACTTATGACATCATTCTGAGCGAGCCTTGACCTTGTAGGCGAGCGATACAGAATGCACTTATAAAGTCTTCATTTGTGAGCCCTGGTGCTATAGCACAGACATACTGAATGCACTTTTAATCTCTTCCTCTGTGGATCTTGAAGATCGAGGCACAGCCATACCGAATACACTTGTAATGTCCTCCAACGTGAAGCTTGGTGATCTACGCACAGCCATGCTGAAGGCGCTTACATTGTCTTCTATGGGAGGCTTGATGATGTAGGCACAGCGATCCTGAATACCCAAACACTGTCTTATGTGAACCTTCATGACCTCCGCATGGTGATACTGAATTCTCCTATAATGTCTTCCTATCTGAGCCTTGACGATCTAGGTGCAGACACACTCCATGCTCTTGTACTATCTTCCTGTGGGATTCTTCAAGATCTAGCCACGGTGATACTGAATGCACTTGTGCTGTATTCCTCGGTGAGCTAGACGATCTACTCACAGCCATTCTGGATGCACTTTCACTGTCTTCTCACATGAGCCTTGATGATACATTCTCAGTGATAATCAATGCACGTATAATGTCTTCCAATGTGAGCTTTGGTCATCTATGCACAGCCATACTGAATGCACTTATCTTGTCTTTCTTTGTGAGCCTTGATGATGTAGGCACAGCCATAATGAATGGACTAATAATGTTTTCCTACAGGAGCCTTTATGATCTAGGTACAGCCATACTGAAAGCATTTATGATTTCTTCCTGTGTGACCCTTGATCTAGGCACAAGCATACTGAATTCACTTCTACTGTCTTTCAGTGTAAGCCTCTATGCTACAGGCACAGCATACTATGTGACCCTTGATGATCTATTCACAGCCATTCTGAGAGCAATTATAATGTCTTCCTATGTAAGCCTTGACTTCGAGGCACGACGGTACTGAAAGCACCTGTCAAGTCTTCCTATGTGAGCCTTGGAGACCTAAGCACAGCAATACTGAATGTATTTATAATGTCTTCTTATATGAGCCTTGAAGATCTAAGCACAGCCATTCTGAGTGCACTTATAGTCCCTTCTTATGCGGGCCTTTTTTATCTTCACACAGCCGTGCCAACAGCACTTATAATATATTCGTATGTGAGCCCTGATGATCTATGAACAGTGGTAGTGGATGCTCTTATAACGTCTCCAATGTTAGCCTTAGTGATCTATGCACAGCAATACTGAATGCACTTTTACTGTCTTCCTGTGTGATTCTTTATGATCTAGGCACAGAGATACTAAGTGTACTTTTCCTATCCTCTATGTTAGCCTCAATGATATAATCAGAGATATACTGACTGCATTTATACCGTATTCCTATGTGAGCGTCGATGGTCCAGGCACAGCCATACTGAATGCAATTATACTGTCTTCCTATGTGATCTTTGATGATCTAGGCACAGCCATTCTGAATGCACTGATAATCTCTTCCTTTCTGAGCTGTAATGATCTAGGGACAATGATGAATGCCCTCATGATGTCTTCCTATGTGAGCCTTGATGATACAGGCACAGACATATTTAATATACGTATAATGTCTTTTTTTGTGAGCTTGATGATCTAGGCACAAGGATACTGAATGGATTCATAATATCTTCCTATGTCATTCTTGATGGTTCACAAACAGCTGTACTTAATGCACGTATAAAGTCTTCTTTTGTGAGCCTAGATGATCTATGCACAGTAGTACTGAATGCACTTGTAATGTCTTCCTCTGTGACTTGGCATCCTACTCTGAGGCATATTGAATGCACTTGTGTCTTCCTACGTGAGCCTTGATGACTTAGGCACAATACTGAATGTACTTACACTTTCTTCCTGCGTGAGCCTTGATGGTCTATGCGCATCCATAGCTAATGCACTTATAACGTCTTCCTGTGTGAGCCTTCAGAATCTGGGCACAAGGATACTGAATGCACTTGTACTGCTTTCCGTGAGTCTTGTTGGCTTTGGCACATTGATGCTGAATGCACTCTAAGGATTTGTCAATGGACGTTCCTTTTTAGTCCTTTCATTTTCAGATCAAGTTTGAAAAGAGAAAGTTGAATTTGCCTGCATGAAAATAGTTTCAATGAGTTAATTCTCTGTAAAGCTCACCTAGAGGAAAACTGACCATAAAGTCTTAACCGAATATTTTACATATGAGAAAAATCAGGATACTGAGAGTAAATCCAGGAAATGAGCATTTATCCCATTCACATTCTAATATTTTTTTACTCAGTGTCCAGTGCCATTACATATTTTAACATTCTACCACAGAAGCAGTCAATCACCCTATCAATGTTTATCAGCCCACTTCTGGTCAGAGAAGTATCGAGGAGTCATATATCTAAAATTCCATTAGAAAAATTTAAAGCAAACACCTTTCCTTGAGATTTAACCTTCTCTTAGGAGTCTGTTACTGGGCATTTTCAAATGACATCTAAAATCTTATAAACAAATGACTCAATGTTAAAATCTGAAATCATCCAAATCACCTCACCTCCAAAAGCACAAAATGGGAAACAACTCGTTTTCACCAACAGAAAAGAGATTTCTGAAAACAGCATGGATTTTAGCTTTTTTTTTCTTTTATCACTACTGGCCTCATACTTTTGGAACTCCTTTTGTATTTAGAGTCAATAACACAGTTTATAACTTATTTGTGTTTCTTATATATAGCAGCTTTATTGAAACATAATTCACATACTCTACAATTCACTCATTTGAAATTTACAGTTCATAAGTTTTTAGTTTAGTGTATTCACAGAGTTGTGCAACTATCATTATAATCAATTTTAGAATATTTTCATCATCATAAAAAGAAACTCTGTGCCCATTACAGTAACTCCTCATTCGCCTCAACCCCCTCAGACCTAAGCAACCACCAATCTAATTTCTATCTCTAAAGATTTTCCTATTCTGAACATTTCATATAAATGGAATCATAAAACATGTGGTCATTTTTGTCTGGCTTCTTTCACTCACCATATTTTCAAGATCCATCCATGCTGTAGTGTGTATCAGTATTTCATTCTTTTTTATTGTTGAATAATATTCCATTATATAGATATGCCATGTTTTATTTATCCATTCATCAGTTGATGGACATTTGGTTGTTTCCACTATTAGGCCATTATGAGTAATGCTACTTTGAACATCCACTTACAAGTTGTTTTAATGACATATATTTTCATTTCTCTTAGGTATACACCTAAGAAGAGGATTGCTGGATCACATGGTAACCCTATGTTTAACCTTTTGAGGAAATGCCATACTGTTTTGCAAAGCAGCTGTACCATTCCCACCAGCAACGTATGGAGGTTCCAATTTCTCCACATTCTTGCCAACACATATTATTATCTGTCTTTTTGATTACAGCCATCCTAGTGAGGCAAAGTAATATCTCACTGTATAGAACTTATTTTTTTATTGTTTCCTGTTTCTTACTCACTTAATAACATGAAACTAGTTTTACACTTATTTTATTTCCAATAAGGCCTGGCCTAGATGATGCATATTATAAGTGACCAATGAATTCTTTGTTAAAATTAGATTAACATTGATTAAATGTTTGCTGAAACATCTAAGGATGTATAGCCCTTTCTGGGACTGATTTAAGAACTAATAGCCTACAAAAGGGACCATGGTAAGTTGAAAGACAAGCACTGAGGGATATGTTTCTTAAAGTCCAGAATGAACTCTCAACTTCTGGTAATGGCAGACAGAATAATTTGAACTCACTGTGCTCTCAAAGAACAATTAGAAAATCTAGACAAATTATTTTTTTAAATCTAATTGTAGATATTGGAGAGCTAACCAGGCAGTGAAGATCAGCAGGGCCAAGGTTGAGGAAGAGAAAGAAAAGCATAAGAGTGGAACCACAGAGATGAACCTGCCAACTGCTCACTTTTGTGCTAAGGGTATCTGCCAACTGTGGAAGAAATAGTAAGAAGTTGAGCAGAGCTTTTGACCTTCTCATCTGGATGGAAGACAAAAGCTGGAAACAGAGCTAACCTAAGGAAGGGGGAGTGGCCCCAATAAATCCCCCAGTACTTTGGGTTCATAAAGGCTAAACCATAAAAGTAGGGAGAGTAAGAATTAGCCTAGTTTTACAAAGTCTCAATGCCTGATATGATATCAAAGTGATCTTGCATTGCTAGTAGTTCTAGACACTTCTCAGACAAAGATAAATCCACCTAAGAAGAATTCAAAAGCCCTACCAATTCTATGCAGGGTAATTAAAAAAAAATCTAGGCAGATCATAGTAAATTGATGAAAATGAAAGAGGAAATCTTAAAACAGCAAGAAAAAGTGAGATTACCTTCAAAAGAGCAACAATTTGACTGGAAGCTGACTTAGTAATAGAAATAATGGCATCCAGAACACATTGGAATGATCTTTGGGTTCTGAAAAACAAATATTGCTGGTCTAGAATTCTATATCCAGTAAAATAAATATCCCTGAAGTATAAAGGAGAATGTTTTAGTTTTCTATGTAACAAATTACTACAAATTTAATGGCTTAAAACAACACCTTTTGTCACATCATGGTTCCCACAGGTCAGAAGCCTGGGTGCAGCTTTGCTGGGTTCTCTGATCAAGGTTTCACAAGGCTGAAGCCCGGTCATCCCTGGGCTGTGTCCTCATCTGAAGGCTCATCTAGGGAAAGATCCACTTTGAAGTTCCCTCAGGTTGTCGGCAGAATTAATTTCCTAGCAGCTGCAGAAGTCATGGCAGCTTGCTTCTTCAAAGTTAGCTACAGAGAGAGTGTGCTGCTTCAATTCTTTGACCTCTAGACTTTTAAAAATTTTTATTTTTATTCTTTGCTGAGGAAGATTTACCCTGAGCTAACACCTGTCACCAATCTTCCTCTATTTTTTGCATGTGAGCTGCCAACAAAGCATGGCCATTGACAAGTGCTGTAGATTCATCCCCGGGAACCAAACCCAAGCCACCAAAGTGGAGCGCACCAATCTCAACCACTAGGCCTTTTAAAGGGCTAGTGTGATTAGGTCAGGCCCAGCCAGAACAATATCCTTTTGTTGTGTTCTGTTTTTTGTGAGGAAGATTGGCCCTGGGCTAACATCTGTGCCCATCTTCTTCTACTTTATATGTGGATGCCTGTCACAGCATGATTTGATAAGCAGTGTGTAGGTCTGTGCCTGGGATCTGAAACTACGAACCCCAGCTACCAAAGCAAAGTGTGCAAACTTAACCACTGTGCCACTGGGCCGGCCCCCCAGAAAAATCTCCTTTTTGATGAACTTAAAGTCAACTAAGTAGGGTCTTTAATTACTTTTGCAAAATTCCTCACCGTTGCCATCTAATATAATCTAACCAAGTAAGTGACCTTCCATCAACTTTTCCATATTCTATTGGTTAGAAGCAAGTCACAAGTTCTACTTGCTTTCAAGAGGATGGCTTTATACAAGGGAATGACTCATCAAGGGTCTTTCTAGGGCGTGTTGGCCACAGCAAAATGAAGACATTTTCAGACAAATGAAAACTGAAACATGTTCTTCACATGGTTGAAAAGGATCTATATGAAAACCTGGACAAGCAGGAATGGTGGTGGATATAAGAGCCTTCACATGAGATAAAATTGTATAGAACTAAACACACGTGTAAGTCAGACTGGATAAATCTGAATAAGATTTGTGGGTTGTCACGTCAAGGTCCTGCTGTCATATTACACTATGGCTCTGCAAGATGTTACCATGGGGGGAGTGACGTCAGCATCATGGCGGAGTGAGATTCCCTCTTTGAATCTCTGCCCCCTACAACACAACGAAAACATCATTCACATTCCAACAGAGCTCAATCAAACACTACGAAGGACTTCTGAGAAACCCCTGCTGCCATACATCAGACGGTGGAGGCGCGGGAAGCCCAGGAGGACGGGAGGAGAGGTAGGAGGTGGTACTCCCCCTCCCCAATCGATCGGCAAAAACAGCGCGGTTCGCGGACAGAGTGGGGAGGGGCGGCCCACAGCGGGGAAAACTAGCGCCATCCAGGTGCTCTCACAGACTGTCGCGAGATCCCCACGGGGAAGCGATGACGGACTGTTTAGGGGGTGTAGCAAACACCCTAACAGAGCCAGAAAGGAAACCCCCGGGTCAAGCAGGAGAAAGAGAGGACCCCTCCCCCCACACACCCGGCGTTTCAGCATAATCCCTCCGGGGGCTGCAGCCGCCTCAGAGCAAACCGCTCGCGATCTCCATCTAGTGGCAGCAGGGGGAAACTGCAGGACTAACTTTAATCATGACGGGTAAAAATAAAGCCATCCCCGTCGGATCCTTGCGAAAATATGTCAGGGCTACAGACCAAAAGGAAAATGACAAACACCCAGAAACCAACCCTGAAGGCACAGAATTTGATAACCTGAATGAGAGAGAATTCAAAATAGCTATCATAAACAAGCTCAACGAAATACAAGAGAACACACAGAAACAAATCAACGAATTCAGGGATTATGTCACAAAAGAGATTGAAACCCTAAAGAAAAACCAATCAGAATTATTGGAGATGAAAAACAAAATCAACGAGATAGTGGAAAAAATGGAGTCTTTAAAGAGCAGAACTGACAATATGGAGGAATGAATTAGCACTATTGAGGATAGCCACGCAGAAATGCTCCTGGTAGAGGAGGAGAGAGAGCTAAGACTAAAAAGAAATGAAGAAATTCTTCAAGAAATATCAGACTCAATGAGAAAAAGCAACATAAGGATAATAGGTATTCCAGAAGGAGAAGAAAGAGAAAAAGGAGCAGAGAGTTTGTTCAAAGAAATAATAGCTGAGAACTTCCCCAACCTAGGGAACGAGAGGGAAATAACAGTGAATGAAATCAATAGATCACCTAAATATATAAACAGGAATAAAAAAGCATCTCGCCACATAGTAGCAAACTTGAAGAATACCCGTGACAAGGAAATAATATTGAAGGCAGCTAAACAAAAAACCAAAATAACATACAAAGGAAACCCCATCAGGCTCTCAGCTGATTTCTCGACAGAAACTCTACAGGCTAGGAGAGACTGGAATGATATATTCAAAATCATGAAAGACAAAAACCTTCAGCCGAGGATACTCTATCCAGCAAAAATATCCTTCAAATACGATGGAGAAATAATAACTCTCCCTGATAAACAAAAGCTAAGAGAGTTCGTCACCACAAGACCCCCACTACAAGAAATGCTCAAGAAGGCCCTTAGGCCTGAAAAAAAACAAATGAGAAAGGGGATACAAAGATTTCAACAAGGAGAAAAGCAAGGAGACTAAACCAGAACAAAATACAGTTGGAAAACATCAAAAATTAATTCAAGCTCATCACTGGAAACACACATTCATGACAAAATCTGGAATAAAGAGATAACAAATAAGGAGGGGAAGAGGTAAGGGATTGAACTGACCCAGCCTCAGGAAAAAGGAGGCATCTGAAAATGTACTTTCTTATCCAGGAGATCGCTTATATAAACCGCATGGTAACCACTAAACAAACAACCAGAAGAGAACCACACATGACAAATAAAGAGAAAACCAAGAGAATGAGCATGCAGAAATACCAAATTGAATTTGCAGTCCGAAACACAAGGGACAAGAAACAAAGGAAATGCAAAAGAACCAGAAGATGAACAATAAAATAGCAACATTAAACCCTCATATATCAATAATCACTCTAAATGTAAATGGATTGAATTCTCCAATCAAAAGACACAGAGTGGCAGGATGGATTAAAAACCAAGATCCAACAATCTGCTGCCTCCAGGAAACACATCTCAGCTCTAAAGACAAACACAGACTCAAAATAAAAGGATGGAAAACAATACTCCAAGCTAATGGCAAACAAAAGAAAGCAGGAGTAGCCATACTTATATCAGACAAAGTAGACTTCAAGATAAAAAAGGTAATGAGAGACAAAGAAGGGCAATATATAATGATAAAAGGGATACTTCACCAAGAAGACATAACACTTATAAATATCTATGCACCCAACACAGGAGCACCAAAGTACATAAAACAACTGCTAAAAAACCTTAAAGGAGATATTAACAATAACACAATAATAGTAGGGGATCTTAACACCCCCCTTACATCAATGGATAGATCATCCAGAGAAAAAGTCAACAAGGAAATAATGGACTTAAACGAAAAACTAGATGCAATGGACTTAATAGATATATACAGAGCACTCCACCCAAAAAAAGCAGAGTACACATTCTTCTCAAGTGCACATGGAACATTCTCAAGGATAGACCATATATTAGGAAACAAGGCAAACCTCTATAAATTTAAGAAGATTGAAATCATTACAAGCATCTTTTCTGATCATAATGCTGTGAAACTAGAAATCAACTGCAAGGAAAAAACTAGGAAAGGGACAAAGATGTGGAGACTAAACAACATGCTACTGAACAACCAATGGGTTGTTGATGAAATTAAAGGAGAAATCAAAAGCTATCTGGAGACAAATGAAAAGGAAAATACACCATACCAACTCATATGGGATGCAGCAAAAGCAGTCCTGAGAGGGAAATTCATAGCAATACAAGCTCACCTTAACAAACAAGAAAAATCCCAAATAAATAACCTTAAATTGCACCTAACAGAGTTGGAAAAAGAAGAAGAGACAAAGCCCCGAATCAGCAGAAGGAGGGAAATAATAAAAATCAGAGCAGAAATAAATGAAATTGAAACCAAAAAAACAGTAGAAAGGATCAACGAAACAAAGAGCTGGTTCTTTGAGAAGATAAATAAAATTGACAAACCCTTAGCCAGACTCACTAAGAAAAAAAGGGAGAAGACTCAAATAAATAAAATTAGAAATGAAAGAGGAGAAATTACAACAGACACCACAGAAATACAAGGGATTATTAGGGAATACTATGAAAAACTTTACGCCAACAAATTGGACAACCTAGAGGAAATGGACAAATTCTTGGAGGCGTACAACCTCCCAAAACTGAATCAAGAAGAAATAGAGAATCTGAACAGACCAATCACAAGTAAAGAGATTGAAACAGTAATCAAAAACCTCCCAAAAAATAAAAGCCCAGGACCAGATGGCTTCCCTGGAGAATTTTATCAAACGTTCAAAGAAGATTTAGCACCTATCCTTCTCAAACTATTCCAAAAAATAGAGAAAGATGGAATACTTCCCAACACATTCTATGAGGCCGACATCATGCTGATACCAAAGCCAGACAAGGACAATACAAAGAAGGAAAACTACAGGCCAATATCGCTGATGAACATAGACGCAAAAATCCTCAACAAAATATTGGCAAACCGAATACAGCAATACATCAAAAAGATCATACACCACGATCAAGTGGGATTTATACCAGGGACACAAGGATGGTTCAACATCCGCAAATCAATCAACGTGATACACCACATTAACAAAATGAAGAATAAAAACCACATGATCATCTCAATCGATGCAGAGAAGGCATTCGACAAGATCCAGCATCCATTTATGATAAAAACTCTCAACAAAATGGGTATAGAAGGAAAGTACCTCAACATAATAAGGGCCATATATGACAAACCTACAGCAAACATCCTACTCAACGGGGAAAAACTGAAAGCCATTCCTTTGAGGACAGGAACAAGACAAGGGTGCCCACTCTCACCGCTGTTATTCAACATAGTACTGGAAGTTCTGGCCAGAGCAATTAGGCAAGAAAAAGGAATAAAAGGACTCCAAATAGGCAATGAAGAAGTGAAACTCTCACTATTTGCAGATGACATGATCCTATACATAGAAAACCCCAAAAATTCCATCGGAAAGCTACTAGAAACAATCAACAACTACAGTAAAGTGGCAGGGTATAAAATCAACTTACAAAAGTCAATTGCATTCCTATACACTAACGATGAAAAAACAGAAAGAGAACTCAAAAAGACAATCCCATTTACAATTGCAAAAAAGAGAATAAAATATCTGGGAATAAATTTAACCAAGGAGGTCAAAGACCTATACAATGAAAACTATAAGACACTATTGAAAGAAATCGAGGAGGACATAAAGAAATGGAAAAATATTCCATGCACATGGATTGGAAGAATAAATATGGTTAAAATGTCCATTCTACCTAAAGCAATCTACAGATTCAATGCAATCCCAATCAGAATCCCAATGTCATTCTTCACGGTAATAGAACAAAAACTACTGAAATTCGTATGGGGCAACAAAAGAGCCCGAATAGCTAAAGCAATTCTGAAAAAAAAGAACAAAGCTGGAGGCATCACAATCCCTGATTTCAAAATATACTATAAAGCTACAGTAATCAAAACAGCATGGTACTGGTACAAGAATAGACACACAGATCAATGGAACAGAATTGAAAGCCCAGAAATAAAACCACACACCTATGGACAGCTAATCTTCGACAAAGGAGCAAAGAACATACAACGGAGAGAGGGAAGTCTCTTCAATAAATGGTGCTGGGAAAATTGGACAGCAACAAGCAAAAGAATGAAAGTAGACCATCTCCTATCGCCATATACAAAAATCAATTCAAAATGGATCAAAGACCTGAAAGTGAGACCTGAAACTATAAAACTCCTGGAAGAAAATATAGGCAGTACACTAATTGCGATTGGACATAAAGGGATCCTGTCAGATTCCATGTCTACCCAGACAAGGGAAACAAAAGAAAAAATAAACAAGTGGGACCTCATCAGACTAAAGAGCTTCTACCATGCAAATGAAACCAGGATCAAAATGAATAAACAACCCACCAGCTGGGAGAAAATATTTGCAAATCGTTTGTCTGACAAGGGATTAATCTCAGTAATATACAAAGATCTCATACAACTGAGCAACAAAAAAACAAACAACCCAATCAAAAAATGGGCAGAGGATATGAACAGACATTTTTCCAAGGAAGAGATACAGATGGCCAATAGACACATGAAAAGATGTTCAACATCACTAATCATCAGGGAAATGCAAATCAAAACTACACTGAGATATCACCTTACACCGGTTAGAATGGCTATAATCACCAACACAAAAAACAACAAATGCTGGAGAGGTTGTGGAGAAACGGGGACCCTCATTCACTGCTGGTGGGAATGCAAACTGGTGTGGCCTCTATGGAAAACAGTATGGAGAGTCCTCAAAAAATTAAAAATAGAAATACCGTATGATCCAGCAATACCACTCTTGGGCATCTACCCAATGGACGTGAAATCAACCATCACAAGAGGCGTATGCACCCCTATGTTCATTGCAGCATTATTCACTATAGCCAAGAAGTGGAAGCAACCCAAGTGTCCCTCAACTGAAGATTGGTTAAAGAAGATGTGGTATATACATACAATGGAATACTACTCAGCCATAAGAAAAGATACAATTGTCCCATTTGCAACAACATGGAGGGACCTAGAGGGTATTATGTTAAGTGGAATAAGCCAGAGAGAGAAGGACAGACACTGCATGAACTCACTCATATATGGAATATAAGTGAACACACGGACAGAGAGAACTGATTGGTGGTTACCAAGGGGAAGGGGGGTGGGGGGGCACAAGGGGTGAAGGGTTACATCCACAAGGTGACGGACAAACAAAAATGTACAACTAAAACCCCACAGTGTTATAAACTAAGACATCAATAAAAAAAAAAAAAAAAAGATGTTACCATGGGAAGGAACTGCGTAAAGGGTATGCAGAATCTCTCTGTATTATTTCTTACAACTGCATGTTAATCTACAAATTATCTCAAAATAAAAGGTGTAATTAAAAAAACAATTCCTAACAAAATAGTAACAGATGAGAACTTCCAAATCTGATCAAAAGTAGTTCTAAAAAACATACAACATCCTACTTCTTGGGGAAATATTGAAAGCTTTTCTTTAATATCAAGAACAAGACCGATACCTGCTCTCCCACTTTTATTCAGCACTGTTAGAGGTTCCAGCTATGGAACAAAGAAAAAAATGAAATACAAGTTATAAGGACAGGAAAAGAATTAAAACTGTCGTCATTCACAGGTCATATGGTTGTATATGTGAAATTCCAAAAGAATCTATAGATAAATTTTTAGAATTAATAAGTGTATTAGCAAAGATACTGGAAAACTCAACATACCAAAACTGTGGTTACAGTATACAGAAATCAATTGTATACATTAGCCAAAGAAAACCCCCAAATTTAAGATATGCCATTTACAATGAAATAAGATTAAACACAAGAATAAATCTAACAAAAAACATAGTAGGCCTCTACACAGAAAACTATAAGCGTTATTAAGAAAAATTAAGGAAGATCAAATAAATGAAAGAATATGTGAAAAACAAGTTTTTAAATACCATTATTACAAAGGTGTCAACTTCCCTACTTGATTTATGGAGCAAGTGCAATGTCAATCAAAATCCCAATAAGTTTTTGTTATAGTTATTGAAATTGGCAAGGTTATTACATAACCTCGAGTGAAATGTGAAGAGGTAAGAATAGCCAATCACTGTTAAAGAACGTCGTGGAAAATTTGCTCTACTGAGATTTATTTAAAAGAGTTATTAAATTATTTAAGAAATACTAAAAAGCTATAGAAGTTAAAAGAGTGTGAATGTGGCACAAAAATGGACAAGAACACCACTGGAATAGAATAGAAAATGCAGAAACAAACAATGAATGGATGGACACACAATTATGACAAAAGTAGAGCTGCAGACAAGTGGGTAAAAATGGTCTTTTCAATAAATAGCTCTGTATTAATGTATTAATTTTCTGCAGCTGTCATAACAAATAACCACAAACTTTGGGGCTTAAAACAACACAAACTTATTATCTTACAGTTCTTTAGGTCAGAAGTCTCACTGGGATAAAAATCAAAAGATTGGCAGGGGGCCTGGTCCTGTGGCATAGTGGTTAAAATTCAGCGGGCTCCACTTCAGCAGCCCTGGTTATCAGGTTTGGATCCCGGGCGCGGACCTATGTCACTCATCAGCCATGCTGTGGCGGCAACCCACATACAAAATAGAGGAAGATTGGCATGGATGTTAGCTAAGGGTGAATCTTCCTCAAGCAAAAATAAAGAGGAAGATTGGCAACAGATGTTAGCTCAGGGCTGTGTTCTTTTCTGGAAACTCTAGGAGAGAATCCATTTCCTTGCCATTTCCAGATTCTTGAAGCTACCCACATTCCCCACTCTGCATTGGCTTGTGGCCCCTTCCTGCATCTTCAAAGCCAGCAATGTGGTATCTCTCTGATGGTTCTTCCCTCATCATATCTCCCTTTGACCATAGCCTAGAAAGAGTCTCCTATTTTAGAGACCCGTTTGATTAGATTGGGTCCACTCAGATAATCCAGATAATCTCCCCATCTCAAAGTCACATCTGCAAAGTCCCCTTTGACATGGGAGGTAACACGTTAGCAGATTCCGGGGATTAGGACATGGACAACTTGGTGGGACCATCATTCTGCCTACCACAGTCAACTAGATACCCTATGTAAAAAATAAGAAACTTTACTGCTCACCATACACAAAGTCAATTCCAGATGGGCTCTAACTCAAAACGTGAGAGTTTAAAAAATAAAGTTTCTGGAAGAAAATATAGAAGAACATCTTCATGATATTGGGGTAGTGAAGGATTTCATAACTGGACACAAAAACACTTCATAAGATTGGGAAATTGGTCTAGATAAAAATTAATAACTTCTTTTCATCAAAAGATCCTATTAAGATAGTGAAATACAAGCCACAGAGAAGGAGAATATACGTGGAACACACATTGTCGATGAAGGGCTGTGTCAAAGTTTGGGTTCCCCTGAAAGCAGAGCCTGAGAAAAGGACGTGGGTACAGGAGCTTCTGGGGATCTGTCTTATGTGTTATACTTCACAATAAAACAAGTCATCAACAGGAATTAAAAAGGTCTTAAATGTAACGGCTAACATTTATTGAATGTTTTCTATGTGCTAAACTCTGTTCTAAGCATTTTATGTAAATCTGCACAGTTAACATTAAAATATGCCCGAGAAGTAGGTACCTTTCTAATCCCCACTGACAAGGAAGCTGAGTTACAGGGTAGTTAATGTCCCGCAGCTACCAAGTCTGGTTCGTGATAGGGGGATTTGTCAGTTTTGTTTACTGCCACATTCCCTGTGCCTAGAAAAGCGCCCCTCAAGTGAATAAAGTGGCAAACACGGGATTCAGACCCATGCTGTCTCTGGTAGAGCCTGGTTCTTAGTTAAGCAGGGCTCGGTACAGCTCAAAATGCTACTCACTCATTTACAATCTCCTACTCAGGTTCGGGCTATAGGAATGAAGACAAAAGTATAGGAAAATGAAAATTATTTTAAGAATTTCACCCATTAATCTAGGTTTCTTAGAGGGAAGGGGGATGGGAGAAATCAAAGACCTGAAGAATGTTTTAAAATACTTCTCTTCCCCACGTGGTTTGTTTAGGATCATATTCCTGTTGTTGCTGCCAGCCTTCAGCCCTTGCCAATGAACTTCACCGATTACAGGAACCCACCTTCACAGCCCTTCTCCCGGCCCCGAGCTGGATCCCTGTAGGAGCCTCTCTAGCTGAAAGACGTGTTGGTGTTGGCTGTTAGTTCAGCTGTCATGTTTCCAGCCCCTGAGTCGTATGAAGCCAAAATCAAAACCAAACACATGTTCCTCTAAGAAGCAGACAGCTGGGTTTTCACACTAAATGCCGAGCATTTTTTCCCCAGTAGTCCAGGAGCTCTGGCTGTCCAGGGATGCTGACCAAGAAGTGTATTGTCCAGACTACAGGTCACTGTTCAGAAGTTTTTTGTTGCTAGTGGTGGTGGTGGTGATGGTGCGTGTGTGTGTGTTTGAAACCAATGTAGAAAAGTTCATGCGATGGTCTGCCCTTGTTTTACAAGAAATGATCAATATAATTTCATATAAGAAAGACATTAAGCTCTCTTCCGAGAGACCACAATTTCCCTTCTGCTGGTAGATGGCCAAGTTGGTTTTTGGTGGGTGAGGGAAATATTCAAAAGTATTATTCATATTTTTTCATTGAAACATGCATTTAAATGGACCACAAATCAACAGTTGTCGATTGAAGCCATAGAAGTGGCTGTTCTGGTGACTTTGATACAAGTTTTTGGCACTTATGATTATGTCTCCAGAGAAACTATGCAGTCTAACATACCTATTCCTTTTGCATTTTATTTTCTATGAAATATATTTCTATACATATCCATCATATCAAATCACGATGCTTGCTTATTGCTATTTCCTCAAGCCTACTGAATGTGGATGATTTATATTTTCCTTAGAATACATTGTTTATATACAGTCATCTTTAATTCAGTCACAAAAAATGTATTCATTTTGAAAGCTATGATTTCACATACTCTTACTCGAATTATTTGTAATAAAGTTCCAGCCTGTAGGGAACAATTTTTTTAAAATAGGCATATCAGGAGAAATAAAGAACAAATTTCAAATATTTAATATTGTGAACAGTATTATTTGCTGTTTATCAAATTTTATATTTTGTTTGCTACATTTTCATTTTTTTCAATGTAAAAGGGTCCACAAGTATAACTAAATGTGTTTAAAATGTTTGTATCCTTGTAGGTCTTTTCATATTCTTACATTAGTAAATCAGAAAAAGAAAGCATTTATTTGAATACTGTGGGATGAATGGCACCTTAGAAAGAGCCTAGAGTTTTGGAGTCAAACTTTTGGAGATGAGTTCAAATCCAGATTCTGCCACTAACTCGCTGTGTGACTGTAGTGACTCGACTCTCTTAGATTTTGTTTTTCACCTTCATAAGAAGGAATATAACACCTGCCTTGCATGGTTGCTGTGAAGGATTTTTATCCATCAATTTCTTCAAGATTTAAGCATTTCTAAATCCTACTAACACAAATATTGAAATAAATAAACCTCTCCTTCATCTGGTTATGCTACAGTTCATCAGTATCTCAAAAATGTGGCACCAGCATTAAATACAAATATGATAAGATGTTAGACAAAAAGCTCCTCAAGTCCTTGGTTACCTCAATTACCATGTAGCACTGATCAGCCACTTCTGGGAGGGGCTAGGGAAGTGTGTGTTGGATAGGTGGACTCTGCGAACATGAGTCACTGCACAGTTACAACAAGACTAGTCATCTCCTGTGATCTGGCCACTAAAATTGCTTATTGAAAACTGAATTGCAGCCATGAAGCTTCAGAAGAGTCTTGCCTCCAGCATCCTTCACTGTGGCAAAAAGAAGGCCTGGCTGTACCCCAATGAGACCAATGATATTGCCAAAGCCAACTCTCCTCAGTGGATCTGGAAGCTGATCAAAGATGGGCTGATCATTGGGAAGCCCGTGACTATCCATTCCTGGGCTCAATGCTGGAAAAACATCTTGGCCCACTGTAAGGGCAGAGATATGGGCGTACACAAGCAAAAGGGTACTGTCAGTGCTCGAATGCCTGAGGAGGTAACCTGGATGCGAAGTCTGCGAATCTAAGATTGACTGCCACCCCATGTAACACAGGCTGGACCTGAAGGTGAAGGGGAACATGTTCAAAAACAAGCGGGTTCTCACGGAACATATCCACTAGCTGAAGGCCGAAAAGGCCAGCAAGAAGCTGCTGGCTGACCAGGCTGAGGCCTGCAGGTCTGAGATCAAGGAAGCATGCAAGTGCCATGAGGAGCAGCTCCAGGCCAAGGAGGAGGGAGTCATCAGGACTGAGAACAAGAACTAAGGCCCCCTTCTTGTTTGCACGGAGTTGCCACGGCAATGGTATAGGTCAATCACTCTCTGAAGCAAGGCTTCATCTGCCTGCGCGGCATCCTCTATTTCAGTTCAGCAAATCAGTAACCTGTAAACAGAAAGATGGAGATCTTTTCAAACAGTGGTTCATGTGAAAAAGACTTAATTTTTCACATGCACCAATTTTGAATTGTTTAAATGTTGAATACAACCAAAGAGTTGACAGAAAAACAAAGGCAATTCACTTCTAGCTGTCATTATTTCAATCACAGAATGAGGTTCCCCTCGACCCGGACCTGAGCCCTGAGTCAAACCACCTAGGCCCTCTTGTTCCCTACTCGACTTGGACTTCCCCACTACTTCCTGCTTCCCTGCTACTCTACGTATATTTTTCTATTAATATTTGAAATTTGGTTTATTTACATGTTTGTCTTTGATATACAACTTCAGTTGTTCTGCTTTCTCTCTATCCTTGGCTAACATCATACTTTTTGTCCCATGAGTGAGGTCTCTCTCTCCCCACCTTGTTCTTGGTCAACTCCTTCTCCTAAGCCCACCATGTACTTCTCTCCCCAGAAACGCTTTTTGTTGGCCTTAGCTTTAAAATATATATATATTCATAAGCCCTGACACATGAAAGTTTATATTTCCTGATATTTCTTTTACACTTTCATGTATTTGTCTTCCATCTTTTTGTGTTTGCCCTTTAAATGTTTGACCATCTACTTATTTATTCATAGTGACTGGGTATCTATTGACCACCTGCTATGTCCTGGTCTCTGCTAGAGGATGGTGATACCAAGTCACGATACAGTGAAGGCTTCCAGGAGCTCGTGAACTAGTAGAGAGGGTGTACAGGTACGCAAGCAGTTACAAAGGTGAGGAAGGAATTGCTATAACCAAGGAGCATGAAGGTGGAATACCTAACCCAGACTATAAAAGTCAGAGACGTGTTCTGGAGGATATGACGGCCACGCTAAGTCTGGAGGGAGAGGCTGCAGGATACATGTGCAGACACGTGGATTTCTGTAGGTGCCTGCTCTCTTTTTCTCATCAGAATCACCTGTGACATTCTTAGCTTTTGAGGCTTACCATTGAGCTATCTAGATAAATTTCTTCATTTATTCACTCTTTCATCCACAAACATTTTTTAAGGACCCACTCAGTGCCCAGTACTGTGTTAAATGCTGTCTTCTCTTTTAAAAACTCTTGACACGGAATTCTCTGCCTTCTCCCTCCACCATAATTTTTGGGAACTTTTGAAATCTGTTTTTCCAAAGTGTAAAGTACTTGTCTGGCTCTGCCCATTGTTTTTTCCTTGACAACCGACAACCTTAAACATTTAGGTTCCTTTTTACTTTTAAACTGCTCAGGTCAATATAATTTATTGAGTGCTTTCTATGGGCAAGGCCCTGTGTTAAGTGCTTTGGGAGATACAAAGATGACTAAGATTTAGGCCCCTTCCTCATGAAGCTTTAAACTAATAGGAGAAACATGGGCACAGAGAACACAATAAAGAGAATAATACGTGTTCTACTGAAGTATTTTATTTTTAAAGATAAGAATTTGTTGGTTAGAGAAAGACAAATACTGTATGGTCTCACTTATATGTGGAATCTAAAAAATAAAAAACTCATAGAAAAAGAGATCAGACTTGTGGTGACTAGAGACAGGGGTGGGGGTGGGGGGAATTGGGGAAGGTGGTCAAAAGGTACGAACTTCTAGTTGTAGATAAATAAGCTGGGGATGGGACGTACAGCCTGACGACCGTAGCTAACCTGCTGTATGGTGTGTAGGAAAGTTGTTACAAGAGTTAATCCTAAGAGTTCTCATCACCAGAAGACTTTTTTTTTCTTTTTTCTTTTCTTTTTATTGTATTTATACGAGATGATGGGTGTTAGCTGAACCTATTGTGGTAATCATTTCACAGTACATGTAAATCAGACCATCATGGTGTATGCCTTAAACTTATACAGTGATGTATGTCAATATTTCCCAATAAAACTAGAAAAAACAAACAAGCAAAAAGAATTTCTTGGTTAGAATTAAGTCCAGAAAAGAGTCTCTCATTTCTTCCTTAATCATTAGAGAGATGATGGGGTGAAGTAACACTGTAAGGACAGAAAGTTTGGATTAAGTTAAAAAAAATTTTAAGACGAGTTGTATAATTTTTTAAAAAGAAGGTATCTTTGTGTTTCCAGCACATTCCAGGGGAGAGGGTGCGTGGACGTTACCCCATAATTCAAAAGTCAATTCATCAAGTTACCAAAATTTAATAGTGAATCAAATCATAATAATGGATCATCCATTATTATCCATCACAACAATGGATCAAATTAGATTTAAAAATATATATTGGAACTAAAGTGTTACCCGTGGACTTTCACTTTCTACATTATATATTTCTATAATTTTGGAATACTTCATAATGATCATGCATTACATTTGTAATTAGAAAAAAACAATATGTTCATAAATACATATGTGGAGCTTCCATTAGGGGAAGGCATTGTACTAATCTCTAGAAAGTTATCTGTTAGGTACCTTTTTTAAAATGATAATATATATTATTATAAAAGTTTGAAAAATATGGAAAATAGGAAAAAGAAAAAATCACCTGTAAAACTCCCACACTAACACACAGTTACTGATGTTGGTGTGTTTCTTTCCTCTCTTTTTTCTATATATTGGTGAGGTTGTTTTTAAGTGATTAGATAGCAATATATCTTAATAATATTTAACCCACAAGAACAGGAATATTTTCTTCATATGTATCCAGTCCTATGTTTTGGCCCAGATGGATGGTAGAATCATGGAATGTTTACATGAAAAGATCATCCAGAAATATCCAAACTCTCGTATTATCCCTCAGTAAGTAAAATCTTTATCTTCCAGATTTACTCTCTTGTACATGGGGTCATGTTCACAATAATAATCCAGATTTTATTGGCACTTGTCTCCACCTGCTCATATAGGAGCCTAATCCCCTGAAAAGTTCCCCCAAATGCCTTTGGGAGTTAAAGTAACATTTTACACTTGCTATGAGCAAAACCAGTTAATATCTCGTCAGCTACAGTTCTTTTTCCTCTTCCCCTGCTCTAGCCTTCACAGGCTAGATATTGCCAAGCCCCCAAGCCCTGCCTCCCCTGGATGCTGCCACGGAAGTCCTGGAAGCTCTGTGGGGCCAAAGCAGTGCAGGGGTGCATGGAGAAGCAGCAGAGTGCCCCTTCTCCTCTCCTCGTAGAGGGTTCCCCAAGTGCCACTGGTGTCCCATGTCTTACAGAACTTTTACCAAAATAGCTTTTTACGCATGTTCTTAAGCCCATGCTACCCAAGATGTGGTCGACGGACCAGCAGCATTTGGCAGAATTGTTAGAAATGCAGAATCTCAGGTCCCATGAATGACAACCTGCAGCCTAACAAGAGCCCCAGGTGATTCATATACAGATTACGGTTTGAGAAGCACTGACTTAAACACCTGCTTGGGACTAAAGCATGAATTCAATTGGGGACCAGGGCAGTCTTGGGTCAGGAAACAAAAGTGACAAATAATAAATTCACAAAGACTTCTCTTTGTGACTGGGCCAAACTTGGAATCCTTGTCTCCTTGTCTTAGGACGAGCTCTCTCTCGGGAAGCTCTCTTACCCTCAGTGCCTCGTCGAGATGGACTTGGAGACCTACCAGTTCTACTCCAGTCAACCAGGCTGGCTCAAACTGTGAATCCGCCAGATGTACAGGGAAATCTTACACGGCTGCTCACGTAAATTATATTTTTATTTTAAAACACTGATTCAGCACCTATTATTTATAAAACACTCCATTATGGGCTGTGGGAATTCCACAGTAAGTAAAACAATCCCTGTCCTAGAGGGAGGTAAGTAAAGAAGGAAGATGCTGGGGCAGGTAGAGACTTTCGGGGGACAGTTTGAGGAAGGAGACAAAAGGTTCCCAACTGGAGCAGAATCACTATACTTTACAGAAACCACTATCACATCTCGTCCCTACAGCCGGTGTGTGCCCATTCTCCGGGTAGAATGCCCTCCTCCATTTCTATTTCTCTGCATTCTTACCCACCTTCCAAGGCTAATTTATCAATGAAATCTGCACTAATGCGCTCAGCTAAATATGCTTTGACCCTTCAGAACTCCCATCAAATCCTGCCTTAAGATCAGTTATGTGCATTGAGGACTTATAGGGTGAGGATATGTCACTTATAAGGCAAAAAATGTATTTTAGTCAGTCTGCTTAGATTCTCCATAGGACCTAGTGTGATGTACCTGAAATAGTTATTGAAGAAAGAAAAAAATTAAAGGTAACGCATCTACCCTGTCTCCTTGTCTGGACATAGTAAAGCGTCCCTATTCTGGAAGTATATCAGCCTTCTCAAATCATAGTCAGAGAGAATGTGAGGGAGAATATGGAACATGGGTCGGATAGTTAGGAGGATTAACTTTTTTTTTTTTACCTTTTTCTCTGGTCAGATTGGTTCTTTCATGCGGAAACAATGTCCTCATTGGCAGATTAGTAGCTATTAATCTCAGCTGGGTGGAATTTCATCTAGCTTTCAGCTGGATGGAAGTGGGCTGGCCACATGCCCGTTAGTATTTAAGAAGTCCCTGACCTCAATGGGTAGCTCTTTTGTGCCTAATTTTCCCTGAAGCTGAGATGGCAGCTCAGGTCTACAACCTCCTCTCTGAAGAGTGCAGGGTCGCTATTAATCGCATAGCATCTTACGAGCTGCATGTCAGTGATGCTTACTTGTCTATGGTCAGTATGGGTTCTTGAGCCACTGTGGGGGAGGTTTCAGCTCTGATCTGGGTGATGATATATCTACTATATCCTTAGTAAAAGTGGTTATGGCCATGTTTGTGGTTTGATACTAGATGAAACAGCAACTTAGTGGCTAGGATTTTGCTGCTCTGTGGCCCAACGACTTAGAGCTGTGATTGCAAACTATGGGCTATGATAGGGAGAATCACAGTTCTTTCTAGCGGGTTTCCAAAACTATACGGGCATCAAACAGTAGTGGCAGACTAAATACGTAACTTTTCATCCATATGCTTTTTTAGAGTTAATGTAGATGTGTTAGGATTGATGAAATAGATTGACTTTAAAATGTCACAATGTATGCTGGACTTCTGCCAGGTGTCTACATGATTACTGGATATAAGTGCTAGTATGTGAGGTTCACAAATCTGACCCTTAAAGAGGCCATAATAGGCAGAGATTAGGTACCAGAGTGTTAGAATCTGGGTGGCTTCTCTCAGGTAGCCTGGGTTCAGGAAGACAGCTGGGGCCTTCTGGAAGTCAAAGGACAAACCGAGGACCCCAGACTGAACAAAGAAGGCCTCTTTAGGACAACCATAGTGACAATAAAGTGAAGTTGTGTGAGAGTTCCAGTCTTAAAAATCGGCTTCTCTCACTCCATTCTCCCCCCGTTCTTACCCCACTCCAGGCCTGTTATTACAATGGAGAGAAGAGAGAACCTCCTTTTGCCACATTCTTCGAGGACCAGGCCGAGGTGAAGAGGGAACACGCAAAGCAGTTCCTAAAATATCTAAGGAAACGTGAGAGTAAAATCTGCCTTCCCGTGATTAAGGTGACTTTGGAACTTTACGATGATTTCCATGGGGCCTTAGCTGGGTCTAGAGAACTAAATTATTAGTTGCTACCTAACTTGTTGGGTTACTCATGTTCCTAGGGGGGATTATAGCAACTGACTTTGAGGGCGTGTGTCTTTGTAGCCTCTTCACAGCATTTTGAGTAAATCTTAGCCACTAAGTGCTTGTTTCCCTTCTCTCAATGACAAGGAGCAGCGTCACCTGAGAACTCATTAGAAACACAAATTCATAGACCCCCCACCCGGCTAGGTTCTCCAGGGGGGGAGCCCCAGGCGCTGTATCTTAACAAGCCCTCCAGATGATTCTAATGCCTGGAGAGGCTGAGAAGCACTCCTCTAATGGCCTCTTCCTAGAGCTGTTAGCATCCTCTAGCAGGGTTTGGTCTAATTCAGAGCACGTCCAGGTATTTAATATGGCTCTCTCTTCAATGCAGTAAAACTGTTTTGCTGAGACAGACACTCCAAAAGAGCAATCTGAACCTTAGTTGGGGGTATTACATCTAGAAACATCCCTACTTATCTTTTAACTCCAGCTTTATAAAGAGAACTGAATATCTGGCAGTAACAGTACTGAACTACCAACATGCAATTCCAAAGCTAACGGTATAGTGCATATAACTGAACTAGTAGTACCCAGGCTTTGTGGCACATTAAAATCATCTGGGAAGCTTTTAAAAATCCTGATGCTGAGGTTTAATCCATACCAACTAGGCCAGAATGTCTCCTGTTGAAAGCCAGATATAGGTATTTAAGACTCTCTACTGATTCCATTGTGCCACAAAGTGTGGAAACTATTGGCCTATGCAAACCAAGTCGTAATCCTACACAGGAAGCAGGAAGCAACAAAGCTGTGCCTGAGGTGGGAAAGTGACTCCCCTGTTCTTCTCCAACAGAGGCCTGATATAGACAACTGGGGAACTGGAATCCAAGCTCTGGAGTCCGCTCTGGAGTTGGAGAACACATTAAACAAGCTCCTGCAAGACCTGAAGATGCTGGCTTCTGAGAAGCATGAAACTGATGTAAGTACTTCACTGGTTCTGCAAACAGTGTCATATTCCACTTCTGGATCATGACTTGCTTCTGGGAAATGGGTCCAAGGCAGTAGATCATCCAACACGTGCTTGTTTCCCCCAGGGAAGTGTATGAACTTATTTCTGGGAGTAGGTTGGAGGGGAGAGGAGTAGGTGCTCTGGTGAGGAGGAACACAACACAAGGGGGAGACTTTCCGGGAATAATGCACTCTGGATAATTAAGTAACTTCTGTCTCTGGCTTGTAAATCTCCTAGACCAGAAGTGCTCAGATTTTCATGGGCAGCAGAATCACCTGGAGGGCTTACTGAAACAAAGAGCTGGGCCCCACCCCCAGTTTGAGTTTCTGACTCAATTGGTTTGATGTGGTGTCAAGAATTTGCATTTCTAACAGGCTCCCAGGTGATGCTGCTGCTGGCCAGGGGCCACACTTGGAGAACCACTGTCCTAGACTGTCCCTGCAAAAGTGAATGTTAATGGTGACTTATTATCCTATGGACTTCTCTGAAGTCTTCCTGGTTAATGGCGAACACTCTCCCTTGCAGTAGTAACTTCCTTCTCACCAACTCCCTAGCTTCTCAGGAAGTCAAAGTGAAGAAAATGGGGGCCGCCTGGTGGTGCAGCGGTTATGTTCGCGCTTGGCAGCCCAGGGTTCGCCGGTTCGGATCCCGGGCGCCTGCCGACGCACTGCCTGTCAACCCTGCCGTGGCAGCGTCCCATATAAAGTAGAGGAAGATGGGCACAGATGTTAGCCCAGGGCCGGTCTTCCTCAGCAAAAAGAGGAGGGTCGGCAGTGGATGTTAGCTCAGGGCTGGTCTTTCTCACCAAAAAAAAAAAAGTGAAGAAAATGCCCTAGTACAAAAGTTATCAACCCTAGATGCATATGGGACTCAGTGAGAGGCTCTGAAAAGGTGCAAATGCCTGAGACTTATGCCAGACCACTTAAATCTAAGTTTTTGGGAATGGAGTCTGGGCACCTACTCAACCTCCATGTGATTCAAATAAACAGGGTAGAAACCTTTGCAGTAGTAGCTCATTATTTAAATTATCCTGTACTTTTGATGATATGTCCTAACACTCATAAAGCAGATATTTGCATTCACCTGGAGTCTTGAATGTCTTAGATCAGCGCTCTTTGAACTTCATTATGCATATGAATCACCCAGTCCCTTCTTAAATGCAGATTCTGACTTAGTAGGTCTGGGGTGGGACTTGAGATTCTGCATTTCTGACAAGCTCCCAGGACTACTGGTCCATGGGCTATAATTTGGGTAGGAAGATCTTAGATTGCCTCCTTTGCAGACCAGATCCTTAATATGAGTCATTCCCTGTTTTATTTCTGTAGCTCTTACACTTCCTGGGAAAGTTCTTGGATAAACAGAAGAGAAACATACGCTATCTGGAAAACCAGGTTGGCTATCAAAAGGAATTAGAAAAGCTGGCCCAGGAGGAAAGCCTGTCTGAAAAGCCTGCTGAAGCATCAGGTAAAGAGGCTTGACATCTGAAGACAACACAGAGTCTTCCTGTTGTAATAGGTCCCAAAGTCAACGACTGAAGAATCTTATCTTCTCCACTTAACGGAAGACTACTTAACTTTTTGTCTAGTATCCTAATCATTGTTGTGCTTACAAATAAATCTGTTTTGCATTATAATTATGGGTAAAGAGATTGCTATTGGACCAAGAAGGGTTAGCTCCATCAATGTAAGTTTGGTGAAATCTTCCTGAGGGACAGTGGGTACATGAGACTTAAAAAAAAAAACAAAAGCCTTCCCCCATAGTCCCAGTAATGCCCAGACACAGAGTCAGGATTTGGTTGATTCAATCAGTCCACAAGGATATAGTAGAAATTAAGTAGTAAACCTTAGGTCTCATTAATGCTCCCCTCCCCCACAACTCGAATACATATTTTAAGTTTACAAAATAGTTTTCTTCTATTTAAATGGGAAGATAAACTTGAAAATGAAAGCTCTTGATCTAGAGAGGGTGACTCCCACCCGAAAAATATACAGTGGACAGGCAGCTGCAACCCAGGTGGTCTTTCACAGGCCTCGGGAACAGGAGAGTACACAGACAATCAAGATGCTGTAGACACGTGTGTGGACGCCGTGCTGTGGCGCCGTCCCATATAGGGTAGAGGAGGATGGGCACGGATATTAGCTCAGGGCCAGTCTTCCTCACAAGAGAAAAAAAAGATATCTTGTTTATGATATCCACAAATACATAAAATATCTCGGAATAATCCTAACAACATTAGCTTGGAACCTGTATGAAATAAAATAAAAATGCTTCCTGAAAGAGATAAAAGCTTTGAATAATGGAAAGAGGAGAGAAAGACCAAATAGGAAAATTGTGACACCTCCCAAATCAAAGTATAAGCAATTTTGGTCATAATCCCAACAGGATTTTGAGGACAATTTAATACTAAAAACTAAGCTTCAATCATGAGGAAAAAATGCGAACCTACAGAAAACTTGCTTAACATCATTAGTCATTGGGAAATATAAACCAAAGCCACAGTGGGATACCACTCACTACACGCTCATCAGAACGGCTAAAATTCAAATGGCTGTCAACACTACGTGCTGGCAAGTTGGTGAAACAACTGAAGCTCTCACACAGCGTTGGTGAGAACATAAATTTCTACAACCACTCTGGGAAAAGGGATGGCATTTTCTTGTATAACTAAGCATATGTCTACCTCATGAATTTTGGGAGGACACAATTTAGCCCATAACAAACAATGATATTGTTGACTAAAATTGGGTAGAGAAAGCTGTGGAGGAAAGAGAGGAAGAAGTTACAAGGTAATTCACTTGATGCTCATAGCAGGAATCAATAGATACTGTCTGAAGAAGCAGGGGGTCTAGGAGTATTATATGAAAGTCTAATTATAAAGGCAGTCACTAGAATAAAAATATCATAGAACTTTAATTTTTAAACTAACAGCCTCCATAGCGAAGGTTTATATAAATACAAGGTTCACATTTATATTTTATTTGCTAACTCTGATGCTAGTTCTTGTTTTAGTCCTAGTTCTATTGTTAAATATGTTCAGTGTTCACCCCCAGTCCTTTTGCTGGAGTCTCCCTGATCATCTTTTGGTTGGTGAATTTTGTTTTCTGGGAGATGCTTCAGTAAGGCCTAATGTGGACAGTATTCCCTGAGTCAGCTCAAACTTGCTTTCCTTAAGTATCTGACAGGTATTTTTCCATTTCTGTTAGCATTGATTGAGCTGTGCCAACTTGGTTTTCTTTCCCTTAGAAATGACACAATGTTTTTGCCCAGATGCCCAAAGTTTGCTACTGGTGTTAGTAGGATACATCTAGAGTTGGTGGGATATACGTTAGTAGGATATGTCTTAGTACTGCTCAGTGTGGGACAGTTTTCTCATACCTTGGATATGCCTTTTAATATGCAAACTCAAGTCTTATTTCAGAACATTTTCGAATGTTTGCTTTACTCCATTCTTTTGGTATTCCTCTAACAGGAAGAACTCCAATTACTCATATTTTGGATCATTTTTGCCTGTTTTACAACTTTCACTTTCTCTTTCTTAAAAACTCTTTTTGCTTATTTCTCTTTCACTTTCTTCACTTTTCCCATGTATATACTTTCTGTGTCCTGCTTTGCTTTCTATAATATTTATTTCCCCTTATGCCCTTTATAATTTAGTCTTTATTTATGAAATGATTTTGTCTGTTTCTTCTATCTCTTTCCTAAATTTTACCAGTTACCATTTCACGTCCTTCTGTTAACTGACCATCACCTTCCCTTTGTTGGCCCATGTCTTCCCTGAGTTCTTGTATTTATTTTTTTATTGCCTTCCTTCCTGAATGCTATTAATCATGATTTTACCCCTCTTTATTCATGCTGGGATGTTGTGTTACCGTTTTCCTCTGCTTTGGTGCAATGTTTTTCTAGTGAGTGTTCTTGGTCTGTGGGGAAGTTTTGAATCTATTTTCACTTCTTTTTTTTTTTTTTTTTTTTGCCCTTTTGTTTTCCTAGAGTAGCTTTCCTGCATGTTCTAGTTGCACAATTACTTTTCAAATCATACTTGAATGAGTTGGATTTTTCTAAATTAGAAGGAGGATATTTTGAAGTGAGGGAAGGGGTAGTTTTGCCAGTTTCTCAGCTCAATATTCTATTGCTCTTCTATTGCTATAATAAATGCCACTTCTGGCACCAAGCTTCACCCCAATTTCAGATCTTAACTTGATTCACAAGGGCTCCTGCATCAGTTCCAAGCTTCTATGGTATTTTCACCACCTCTGGTGAGGAAGCACCTTCACCACAGTCCTGCTCCTAATCCCTACTTCCTAACCCCCCTCTCTTTTAGAAGCACTATTTTCTCGAACCTGCCACCTCTATGTGACTCCTCACCCAAGCACATTCTAAACCTGCTGTCTCCAGCTCTCCCATTGCACCTGCCCTCTTTGATCACAGCAGTTCTCACTGACGAGGAGGCCCCATCCTTTTGGACGTCAATATTTGCTGTTGATTTCTGACACCTGCCACTTCTAGGACTCTTCTGGGCATCCTGTTCCTCTCAGAAACACCTGCAGCACTGCTGTGACTTCCTGAACTTAAAACTGCTGACTTCAGATGCCAAAACCAGTTATCATCCAGGACACACAAAGGAAGAGAGTGGAGGAGGGAACCCAGGACTGGTGGATATCATAAAGCATGCACACTGAAATATTTACTTCCTAAATGTGAGCAATGTCTCTGGATGTGAAAACCATATCCTTTGCCTGCTAAAGAGGGTTCAGAAATAGGACTGGGCTGGCAGAAGGCCCTCCTGGAACCATTAGATCCTTAAATGTAAAAAGGCAAGACTTCATAAAGAATCACGAAGACAAACTAGATTGGAGGAAGCCAGCTGATTTTGTGACTGCAGAAAGGAGAGATACAGCATTAGAAACAACCAAAATCGCTGAGTTTGAATTGCTCTCCTGGCCCCTTCTCACGTACAGGAAACTCTCGCAAATAGATGATCCAGAAATCCCCAAACAACAATGAGAAATACAAAAGAAGGAGGGTGGGGAGAGAGGACTGGCGTGGCATCTATGCAGGTGCCATTAGAGGAAAAGGAGGGGAAATAAAGCACAATTATTAACACAAGAGGAATACTTTGACATAGAACAGTGAAGACTGGGAACAAACATTTTAATTTTAGCTATTCTAGTGGGTGTATAGTGCATCCTATCGTAGTTTTCGTTTGCATTTCCCTGATGACTGTGAAAAGCAAATGTTTAAAACTGTTAGAAAAGAATATCGAAGAATAACTTTACTGTCTGCCTTTGTCCTCTGTGGGGCAGAACTGAGCCTGATCAGGGGGAATATCACAAATGCAATCTACTAGAAGGGCAACACACAGATGCTGACGACCCTCCAGCATCCTGCCTGTTAGCGTTAGAGAGAGGACTGCTGGGTCACTGCTTGGAGGGTTGCTAGTGGTCACAGACATTATTGGAACCATTATCATTATATTTACCTTAATCCTGAAAGCCATGAGAGCAATTAGGCCTTTGCAAATAATTTCTCTGTGTCTCTGTTTAATTCCTAGCAATGTGATATTACCAGTAGAAAATAAATTTCTTAAAATAACTGCAGAGAGCTTCTTAAACCTCAGAAAACAAAATTGCTAGATTTTATACTTCTTCTGTCATACTAAATCAGCTCATTAAGTATTCATGGAGCACCTTCTATTTATCATGGACTTAACTTAGATGCTGGGACTGCACAACTGAACGGGCCTTGCCATTGAGACAGGTACAATCTAGTAGAGAACACACGTATACGTAAATAATTAGAATTCAGTTTGGTAAATGCACCAATAAGAGCCTGTATGAGGAAGAGAAGAACACAGAGAAGGAAATGACCATGGGCCAAGGTCGAGGGGACACAGCATAAAAAAGCTCCTGATCTGGACTTGGATGGGTGACTCAGAGTTCAGTAGGATGAGAAGGAGGAATAGAGCACTTCAGGCTTAGCTGATGGTAAAGGGTCAGATCACAAAGTGCCTTTTATGGCATGTTAACACGCTTGGGCTTTGTTCTTCAGGGGAAGGGAGAACAATAAGGAGTTTAGACAGAGACAGACTTGATCAGATTTGCAGTTTAGAACATTGACTCTCGTAGCGCAGTAGCTGACAGTGTTGTTCTTATCCTGACATGTGTGCGTAACATGTGATGAAACGAATAAGGAATTATGTTGGTGCTCCTGAGAACTGGGATTTTCTGTGTGGGATAAAGGAGATTTAAATGTAGGATCAGTGAGGTAAATATCCATAAGTATTTAATTGTGAATATGAGAATGACCTCATGAAGTATTTATCTTTTTTAAACAGCCCTAATGGTCCCTTGAAAAGACCTGGAAACAAGCAGCTGTGAGCACCCCTGCACCCTCATTTTGGTCTCTAAATACCATTTGTCACTAAAAGGAACAAGGGCTCCTTTGAAAAATGGCTGCTTGTAGTTCTGACTCAGGAAATACATTAAATAATCCTGAAACATATTATATTAGAAAGCAAGGCTAGCAAAAAGAACTCAGAATCAACTTAAAGAGGCTTCCTTTGGGGAGGAGAGCCACTTTAATGAGAAAAATAACTGCAATGGATTGAAACATACCAAATATGCTTGAATTTATGAGTAAAATATTAAATAATAATAAAATGATAAATACTTATTAGTAATAAACAATTATTAAATAATTATGATATGATATTATAATTAATACTAAAAACACAGTGGTTACCTTTGGGGGACAGTAGGGAGCTTAACTCATAACTCTGAGAACTGGTAAAGGAAAGAATCCAGGATTTAACCTGTCTTTTCTGCACGAACTACCTTCGAATAACCAAACAGTAAGGGAAAATTTCCCCCTCTAGAAAATTATACTGTGAAATTTGCCATTTTGCCAATCCTTAAAAATAATTAGTCAGTGATCATCAACGGCTGCTATTAACAGAAGGAAAACTAATAAAACTAATCAGGCATTTTGTGCCTCCTGATGAAATTACACACCACTATTTATGAAGTAATTTTGAAAAGGACAAAAATGGTGAAACCACATCACATCAAGCCTCAAGATTTAACTGCCGCTAATGGGAAATACAGGAGAGAAGAACCTATTGAACAACACCACAGGGATGCAATCAACAAAATCCAGAATGTGGGAAGCTACTGAGCAAATGCCCCAGGTCCTTCAACAGGTGAATTACACAGAAAGAAAGGAGGGAAGAGCAGTGTGGCCTCTGTTTGATACTGATTAAAACAAATTTTAAAAATTTTAAATAATAAGCATTATGAGACAACCAGTGAAATTTGAACACTGATGGACTATTTGATGATATTAAGGAATTATTATCAATTATTTTTAGGTGTGATAGTGTGACTACCTATAAAATAAGAATCATTACCTTTTGGAGATACAGACTAAAAATACTTATGAATGAAAGGAAAAAGTTAGAAAGGAGGAAGAGAATTGGGTAAAGATGAAAGAAGATTGGTTATTGTTGGAACTGGTGATGGGGTCCTCGGGAGTTTATTACACTATTCTGTATACTTTTCAATAATAACTTTAGAAAATTAATTGCTTTTAAAGGGCAATTTTATTTCCCTAACCGGATCAGGACAGGGGAGGCCGATTTACCATAACCTCCAGACGCTGATTTTGGCACCTGCATGTTTGACCAGGTCTCCACCTTTCCTTCGTAGAGCTCATTGTAACAGTCAGCACAGGGGTGGTCGCCCCAGAGCTTGCCGAGAGGTCAGTTTGCAGAACTAGTCCTCAGTCCTCTTCGAGTTGCTCCAGTTATCACTGGGCCCAACGACGTCTGGCTCTTGTTTCCCTTAAGGAAAGCAGAGTCCAGACTGCTACAAGTAAGTGAGCTACTGGACAATTTGAGTGTTCCCCTCTGCCTGTGTTTCTAAAGGACAGACAGGTTTCCAAAAAGGGCCTAACAGAAACAGCCAAAACACAGATGTCCCTGAGGTCTCCAGGTTTTACATCCAATTGAGAGGCTCTCACACAACATTTGTGTTGAGATGGCTTCCTGGTTCCCCACGCAGCGCCATCAGTTTGGCTCCAACCAGCTCCATCTGGTGCCTGAACAGCAGTGCCTAACAGATTCCACCGAAGATTTGGGGATAATGAACGGGAATTACAACAAAGCACAAAAAAGGCTACAATTTAAAATATAATAGCTACATCACTGCCCCAAAGCCTCTCAGCCATCCTGCCCTCTCTAGCAGTTTCTCTCCAGGGCCAAGCAGGGTATTGTGGGTTCACACCTCTCTGTTCCAGGATTTCTCCAACATCTCAGTACTGGGATCTCTAGCATCGATTTAGGAAGAAACTAAGGATTGCTGTTTCTTTAATATGCAAAGCACTAAACTCTTCTTTATCTGAACCTGACCCAGAGGGCCAAAATCTGTCCACCTATTTTCCTAAACAGATGAGCAACTCTCTCTCGAATAGGAATTCTGCCTCCCTCCTAAGCCAACACGCTCAAACTCTTGCTTACCTCCCAAGATAACAAGGATTTAAAATAACATTTTTTCTTTTCTTACACAATATTTCTGTTGAAACTAGAGTGGGCACTATGACTTGCCTTACACACTGATGTAATAAAATAAGATTGTGCCAACTATGCGCACAGAAAGAGAACAGCTAGGTGTGAGCAAACACCCACAATCAATATACCCAGAAGCGAAGTAGCTTTTTACTATTTACTTTGTGTTTTAGGATGCTTGTTGACTTAAACTATTGTCAGGAAGGGGAAAACAACTTCGTGTGCCGTGGCTGACGTTTACTCTTTGTCACGGTCAGGTGACCTACCGGGAAGCTGAAAGCGTAGACACATATGGACGAGCAGCTTCAGTGTGCTGCTCACTAAGAAGCGTCGATGATGGTGGAAGCGTGACACGTTTTAAATCCACTTTGGGGAGGACGGGGTAATAACAGTAACAGCCAACCCTCCTGAGCACATGTGCTGTACCCTCCTAAGTGCTTCCCATCAATGCCCTTCATTTCCCTTAACTCATCCTAAACGCTTTCACATTTAATCCAAGGAACAGCTCTTTGATGGAGGTACTGTGTTGAATCCCACCTACAGCGAGGAAACTGAGAGGTCAAGTCACTCACCCAAGGCGCTCTGGCTCCGGTGCCTGCACCTTACCCTCCACCCTCTGACTGCCTCTCAGTGGCAGTGAATCCCTTACGAGGAAGCTCAGTGATTTGAATGAAAACTCAGGCAGACGGTCTCCCTGCCCTGTTCCCTAGTGCTATATAGCCTGTGAGCCTGTCTCTATCTCTATGTTTGCTTCTTTCTTTTTCTCTTTGCAGGTTTTCACGTGGTCCACTGAGTCCTCTCAACCTGATATGTCCTTTGTTTACTCACCCAGCAAAAACTGACCCCTGCTTTTGAATTGCTTTTGAATGCAAAAGTACTATGGAGAGACTTTAGTTAGCCTAAGAAGTCACAAGTCCCTTGCCCCGAGGGACAAACAGTTGTGGCTATGGGAGGAAGCAAGGTCACACATCATAAATATGGCTGTCAGGGTTCACGAAGGTTGTTCTCAGAGAAATGTGTGGGTTGGCAGAAAACCCAAAATGCATCTATTATTAGGCCGGAGTATGTGTTCACTGCATATTCTCTGCATACTCAAGTCTGTCTGGATTCAGGTCACAAGAGTATTTGTAGACAGACACACCCTTTCAGCCCACTCTTCCGCAACAAAACTTGTTTGTATTTGTCTATGACCTAACAAGCACAGAATTTGTATAGACTTAAGACAGAAGTCTGTATTCATTTTCTAGACAAAGTTCCACAAACTGCCTGGCTTCACACAACAGAAATCCATTCTCTCCCAGTTCTGTAGGCCAAAGGTCAAAATCAGGGTGCTGGCAGAGTTGGCTTCTTCCGGAGGCTCTGAGGGAGAAACATTGGCCGTCTCTCTCCCAGCCCCTGCGGTTGCCAACACTTCTTGGCACTTCTCAGCCTGTTGAAGCCTCAGTCTAATCTCTGCCTCGGTCTTCCCGTTCCTTTCTCCCTGTATTTCTCCTCTTTCTCATACGCTTTTCATTGGATTTAGGGTCCACCCTAATCCAGAACAATTGCATCTCAATCCTTACCCTAATTACATCTGCAAAGACCCTTATTCCAAATAAAATCACATTTTGAGGTTCTGGGTGGACATGAATTTTGGGGGGGGTCACTATTCAACCCATAACAGCATCCATAAAGACTCTTGGCAACTCAGACCCTAGCAGCCCCACTTGTCCCCTCTAAATTGACTTGTTTTGCTTTTATCAGACACTGTGGGCAGGCACTGTTCCAAGCATCTCACAAATAACAGCTCATTTAATGGTCGTTATGAGTGGGTATGGTTTTCTTCTGGGTTATCTCTCCACGTGTGAAAGGCCGCTAGCCCTTCCCTGGCGGCTGGTCCAGTGCTCTGTGTGTGGTGACCTTGATAAAGACTGGCCGAGACCCAGCGTCAGCTGCCTGACACTGACAGTCCATGTGGGCTCACTTACAAGTAAAATGTCACCTCCTGGAGAGAGCTACGTGAGAGATTCAGGAAACCGAGAGATAAGATTTAAGATTCCTTGTGCAAGTGTCTCCTTGGAAAATGAACAGCAGGAGAGCTCCGTCAGGGACAAAGGAAGGGACCAGAATGAGGACAGACAAGCAGCCACAGCGGGAAGCAGAAGTGGCTGGGCCTTGCGGTGTTCGGGATGCTCCCTGCGCTTCAGTGACAGGGAGGAGATGTCTGGACCACGTGCCCCAGCGGGTTTTTCTGGATTGCGGCCTCTTTCTCTTCTCCTCTACTCAGACTCAGAGACCCGACTCCTAATGGAGGTGCTCGGTTGGACCAAATATTTTTTAATGTTTGTTTTCTGTTTTGCTTCAAAACACCATGAGGATCTATGACATAGTAAGAAGCTTGGAGTCAAATAAGAATCCAGCAAATGAATTTTATTTCCGTTTAGTGGTGTAACCAGTGTAAGAGTTTAATTAAGATTTGAGCTACCAATGTACTTAGAACTGATACTTCTTCACCCCTGGGGGTCAACGCTCTTCCTTCAGCATATGTGTGTCTTCACAAAACACAGAGGGGCTGAAGTCTCTGCTCTGTAGGCCCTCCAGCTTGTGGACGGCAGACTGTGGGATTTCTCAGCCTCCATAATCAAGTGAGCCAATTCTGCAAAATAAGTCTCTTCACATATGTATGTTCTGTTTCCCTGGAGAACCCTGACTAATACAAAGTATTCCTTTCTTCCTTTCTCTTGCTTAATATTCCATATACATACTTCACATAATACTTCGTCACACAAATTGGCATAATTCATCAGTTTCAGATGGGAATAAAATTACTCCATACCCAAATTTTCACTTAGCTTTTGATTGGAACAGCAACAACAACAAAAACATAATGGTTAAATTTTTCAAATAATACCAAAGCAAGGGAAGTTACATTGGAATAGACACGTGCACACCATACCGGCCGCATTTTACGTGAGTTTCATCCTTTTGGGAATAACTCTGTATCACGTATTTGTGTGGTATTGCTGTCACCAACTAGGTGTCCGGAGGAACTCAAGGGTGGGTTTGGAAGCATTTAACTATTTTTCCAAATTGTTTTTTTCCCCCTTTTTGTTATGTTAAGGAGATGCAACCACCAACCACCCTGAACCAGCCCAAGGCTCACCACAGGAACTACACCTATGACCTTTGCCTTATGTTTAATGCTAAGATCTCTCCAGGAGGAGCTTCGGTCTTATCACCCTAACCTGCCATGTTATGAAAGCATGTTTTCCTGCTGAGCCCGTGCAAGTGAATACCCACCTCTCCCTTTTGAACATTCATTCCCCATCCAAAATAAAAGTTCCTGCTTCCCTTTGTTGGGGACGCCATGACTTTGAAAATGATTCTGTGTGGCCTCCTATTTGCTGCAAATATACTTTACTTTGTGAGACAACTTCCATTGGTGTAGAGTCTTATTTAACTCGCCAGGAAGCAAACCCACTTGGTTTGGTAACATTTCCAATTATTTTACTAGGCTTTAGGAGCCACATTTTGTTGGAATTAACCAGACATTTACTTGTGGGGCATGGTTTTTGTTTCAAGGTCCTGAGATCAGTTAGTTGGTAGGAAATTTATCTCACCATTTTATACAAATAGAGCAATTTAGTTTTGAAGACTATCAGAAGATCTAAGCCTGATAGATTTTTAGTAAGTTTTACTTGTGAATTTTTCAACTTCTGTCGATACAAAATAACCATTCTATAGATAAGAGAAATAAGGTGAGTTTACTTGAGCCAGAGTGAGGATTATAACCTGGGAAGGCCTTAGAAAGCGTTCTGGAGAAGCATGGTTTTCAGTACCGTCTTATATCTTTTTAGAACAAAGAACATAGTTAAACACACCCAGGGTACATTTTCATCAAAATTTCCAAAGATATTCAGTTGCAAATTAGCAGGTTAGCATGACTGTGATATCAGGAAAGGGACCAATCCAAAGGCCGTTACCAGTAGGGTGTTACCAACAGGGCATAGGAGGGGAAGTACGCATTCTTATCTTAAGAGAGAGCATTCTTTGATGGTTAAGCAGACATACAATGTATGTTTGATAGGCCGTAAGTCAGGCTTTTTAGTTCAAGCCGAATCAGTTTTGAACCTGAATAGTTACCCCCTATACCTCAGTATGTGAGAATCTCTTGTCATTCTAATTCTCTAACACTTAAAATTTACAAAATAGTTTCAAGAAAAAAATGTCAAATCTTGACATATCTCTACAATACTTAACTGAATTAGAAACCCAGCAGAAATAAAGTACAAGAGTTCATGATATTATATGGCTGTGTTTTTTCAAATTAGCCCTGGAGCAAAATGCAAGAATTTGCCTCCATTTTTTGCCATTGGCTGCCTGTCTGCCCACCCTGGATTGTATTCAGGTCCTTGCCAGTGATCTGTAGTTCCGGCTGGACAGGGGAAAGGAGTAGAAATGTGTAGTTCATGACCGGCCCTTCTAAAATGTGTTCTCCTTTGTCTCTCAGCAGCGTCTGTTCTTAAAAGGCGCTCATATACCTGCTTCCTCCAAGAACTTAAGCTTGTATACCGTCAGGGGCGCCTGTCAGATTGGTGCCATAGGGTCCCCGGGTCTTGGTCCACAGACGTAGAAGAATTTGAGAGCAGACACACAGCGGAAGTTGTAACAGAGGAGGATTTATTAGTCGAGCGAAAGTACACCCCCAAGGGGAGGCAGGGGCCGGCAGGCTGGAGGTGAGCATCGGCACTGAAGTTGTGGCAATTGGTGTTTTTGGAAGGTGGGGGGGTGCCGGGGTGGGTGAGGGTCCTGGAACAGACCAGTTGGGGCGTCGTCTCCACCTTCATGTGAGGAAGGGGAGATTTTTTCCTTACATAGGAATCTCCGGAACTGTCATGGCGATGATCTCCCGCAAGGGGGGTCAAAACCGCAATGTAAATGAGCGTATAATGAGGGTAGGGGCTACTCTTGGTCAGGGCGCGGGGAGTTGCACCTCTGAAGAGCTGTTGCCCGGTAATTAGGACATTGCACCTGGTGGAGTGCTCTTGGTTCCGGGGGGAGTGTTGCACGCCAAAGAATCGCTGCCGTTAACGAGGACATCGCACCTGGTGAAGTGGCCTCGCTTCCAGCTCATGTCTAGCTTCCCGCCCATCTCAATACCGTAGCTTGGGTTCGGTGAGAGACAGTAACAGGATGGAGAAGGATCGCATGGAGCAAAAGTCCCGGTGAGAAGCGCAGCTCTGTCAATGATTTTAGCAAGTCCTGTTACCTTGAGTTACCTCAGAGTTCTTACCCATAAAATGAGGAGGGGATCTGGCTCATCAGTTCTGACCCCCTTTTCTGCTGTAATACACATAGAAGTGTTGACCTTAAACAAATTAACAGCCAGGTATTTCTTTAGCAAAAAGTGGGTTTACTTTGAATCAGCAAAGAATTGCAATCTGGGGTCTGCAACCATGGCGAGCCACGAGCAAGCCCCCCAGCAGCAAGGGAGGAGAGACTTTTACAGAGGGGGAGTTGGGAGGGCTATTGTAAACGAGAATTCCAGGTGTAGCGGCTTTTCATTGGCTGAGCGTGACAGTGTCTCATTGGCTGAGCTGGGGGGGCAAGAAGGGGAAGTCTTCCTTCTTCCTGTTGGGTTCTGCAACCCTCCTAGGGTGTGAGAGCTACCCCTTCTGGCCTCCGGACTCCGGTTTAATGAGGTTTCTGTTTATTAATTTTCACGGTAGATGACCACTTCGTGAACAAGAAACACCCCCTGGGGAAACTCTAAAACGTTGTCAGAGGCATGCAACAAAGAGCCAGTAGGTTTTTTGTCTGTTTTTTATTTTGTTTTGACATAATATGAGGGGCTATAATATAGTCCACTGAAAGCCAAGTAAGAGGTCAGCAAGTGAATTTTATTTCCCTCCAGTAGTAGAGAGCTAGCTAGCAGAGTAGCTAGTGGAAAGGTTTATGTAGGCCCGTTTGTTTCTGACATGGCCTTCCTAAAAGCATTTACAAGCTTGAGAGTAAAGAAAATCACCATTTATTTTACAAGAAAAGATAAGACTAAATTCTTAAATTTTTTTTTTAAACTGAATTTTGATATTTTAAGTCCTCCACTCCATGGGAAACTGAACTGAACAGGTTTCCTTCTGCCTTGGCATGTTAATCTTCCAA
Organism: Tapirus indicus; assembly: GCA_031878705.1. NCBI lineage: Eukaryota > Metazoa > Chordata > Mammalia > Perissodactyla > Tapiridae > Tapirus > Tapirus indicus. The sequence continues at coordinate 91,124,984 of CM062928.1, read as the reverse complement.
GGTGACTCTGAAAAGGTAGCAGAGCAAGTACCACCTACTCCCTGGAGCAGTTGTTTGGAAAAGCTTCCTATGATGATGAGAATCTGATGTGGTCCTAATTCTGCTGTCACCGTGTGACCTTAGGCAAACTACCTGACTTCTGAAGTTTCAACTCTCCCTTCTGTAATCGCTGGCAATCAGGCGCCCTCTAGGAAGCACAGTGAATGCAAAAGAAGCCATAACTTAATGATGAATACATTGTAGTTGGATGATAAATGCTATTAGCACCTTTAGTTTGCACCTTGAGCGCAGATGCTTATTCCTCCTGTAGATAGAACCGGCCTTCAGGCCTCATCTGACATTTCTTCCTAGTGACAGCAATCATGGGAGTTTGCTCAGAACTAAAAATTTAATTTCATTTAATGAGAACCTATTACACACAGCTGTGTTCTTTGAAAAATTCAAGATAACAATAAGACATTGTTTGACCTTCAAGTTTCTCATAGTCTGATTGCCACAATTTACTCTGGAGTCTTAATTTAAACACCTGTGTCTAATGCAGAAGTCACATTAACTTTCTCTTTTTTTTTTTTTTTAGCATTCTTAGTTAAATATATAGGATGAAGGTAACAGGTAAATGACAAACAGTTGGGCATTTGCACCAACATTCTACACAACTTGTAACCTCATTTAGGAAATGGGAGGCTTATTTAAAGTCTTCAGTATTGTCTTAATTGCTTGGAGGTGCTATAAACATCTTTATAACAACAAGGAAAGAGGGAACTGTACCTCACCCAGAGGGAAAGTAAGGAAGAGAAGTAAGGGAAGTTGTTTATTATTTTTAAATACTAGAAAGGTTATAAAAATATATTTCATTTTAGCTTAACTGAGGGTTAGCAATAGTTCATCTTCAAAATGCTCACTTGCAGAAATCTTCTTAGTATACAGGGTAGAAATAAGGAAGACTTGTTGAACTTTTCCAAAATTATAGAGTCCATCATGATATTAACCACTTAACTACATCAAATCAAGGAAGAGCCTGGAAAGACCAGCAAGATATGTGTGAACTCCAAGTTGTCAGTGGCGTTAAAATTGATGCACTATTTCTAGCAACATATAACAAGATTCCTAAAAGGGTCATAGCTTTTGACCTAGTAATCCCACTATTGGAAATTGATCTTAATGAATAAAAGCTATATGTACAACCTTTGTATAACAGTGGTATTTGTAACAGCAAAGCCCCAGAAACAATCCAGATATGCAGCAGCTACACAACGGCTGATGGAACAATGACCAGTGATAAGAGGGAATCTGTGCAACCATTAACAAAACAAATATGCAATGGGAGAAAAGTGAATGCAACACTATCTTAAGTAGAACAAAGTAACATGACTAAAGTCAATGTATGCATATATATCATTGAAGAAGTTATGTAGAGATACAAATAACTCTTCAGAATGAAAATGTATTTTTATTTTGAACAGTTTAATGAGATACAATATGCATACCATAAAACTCAACTCATCTGTTTAAAGTGTACAATTCAATGGTTTTAAGTACATTTATAAAGTACTTATTTTTTATAATTAGTAAAACTTTTTTTAAACGAGGCAAGAAATGAGTAGCTCTATTGCCTGAAACACAGAAACAGGAGTCACATTTTAATTTAAGAACTATTGAAAAATTGTTGCTACTACACCCATGCAATGAACACAATTTCTGCTTAATATTCAAATAGATGTGCAAGCCATCCAATAAGATTTTTTAAAAATCCAAATCCATTGCTGGCAGTAAATTACTTCTTTATTTCCCAGCTCACATAACATTTGTATTCTCTACCAACTGGTCCTAGCAAGGTTGAATCCACCACGTCTAACGTCAATTCCAGGCCCCACAGTGTCCAGTGGATTCTACTTTGGTGAGAAGAAGGGAATAACATCATATACTTTGGTTTTATTCTTTAGAATAAATGTGGAAGAATGGTAAACACACAGCCTTTGGATCTAGACTTGGATTTGAATCCCAGCTATGCTATTTACTAACTACTCTGAGGCTCGCTTGAACCAGTTATCTCATCTGTAAAATGACGCTAATGGCACTTATTTCCAGGGTGGTAACTGACGTGATGAACATAATGCACTTAGCACAGTAGCTGGAATGTTGGTGAGGCTCACACACTGGTGTAATTATCATAATTATTAATCCTATTATATTAGCATAGACCCAAATACACACAGCCTTGTTTCTCAGACCACACCAACCCTGAGAAAAACCAATTAAGGGCATGAGTTATTCCTAAGGAATTATTTCAGTGCCCCTCTCATTATCCTAGGACCCTCCTTGCACCACCACTTAGGCCGTGCACCATTCCAGAAAGGACGGGAGCCCCACCACCTCCTCCTCTGTGGCTGCATGCATGCATGCACATCCATGGAGCTGTTCTGCATCTACAGTGCCTCCACCACTAAACTGCCACCAGCACTGATGATCTCCTCCACCGAAGTCCATCCCCATCCCAATCACTTGGTTCTGCTTTTCCCCAACATAGATTTGGGGAATTCCAAAAGCTGGTCTTGTTCCTTGGGTAAATATCAAGCCACACCAGCCTGTGACTATAGAATAAAGTTAAACTTCAACTGCCTTGGCAGGAGTCCCACCAATCTATTTGCTGGAAATTTCCATACCCACACACATACACACCTGCTTAAACTGTGTCCCAAACACTTTTGAAGTATTCCCAAAGTGTTACCAGTTGAACTCTCTCCCCAACCAGGGAAAGACCAGAGAAAAGGTCTCTTGCCCTTCCTGGTGGGGTTCTTCCTCTCTTCAGTGTTGCAACTTTGAAACAAGACTGAAGCTGAGCATTCACTAGCACAAGCTTTATTCAATGGCCAAAGAATGGAGAAGTGGGAACAAAGTTCACAAATCAACTTGTCAGCTCTTGAGGTGATTAAGCAGCTATTATAAGGGGTCCAGGTAATGAAGGGGAGGAATATTCATAGTTATTTGGGGAATGGGCAGGGTTTTCTGGGGAACAAGGGTGCCACGTCTTTTCTTTCCTTATTTGGTTGTATCCTGCCATTGCCATGGCAGTTGTTAACTGTCATGGCATTGGTGGGTGTGTTCTATAATATGATGATGTATTACAATGAGCATATAATGAGCTGTGGGGTCTATGTCAGATCAAGTCGAATTGCCATGTTGCCTTCAACCAGTTTTAACTGGATTTGACCTGTCTCAGCCGTCTCCTCCCTCCTCTCTTTGTGGTTTCCTGTGAGCTAAAGAGAACATGTCAGGCTTGTTCTGAGCCAGGCTGTGGTTAATGTCTTATGGGGTCAGTGGGCTGGGTAACAAAAGTGCTGCCCGAATTATTTTGGTTATAAATCTCTCAGGTTCATCCAACTGCTTTGCTAGAATGGAATCTAGGAGCTGAGTTGTCTGAAAAGGTCAGAGTTCTAAGGGTTGAAAGAGTAGATTTGAGGGAAAGGGGTGGTAGATAAGTGTGTAAGTGGTGGAGCTGCCCACTTCTCACACAGGATGCCTGCATGGTCCAGCAGCAGTGAGGTTTCTGACTATGAGGTTTGATGTGGAATACACTGTTCAGCTTGGACAGTGAACATTTTGACAGCGGCAATAAGAGTCAAGGTCAGAGGTCCATCTCAAATTTCCAATAAACCCCAGGATTACTTATAGAATCCTGAGATAGGAAAGGGGTCCCCCATCCACTCCATGAACAAGATTTTCTGAGAGATAAAAATTGGATTTTCTTCCAGCCTTCATGGTGTGTGTGGGGAGAAGAAATTGATTTGACTTAGAAAAAAAAATGTTACATTTCTTTCACTTTGACCAAATAGAATAAATCATGTTGGTTACTCTCCTAGTTCAGCTGCATTCAACTCAACTGTGAGTTGAGAAGTTCTATTAATTTATCTGTTACATTGACAAGTTGCATTCTCAAGGGATTATCTGGAAAGCAAAGACAGATTTATATAAAATGGATTATCTTTCTTTGGAATTTAAATGATTAGATTCAACCTTGTAGATTCTTTAAATGAGATGTTAGCTGACAAATTTGTGAACTCTGAAGCAAACTATAAAAGATGACATAAATACTGTGCAGAAAGCAAAAGCTTTGGAGACGTAAAGACAAGCTGTGAGCGCTTGGAAAAGGCCTTCGACCTTCACTTACTGCCTCTCAGGCTCAGTATTTCATCTGTAAAATAAAGATTTGACTATATTTTCCATCAGGTTGTGGTGAAGAAAATGGATACATACTTAAAGGCACAAGGCCTTCAATAAAAGCTCATTTTAGTCTCTATGATAACCACAACTGGCTTCTTTTGATCTCTTTTATTTTTAGATAACTTTACTGATATATAACATACAGAAAAGTACCTCATCAGCATAGAGCTTGATGAATTACGGCAGGAACACGTCCTTACAGTCACCAAGAGATCAGGACCTAGGACATAAGCAGTGTCAGGGAAGCCCCTCCCTCTGTCCTCTCCCAATCACGACCCCCTCTACCTCCTCCCCTAAGGTAACCGCTATCCTGACCTCTAATATTATCGTTTAGTTTGGGGGTGGGGGATTAAAGATTGTATTGTGATAAGAACAGTTAACATGAGATATATCATCAAATTTTAAGTGCACATTGTGTCGACCACAAGTACATGTTGTACAGCAGATCTCTGGGGCTTATTCGTCTTATTTAACTGAAACTTTGTGTTTGTTGATTAATACCATCATTTAGCTTTGTCTGATTTTTAAACTTAATACAGATTGAATCAGACAGTATGCATCATTTTGCATCTGGCTTCCTTCGCTTCTGTTGGTAAAATTCATTCATATTTTGCATTAAACAGGAGTTTGTTCATGTTCATTGCTGAAGTCTTTCCATTGTTTGAATGTACCCCATTATATTTATCCACTCTTATGTTGGTGAGCATTTATGTTGTTTCCAGCTATGCTGACTGGTGCTGCGACAGTTGATACTCATGTGTACACACACTGCTGGGAGTGTGCATGAGGGCCAAGTTGCTGTGTTATGTGATAAGTGTATGAACAGCTGTCATATCTACTGCCAAACGATTTCCACAGTGGCAGAGCCAATTTCTCCCTTACAAGCGGTGTGAGAGTTCCTATCGTTCCTCCTCTCCCCACTTGGTACTGATGGGTTTTCCTTTCTTAATGTGGCCATTCTGCTGGAGGTAAATTGTTATCCCGCTGTTGTTTGATTTACGTTTCCCTGATAACTAATGAGGTTGAACACCTTTCACACGTCTATTCATCACTGGTTCTCCTCTTCTGTGAGGTGCTTGTTTAAAAGGTTTTATGAACATTTTTTATTAGGCTGTCTGTCTTATTGTTAATTTTTCTTTTAGTAATTCTTTATGTATAATTTTTCCCCACTCTGTGGCTTGCCTATTTGCTATCTTAATGGCGTTTTCTGAAGAAAAGAAGTTTTAAAGTCTAATGTAGCCCAATTTGTCAGTCTTGTATTTTTGTGGTTAGTGCTTTCATCATGCTGAAAAAATCATCCCCTACCCCAATGATTGTGAAGATATTTTCCAATGCTTTCTTCCAGAAGTTTTACTTTTTAAAACTTTCATGTTTGGTCTAAATCTATGTGGAACTGATTTTTTTTCTGTGGTGTGAAAAGGGGATTAGGATTCACTTTTTTTTTCTGTATATGGATATCCAATTGGTTCGGCACTGTTTATTTGTAAAAAATACTGTTTCCTCACTTCTCTGCAAAGCCGCCTGTCTCATTAACCCCGTCTCCATGTTCGTGTGAGTCTGTCTGGATTCTCTGGTTTGGTTCCAGGAAGCACTTGTCTGTAAGTACTGCAGTATCACAGTAAGTATTGATGTTCAGTCCTCTAAATCCTCCAGTTCTTTCCTTTTTCTCCAAGATTCTCTTGGCTCTTCTTGGCCCTCGCAATGCCATATGCATTTTAGAATTAGCCCGTCATTTTTTCCACAAAATCTGCTTGGGCTTTCATTGGAACTAAATTAGATCTATAGATGAATTTATAAAGCATTTTACGTACTTAGTATGTTGAGTCTTCCAAACCATGAAAATGATTTTTCTTCCATTTACTTATATCTTCTTTAATTATGCTCAATAATGTTTTGTAGTTTTATGTAGAGTGCTTACATCTTTCATTAGTTTTTATCTAGATTCTGCTGTTTTGATACTTTTGAACATTTTAACTTCTCAAGTTTTAACTTGTTCTTAGTATTAAAAAATATAGATTCATGTATACTGGCCAGTATCCAGTACTCTTACAAATTCACTCATTAATTTTAATAGTTCTCCTGTAGATTCTTTTGGGTTGTTGTACATACACTACCATTTATTTATTTATTTCTCTTGCAACTTTTTTCTTGATATTTTGCACAGACTACTACTTCCGGAATAATGTTGAACAGAAGTGACAGTAGCAGGCATTCTTGTTTTATTTATGAACTTAGGGAAAATGTTTCACCATTTCACCATTAAGCATGATATTTGCTGTAGAATCTTTAGTGATATGTGTTATCAGATACAGTAAATTCCCTTCTATTCCCAGTTAAGAATTTTTATAATGAATAAGCATTGAATTTTATCTCGTGCTTTTTTGTTTCTATCAAAATGATTGTATAACTTCTCTATTCTGTTAATGTAGTGAAATCCATTGGCAGATTTTCTTTATGCTAAACTAACCTTGAGCTCCTGGAATGTATCTACACCTACTCATGATGCATTGTCCTTTTTATATATCTTTTTGCTAATATTTTGGTTAGGATTTTTGTGTCTATGACAATGAGCAAGATTATTTTGAAATATTTTTTTGTTAAGTGCAACTCAAGTTTAATATTAAATTTATGCTGGTCTTGTAAACTGAGTTGGGAAGAGTTATCTCTTTTTTTATTCTCTGGAAGAGTTTGCATCAGAATGGTCCTGTTTCTTCCTTAAATATTAGGAAGAATTTCCCACTGAAGTCATGTGGGCATAAAATTTTATTTTTTGCAGAAAATATCTTAATTTCAGATTCAAAGATCCAATTTCTTAAATAAACATAGGATTATTTGTATTTTCTATTTCTTATTGTATGCATTTTGATCAGTTTTGATTCTCTGGAATTTGTCTATTTTATCCAAATTTTCAAATTTATTGTCATAAAGTTGTTTAAAATATTGTCTTATGATGCTTCTAATATTCATAGAATCTGTAGTGGTGTCTTCTTTTTCATTGCTGATATTATCTATGGCTTCTTTCTTTTTTCTGGATCTGTCTTACCAGGACTTTATCAATGTTATTATTCCTTTCAAAGAACCAACCTTTGAGTTAATTGATCATCTCTATTATAAATTTGCTTTATATTTCATTAATTTCTGCTTTTATCTTTATTTCCTTCCTTCTAGCTTAATTTGCATTTCTTTTTGTAACCCCTTGAAATTAGAAATTTAGATATTTGGGTATTTAAATAATTTATAGATGTTCTTAATGTTTGTACTTAAGGCTATAAATTTCCTTTTAAGCATGACTTTTGTTCAATTAACATTTGAATATTCTGTATTTTCACTATTATTTAGTTTAAATATTTCCTAATTTTTGTTGTTATTTTTTAAACACATGCTTCATTTAGAATTATACTGCTTAATTTACAAACATTTGGAAAATTTCTTCTTATCTTTATCTTTATGTCTTTTTTTTTGTGTGTGTGTGGGGAAGACCAGCCCTGAGCTAACATCCGTCACCAATCCTCCCCTTTTTGCTGAGGAAGACTGGCCCTGGGCTAACATCCGTGCCCATCTTCCTCCACTTTATATGGGATGCCGCCACGGCATGGCCGACAGGCAGTGCGTCTGCGGGCGCCCGGGATCCGAACCCGCGAACCCCTGGCTGCCAAGCGCGGACTAAACCGCTGCGCCACCGGGCGGCCCCCTATCTTTATGTCTTTTAAATCTCTTTTTCTAAATCAATTTTATTGAGTTGTGATTTAAGTACAATGAAATGTACTCATTTTAAGTGTACAGGTCAATAAATTTTGACAAATGTATGCACCTGTGTAATCTCCAGCAAATTCAAGATATTGTTCCTCGCCGTCACCTCCTATAAAGTTCCTTCGTGCCCTTTTGCCCTCAATTTTCCCACACCCCAAGCCTGGGCAACTTCTGTTGTGCTTTCTGTCTCTATAGATTAAGATTTTCCTATTTTAGAACTTCATGTAAATGGAATCATATAGAATGTAATCTTTGTCTGGTTTATTTTGTCAACATAGTGTTTTTGAGATCCATTTATTTTGTGGTGTGCCTCAACAGTTGGTTCCCATGTACTGCTGAGATATGGGTATGGGTAGCCAGCCCAGGTCATTCAGCGGTTAAGGTCCGTTGCTCTCACCCCACGGCCTGGGTTCGTGTCCCGGTGAGGGAACCACACCACCCGTCTGTCGGTTGTCAGACTGTGGTTGCGTGTTGTTGTGATGCTGAAAGCCATGCCACCGAGATTTCAAATACCAGCAGGGTCACCCATGGTGGACAGGTTTCAGCAGAGCTTCCAGACTAAGACAGACTAGGAAGAAGGACTGGCCACCCACTTCCAAAACAATTGGCCATGAACACCCTGTGGCCAGCAGCGAGCCTTGTCTGATAGAGCTCCAGGAGGTGAGAGGATGGCGCAGAGAGACTGGGCAGGGTTCCCTCTGCTGTTCACAGGGGCGCTAGTATTCCCATTGTGCGAGTTCCAATTGCTTCACATTCTCACCAACCCTTGGCATTGTCAACCCTTTGAATTTTAGTCACTCTAGTAGGTTTGCAGTGGTATGTTATTGGGGCCCAGGGCAGGCCACCCCAAAATATCCCACCATGGCATATTGAGAATTAAAGTTACTTAAGAAACAGCAGGTGCAAAAAGAACACTCTGCCCATCCTTTTTCTGCCTGAAAGCAGGAAGTAAATCTCCCGTGTGAAGGGCGCCCTCCCTGTTCCTGGAGGCTGAGGGAGACCTCCTTCTCACCAGAGCCAGGGAAGTCAAGGCTGAGAGGCCTGTACAAACAAACCCTGTTACTTTTACTCATCGACTATCTCAGCATGAACTCTGTTTAAATTCCTCTGTTATTACCTACCTCAAACCTCAGTCCCTTTGTCCTGCCATTCCTCACAAATTTATCGTTTCTTTGTGTAAAAGTCATATAAACTGTGTGCTTTGTTCACTCTCCAGGCTTCATTTTTATGATTTTCCGTGTGCATGTAATTGAATTGGGTTTTTCTCCTGTTAATCTGGTCTTGTGTCAACTTCATTATTAGTCCAGCCGTAAGAACACAGGAAGAGTAAAAGGGGGAAGTTCCCCTCCCTGACAAGATTATTTTTTAAAATTTATGTTTCTTCTGATGACTAATGATGGTGAGCACTTTGCGTGTGCTTGTTGGTCATTTCTATCTTTTTTGGTGAAGTGTTTGTTCAAATCTCGTGCTCATATTTTAAAATTGGGCTGTTCGTCTTTTCTTGTTATTCAGTTATAAATGTTCTTTTCATATTGTCTTCTTTTATTAATGGTGTCTTTAAAAGAGCAGAAGTTTTTAATTTTGATGAAGTCCACTGTGTAATTTTATTTCATTTATAGCTAGTGCTTTTTGGCTTTTTGGGTCCTCTTTTAGGGAACTTTGCCTACCAGTGGTCACAAAGGTCTTACATTTTCTATCGAAGATTTATAGACTTTTCCTTTACATTTAGGTATAATCTATCTTTTTTTTCTTTTTTTGTGGGGAAGACCAGCCCTGAGCTAACATCTGTTGCCAATCCTCCCCTTTTTGCTGAGGAAGACTGGCCCTGGGCTAACATCCGTGCCCAGCTTCCTCCACTTTATATGGGACGCCGCCATGGCATGGCTGACGAGCAGTGTGTTGGCGGGCGCCCGGGATCCGAACTCGCAAACCCCGGGCTGCCAAGCGCGGACTAAACCGCTGCGCCACCGGGCGGCCCCAAGGTATAATCTATCTTGAGTTAATTTTTGTCTATGGAGTGAGGTAAGGGTTGAGGTCCCCCCCCCCTTTTTTAACCCTAATTACCTTTTGGTTATTGGTTTCTTGATGAATTAAACTGTTGTCAGAGAACTCTGCATAATTTCAATCTTTTGGAATTTACTGAAACTTCATTTGTGGCTCATCATCTAGTCAATTTTGGTAAGTGTTCTATGTGCTTGTGAAAAGAATGTGTAGCCAATGTTGCCAATTACAATATTTTGTATGTCAATTAGGTAAATTTTGTTAATTGTGCTGTTCAAATCTTCTGAATGTCTGCTGATTATTTTTGGCTTGCTCCATCAGTTATTGAGAGATTTGTGTTAAAATTTCCCACCATGACTGTGGATACGCCTATTTCTCCTTTTATGGTTTTGTATGTATGGTTTTGCTTTAAATATTTGGGAAGTTTCTTGTTAAGTCAATTGATTTTAGACTATGGCATCTTACTGATGGATTAAGCTTTTTATCACTTGAAATATTCTTTCTATCTCCAAATAAGTATTTTGACCTACATTACCTGATGTTAGTATACCAGCTCTGTTCTGTTTTAGTGTCTGCATGGTTTACATGTCTCTGTGTTTTTACTTTAATTTTTGTGCTTTCTTATATTTAAGATGTTCTCTTGCAAGCAGCATAAAATATTTGTATTATCAAGTCTGATAAGTATTGTCTTTTAATTGGAACATTTAGTCTGTTTACATTTAATACAATTACTTATACTTAGGAATCTAAATTTAATGTTTGATTTTCTTGCTGTCTCTCTGTCCTTCCCTCTTTTCCTCCTTCCTGCAGTCTTTTGAATTCGACTTTTTATTATTCCATTTTTCACCTCTATTTGCTTGTTAATTATACATTTTTGCTATTCTTTTAGCTTTTCCTCTAGAGACCGCTACACACATCCTCGACTTGGTAAAGCCTGATAAAAGGTAGTACTTAAATTCCTTCCCAGACAAGGCAAGGTTCGTATGACAATTTAACATCATTTACCCTTTTCCACCTTTTGTGCTATTGTTGTCGTGAATTTCACTCCTGTATATAATTCAAACCCTTCCAGGTAGTAGTATTCTTTTATGCATTTCATATTCATTTAGAGTTATACGTGTATTTATCCTTTCTGTTCGTTATTTCTTCCTGTTTCATTGTGCTTTCTATCTGGAACCATTTGCCTTCTAACTCAAGAACTCCCATTAGTATTTCTTTAGTGTAAGCGAGTGATGAACAATTCTCTCAGTTCTTTTCATCTGAAAACATCTTTATTGCACTTTCACTTTAGAAAGGTATTTTCAGTGGGTGTAGACTCCTAGTACAGCTATTTTCTTCTGGCTCTGATTTTAGATGTCATGTGATGCTGGTGGCCCACTTTCTTTTTTTTTGAGAATTCAAGTGTCAGTCTTATTGCTGCTGTTTTGAAGATCATATGCCTTTTCCCTCTAGCTTTTATTAATATTTACTATTTGTCTTTGGTTTTGAACAATTTTACTATGATACTCCTGTATGTTGTTTCATCTGTATTTAATTTGAATGGGATTTACGGCTTCCTGAATTTGTGGCTTGACGTTTTGTAAAATTCTGCCATTTTGTCTCTGCTTTACCTATCTCTTCTAGTTTGTTTTTTTTTTTTTCTTTTTGGTAGGATTTCAATCACACATATGTTAAATATTTTCATCATTTCCCATTTATCTCTTGTGCTTCCTCTATTTTTTTTTGTATTTTCCATTCTCTTTTCTCCCTGTGCTTTGCACTTGATATTTTCTCCAAATCTATGTCCCCACTTGCTAATATTCTCTTTAATGCTTATAATGTGTTTCTAATAATTTTTAATTTTAGTTATATTTTTTCAGTTCTATAATTTCCATTTGAGGAATTTTTATATTTTCCAGTTTTATGCTGAGATTTTCCACTTTGTCACCTGATTTTGGGAACATAGTAATACGTTATTTTAAATGTCATGTATAATAATTTCAATATTTGGATCTCTAGTGAGTATATTTCTATAATCTGTTTTCTCCTGTTTTTCAGTCATGTGGTCTCATCTCCTGGTATACCCAGTAATTTTTGATTGTCAGCTAGACAATATATATAACAAACTGCAGAGATATTTTAAGACTCTAGATAGTATTATCTTCCAGAGAGAATTCATTTTTGTTTGGCAATTAGATAAGAGGAAGATTAATTTTAATTCAATCAGGGATTTAGCTTAGTTAATGCCAGCCTTCATTATTTTTGAGAGCATGTCTGGCCCTTCTCTAGTTGCAAGTTAAAACTGGAGTGTTTGCCTGGGCCTCTCCTCCTTGATAGACCAGAAGCCAGTTTTTGCCCACCAGCCCTGAAAGACGTTGGAAACTTTGCTCAGCTTCTTGGCCTCTTGGCTTCTGCTTACAAATAGATAAATGCCTAAAGGGAGAAATAGAGCCAAATTGGGCTCACTTCTCTCTACTTTCATTCTGTCTTAGCCTAAGTTCCCTAGAAAAGAAATCCTGAGGTAAAGGCTGAGTGCTGATTGTTTCCTGGGAGGTAGAATCCTGAGATGGTAAAACTAGTGGGAATGGAAAGTAGGCAGAAAAGGAGAAGCAGATACAAGCTGACTTGTACAAGCTGATTGTGAAGCATCACAATCCCTGACTTCAAAATATACTACAAAGCTATGGTCATCAGAACGGCATGGTACTGGCACAAAAGCAGACACACAGATCAATGGAACAGAACTGAAAGCCCAGAAATAAAATCACACATCGACAGACAGCTAATCTTTGACAAAGGAGCCAAGAACATACAATGGAGAAAGGAAAGTCTCTTCAATAAATGGTATTGGGAAAACTGGACAGCCACATGCAAAAGAATGAGAATATACCATTATCTCACACCATACATAAAAATTAACTCAAAATGGATTAAAGACTTGAATGTAAAACCTCAAACCATAAAACTCCTAGAAGAAAATATTGGCAGTACACTCTTTGACATTGATCTTAGCATCTTTTTGAATACCATGTCTACTCAGGCAAGGGAAACAAAAGAAAGAATAAACAAATGGGACTACTTCAGACTAAAAAGCTTCTGCAAGGCAAAGAAAACCGTGAACAAAAAGAAAAGAAGCCCACTAACTGGGAGAAAATATTGGCAAATCATACATCCAACAGAGGGTTAATCTCCAAAATATATAAAGAACTCATACAACTCAACAACACAAAAACAAACAACCTGATCAAAAAATGGGCAGAGAATGTGAAAAGACACTTTTCCAAAGAAAATATACAGATGGCCAACTGCCACATGAAAAGATGTTCAACATCACTAATTATTAGGGAAATGCAAATCAAAACTACAATGAAATATCACCTTACACCTGTCAGAATGGCTATAATTACCAAGACAAAAAATAACAAATGTTGGAGAGGATGTGGAGAAAAGGGAACCTTCATACACTGTTGGTAGGAATGCAAAGTGGTTGCAGCCACTACAGAAAACGGTATGGAGATTTCTCAAAAAATTAGAAATAGAAATACCATACGATCCAGCTATCCCACTACTGGGTATTTATCCAAAGAACATGAAATCAACAAAGAGATTTATGCACCCCTATGTTCATTGCAGCACTATTCACCACAGCCGAGACATAGAAGCAACCCAAGTGCCCATTGACTGATGAATGGATAAACAGGATGTTGCATATATATACAATGGAATAAAAAAAAGACAAAATCATCCCATTTCTAACAACATGGATGGACCTGGAGGGTATTATGTTAAGGGAAGCATCTATTTTTTTAAGGCGCTTTTAGCAGTGTTTTCTGTTACTTGAGCCTGAATACACACTAACTGATTTGAAAAATATACCTATTTTTAAATTTAATTAAAATTTTTTTCTCAAGTTTTCCACTTTTCAAGATTTCCAAATCTTTAAATTTTAAATTGGAAAAGAGTATCTTAAGTAGTAAGCTATCAAATCTTAACATAATTTATTGGTGTGATCTGACCGTAACTGAAGGATGGTTTCCGAGCTATTGAGTAATTATTTGCTCTCTTCCCTCCACACTCTCCTGACCCCCCAAAATACCTTCACCGTGTGTCACACAGTGATTGCTACCATGCAAACTGGTAAAATGCAGGCAACTATCTTCCGATTATCTCAGTTTTGACCAAGCTGTTGTCTGTGGCATATAGTACACAAAATATTAGAAAATAATAAAGATGAACAGCGTTCACCAATATGGCATTTATGGGTGGCTATTTTATTTCTTTTGCTCAGTGTAATTGCCTATCAATAATGTCTCCTGTCATTTATGGCACCAAGTGAAAGTCAACAATCATGACTAACGTGAATTATTTTTTCCTAGTAAAGTATTAGAAACCCTAAAATATTAATTTTAAAGTTTTTTATGATCTAATTCTTATCATAGGAGAGCTCCCTGCCTTGTTTTTTATAAGCTATACAGTCATAGGATCTTTGCAAACATATTGCCCAAACCCTCATTTTACAGATCAGAAAACTAAGACCAGAGATGTTGGGCTGGGGTAAGCTTGCACAGCTGACAGAGCAAGAGCTATAACCGAGATGCTCTGACTGCCAGCCCAGAGCTGTTTTCACCAAATACTGAGGAAAATATGAAACTTCACAACAGCCACTTTTCCCATTTAGCTTTTTTGGGGAAAATTTTCTTATTAAATGCAGGGTGACACGGATGTCACGTATTTATGGTGACAATATTAAAATTCTGGGCCCAAACAGATTTTATTTAATTTGATGCTTTTCAAAAAAGTGTTTTGTGATTTTCTTTTTATACTTTAGTGAAATTTTATATATAAAAAATTTGCAAATATAATGTCTTAAAATTAATGATTTAATTTTTAGTTTGGAAACTATGAACATGGTAGAAATGTTATGCTCAGCATGTCTCTTTGTATTAAGTTATTCTGAGCCTTATCAGACCTGCCTGAGTCACAGGATGATAGAGAATAATGACAACATAGAGGACATCTGACAAGGGGCAGATATTCTGTTCGTTATATTATAATCTGGGAAGATCTGACATCACACCCCCAAGAAGACAAATCAAGCCAGAGTGAAGCTCAGAGAAGAGGGCTTTCCAGGACACATCTCATTAAAGAGATGCAACACATAATCTGGGGAAAAATCACTTAAACACTGAAAGCCTTAGGTTTCTCATCTGTTCAATAGGGAGGATAAACTATCCATTCCAGAGGGTTGTTCTGAAATCGAATGAGAGAGTTCATGTAAAACGCTCAGCAGAATGTTTGGCACATTTGGCAATTTCAACTGGTCTTTCCAGACACCACTCTTCATTAAGAACTAGTATCTGGCCAAACTTGGAAGAGGCTAAAAACTGCAGGGTTCACATAAGTCGGTAATGTTTTGGAGCAACAGGCCGGGAGATTCTGAAGTTCTTAGAGAATGTCAGAGGAGTTGAATCACAGATGTAGGTTAGACCAGAGGTAGGTTTATAGCTGGGAAGAGGAAGGAAGAGAGAATGACCAGTCTGAGTTGAGTTTTTGCAGCAATCAGGACTGAACACCACGAAACATGTAACAAACCAGTTGTGACCCCTCTGCTTTGGGGGTGTGGTAATCGGTAAATTCCAGGCCCTTCTTCTATGGCCTCACCCAGCATCTGTGCTGTGGTCAGAACGGGATTTCCATTATATGAGTAATAGAGTCAGTGACTCACCTGAGGAAATTAAGGGCAACTGGACATTAAAGTACTGACTGAACTTATCTGAGGAGTCAACATGTAGGTGAGGGATGATGTATACCTACAGGTAAGAACCTGACATCTTTTTTTTTCAATGATTTTATTGAGGTCATATTCATTTATAGCACTGTGTCATTTCAAGTGTACATTATTGTATATCAGTTGCTGTATAGACTGCATCGTGCTCACCACCAGTAGTCTAATTTTTATCCGTCACTGTACATATGTGCCCCTTCACCCCTTTTGCCCATCCCCTGACCCCCTTCCCCTTTGGTAACCAATAATCTGTTCTCTCCATCCATGAGTTTGTTTATCTGCTGCATATGCGTGGGATCATATGGCGTTTGCCTCTGTCTGGCTAACAGCCAGCACCCAGCACCCTTGGTACCCTGGCTGCAGACCGCACGCTTACAAGACGGCTTCCCCGTTCCAGGCACCACATGTAAACATGACTACATTTAGGGCCCCAAAATGGATATTTCTTCCCCTGTGTCACTTTTGGTTAGAGAGGAAACCCTTTCCCAGACTCCTTATTTTCCAGTGCCCGGACCTGAACCTTCTCCTGGTGCCCCTGCCCACAGGGTCCAGCCGAGCAGCGTCCGCCATTTCTATCCTGTGTCACAGGCGCCACACTCTGCTGGCAGGAAATGGGGGGACACAGCTCACTTTCACAGGTTGGTCTAGTCCTTTCAAACATTTCTTTCTGGTGGAGGTTTTATCTGCATTGTTTAAATCATGCTGTGTGTCAGCTTTTGTAACCTGGTTTTATACTTAATATTTTACCATAAGCATTCGTTCCATAGTAACGGTCTTTGGAAATTTTATTTTAAATGGTGACATAATATTCCACGCAAAAGAAAGTCACAAATAAATTGTGATAACTTGTAATTAACTTGTAGTAAGCAACATTCCTTCTCCTTAGGGAATACACACTGGGCATTAAACACGAGAGTGTACCAGAAGCTGTGCATTAGCCCCTCTAATCCTAGAGCAATCCTGCGAGGTAGCTGTTATCATTCTGATTTTATAAATGAGGAAACTGAAACTCAGAGAGATTAAAACTTACCCAATATTCCTGCTGGTAAATTGCAGAACAGGGAATTTGAGCCCAGGCTCATCTGATTCCCAAACTGGCAAACATAATAATATTTATTCAATGTTGTTGGGAAAAGAAGAAATTAAAACCCAAGTGAATGGGCCAATTCATAAGTATAAATTAGCTAAGCTTCTTATTGAGCAAAACCAAATAAAGAAAACAAAACGAAAACCTGAATTCATGCAGGTAGCTAGCAAGTGGCTACAAAGCTGGGTATTCAGCTCTACTTATATGGAATTGAAGCTACAGTTCATAGCTTCATAATCTAACTTCTAGCAAACTATCAGCAGTTACAGTTTGCATCAGTCGTTACACTGAGCTTAGCCTGACATCCTGTTTTTCACAATTCTTGATCAGGCTTACTCTGATGCTTTGTTCTTCATAATTCTTTATCAGTACTTCCTACATTGCCCCTGACAGTGTATCTAGCACATACAATTGGTCATATTCTTCAACATTCCTTGGTCAGGTTAGATTAAGTTCAGTTTCTCATAGCACCAACAATAAAAATCTCCTAATTTAACTTTTGTATAGCAAAATAAATTCCATTACCCAATAGAAAATTCTGTGGACCATGTATATATTTGGTACTTCCTACCAAAGGCTTGGTCCATATCCTCAAATATGTGACAATCAGTCTTTTTTGTTCTGAAGACATTACAAGGTCATACAGTATCTATAGGTGTCAGCAGTTAAATGGAATATACAAATAAAAAAGGAAAAATAAGAGAGGACGAAAGCAGAGAAATGCATATAAGGGAAGAGAAATGTGGACAGTGCTATAATTATTGTCGGTTCTGCTGAGACAGAATGTTCCAGAGCAGACTGCAAAACAGCACAGGGCAAATGTTTCTGGCTAGCCAACAGGACTAGCAGAGACTAAGCCAAACTCACCTGCTGTCACTGACTGTGTCACCACAGTTCACCTTCTCTGAGGACACATCCTCCCCTGTCCCCGTCCAGGAACTTGGGCTCTTGATTACAAACTCCTCGTCCAGTTTCAGACACTTTGGGCCAGTCTAACTTATTTCCCTACCCCCTTCCAGGTCGTGGTTCAGGGGGCTTTCGCAAAACCACCTCCTTTCAACATCCAGGCCCCCATGCCATTCCTGCCTATGGTGTGGGTGGTCCCAGGAGAAAGGTGACATAAACCGGTTTCCTCTGGACTTGACGCAGCAAAGCCAGGTAGGAAACAGTTCTGGCAGCTTTCCTGGTGAGGCCTGACACTTCCTGAAAAGTGCTGACATCTAGCAGATGAGACCAATCCCTCAGAGAGCAGGCAACACACAGACAGCCTCCCAGCTGCCCTGGTCATTAGGGCTGCTTCAGGTCCCTGAACCAGAAAGTTCTCCACAGACTGTCTAGCCAGACCAAGATAATGTTTTGGATTAGGCTTTATGGTGATTCTTTGCCCCATCTTAACACAGGCCTCTAGAAGGGAGAAGGGAATTAATAAATTTGCTTTAGTTTGATCTTTGTGACTAACCAAGAAAGAAGTGTTGGCTTTACCATTTCTCCATTCTGGATTACTAATATTCTCAGTTGGCACCTCATTAATAATCCAATGCTACGAGTTTGGGGTTTATTTGAGACAGGAGAAAGATGATGAATAAATGAAAAGATGAAAAATAAATGTTATTGGGACATATATATATATATAATAAGATTCATAAGTAAATTTTATAAATTTGTAGAAAGAAAAAAATAGACTTTGGATAAATACAAATCTGGTTTTCATTCATTCATTCTTATATGTCCCAGCAGAGTGACTTAGGACAAGTTGGCTAACTTCTTCAACATCACTCAATTCCTTCATCACTGAAATGAAAGTGATGATGTCTGCCTCAGAGCGATGTTAAGAATTACGAGAGGATGTCTATTAAGTGCAAGGCATAGAGGAATTGAACAGAAATATTAGTTCCCTTTCCTCTGTCGTTAACCTGTCAGCTCAAGCAAATATAGATTTTTTTTAAGTTTTTCAATTAATCAACAAATGTGTTTGAAGCATTAAAACATTATCATGGCCTTCAATTGTTTATAATCTAGTTGGGAATATAATGCTAAGTCACATGGAACAATAAGAGAACAATAAAAGTTTGCGATTTAATTAAGTAATCAATTGTGTTTTGTGATTCTGGCTATTAAACTACAATTGTTAAGAAAAAATGGAATAAAAATGGACTAAAGTTCTGTCGGGTAGCCTTTCCCTCTTCCGGAGTCATCTAGGTGTGCTGTAGAGTAAGAAATAAATCTGGGTTGAGGTTAATTATATAAAAATGTTAATTTGTATTTTTTCTGTATAAAAATAGGCTGACAGATATATATACTTGATGACATTTTTTAGGGGTGCTCTAAACAAAGTCCTACTAATCCTCTGAGGACTAGCCCAAACTTTCAAAAACAAAAACAAAAAATCTTCTTAAGAGTCTGTGTTAGAATTAACCTCTCCTTTCAATCCTCTTATAAATCCCTAACACTTTGCTCTCACTTTGCCTGTCACGATGATTATAAAGTATTTTATATAGGCAAATTTTTCCATGCTTATTCACATTCAATAAAAGAATCCATCAAAACTTTATGAAATAAGTAAGAATTCCCAAGCTCTCTCCTATTCCCACTCACCAAAGAAGCTGATAACTCTACCAAGTACCAAGAATGATAAAAACATGCAAATCCCCCTTTGGAACTCCTCATGGGATGGAAGCTCTATGGGGAAAAAAATGCAAACCTGTTAGACTTTTCATCTTCATCTCTCACCTTGAAAGCAGTTGAGGAAAAACATTTGTGTTTTTAAAGTATTTTCATGTGATTCGTGAATCATATTCCTTCTTGGCCATCTAATGCAAACCTAGGATGTTACTTATCATCTCTATAGAAACTGTTCTTCCATAGGTCTCTGGCCATTTCTTTTGCTGCACACTAAGGGATTATGATGATTTTCCTCTCGAGAATCAGACAAAGTAACGTGTGGCAGAAAGACAAAAGTATCATCTAGATAAGAACCAAATTCACGCAGTCAAAATTAGAGAAGATTAAAAGCACTTACATGGACTCTGCCTGCCATGTGCCAGACGCGGCTCAAACATTTCCCAGTTAACTTGTTTACTCCTCACATCAGTCATGTGGGTAGGTCTACGTGTCCCCACTTTGTAGGTGAGAAAAGTGGGGGGGCCGCCCGGTGCCGCAGCGGTTTAGTCCGCGCTTGGCAGCCCAGGGTTCGCAGGTTCGGATCCCGGGCGCCCACCGACGCACTGCTTGTCAGCCACGCCGTGGCGGCGTCCCATGTAAAGTAGAGGAAGATGGGCACGGATGTTAGCCCAGGGCCAGTCTTCCTCAGCAAAAAGAGGAGGCTTGGCAATGGATGTTAGCTCAGGGCTGGTCTTCCTCACAAAAAAAAAAAAAAAAAAGAAAAATGGGGTCAGAGAGATGAAGTCATTTACCCAAGGTCCCAGAGCTAGTAAATCAGGATTCAGACAGAGCAGGTGAGTGCCTCCAGACCGGAGCTTCATGAGCACTAACTAGTAGCTATTGAACGAGCGTTGTGGAGCCTTCAGCTAGGATGATTAAAGAACGGAGTGTTCTGTTAAGCTGGACATTCCCTTAAACGTCAATACATTGCTGTAAACCTCTCTTTAAAGTAAATTAGTCTACTTCCTTTCCTTATAAATGTTATGTGTGTGTTTAAATACTATATATATGTACAGTACCTTTACACAGAAGATGGAAGATATTCTTGTAGCACCTTAGGATCATGAATAGGAATATTTCAAATCACCGTTCAAGGGCTGAAGATATGGAAAGCATGGGGCCAAATTACGTACTGACCATAATCGGTTACTGGACATCACCCGGAATCTGGTTTCATGAATAAATCCTGACTCTTAGCTTTACTTGTGATCTGCCTCTTTCTCCAAAAGTCTGAGGGCAAACAAGAGCAAAAATCAAATCAATCAAGATTTTCAAGTAGAACGATACATTTCTGCATGTAAATACTCTATCTTTCTATCTATCGTCTATCTTTCTATCATCTATCTGTCTGTCTGTCTGTCTGAGAGACAGAAATAGGTCTACATTCTACCTGAGCCAGAGCTGGGAACATAGCAGACTGGACAAATCATGCAGATTTCTTTGCATTCCAAAAGGAGGGTGACCAGACCTGCCCCTAAGTTATACACAAATGATGTAATTAAAGTGGTGTGATTTCTCCTGGAATGTTGTGGTTAGCACTGGCGATGAGAAATTGTCTAAAACACTGGTGCAAACACTCTCCAGAGGGTACACCAGACAATCCATTGGAATGCAAGTAGAAAATACCAGCATATATTCATTCTCTTTATATGTAGTTTTAGTTTAAAATAAAATATAAAACATAAATATTCATGTTGACACTTGCCCTTGTGATTGTCTACCAATCGCTGGTCACAATCAGCATGCAAGAGGGCCTAAGGGATGGGTGGAAGGTACACAATGCCAAGGGGTTAACAAGGGTGCCCTTCCTCATTGGTTTGCTGCACATTGCAGACTGCGTGTGACTAGGTAAGTGGATTCACATATTCCACTTCTGATTCCAATCTAACTAACCCTCACAAAATGAACTGGTGACTAAAAACGTATTCTGGCAACTAACTGAAGATGCTGATCACACATGCACAAAGGAACATAAGAAAACTGTGGAGACGACCCTCCTATTCGAGTACGAGCTCTTGTCAGGCACACTGCAGATTATCAAGAATATTATTGAAATATCGGTTTACATGCATTCTCATTATAGTGTATGATTAATATACAAGATAAAATAAAGATGGCTATTTTAAAAATATTTCCTTTTTATTTCATTTTATTGATAGATTGCAAAACTGGCCACAAATTCTCTTCATCCCTATGTGCGTGTCCCTTTGCATTGTGACTTTGCAGCTACTCCCATGAAGAGGTAAAGTCTGTTCTTCTATCCCTTCAATCTGGACTTGAACACATGGACAAAGGGAAAGTAGGAAAAATTACACAAGCAGAGACTTGAAAAGCGGTTGACATTGGGGCTTTCTCCCTTGCTGCTCTTGGGAACCCTGCAGCTCCTGTCATGTAAATAAGGCTAAATTAGCCTGCTGGATGATGACGTGTGGCTCAGCACCCCATGAGAGCCAGCTAACCACCAGATAGGTGGGTGAGGCCATCAGTGGTCAGCTAAGCAGGAAGGTGTTACTACCTGAGACCGATAGAAGAACATTCCAATCCAAAATGCTAACCCACAAGGTCACAGGATCAGGAGCTGACAAGTCAATGACTGTTGTTTTATGAAGTTTCGGAGTGGTCAGTTACACAATAAAAACTGGTGTAGAAATTAGTGCCTCAAAGTGGGTTACTGTTGTAACAGAAACCTAAAAGTCGTGGCCTTGGGTCTCTGAACTGAGCAGAGACTGAAAAAACATTAAGAGCTCAGTAGCAAAAACTAGAAAAAGGGTGAGCAAACTGTTAATGGTGACTGGAAAAATGGTGAGGAAATTGCTGTTGCAGGCCAGAAAAATGGCAACATGTATCACGTAGTTAAAAACAATTGGCACAATGGTTGCCTGCAGTAACTCAGAAGAATAAAAATGTATATATTTCTAACGAATTTATGGACCTTGCAAGATGACTTCCTGGTAAAATGTTGCAAGCTTCAGTTGGCTTCCTTTAGCTGCTTAGGAAGAAAGGAAAGATCTAAAGAAAGAATTTAGAGGGATTGTACAGAAAATAAACTGCTTCTCATCCCTAACGTCTCTAGCCAGTAAAAATCCTCCAAGTGAAAGAAGCCTCAGCCAAAGATCACATCAAGGTGTGGCTATTAAAACTTTACTAAGACTTTTGAAAGAATAAGGTGGTATCTAGTAGACCTTCTCAACTGAAAAGAGGGGAGAGATCTTAAGAATTTTAAGGGTGTTATCCCAAACAGAATTATATGCCCACAAAATTCTACCTCAAAATAATTGTAGATGTGGCTTTTCTCAAACCAAGGAGACTCAAGTCAGATTCATAGGAAAACAACAAAGTTTTAAAAGAGTTGTACTGATGAAAGCACCACACACTTGAAGAAACCGAGATTGCTCAAATTACAAAACAGCCTCTGGAACCCTTACTTTACAGCAGTAGGAAGCAAGCAGAGAAAGCTATTTGGCTGTATGTATGGGTCTTTCCTTATGGAAGTGGAACAACGTCTCAGAAGGTACAGCCAAGAGCTCAGAAAGTGGAGCTCAGAGCCTTGGAGAACAATGGAGCAGGGAGATGAAAATAGACCTAACCAAGAAATATTTCCTGCCCCAGAATGGAGACACCTGAAAACAGATGTCCGATCGGGTTTCAGAATTGCCATAGACCAGCTGCTCCTACGTGTTTCACATTCTTCTGCTTTTTGATTGCAGTGTCTACTATAGCGATCCTGTCCCCGCCTCATTATTGTGTATTGTTGGGTGTGTCAGGGGTGGATAATTAGTCTTTTTTTAGTTCATAGGTCTCTGGAACAAGAAGAGCCATCTGAGGAACCTCAGCTGATTTGATGTATATCTCAAGATTCCACAGTAGCCTAATGCCATAATTAGATGAGATTTTGGGGGTCTTACATGTGGAAAGAATGGTAATTATTTTGTCCAAAGGATAGACTGTGCTCGACTGCAAAAATGGCTATACTATTTTGCAGCTTCTTCTGTCAAGAGATGTCTATTTCTCCACCCTTTGAATCTAGACTGGTCTCGTGACTTTCTTCACCATGAGTATGCGGCAGAAGTGATGCTGTGCCAGTTCCAGGCCTAGACCACCTTTGCTCTCTCTGATCGTGTCAACACACATGGGCCACCTGCTGCACGACGAGAGGTATGAGGCCCAGTCACCCTTGTCACTCCAGCTGACAGCCAGCCAACACAGAAGCAGAGCCGCCTGACTGATTTTTATCTCCTTGGAGACACTTGAGTGAGCTAAATGAGCCAGTTAAGAAAAGCACCCAGTTGATCCAGCCTAAATTGTTGACCTAAGAATTATGAAATAAACAAATGGTTGTTATTTTAAGTATATAATTTGGATGCAGGCGAGGTTGTCATGTAGCAGTAGGTGAGTGATACAGACACCCAAATGTCACAGAACCCTTTATTGAGATCCCATCCTTTCTCCTCCTTCAATTCTCTCTCTGCCATAAATCGAGTATCCACACAGCAGCGGGGCTATTTGGGCGTTGTGGTCTGTTACGGTAATCTGCTTCTCTGTGTCTGCGCCAGCTCAACGCTGCGGGAATCAATGTAGCTGGATATCTGATGAGGCAAGTCTCCCCCGGACAGACTTTTTCCTTCTTCAGCAGAGTCCTGGCTATTCTTGGCCTTTTGTTCAACTCTGTAAATTTTGAATGAGTTTATCAGGTACAATAGGAAAAAAAAACACCCTGTTGGAATTTTCTTATTGAGAGTTTATTAAATCTATAGATAATTTAGAAGAATTCACATATTTTTATAGTGACTATCCACATAAACATCTCTCCATTATTTAAGTGCTCTTTAGTCTCTTTTAACAAATTGTTATAACTTCCTATATAAGTATTTTGTACATCTTTTTTAGATTTATTCATAAGTACTTTATATTTTTATTGCTAATGTAAATTAGATTTTAAAAAAATTTCCCAACTAACTGTATCAAAGTGCAAATTACTCATTAATTATAATAATTTATCTGTGGCTAATTTGAATGTTTTCCATTAGATAATACTCCAGCTCTCTCCATGCCTCATGCTGGACAATGGATGGGTCCAAATACAATGGATGAGCTGCAAATACAGGAAGAAAGAGAAATAAAGCCAAAAATGCCCTTCTTCCACTGCAAGTTTGCAGGTCTGAAGCTGACTGCCTGAGGGGAAAGGAGCAGCTACCTGGATAAGAGCCGGTAGTTCTGACATCACACCTGCAGGGAATGGAGGTAAATTATCACTAGACCAAACGTGTTTTCTAAGAGCAACTGTAGGACCGCTGGTGTACCAGGACGCCTGCTGTCTTAGATGTCCCACCAATAAAGGCAATTTAAGCCTTATGAAAAAAGCCTAACATATGTCTCATGTTTCCCTGAGGTGGCATGGAACCTAAGGTGTCCATAAAGGCCAAGGTGAAAGTGAAAGCAGGAAACCTCGGAGGAAGCGAGAGCCAAAGCCAGCGTTGTCTGAGGGCATCTCCAGGCCCCTGGCGGCTCTGAGTTTGCTTTCATGACTCCCCAGTTCTGCTGACAGAAGATAAAGCTCAGGGACCCCCAAGGTTGGGAGTCTAGTAAGGCCACCATCTGCATAAGGCTGGGACCCTGTGGTAGGTAAATAACGGCCTCCAAAGATGTCCATGTCTTTGTCCCAGAATCTGTGAACGTGCCCTGATGTGGCAAGGGAGGGGACTGAAGTTGCAGATGAAATTAAAGTTGCTAATCAGCTGATGTGAAGCTAAGTAGATTATCCTGGGTTAACCAGTGGACCCAGTGTAATCACAGGGCCTTTTAAACGTGGAAGAGGGAGGCAGAAAGAGTCAGAGAGAGATTTGAGGATGTTTTGCTGCTGACTTTGAAGATGGAGCAAAGGGCCATAAGCCAAGGAATGTATGTGGCCTCTAGAAGCTGGAAAAGGCAAGAAAATCGATTCTCACATACGGCCTCCAGAAGTAAAGCCACCGTGCTGGCACTTCAATTTTAGCCCAGCGAAACTCATTTCAGACTTCTGACCTCCAGAACCGTAAGTCATAAATTTGTGTCATTTTATAGCCATGAAATTGGTGATAATTTGTTACAACAGCAATAGAAAAGTAATACGGATCCTGAAGGGATAATATATTTCCAGAACACTTTCAATATAGGATTATTGGCAAAAATTATGACTATGGAGATAACAGAGTAATTTCTATAAAAAATGTTAAGGTGAGGGACCGCCCGGTGGCGCAGCGGTTTAGTCCGCGCTTGGCAGCCCGGGGTTCGCGAGTTCGGATCCCGGGCGCCCGCCGACGCACTGCCTGTCAGCCATGCCGTGGCGGTGTCCCATATAAAGTAGAGGAGGATGGGCACGATGTTAGCCCAGGGCCAGTCTTCCTCAGCAAAAAGGGGAGGATTGGCAATGGATGTTAGCTCAGGGCTGGTCTTCCCCACACACAAAAAAAAAAAAAAATGTTAAGGTGAAACACACACAAACATACTCAACCCACTCAAGAGTGCAACAGATGCAAAGTCCTACTTATTGAATTGGATTTAATCAAATGAAAAGCATCCTCTCCCTCTGGGAAAGGCAGGGCCGTGTTCATTACAATTCCATTTACCGGAAAAGGAAGAGCAGGGTCACTACGAGCCCGCAGCATGGAATGACTTCAGTCACTCTGCAGAGTCCAGAATCCCCTAGTAGAGGTTGATGCCCTCGTCTGCAAGTGGGTCCTTCCTTGTCTTTCACATGCTTTGGTCTTTTGCCCCAAACAGGAAAAGTGATTTTTGTAAGTGAAGTAAATCATTCCGATTTCATGGCATTCAAAACATGACTCCCGAGGGTTACGTGGAGAATGTTCCACGTGCAGGAAATGCAGCAGAGTGAGAGCCCACTCCTCCTGCTGTCTCTCTCTCCGAAGCGCTGCTGTCTCCACACATGTCAAGTGTCTTCATCTTCTCTGAACTCCATGGGCATTTGATATTACAGCAGTGACCTCATACTTTAACATTTTCCTGTCACAGCTTATGTCTGTGTTTTAGAACACTTTTGCTAAAGAAAAGATTTTGTGGTGAGTGGTGTAGTGACTTCAAAACATTTGAAGAAGAAGCAAATTAGTTGGCCAAAAGGTAACTGGGTTTAAAAGGACTCAAGAGAAAGAGTTGGCAAGAAAGCAGCTGAGCGTGTGACAAGAGAACGCAGCATTAGCTTTCTCCTGCACTGTGAAACAGCACGTGTATCCCCTTGAATGCTCTCCCCTTTACCTCCACCCACTGCCAAGTACACACTCAGGGACTAAAACTGAGCACCGGCAGCCTTACACCCTCCCACAGCTACCCTAGGCAGTACCCTGTCTGGATATATCTTCTCTTCCACCCTCACAGCCCATCAAAATTCCACTGTTAGGGATTTCTCATTCCCCTGCTTCCACGTCTAGCTATTCTTATTAGGAAGGAGGTTATAAATGAATACATATGTGATATTATACGTAAATGATTCTGGGATTTTCCTTCCCCCACAGAAGCATATGATGACTCAAGCTACTCAGTTTCTCTCCTCCACACCCATCCATCCACCCAGAGAGTGTCTGCTCTGTCACTGCCAGAGGGCTTCCTGGAATTTATGTTGAAAGGTGGCCATGAAGGTAGAACCTCAGAGGTGGGGGGAGAAAGAGAAGAGGTTAAGTTAATATTCAAAATAAAGAGATAGGATTTTGAAAATTTAGGGCAAATGAAAGGTGCTGGAGCAGTGTTGTTACCGCACTGTGGGTCCAGGTCGCTCGATGTCGCATTGTAAAAGAATTTACAGAACAGCAGGGATGGGTACAAAGAGTAAGGAGTTTATTAGACAGATACACTCCACAGACAGCGGGCACACTCCAAGGGAGGAGCTGCACCGAGCGGTTCTGCCATCGCATCTCTTATTTTCCTGTTTTGGGGTAGGGCTCCTTCTGCATAGGGCAGAAGTGAAAGTGAAGGCAGCTGTGAGTCAAAGCAGCAGCAGCCAGGGGAAGAGCAGTGGGGCCACAACCTCCATAAATCAAACAGTTCAGTCCCCCTACAGACAGTCAAAAGAGGCTCAGGAAACTTGCGGTTACCTAGGCTATCTTAAACTATAATGCAGAACTATGTCTTAGCAATGCCCCCCCAGTGCAACCCTCCTGTTCCCTTGTGGTGCCAGATCCTTGTGCTAACCTGCCTGTCTCAGTGTGGGTATCAGATAATTGAGGAAGGGGGAAAAAAGGGGGAAGAGTTGTTGCTGGCAATGGGGTTAAAGAATCAACTTTAACACTTTTTTTTTTTTATGAGGAAGATTGGCCCTGAGCTAACATCTGCTGCCAATCCTCCTCTTTTTGCTTGAGGAAGATTGTCCCTGAGCTAAGATCTGTGCCATCTTCCTCTATTGTTTTCTGTATGTGGGACGCCGCCACAGCGTGGCTTGATGAGTGGTGTGTAGGTCTGCACCCAGGGTCCGAATCTATAAACCTCGGGCTGCTGAAGCGGAGCGCACAAACTTAACCACTACACCACTGGGCTGGCCACTTTAATACATTTTTAAAAGCACCAAAATTCGAATGTAATTCCATTTTTATTACTGTTTGTATCTGTTATTTTAATTAATGGATATTTGGTATGGGCCTCAATGAATAAGACGTTACACACAGACTGGACCATATGGTCACAGGTTACTCTAAGTTTAGGATGACCAGCTCATCCTGGTTTGCCCAGCATTTCCCCAATTTAACACTGAAATTTTCATATCCTGGGAACCTCTTCACTCTTGGTCAAACTGGGGTGGTTGGTTACCCTAAGTCATTAATGACTAATAATGGCTGCAAGTGTTACATTTCCTGAGAGAATAGTAAACTCTCATTTTTCCTGAGAATGGTCGCTGAGGATGAAGAGGAAACTATGATGCCGAGAAAAGGAAGAGGAAGACGAGAGAAGAAGAGGGAGAGAAGGAAGGATGAAATGAGTGTGAGAGTGTGAATTTGTGTGTGTGTGTTTATAAGGGCGGGGTTCTTGACTTAAAGCAGTAGTTCTCAACCAGGAAAGACGATCCTCCAGGGATTATTGAGAAATGTCTGGAGATAGTTTTCATTGTCATAATTGAAATCTACTGGCATCTAGTGGGTAGAGGACGAGGATGCTGCTAAACACGCCACAATGCACAAAGCAGCCTCCACAGCAGAGAGTTATCCAGCCCAAAACGTCAACAGTGACGAGGCTGAGAAATCCTGACCTAAAGGAATGCGCCATTAATAATGGACTAACACACATCAGAAAGGTTCATCGGAGGAAGTTTGGGGATACAGCCTTCCTACCTGTTCTTACATCACACCATATACAGAGTGACACTGAAAACTGATTTTCAAGTATCTAAAATAGTAGTGCTAACATATAAATAGAACACTGGAAGAGTATGAGCAAAAAGCAGGACATAGGTGTCAATTTCTTTCATTCAGATGCCCAGGTCTAGGATAAAACACTTGACTGCGAAAATAACAATACTTTTCTCCAAGGTTTTCTAACATGAGGACAAGGGGGAGTAGTCCCACTTCACTCAGAATCTATAAAAGATACTGTCAAATTGGAGTTGAACCAGCAATTAGGAGAGGTGGTGTTCATCTCGTGAGGGTTAGAACAGCTGCTGCATTCCCTCAACGAGCAGAGTGTCCCTCCACGCCAGGATTCTGGAGGGGCAAAGACAGACCTGGTACCCCAGGGGCACAAAAACTGCAATTCTTTATTTAAAGTGAGCGTTGTGTCATGGGAGCACAGTGGAGGGACTCACTCTGTTTGAAGAGGGTATCTCAGAAGAGGTAAAATTTTACCTGGGCTTTGAAAAATGAAGTAAATAATCCACCAGAGAAGGCAAAATAAGGACAGTCCAGGACAAGGCAGCAGTAAGTGCAAATGATGGCGGTCTTAAACAGATGTGTACCTAGGTCTTCGAGCAGCTTGTCTTGGCAGCAAGAGGCTTCATGGAAAAAAGAAAGAAGAGATTGTATGTCAGAACTTAAGGAAAAGACTGCCAGGACGCCTCCAAACCCTTCTTTCAGGTCAAACAGCTTGTGTATCCTCCTCCACACCCGCGACTGTCCTCCCCCGACTCAGTCAGCCCGTATGTCCTCCCTCTCTGTCTGTTAAATGCTCTTCAAGGTCCCTGCATACAGCCCTCAGGCCAAAGAGATGCTCCTGTCCTTGTGCTATGCAGAGTCCAGATCGTGTAACACCCATATACAAACTTTGTTATAGTGACGACTTTTCCCAAGCATGAATCTTGCACTTGTCCATCTAGGTCACGAGTTGTCTAAGAGACGGAGCAGAGCTACACGGCCTGGTGCCCCAAGGACTAGATTACCACAGTCCCTGGCAATCGTATGTGCAGAATAAATGTTGGTGAGTTCGTGTTATTAAAATGAAACACTTTGGATGTGGACAAAACGGAAAGGAAACCTAAGTATGAAACAATTTAGTGCTCTACCAATGGCTATTTTTCAGGGAGAAAAATAAATCATTCTTCTAGAGTTTTGATTAGTAAAGATTATGTATTTGATGCCTGGCATGCATTGGACACTCAATACATATTTGTCTAAAAGATATAACATCAAATAAAATGTCCCAGATTGAGGTGATGTTCATGGTTAGATTTCTGACTTCTAAGGGGTCCTCCCCCTCTTTCCATCAGTGTTCTATTCCTGTGCTTCTGCTTTCAACCCATAAAAGAAATCATCAATTGCCCTGATGCTCCCTCACGTGCTCGAAAACACGTGATCGATTGGTACAGAGCTGCATTCTTTCGCGAGCTAGGCGGATGGAGTTCACCCTGGCTGGCATAGTCCTGCTTTTTATGGAAACTTTGTGGTGGGCGGGTGTGGGGGAGTTCAGTCCTCTCTGAGAAAGAGATGAGCCAATATTTTGGACTTAACTTGGGCTTTTTACTGATGGCTAAACCTCCAATAGTTTTAACCAGAATTATCAATAGAAAAGAATTCTAGAATCATGAAAATGTCAAGCTGGAGGAAAGTTCATAATATCATTTTGTCAAATTCCCCAACTCTTGGGCATAATGTGGCATCATTCTTGTTTTATTTATTTATGTATTTATTTATTGATGAAGCACTTAGAGTTTAAATAACTTCGCCAAAGTCACTTTCAAAAAGTAGTCTTTTCCAAAGAATATGAAAATTCCCCAACTCAAATTGAAGTTAAGATTGATACGTTATCTATGATTTTAATATTTACTATTATTAGTAAATAGGATTAAATAATTACTATTATTTAATAATATTTAATATTTGGAAAATGAAGGAAGTTTAAAAATATTTACATATATTTATTAACTCACTTAAAACAACAAAAATAAACCCATTACATGTTAACATGATGTAAAATTATGAAAAATAACTATGCAAAAGCAAATAAAGAAGACTGTGAGAAGAGTGTCATTGCCTTACACTTTGCAAATCTTTTTACTCGAACTAATCTAACTCTAACTAAAATCTTTACTCTAATAGACAAGTGGAGTCTCATATCTGTCCTTGCAGTCAATGTGTTGCTGTATATTGTTTTGTTTGAAATAAATGAAGACACTTCAGTCTCCCACAGATGAGTAAGTGACAAACAAAGAGGTATTTTAATATCCTTTTCAGATAATTGAGGATATTATTCTTTGCTACTACACCAAAATCTGCCTCATCTTAAAGAGTAGTTGCATTGTGGAATCTGAAATAATCAATTTCATCCATATGTGTTATAACTCATATTCTGGGGCCTTTTTGTCCCAATCTCATGTTTTCACAACCCGTCACATATATATGCATATATATGTCACATTATATATACGTATAATACACACACACATATACACGTAGCAGGCACTGTCCTAAGCTCTTTACAGGCCTCACCTGATTTAATTCTCACAACAGCCTCATAAAGGTAGGCACCCATATCCCCATTTTGTAAATGGAGAAACTGAGGCTCAGAAAAGTAAAGTCTCCTCGCAGAGTTTGCCAAGGTGACATAACAAGGAGATATTCAACCCAGAATATGAACCCAGTGCGCTCCCAGCCCCTGCCTAACGCTGCTTCCCTTAGCAGGACACAGGAAAGAGCGGGAAGTGAGTGGTTACCTCAAGTCCATGTCATCAACTCCGTTTTGCATCTAAGGAAACCGGGAGGCAGACAAGCTAAGTGAGTTATCTAGGATCACCTAGGTTTTGGAGGCTCAAGTTGAGACCTTTTGACTTTAATGTTCTATAATTCAAGAAATCCACAACACAATAATCACATAGGAAAGAGAATATGATTTCTTTGTTCATCTATGTTAGGAATAAAGTGGCTAATATAAATAGGAAGGGTTTTCATTGTCTTCAGACATTAGACAAATTGCACTTTTTGTTCACTATTTTGGTCCAAAGTCGTCGGATAAAAATTTATATTTTAATAAGCACACACTTGCACACGAAAACATACACATAGAAACAGGCACTTGAATCCTCAAAAAATTTTATTTAAAGGATTTAATAGCAGCAAAAAAAAAATTCTACATCACTCCAGTGTTTCTTTGTTAGTGAATCAAAATATATAAAACCTAAAACAACTGGAAGAGTTTCATAAATGTGTCAGACCTTTGCAATTTGCTTCCATTGATAAAGTCAGCATTTCAGTCAGTCTCTAAATAAAATCTGGTTCTACCCTGAGCTTTCACATCAAGATAGTATTTTGAACATATATAAACCACTCATTGTTTGTGACACCTGGTAGGTCCACGTTCAATGAAGCGTGGCCATTACTATAACGTATCTTGTTCCTGCGGGCCCTGGTGGTCACACCCTTACTAAAGGTTGTGTGTATGTGACATACCTACCTGGAGACGGCAGTTAAGCAGTCAGTCATTGCCTGGCCAACATAACATGTCCTGTAGAAGATTTCCCAGACTCCCCACTGGGAACATTTTACTCATCGGTACCATATTAAATATTGCCATGATCCCTGTACCTTTGTTTCGGTGATAAACTACAGAGGTGATAGTTTTCTTTCTTTTTTTGTTCAGAGATTCCTTGTTCAGACAAGCTTGCTATTTTACTCTGAAGTTATTCTATACATGTATAAAGGAATCAAACTGCAAAATATAGGGGATGTTCACTTTTCAGAACCAGCCCTGAAACACTGACTAAATGCTGAAACGTAAATTTTCTTACCATTAAAAAATTGTGGCAGCACACACTATATATATATTTACCCCAGTCATCAAAAGTGGATGGGTTTCTTTGCTTTGAACTGAAAGTGACTTTGGTTAGAAAGCTGCAGTTGTTAATAAATCTTACCTGCCTTCACAACGCAAAGAACTGTCTGGGCCTCCAGCAGGTTAGATGATCAGACAGCTGGTCACAGGCTAGAGTCTCAGGGCAGGAGAGCGACCACTGACTGCAGCTCCCAGATCAGAGAGGAGCGCCCGGCATGGAACAGACAAGAGAGCTCCAGGAGCAGAGGCATCGTGCTCCAGGACCCAGCTAATATGGAGCCCAGCAGGAATCCGGGCCTCTGCCTGGCAGACCCCAAAGCCCACGCATGTCTTACCCTTGCTGGCACAGTCTCTGGAGGGCAGGACGCAGGCAGGGGGTGAATGGCTCCTTCTTACACGCCATCCTGCTCTCGTCCAGATCACAGAGCACAAAGCTGAAGCCCATCCCCCTTCTCACGACGATGTTGGGAACCTGATTTGTTACTCTCCCAGAACTACAGAAAGAAGGCAGGGTTTAAGAGAAATCATTCCAGGAAAGGAATTTCCACCATCTCATGTGTATTTGGAGCTAGCTGGAGACTAGAACGGTGATGGTTTCCATCTACAATAATGTTGACCTGGTAAACCATTTTCTGAAAACAGTTCTTTTGGTGCCCATCCCAAAGTGAGTGGCTTTGTTTGGTCGCATGTCCATTTGTGGGTACTTAGTTTAGGATGGGATGGACGACTTTATAGCTAAGGCAATGGGGGGTGGATATCACTGCCCCTTCCCCTTCTCGAGGCTCCTCAGACCATTTGGAAGGGGACGAGCTTGTTGGTTGCTGGCTGTGTGGACTGTAGAAGGGGTTTGAGTCAACCCATTATTTCGTAGTCCTGCCCTCCCTCTGCCAAACCCTCTCTGTCTAACTCCCTAACTTCCCCTGGGGTTTTCCCTTTTTTTTTTTTCAATTATTTTATTGAGGTCATATTGGCTTACAACATTGTGTAAATTTCAGGTGTATTCCTTTTTTAACAAGGTGACTTTCTTTGATTTAGCCAAGGACTAGGCTTGGGTTTTAGGGAGGGAAACACTTTAAACAACTGGCATTTGAAAGGAGGACGTGATACAAAAAGAAAAGAAAAACAAGGAAGAGGCAGAGCCAGCTGTTTCCTACAAATCTGTGACAACATCGCAGCTGTTCTCCGTCCCTTTGCCCCTGTGGGAACCGGCTTCCAACTCCGGCCTGATGGCTACTTTTTCAGTCCTCTAGCCTGTCCAGGCTACAAGCCCGCCAGGGTTGTTTCCCCAAAAGGTAAGCTTCTAAGTTATGCTATGTGAGCTCTGGGACAACTCAGTCAGTTCTTTACTTTGGGATGAAAGCTATGCTTTTCCTACAATAGCCATCAGGGAGGACACTTTAGAATACAGCCTCGTGGGGTCCTCACAGTCACCTGGAGAGGAGGACTGCATCACCATCCTCATCCCACGGACGAGGGGGTGAGACTCAGCCACGTATCCGGGTCACCGTTCTGACTCCACACCTGCTCTCTCAACCAGAGGATTCCAGAATGCCTTCCTATCAGTCACATGCTTGTTGAAAACAGGTTTCCAGGCAGCCAACTCAGAGATCCTGACGGAGTGAATGAGGAGTGGAGCCCAGCCACCTGTTCCCAACAGATGTCTCAGATGCAGGCGGGACTAAGTCTTCTCTTCGCAGTCCCGCTCTGCATCTTTATATACCCCGCTTGGCACAGCCCTGTCGCAGTTCCCAGTCCTGATTAGTCACTCCTTCCGCTGGGTTCTCAGAGCCCTCTGCTCTCGCGGCTGGTACAGCAGGAACCACGCTGTGTTAAAATTAGCTCATCTTGTGTCTGTCTCCTGACTAGCTGGGCAGCTACATGATGTCCAGGATCCTATTCTTTCTGCCTTCCTCTTCCTGGACGGCTCCTTCCTCTGATCTTTACAGAGCTTGGTTCTTCTTATCATTTGGGCCTCAACTTAAAAGTCCCCTCCTCAAGGGCTGACCTGGTGGCGCAGTGGTTAAGTTCACATGCTCTGCTTCGGCGGCCAGGGTTCACAGGTTCGGATCCCAGGTGCAGACCTACACCACTTGTTGGCCATCCCACACACAAAATAGAAGAAAGATGGGCACAGAAGTTAGCTCAGGGCCACTCTTCCTCACCAAAAAAAAAAAACAACCCAGAAGTTCCTTCCTCAGGGAAGCCTTTTCTGATGACCTTAGGAAGTAATTAGAAGCCCACCACTCATACTATCGTGTCACCCTGTTCCACCACCTGGCACAAAGCACACAGCCTCACACAGCAGGTGCTCAGTTAGAACTGGGTGATCCAAAGGCAGGTTAAGTGCATTCTTGGGGCCCCAGAAAAACAGAGGCAACAAACATTTTTTAAAGTAGTTGACATGTAATTTTATTTTTAAGCTGCAGAAGAAGTCATGTGAAAACAATCAGGGTCATGCTGGTCTCTCTTCCACTTCCACTATGGCCTAGTATTATTTTTATACAGAATCACACATTGGGAAGGGGCTCCAAAACATTTGGGGGCTCTGAATCTCCAAAGGTTTTAACCTGGGTGCTAGTACGTATTTATTGACATCTTTGTTTTCCAAAATATTTGAAAGTAAATTGGGCAGGTAATAAGAATAAATTATTACACAGTCCCATCTCGAAGAGGAAACAATAAGGAAGCACAGAAAAGAGGAGAAAGAAAATTGAACTGATGATTTGAGAAAAGAATTTTACGAGTTATATCAGATTAAGATGTCTTGTCATTCTATCAAAGAAAGAAATTGCCCGGTGTAATTCACACTTCTCAAAGCTCTGCTTGTCCTTCTGCAGGGCTTGAGCTTGTCTCATATTAGACTCACCAGTCTTCAATTTCTGTATTATTCGGCACAAATCTGGAAAGGTGCAGGTCCCCACATCTACAGCTATCACCTTGGCCCCAGTGACCATCCCCTCCTGCCTCAACTCCCGCAATATTTCCCACTTGGTTTCTCTGCTTCCACTCTTGCTCAGTGTAATTCTTTCTCCACATGGCCCCCAGAATGGTCTTTTAAAGACATGTCAGATTATGGCACTCCTTGCTTAAAATCCTTGAGTTACTCCCTTTCGCATTTAGAATAAGATCCACACTCCTTCCCCTCATCTTCAGGCCCTGTGTGATGTGGGATCTAGCTCCCACCTCCTTTCTGACTCCTGGCCCCCTGCCCTCCCCTCAGACAGTACAGTGCAGCCAGTCTCATTGCATGTGCCAAGTTCATTCCCGCCTGGAGGTTGTGCACACACCATTTCTTCTGCCTAGGTTGCTCTGCATGGCAATTGTGTTTATGTTTTAAAACACCCATGGTGTGTTTTAATCAGGTATGAGAATGTGGAAATGACTGTCATGAAGAAACAAGTTTTCATCCTTGCAGATCCCTAGAAACAGAAGGCACGGCAGTCATGCAGGGTCACATGCAGAAGCATCAGGGTCAATCAGGAGGCAGAGGAAGTGAGAAGAGAACATGGGAAGAGACTTTATTGTGGTTTCCATGGGAAGGAACAGATAAAGCAGGGTAAGCAGGTTTAGGATTGGCTGGCTTGAGTAATTTCAGCAGGCCCAGAGTGTAGGGGCTGTCCCAAATTGTCTGGGACCTGGCCTTGGGGTGATTAGGGCAGGGGAATATTGGCCTGGAGTGTGAGAGCTCCTTAGAGGAGGTGGGAGCGGAGTGTGGGCTCTGGATTGGTTAGATTGCACATGAAAGGCAGGCTTCTGCTATCTCTAGGAATTAGCTAACCCTGGGAAAGCAGTCCCTCTCCAGGAAGAGTTCTGCTCCCAATTACAATGTGTGTCTTGCGGGGGGAGGCGAAGGAGGGACAGTTTTCCCTACATCTCCAGGCAGTTCACCAACATCGCTGGGTGTCCTACAGTTCAACTCAATTCTGACACTACCTACCGGGAGATAGCATCAGATCCCACAGATCCTACAAGACTGCCCCCCCCACACACACAATTCAGACACCAATCACAAGTCCAGGTTGTCACCTGTGCTTCTAACAGACAGGCTACAGATTAGAGGTTCCAACGACCCCCTTTCTGGGTTCAATTTGCTAAAGCAAATCTAGAACAGAACATTTTACTTACTAGATCACTGGTTTATTATGACAAGATATAGCTCAGGAACAGCGAGATGGAAGACATGCACAGGGCAAGGTGTGGGGAAAGGATAAGGAGCTTCCATGCCACTTTCTTCAAATCTCCACATGTTCACCAACTCGGAAGCTCTCTAAACCCCACCCTTTTGGGTGTCTATGGAGGTTTCATCACCCAGGCACGGCTGATAAGATCATTAGCCATTGGTGGTCGAACGCAATCTCCAGCCCCTCTCCCCTCCCCAGAGGTGGGGGGTTATCGAAAGTTCCAACCCTCTAATCACATGGTTGGTTCTCCTGGCCACCAGCCCCATCCTTAGGTGTGGTCCCAAAGTCACCTCATTAACATAGCAGGAGACCCCTTGGTCACTATCCTTACTTAGGAAATTCCAAAGGTTTTAGGAATTTCCTAAATTAGGATGAAGACCAAACATATATTTCTTATTATAAGTCACAATATCACAACAGTCAGGGAGGCCCCAAATGCCAGAGCATCAAGAATATAGAAAATAAGAAAATATAGTTTATACAGTTTAGTGCTATAAATGCCATAAAAATGGTTGAAACATTCTGCAGACTTCTGGAAACCATCAACTTCTAACTGAAGAGGGCCTGAGAGAAACAAGAACACCTTGTCTTTTTCCATTGTCTGAGACTTTGTAATTAAAGTTCGACTGGACATTCTTCCCCAGACTTGCTCTGCCTAGTTTGTAAAGGAAGGATTCTTGTAAATGTGTTGTCCTTTCCCGATATTCTCAGTAAACTTTGGCCAGGATGTGGCTCAGGATGAAACTACTCCTTTCGGATGTAAATGCAGATGTGGGTCCTGTAAAATCTTTAAAGAGAAGCAATGTGAGAAGAGAAATGCATGTCACTGTTATCTCTGAGGACCTGTCCCTTTCCAGAACCTAAACTGGGCCAGCAAACTGTTTCAACTCATCCTGATTCAAAATGAGGATGAGATGGAGGGGCTAGAAGAGGAAATGGAGAAGTGAGAAGCATAAGGAGTCTGTAGGGGTATTTAGGGACGTATGGTTCAAAAAGGATGTTTAGCAGAAATCAGAGGAACTGTGCTCTCTTCCACATAAGGGAAGAAAGTTTGTGAAAGAATCTGTCCTGTAGCCTCCATTAACTTGTTGCTGTTGGCACATTTTCCTGACAATCTCTTGGTTGAATTTTTGCAATAGCGAATTAATCAGTTTATCAATATGTAGTGAGTTTAATACAATACTTAGAAATTTTGATATCATAGAGTCTCAGAATGGTAGAAATCTTAGGAATTAGAAAATTAATCCTTTACTTGTGCAGGAATTAATTAGTTGTGTAGTTAATACAGGCAACTTATTGCATTACTGGACACCTTGTGGTGTTAACTGTAATGGCTGGATAAATACAGCCCTTTAATTGAATGGTTTGATCCAAAAAATAAAATTGAGGATAAATAGAGGAAAGAATGAACAAAAAAATGTGTCTAACAGAATCTCTCACCTGAA
Source organism: Tapirus indicus (assembly GCA_031878705.1). NCBI lineage: Eukaryota > Metazoa > Chordata > Mammalia > Perissodactyla > Tapiridae > Tapirus > Tapirus indicus. Next base: position 91,086,641 of record CM062928.1, on the reverse strand, counting down.
AATCATATCAGTAATCTTCACTCAAAATTAGTTCTCAAAGCCAATATTTTGATAAGACCCCAGGGGCCCTGTGGTTGTTTTCTGCTGAGAGCCTGGACTGTCGGTTCAATGCCGCCAGTCGTCTATGCAGGGTGCTTTTTGGGCTGCAGGAAGGAAAAATTTGACTGACTTTAACATTGAGTGTATTTGAATATGCTCCATATTAATACAATAAATGACATACTTTACGATGCTCCCAGGGTTGGATAATTAACAGCTGATCCACCTCATCAAGGACTCAGATCCCTTCTGTCTTCTTGCTCTGATGTCCTCAGATGTGTCCTCTACCATTTCAAGACATTGCCACATCTTCGGGCATCACGTCTTCACACAACCACATCTCACAGCTGGAAGAAGGAAGGAGGGAGCATCCACCTTTCTCATTTATTTTTGAAGAAGTAAGGAAAACTTTTCCAAAGCCCTCCTCTCCTATCTTAGTGGCAAGAATTGTGTCACTGCCTGTTCCTAACCTAACCAATGACAAAGGCAATGCTTACTGTGGCTGGGTCAAACCAACCCTGATTTATACCCCCGGGGCCAGAAAAGCCCAGCCTCCCTTGAAGTTCACAGCCCACTGATTCCTGAAAATACTTGGGTTTCTGCTGACAAGGATAAAGGGGAAGATGGATGTGCAACAGACCACCCCAGGGTGTTTTCAGTCAGTGACACATAGAGAAGAATTTACATCGTCCTCCCCAAAATTAAGTAAATCCTTATTATTCACAAGTTCTTTCAAATATTGAGATAAAGGTCATTTTTGCCGTTTTCTATTGGGCTTGGGTATTTTTCTGGATAGAAGTAAAATAAGTCTAATTTCTTTTTGTTGTGTCAACTGCCCAAGACCAGTATTTGAACACAGCTCTCGTGTGACCCTGAGACTCCCCCAGTCCCCTCAGCCATTCCTCCCGGTTGCCAGACCCCTCACTGTGCCTCCTCATGGCACGTCCCTCATTTCTCCTCAGCTGACTATAAAAAACTCAACTCTCAAGACCCAGCTCTGGAAGCCTCCCCAAAGTCCCTGTGGCCGTTATGCCATAGGCTCTGTTTGTAGTCCCCTCGTCTTCTCAGTGCCAGTGTCCACGGAACTCCATATGCCAGTCAGTGTGCCAAAGGCTTTGTCAAGACTCATTTAATCTTCCAAAGAACTCTGTGGGGCAGTTAACATTTTATCTCAATCTCATAGGTGACAACTGAAGCACAGAGAGGTGAGGTAATTTGCTTAGGTCACACATGGCATGGATGGTGGGGCCAGAATTCCAAACTCCAGACTGCTGGCTCAGAACATCACACTGGACGGCCCCACCTGTTCTTACCTGCATCCCCGGACTTCTCCTTGCCCAAGCCTGCAATCGTGAACATTTCACCGATGTTTGCTGAGTGCGTGAATTCTCTTCTCCATAACACCATTTGTCAGTTTCCTCCTGAAGATGTGATGCCCAGTAGTGAAAACACTACTCCAAGTGTTTTTTGAGCAGAACAAAATAAATGGCATATGTGGGAAGCTAAATAATGCACCCTCCCAAGATGTCCACTTCCTAATCTCCAGAAACTGAATATGTTACTTTATGCGGCAAAAGACACTTTGCAGATGGGATTAAGCTAAGGATCTTGAGATGAGGAAAGTATCCTGGATGATCCAGGTGGGCCCAGTGTAATCACAAGGTCCTTCAAAGAGGGAGGCAGGAGGGTCAGAGTCAGAAAAAGACATGTGTTGAGAAAAGCTGGTGTCACAGTCTGAGAGGGAGATTTGAAGATGCTCTGCTGCTGCCCTTGAAGACGGAGGAAAGGCCATGAGCCAAGGAATGCAAGTGGCCTCTAGAAGCTGGAAAAGGCAAGAAAACTTCTCCCCTAGGGCGTCCAGAAGGAACGCAGCCTTGCTGACATCTTAATTTCAGACTTCTGATCTCCAGGATCAGAAGATAGATTTGTGTTGTTTTAAGCCAATAAAATATACTTTGCCATAACAAAGTATAGCAGCAGGTGGAAAATAATACAGCACGGATACTTTTCTTGACGTGGTTATTATGTTTCTACTGATGCCTCAGCCTCTCAGTGTATCCTCTGGATACTGGGCACCCTGGGTTTTCAGACTGCAGGCAGATTAACCTAAAAATAGAGATTCTCTCCACTTTCATTTTGGTTCTCTTCTTTAAAGCCTCTTAGTTGGCACCTGTGCCCCCATTTACCCAGCCCGTCTGGACCGTCACCACCATCCCCATGGTTTTTGTTCCCTCATGGTCGCTGCCTTAGATGCTTGTTTCCCAAGACGCCTCGTCCCGAGAAGCACCACCTTCCCCCATATCCTTGGGATGGCCTTCTCCTCACAAAGTCTGACATCATACTGCTTGTTGGGACGTAGTCAGAATTTTTTTAAACCTAAATTTCTAGAACATCTGTCTATGGGAGAGGAAAAGAAGAGTTATTTCAAGTCAAATCATAAAGCATCTCAACTTCAAAGTATTTTGGATCCTGTGCCTTGTTATTCCCCCCGTGAAACAGATCTTCTCCATCTCATAGTGATGGAACATAGTGATTCGAACTTGGGATGTTGGTATATTTGATCCCCTAAACCATGTCCCTGGACCGGCAGCACCAGCAATTTCTGGGATCCTGGTAGAAATAAATGTCCTCGGGCCACACCCTAGTTCTACAGGATCAGAAGCCCTGGGTGGGGGCTTAGAGCTCTGTTGTGTGATCTGGGTCAGAGGGTTAGACCCCTAAAGACCCTTTTGGAAAAGTCTTTCACTTCTCAGTGGCTCAGAATCCTTGGGTGGAAATTTTCTTCAGGAAAATTCTGAGTACACGCATGCTTTATTTCAACCAGAGATAAGATAACGGTAGTAAAGGAAAATCCTTAAGAAAAAAGTAAACAATGAAGATTACTATCTGCATAAAGCAAATCACAAGTGTCATCTTGCCAGATGCTCCCAGGACATTGTTTCTCTAGTTTCACCACACTCTATGTCTAACAGTTACTGTACCCCGATACAAGTGTTTGTCGCACATGTCTGCCAGTCTGCCAGCACCATCAAGGCAGGGAGCTGTGCTCACCACTGTGTTCTCTGGACGCAGCCAGTGCCTGACACACAGGCTCTCAGGAAGCAGTTGTAGTCTGCATTCCTATTTCCCCATGTAGCTTCTCAAGGCAGGAATTCCAAAGTCTAGAATTCCGTATGTCTGTGCCTCCATGCCACTGTGCTGGGCATGTGGTAGGTTCTCGATAAACATATAGATGAATGAAATCATGACATACATGTCAAATTCCATTCCCACCATTTACGTGATCAATTCCTGTTCTGATATACTACAAAGTTTTGCTGGAAATAAGTAGATGTGGGTTGGTGCCAAAGGAATTTCTATTGCACTAAGACTTTGATTGCAAGAATAATTGACCTTACAGCATTTAGGTTGCACAAGCTGCTTTTGCAAAGATGAATAAAAGCCAGTTTATGAATAAAAGCAGAAAGATAGAAAATTATTTCAGAAATTACCCTGAATTTGGACCAGAATCCATTTTATTATGTCTGAACCAAAACACACGGTTTAAAATAATGACTAATCATATTAAGTACTTACACAACAAAATAGTAAGATAATGCTGATAACTTGTGGTTCCAAGAACCGTACAGTGATGATTTTATATTAAATCTGTTACTGCCAGTTTGCTGTGTTTTTTTCCTAAATATTTTTCTCATGAAGTAAGTGACATCCATCTCCATCTTTTATATTTGTGGTTGATTTCATGAAAGGATCCCAGCCCTGTTTTCTAACTGGATACGTAGTGAATCAAACCTACAGCAATTTTGTTTCTTGTTTTAAAGGCTTTGGGAGATAGAGAAGTAGATTATAACAGAATACTGGAGTCTTTTCCCCCAAAAAAGGAGCTTGTTTAAATTTGTTTAACCATTAAGCAAAGCTAAACACCTTTCGTGCTATTTTTATCTGACCCTTTAATATGTTAATATGTATTATGTTAAGGTTTGTGGGAGATTAGAACTCCATTTTATCTGCCCAGGAATCCTTGTTCTTGAAACTCAGATTAGCATTTCCCAACAGAACAGTCCGGGAAAGGGTTCTCAATTCCAAAAGCAAGTATTTAATCCACTGTGAAATAACATTTATCAAGAGAGGACTAGAAAGGCCCACAGGGCGCTGTCAGACTCTGTTTTTACTCCTTCGTCCACTCCTGGATTGATCTTTATTCTCAAGGACAGTAAGAAGAGCATAATTTCTACTAGGGAAAAAAATAGAAATGTTAATGTAATGGAAAATCTGAAGTTTAGTTTGAAAATTAAAAAAAATTACAGATATAAATGGATCCCTATTTTATTAAAATCCAGAAATTCGGGACTTAAGTTATGTCTGTTCTCTTCTGTTAAATTTTTTCTGTGTATGTCTGAGTCAACGGAGGGATTTCCAACAGAAGCATTAGCTCCCTCTCCTTCTGCCAAATGAATGTGCTGGGCTTTGGAGCCCCTCCCCCGCCCCCCCCCCCCGCCCCGACTGAGGTTTGAATCTGGTTTTGCGTCTGTTTTTGTTCTCTCCTTATTATCCCCATAATATTTAACTCCTGGGTTTATTACTATTAAATGTGGTAACGAATGCAAAGCCCCTCCTCAGTGCTCAGGAGATGTTACCTTCTCTCTGCTTCCCCTGACCTCCCGTGGCTGTCTGTCTACGGCTTTGATTCCCTTGTGGCTGCCACACTCGGCCTTGTGTTGTTAGATGACTGTTAATAAGAATTTGTCTTAAACCTCTTTATGTTCTCCCATGACCCCCTGCTGTAAATATTTACCCCTCCTCGCTCTCAAGAAGGTAACCGAGCTTTGGGGTTCTGTTGGCTCAGAGACTTTTCTGTTACAGGGTAAAGAACAAACGTTACCAGGTCCTGAGAAGACAACTCAGCTTGTGCTGCTTCTGTTTCAAAGCCTTGAGTGATGGAGGCAGAGGAGGTGGCCTCCACTGAGGCTTTTGTTGGTGGGTGGGGGTGGCGGAGGCAGGGTATTCTAGAGAGAAAGGGAAAGAAGCCTAAGCGGAGTCTGGGAGATCTGCCCAAGGACAGGGAGTAAAAGAGCTGTGGTCCCCAGGATATTACCACGCAGAGAGCCGTCCAGGTGTGGGACCTCGGACGGGGACTCGGGGAATCTGGGGTGGGCGGAATAAATCCACGTGAGAGGGGAGCACAGCTGACGTGGAGAGGGCTCAGCTAGGTGACGCTGGAAGACCCTCAGGACATGCTAATTATTAGAATAAAAGCTTCAGGAGGGCAGGATTTTTGTCTGATTCCCACTGGGAAACTGTACTCCTAGCACCTAGAACAGTGCCGGCAAATAGCGGCACCTGATAAATATGTACTTAACGACTGTGTGCTCGTGACACTGAGGAGGAAAGCTCAGGTAAGATGGGGAAAAAGAAGGAGTCAAAGATGACTCTGAGGCTTTAAAGTGGGAGAAAAGAACTAATGGTAATAAAAATGAGTAAGTTAAGACAAAAGGCTCGTTGGTGTGGAAGAATAAAAATTTGGTTTTGGATTTGGGGATTCTGCTTTTAGTAAAGTACTCTGCATACAGTGGGTGCTGATAAATACATGCTGAACTGAGTGCTCAGCAAGCAGGCGGAGGTACGAGACTGAGAATTAGGAAAGTAGTCAGGGCTGGGAATAGCCGACTCCAGTCCCTCTCCGGAGGTGGGGAGCGAATCCGAGAGACCTCCGATGTCGAATAAGGGGAGGGGACTGAACGGGAGGGACACGCGCGTTTTCTGACACAACGTACAAAAGAACTTATGAATCATCTTGGAGTTAAGTAAACCTCAGGGACAACTTGCAAACATTTAGTATTGGAGTTTGATTGATTGTTTTCCAGCCTGTGGGTTAGAATTTTGTCTGAGAGATGTTCAGTGGCAGGAATCTCAGCTCTCAAGGGCCCACGGAGGTTCAGGGGTATTCACCTTTTTAGTCAATAGCCAATCAAAGCTTCTATCAGTTATACAAAATTTTGTGGATCCAAAGTGTGGGACATATTTGATTTGGTTAAAACGCATTAATTTATCATGGGATAAGCACAGAGACATACAGTTAAATCCTGCTTACTCCCATCTCTCTCTCTCCAAGCAAAAACAAAATTATATGTGCTTCTTTTTAGTCCCTTAGGCAGGGACTCAGGAGACCCTCAGTTTTATGGAATAGTAGTAAAAGAGATGAAGATTACAGTTAGTCTTCACCACTTTCGAGGCAGTACAGATAGTCACTTGGATGGGCAGCATATCACCACGTGGCGAATATACTTGTAATAATTAACAGTCAGTGCTGTTAACGTGCAGGATTAGTGGAGACACTGCTGCCAACATGGCACTCTGAGTACAAAAAATAAATTAAGCTTATAAGAAGATACAGTAAAAACAAACAAAAATCATAGTAAAACAGATTGCTAGTTTAAATCACAGGGAAACAATTGTCAGTTTTAATCCTTCGTTTGTACTTCTACTTCAGACACTCCTAAGTGGTTCCAGTGTCTATAGCTGTCTGGCACTGACACCGGCTGTTCTGTGTTCACAAGGTCCTGCCGTGCATAAACTGTTTCTGGTGAGGAGCAGAAGTGAAGACGTGACATTCTGGACTGACAGGCTCCTGGGAAGCTGCTGAATACGTCTTCTCTGTGACGACCCTGATGCCTGTATGGTCACTGCTTCTGCTACTATAATTACCTTAAAAGTGGGATCTATCCCCCAAAGTGGGTTCAGGGGTGAAAGAGAGGGCAGAATCAGCTAGGAGGAATGATGAGTAGGGCCCTGAAGAAAGGTTTCAGTGATCCACATTCTCTACATCCCTGGAGAAAACATTCTGGATTTGGGGAAGCAGAACAGGAACAATGGGGACTGGAAATGACATGATTCCATTTCAGTGACAGCTTGATTCCCAGGCACGAAAGGCTAACTAAGGCTTCCCAGAATTTCCCTTCAATTAACCATAGTTGTGTTTTCCCAAAATGTCTTACTCTAGCGTAATAAGTCACTAATCTTCTCACATCCTTCATCTCTTGGAAAGGCACTAAGTCAGGGCTATGGAAAGGGGGCTTGGACTTTAATCTGGGTTCAGACCCCAGGTTTGGCCCATGTTAGTTCTGGTCCCTTGGACAAGTGTAATTCCTCTGAGTCTTCAATTCCTCACCTGGAAAATGGGACTAATGGGATTCAGCTCACGGGGTTGCTATGTAACAAACAGCAGAATCTATAAAATCACCCGGCATCTGGCAGGAGGATGGTGAACAGGAACTCATGTTGAGCGTATCCAGTGGCGTCCACCCTGCCCTTCTTTCCTGCCCTACCCCTCTGGGGGCCCCTCTGTTTATCGTCGGGAGTCACAGCAGACAGCTGGGAGAGGTCCTGGGGATGCACAGGCGTGTCACGGTGGACCCTCCAGCACCAGCCGTGTGTCCTATCAGTGTCTCTCGGCTTGACAAGTCACTCTCATAAATATCCTTTGGTGATGTGAGACTTCCCTGCAAGTTTAGGAGTAAACGAGTTTCTTTAATCCTGAGGTTGAGAATAATAGAAACCAATAACTGGCACTATCAAGGTTTTGATGAAAATGGTGCGCCGTATGCGCCAACATAGCTTCTGTCACTACCGCTGAGAAGAACCAGTGACTCTCCAGTCCCCAACAGGTGAAGCTCAGTGTGGTATGTCTCTAATCAACTGCATGTAAAAATTCCTAAAATGTAAAATGTTTTGAAAATTCTTTTTCTGCAAAGCCAATAGGTGCTTATTATGAAAAATTAAACACTCAGAAATGTATAATCTGGAAAGTCCCCTCAAGAACGCATCTTCCAGAGGTAGCTAATGTTCACCCCATGCATATCCCTTCAGACACTTTGTGTCCTAACATAACCTGTATTATAACTATCATTATTATTTCTTTTATTTTTTTATATTTAACACTAACAGGATCCTACTAGGCAACCTGTTTTGCAACTTCCTATTTAAATTTAATAGGATCTTGGACATTATTCTAAGTCATTAGATAAGGACTCACTCACGACCATACAGAATTCTGCAGCGTCTGTGTCCCCTGTAACTCCAGTCCCTTACTAATGGCTGTTTGAGTCATTCCAGTGGCTCTCGATCATACGAAATATCTAAATGGCAATTCTTACACACAGCTTTGTACAGCTCTGCAAGCATATCTGCAACAGAAGCTTTTATCAGGGCAATTTCTGCATCAAAGTACGTAAATGTTTAAAATTGTAATTGTTTTTGCTAAAATATCCTCCAAAAAGGCCTCACCAATTAGTACCGCCATCCACAGCACAGGAAAATACCTGTATCTCCACATTGAGTTTTAGTAAGCATAATTTTTGCCAGCAAGTGAAAATTATACATAACTTTAAGTTTCAATAGTGAAGTCAAGCCTCTTTGCAAATTCAGCAGAACACAAGCTCCATGGGGTGGGAATTGTCGTCTGTTTCCTTCACTGCTGTACACCTGCTTTGGGCAGTGCCGGGCACACAGTAGGCACACACAGTTGTTTAAGTCATCTGTCTTATCTTTCTCTTCAGAGAGCTGCTTGTTCATGTAGTTTGCCTATTTTCTACTAAATTCTTGTTTTTTTCTGAGTGCTCTTGGTATAGTAAGAAAATTAACCATTTGCCACGTGTTGCAAATATTTTTTCTCAGCTTGTCTTTTTATTTCCTGGTGTGTTTTGCCACTTAGAAACCCTATATTTTATAAAACCAAATGTATTAACCTTTTTCTTCAAGCTTCTTTCATGCCTAGTTTTTTTCCACTGCTAAATAAAAACAAGAATCACATGGATTTTCTTCTTGTTCTTTCAATGTGGCCTTAGGGTTTTGTTTTGTTTTGTTTTAACCTGATATTTTGGTCTCTGTTGATTGAAAAAAAATTGCATTATATAGGATGAAAAGTGCACAGGTAGTGGATCACCAAGTTAGAGAGTCCAAATTTGTGCCTAAACACTGATGTATTTTCATTTTGGGGTTTTTACTCTCGTTTGCCAAACACATAAAAATCTCTGCATCTTTTAAAAAAATTATAAAAGTTACTCATGCACATTATAAAAAGTTCAAGTTATCAGAAAGGTTTAGGGTAAAAAGCAAAATCCTCCCTCATTCCCCTTTCTGCCCCTATAATTCCACTCTCCAGATAAAATCTCTGCCAACATTTTGGTGTGTAGCCTTCAGGACCTTTTCCTGCATATTCACAAATACATACACACGTATTGGTGGTCCTTTGTTTTCTGCTTGACATAAACAAATTGCACAGTATATATTTTCTGAATGTAGAACTTCTAAAGCCAATATACTATAGCTGTCATCACATCAGCATATGTATACACACTTATAACAGCTTTGCAATAGCTGCATGCATTAGGAGGATATACCAGAATCTAAGTAGTCACTCTCTATTCCTGGGCACATTCTCCTGTTTTTAAACATCACAAGCAATGCTGCTGTGACCATCCCTATACATATTTTCGTGTTTGTATGTAATTATTTCCACAGGATGGAGTCGTAAGAAATGGCACTGCTGGTGTGAAAGGTACATCACTCACAGCAGATGGGAGTTTAGGGAGCGTGGAAGCCTCTGAATCACTCACAGCTCCTCGTACGACTCCACTCCACCTCACACTCTGCCTCAGGAATGCTGCGGGAAGTAGGATGTTTTCTAAAGCTCAAATTTCTGAACATGAAAATAAAATCGGAAATTATTTGAGTGTAGGTTCCTGTACACTTTGCCCAGCAATTCCACTTTTAGGGACCCATCCTATAAAAACACTCCCAGGAAGTGAAATAGCATCAGTTCAGCTCTGAAATCCAGCTAAGATGAGAGACAAAGGTGTTAGCTAAAAATGTTAAGTATAACTGATGGGCCAAGTGCCCTGCGATAGGTACCTGACAGAACTGTCAGTCTCAGGACTGGAGTAGAAATTAGGAGAGCATCTCCACAGACAGATGGGGAGGTTGGGACACCTCCCTCCTCTCCTAGCAGGGGCCCATCCGCTGGGGCAGAGGTCCGGGATTCTAGCGCTTCCCAGGAGTGAAGAAGGGCTCTGAGCAGTGCTCCAAGATGCAGCAGCTTTGCAGACTGTCCCACACGGCTCCAGGAGGAGCCCTGCCATCTGTCGTCGTTGCAGGGCGCTGCTCGGCAACCAGAAGGGCTGCCCTCCTGTGGACCAGGGTAACTAGGCGTCAGCTAAGAGAGCTCCAGTTTCTTCCCTCCCCCGTCCTCTTCCCCACAATGCTTGGCTTGAGGCAAAACTGTTTCTAAGGAGGAAAGTTAAGGAACTTTAATTAGGGTTTTGAAATTCAAACCCAAAACAACCTTGTAAATTTGAGAGCAATCACCAAATTGCCCTCAAAAAATGAAGTACCACTTTACACTTCCTTAAATAGTTTCTTCCACACCTTTGACAAAACTCATTTTGCCAGTCTGATTTCTCATTATTGCTTTCATTTTCTTAAGCAGTGTTATCATAAAAAGACCAAAATCTTTGCACATGTTTGTGAGCTATTTGTATTTCTTCTGTGAATTGCTTGTTTACGGCCTGTGTCCTATTTTAAAATGGGTTGTCTTATATTCTGGATATTAACCCTTTTTAATAATACACTGCAATTGTTTTCTGTCAGTTCTCTTAATTCTGGCTTCCACCACACAGATGTTTTCCATGTTCATGTGCTTAGAACATGCTGAACCCAGTTCCACCCCCTTCTCCCCTCCCCCTCCAGCCTGTGGAAGGAGAGCAATGCAGTTCCCGAGGCTGGGCCCCTAAGACCTCTGAAACCTTGACAGGACTGGTAGAATAAGGAGACACTATCCTGGATGAAGTTGCAAATAAGCTCTCGGGTAGACCAGAATGCCTTTTTCTGGCACTCACAATCCTGGGGAAATCAATACAGTGGTGACTTACACATGCAAATGGATAGCTGGGACCCTGCTCTGAACTGGAGCTGCTGGGGAAGTTATAGTTCTGCTTCAAAGAACTAAACCGCCGTTTTCCACACCGTGGGCAGAAATCACAGCTCTAAATTAGGATTTAGACTGCTTATGCACTGCGTTTTATTCTTTTTGAGATGTATGTGTTCTTTAAACAATTGCTTACAGGAGATTAAAACCCCGAGACAGCTACAAAACGGGGCTGGCAGGATCTTCACCTAGAGTTGGAAGAAGGCTTGTATGTAAAAGGGATTAGCTTGGTCAAGCTGTCTTGAGCCAGATATTGTCTAAAACTAAACAACTCAAGCCTTGGGAAATGTTAAGAAAACATTTTATTATTAATTTGTAAGAGGATATTGTATGAAAGGGGCCTCTTGTCACTGTTTGGTATCTCCAGTCCTGGAGTTCACCTCCTTGGATCTGACAAGAGTAGCCTGCGAGAGCAAACCTCTGTGAGTAGGTCTCCCCTGAACGAAGCAGACAGTCCACGGCAATCTTGCCAAGAAGGCCTGCACTTGGACAGGACAAGAGAATCTGGAAAGCAGCTGCCCTGGGGGTGAGGAAGAAATGGTACTTTACCCTTCCTCTAGACTGTGAGGCCACAGGTGTGGAATGGCCCCAGGGCAGCATGGGGAACCTGGCTGTTACCTGTCCCTGGGTATGCAGAGGCCACATCTCATGAATCAATGTCATCGTAATTCAAAGAGATTGCACGATCCATAATAGAAAAACAACCCTAGCAGACAGGGCTAGTCCTATATGTACGCTGCCTAGACACTGCGACTTCAGGGGCCTTTAAAGACTCTGCCTGTTTCAAGAGCTGTTCCCTCCTTCCTGACCCTCCCCTTCCACTTTATCAGAATAAATCCAAACAAAGCCTGAATTCAATACATGCACACTGTGAAAACATTGTCCCCCTAACAATGATCAAAAACGCTATCCCAGAGAGGCCAAAAACCTGTAATCCCATGCTTAATTCTGCTTAATTCTTTATCACCTTCCAGGGGAATTCAACATTTTTACATAGTTGCAATTGTGTGCCCATACAATACAATAATGTATCCTGCATTTAAAAAAATTAATGTTACACAGGTCAAAAGCCCTGCCCCAGACAGTTACCTAGTGGCAAGATATGCTGGAAAGAAAATTTGGTCCCAGGCACTTTCATTGGAATCCCAGCTCCAGTGTAGGTGGCATGACCTTGGGCACATTACTTAACCTCCTGCCTCTGTTTCTTCATTTCCAGGATGCGATTCTGGCTCGCAGGGTGGATGAGAGGAACATAGGCTGCACGGAGAGGAGCTGACTCATGGTTGGCAATGACTGCTAGTTATCAGTCTCACTTCCTGAATCGACAGGTTTTGTGACAAGCGAGGCACTAAGAATTCTTCACGTCATCATCTATTTGAATCCTCCTAACAACCCCTGAAGATAGGCTGTATTATCTCACTTTACCGGTGACAAAAAGAAGTACACTGAGGTTAAGTCACTTGCTCAAGGTCACACAGCAGGCCAGTGGAAGAGGCGGAATTTGAACCAGGTTAGGGTGAACAGTGTCTTCTTGGCCACCTTGACTATGAAGAAGCACAAAGGTCACCTAAGAACAGTGGGTGGCTTCTCCCCTTAGCACATGACTTTGCAGTTCCCCAAATCCCAGGAAGGCCAGAGGGGGTGTGGTACACCACTGGTTTAATTCTGAAGCTCAGGAACGGGAGAAGGACCATAAGGAGCTTGGGAGAAGCTAAACAGTGAAGTAACCTCAAGGAAAGTTGGCCCAGATGGACAAATTCCCTAAACAGCTTTCACTACTCTGAAGTCTCAGGAGCCACCCTTTAAAAGGACAAGCTCTGTGGGGGTTACTTCAAGGGCAATTTGTAGAAAGGGAAAAGGATAGAAATCTTCTGCATTTTTGATTAGTAAAACCGGGAGAATAACCAGTGCTGCCTCCCAGGGCTGTTGTTAAAATGATCACAAATACCAGATGGGCCATCACGGATGACGGACTTTGTTTCAGGTGTGACACCCCGCCCGCCGTGAGCACAACGAGATCCATGGCTCTTCTCTCTGGAGTCACTGGATGGCATGTGACCACGATGCTCTTTGACCAAAGGCTGGAGCTATTCACTGGATGTTGCTAGACAATGAATTATTTCACAAACACTGAAATTTAAAAAGTATTCAGGGCCATCCAAGTATGCGGACATTACTAATATATGCTTTTCTCAAGAGAGAGCTACTTTACCAAGAAAAGGAAAAAAATGCACGTCCCACCTTCGTTCTTCTCTCTCAAGTAACATCTCCAAAAGATAAAAAGCTCTAACACATTTGTCCTTGAAGGGCAGAGCCCGGGAATTCGGGCGCTCTCCGAACGCCGCTCCCTTTCCGCTAGGGACGCAGCGCCGGCCCCGCCTCGCGTCACAGGAGCCCCCGCAGCGCCCAGAGAACGTGTTTACTTCTGCCGCCGCCAGCCCGGCGGTGCAGGGGAGTACCCGGCCGCCCGCCCCTCACTTTGGCCCCTGCAGCTTTCCAACCAGACCGGGCGGGGTGGGTGTGTCTTCTTGGCTGTGCAACTCGATCCTCCCACCTTGTCCTGAAGCCACCCGCCGCCTCTCCCCGGACCTCCCCTCGTGGTGATTTTCCTGTCCCGGCCGCCCGGGGAGGGCGCGCGGCTGGTGTCCGCCCAGCCCCAAAGGTAGGGGCTGTGCTCCTGTCCCCCGCCGGGACCCGGAGCCCCCACCCTTCCCGCGCGCCGCACCTTCCCCGGCGCACTCGGGGGCGGCCGCGGCCACCGCGCATCCGGCGCAGCCGCCGGCAGGAGGAGCCTCCCAGCGGCCCCGGAGCGCTCGGCGCAGTGGCCTGGGGCTGGACCCGGGAGCCTCGGACTCCGGGCGGCGCTGCGCCCTCTGCTCCCGCCAGGTCCAGGGGCCGGAGGCGCGCCCACACCGCCCCCGGCCAGCGCCCCGTCCTCCGGTTTCCGCCGGCCCGAGGCTGCAGGCGCCGCGGGAGAGCAGCGGCGGAGCGCGGACAGTCGAACGCGGAGAGTGGAGCGCGGCGCCCCTGCGGTCTCCGCGCCCGGGCCTGCGGTACTTCTGCCCCCGGCTTCACTGCGGGTTTGTTTGCGGGGGTGAGGCGGGTGGGGTGCGGGGAGACCCAGTGCCTGGCCCGGTCAGGCCGGCCTGGGGTCCGTGCCGCGCAGCCCCTCGGCTCTGCATCCCCTGCGCGGGGGTCGAGGTGGGGCCCGCCGGGCTGGCCACCCCTCCGCTCACCCTCAAGCCCCAGGGGCGTTGCGCGCGCTCGGCCCCCCAGGTTAGGGGTGGGGGCAGCGGCCGGCGGGGCGGGACCCCCGCGCCAGCCCCGGGAGGGCGAGGGGCCCCGGGAGCCCGGGACCACGCTCGGGGACCCGCTTTGCTCCGATCGCCAGGGCGCTGGAGGGGCCGAGGGGCGACCGGCTCTTCGCTCTATTGTCTTCTTGTAAAAGGGTCTGGGCGAGGAGGGGCGAGGGATCTGGAAGGTTCTCGTCTTTTACCTCGGAAAAATTTCGGAGAAACCCCTCTTCTCGCCGCGGTAGGACCAGATCTAACCAAATAAGCAGCAAGCGGTTGGGGGGCGGCAGAGAGGACCCGCCGTGGGGGGCTGCACTGCGCCGTCGGGATAGGGGAGCAGGAACGCGTCACGTTGAGGCCGCTGGCTCGGAGCTCCCCGGCGAGCTCAGCCCCATTCTTGTCTGCAGTTATTTGGCTTAAAAGAAAATCTATAAACAACCATTTCCAGAAGCTAAAAACAAACCCAAAGCACCGTCCTTGAGGATTTTCAGCAGGAGGGGCGAGGTCTGCCGTTGTAGGGAGCGGGTGGCCATTCAAAGGTAACATTTAAAGACTGCGTGGGTGTGCGGACGAGCGCCGGCGCCGGGAGCGGCGCGCGCGGCAGACTGAACGCGGAGCCCCACGCGCGTTGGGAGGCCCTGCGGTACTGGTGCTGGAAGCTCTGCGGGCCGGCGGGACGCCCCCCGCCCCTGCGGCCCTCCGCCGTGTCCACACTGATCCTCAGGTCTCCGATGGACGGCCGCCTCCACTAGGCTAGCTGGGTATTTCACTTTCCGGTCTTCAGACTTCCTCTCCCAGCTGCGGGCCATGAAACCATGTTTTTATATACTTGGAGATGTTAACTGTTTGGAAGAGCTGATCGGGCTGCCAGTTATTTTCCGTCTGCCAGCATGCTGATTTGACATTCGTAAATTGGGTTGTGTTGCTTCCTATTCGTCTCACCAAGGACCGCTTTTCATAGCAAGACCTGCAGAAGAGAGGCGCTTAGATTGTTACCTAGCCTCTGTCCGAATAAGGCTACTTGCCTCGGAGATACTTTAGATACGTAGTGACAACTTTGATTTGTAAGGAGAGAACTTTTCTAGAAACTTTGCATTACCCTGATCTGGCTCCATGTGGAGGGGGGAGGAAGTCTTCATCCTTTGCAGGTGGGCCTTCCCTTGAGCGGTATTTTTACTAGTGTCACAGTCCCAGATTGCACCGCGTCTTGCTAAAACGGTGCAGTAAAGTGAGACTGCTGTTTTGACTACGTGTCAGTAGAGTTGTTGGAAACATTCGACTTGTTCTTATGCCCCAAATTAATAAAAAACCTCTGCGGTTTGGAAAGGAATAGACAGTATTGGCAGAAAAATGTCATTGAGACATACCATTCAAAAACATCAGTCTGTCTTTTGTGAAAATTGTAGTTCTCATGTTTTCTCATTGTGGAACTTAGTGGCAGCCGTGTTCTTTTGTTGGAGATATTTCTGTGTTCCACGTCATGTCGAATGTCATGGGAGAGAAGTGAAATAATGCCATGTTTCCTGTACCTCTCTGATTAGCATCATGTGCTAACCATGCAGATTACCCCCGGGCTTCTGTGGAAGTGATGATTCTGTCCAGAGATCTGTCTAACGTGTTCTAGCCGATGCTTATTCAGGAGGCGAGGAAGCACGAAGCTCCTGTGGCACCCTCTCTGATGTCCAGTGTGTTCACATGTGCTGTTTTATTAAATATTCCAACAACTCTATCAGACAGGAATGTTTAGCCCCATTTTCTAGTTTAAAAAACTGAGACTGCCCTAGGTTAGGTGACTTAGAATGGATCACATGAAGGTCTGGTTCCCCTGTGCCTTGTACCATCCCAGGAAGCCTCCACAGCATACATCCCTCACAAATTCTTCCATTCCATGTGCTTATCTTTCTCCTTTGCTTTGCACACACTCAATTTATATATCCCTTGATTGTAATGTACTTTCCTAATTACGCCTCAGGCTGGGCTTCTTGGACAGGGAGTCGGCATGCTTTGTCTGTCTTTCCTTCTGGTAGCTTCAGACTTTCACCAATTAGGTATCTTCTATCTTCTCCACGTTTTTGACGTGCTGCTTAAGTGTGCTGTGTCTGGTCAAATCCAAGAGGTTATGTTATCTGCAAAGGGTTGTATTCCAAAAGTTCTTTTTGTTCTGAATATGTTTTTACTGAAGTTCCTGCTCATCCTTCTTGCTGGGAAGGAGTCTTCTCAGGGCTCCATGCCCATCCTCCCAGCTGAAATTCACCTCTCTCCTGTCTATCCCAACTACAGTGGATAATAGCACACATCACAGTTTCCAAGTGAACGCTTGTGGGTTAAAAATAATAATGTATTTGATTTGGAGTGAGCTTGATGTATGGGATAGAGTGGGTGCCTTGACAGTCCAGCATTTTGGTAGGAAACTGTATTTATGGTTCCGTGTCAGGTGTCAGAAGCACAGGTCCCTCACCATGGTGGGTGGCAGGAGTTCCTTCTCCTGGGGTGACTTCCCAGTGCTGAATCTGAAGTAGTGTTTCTGACTTGGTCTGGAGCTTGCCTGCCGTGTGGTCGGGCTATGAGGGGGTGAGATCCTGGGAGTGAGGTTGTGAGGGTGAAAGAGTAAGGAGCAGTAGCATTGGAGCCTCTTCCCCATGTCCATGTTCCTTTTCTTGGAGAGCTTTTGGTCATCCAGGGGGAATGGCCGACTTCCTGTTCACTGCTACAACTTTCTGCTTCTGACCAGGGGCTTCCCTCTTCCTGGACCACTGGGAAGAGGGGGAGGAAAGCACCCAACCCTGAGGAGGGTCTCATACCATAAACGCTGGAAAGCTAAGTGGAAAGGTCCTTTCCTTCCCCGTTCTCTCCCCCTTACACTGAAGATGAATGTGCAAATGGCATTATGTTGTTCAGTGGCACGTGATGCTGGCCTTGAAGGATTCTTTGAGCATGTGTTTACTTTTTACCCGGTCGGGCGTGGAAGGATCTGTAGGAGACGAGCAGAAGAAGACCTCAGACGTGGAGATGGCGAGGAAGCTGGAGAGTCCTGCCAGGGAAGTGGGGTCGCTCCCACCCTCCTCAGGTTGTGGAAGCAGGTCCCGAGCTGGTATGCCTGTGGGTCACGGTCACTGTGCTGGAGGTGGGGGACAAGGGAGCAGAGAGTGGTTTTGCAATGGATCTTCGGTGACTTTCTGCATGGATGTCCATAGGTGGGACTTGAGATTCAACCAATATTTCCCGAGTCTCCACCATGTAACAGGAGATGTTCTAGGTGCGGGGGGTGGGGGTGGGGCACGCAGTGTGGAACAAAACGGACAAGTCCCTGCTCCTGTAGAGCTTACATTTTTGTAGGAAATGGAGTCAATAAACAAGACAAATAAATGAAAACATTTTTCAGATAGAATGAGTATTACAAAGACAATGCAGCGTGGGGGTGTGCTAAAGAGAGATGAGGGAAGCCACTTTAGAGCACGCAGAGAGCTGCTCTGAGGAGGTGATTATTTTATTGAAGTATAGCGGACATACAATATTGAATTATTTTCAGGTGTGTACAACATTTATTTATCAGGTGTGATCCAGCATTTATTTACATTATAGAATGATCACCCTGATAAGACTAATAACGTCTGTCGTCATACAGAGTTATTACAGTGTTGTTAATCGTATTCCCTGTGCTGCACGTTACATCCCATGACTCATTTATTTCATGACTGGAAGTCTATACCTCTAATCCCCTTCACCTATTTCACCCTTCCCCCCACCCCCTTCTCTGGTGACCACCGCTTTGTCTCCTGTATCTATGAGTCGGTTTCTGTTTTGTTTTGTTTATTCATTTGTTTTTTAGATTCCACATATGAGTGAAATCATATGGTATTTGTCTTTGACTTACTTCACTTAGCATAATACCCTCTAGATCCATCCATGTTGTCAAAAATGGGAGGATTTCATCCTTTTTATGGCTGAGTAATATTCCACTGTATATATGTATACCACATCTTCTTTATCCATTCATCTACTGATGGACACTTTGGTGACTTCCATATCTTGACTTTTGTAAATAATGCTGCAATGAACATAGAGGTGACTGTATCTTTTCAAATCAGCATTTCCATTTTCTTTGGACAAATACCCAGAAGTGGTATTGCTGGATGGTGTGGTAGTTCTATTTTTAATTTTTTGAGGAGCCTTTTAAGGAGGTGATATTTGAACTGAGATGTGAATGATGAGAAGGAGCCTGTCAAGTGAAGAGCAAAAGGAGGAGCATTCTGGGCAGAGGGGACAGTGACTGCAAAGGCCCTGAGGTGGGGACGAATTGGGAGTGTTTGGAGAGCTTAGAGATGAAGAAGAGTGCAAGGGGAGAGGGGAGGAGGTGAAGCCACTGAAGCAGGTGGGAGACAGCTTGTGTGGAGGCTTCAAGTCTTAGAAAGGAGTTACAACTGGGTTTTAATACAATGAGATGCCCCGGAAGTTTTTAGTCGGAGACTAACTCAGTCTTCACCCAGTGGGCAGTGGGCTTTCCTCTTTGTCTCACACACACGTTTTCACTCTCAGTTGGTTTGTCTTCTCCCCATTACTTGGAAATCCCTGGTTTCCCCTTCCTCGCCCTGGGCCAGGGCACAGACAGATCTCCACAGCGAAGCAGGGCTCGGGGAGCCCCGGACGGTGCTCCTCTCGTCCTCTGGAATAAATGCACAGACTCACTCAGTTTCACCTTCACGCAGAAAACTCTCCATCACTAGCCCTGATTTCTCAGCGTCTCTGCAGACTGACTAGTTGTCTCTAGACGTCTCCGGGTCAGCTGGCGGCATCGGAAACCAGATCTGGAAAATTAATTGTCTAGTCAAGTCAATCGCAATTGGCGTCCTTTGCAAGATGATGATTGTCGCAAGAGGCGACATACTAAATAACAGCGCCTGGCCTCTTCCTGAGCTCGGGCTCCTGCTCCCGCTGCGTCCGCGCAGGCCGCCCTGGGGCCTGCGTCCCGGTAGAGCAGAGTTTCAGTGGAATCGTGCAGGTCGCTCGCCGTATTTGCAATTTCATTTCTACTGGTGTTGCAGATGATCTGGGCAGGCTTCGCGTAGCATTTGAATCATGAAAGTTTAGGTCCAAGGTGACATCTCCTAGTAGCACTGGTTTGTCCGAAATGGCCCGTTTTTCTCAGGTGTCCTTTGATTCCGGGGCAGCTCCTCATGGGCTGTATGTTCCTCTCCCGGGAGGCTGGGTGCACTCTCTAGCCAGATGCCCTGCTCCTTGATAACTTACCTGCTTAACACAGCTAAATAACTCGCTTTCAGCTGTTTGTGCCTGTCTCGTCCGGCTTGATAAGATCTGAAGCACGTTTCTGTTTGAGGGGGCAGCGCCTGTGTCTTGTCCTGTTCACCCATGTCCTCTGAAGCTGCTGCAGTGTCCGGGACACTGCAGATGGAGCTGACATCCGCCAGATGACTCGTTCAGTGTCCACGCACTAACCCCCGATGTTAATGCATTCGCTCAGCCGTAACATCTTTATGACTGTGAGGATTATCCATTTGTCCTTGCAGAAACTCTACCCAGTGGAGAAAACAGGTGAAGGTGAATTCATCCCTGTGGCTTTGTGTATATTAATTAAAACCCCCTGGTTTGGAAAGTTTTTTTCTTTTTGAAAATATTGTAGTGTACTTATGCTGACAAGTAAAAGGCCCTGTAACAAAAAAAAGAGAAATAGATAAGTAACAGTTACGTAAATGTCGTCAGATGGATGTCCTCAAATTTGGTTTCATGCACAGTGAACTCTCAGTACAGTTTCATAATTTACGCTCGTTTGACTTGGGTTAGTCAGGTTTGTGGTCACATTACTGAGGAAATAAGTGTGCCAAGAATGTGAATAACAAAATCATTTCCCTCTTTAATAATGCAACATCTAGGGGGAGGGGGCAGGGAGAAAGGGGTAAAGGGCACATGTGCACGGTACGGTGATGATGGCAATTAGACTTTGGGTGGTGAACACGATGTACTCTGTGGGAAAGTTGGAATATAATGATGTACACTTGAAATTTATGTAATGTAGTCAACCAATGTTACTTACATAAAAATTTAATTATGTCATGCAACATCTTTACATCCATGATTTCATGCACTTAGGTAGGCAGAGATTTGCAATGCTTAAGTTCCAGTGCTTACTGGGATATTTCTTAGGTTTCTGTCAGGTATCATTTAACCTAGTTTGAGACAAACAAACGCCCTGGGGATGAAAGCTCTCCTCCTAAGGTTGCCAGAGCTGGAGGAGGCAGAGCAGGTCGGCCGAGGGAACTGGTGGAGGTGGTGGCGCGGGAGAGGGACCCAGCCGGGCTCTGGCTGAGACGTGTAGTGACCAAGTTTCTCATGAAGGATGATGTCTTCAGAGGGCATCCTCTCGGTTAATAGAGATATTCTGTATTCATCTTTTAAAAATTCTAGATATTTAAAGTTTCTGCCTTTTAGATTTGTTTTTTCCTGTCCCACAGGAACCTGGTGCTCTGTGAGCTTTCTTGTCTTTGAGCTGATTTCACAGAGTCCCCCGCCATCAGATTTTAGTTCTCAGAGAGGTTGTCAGCCCACTCTTTCTGACAGCTTAGGAGAGTTTCCTTTTAGGAAATATTCTGCTGCAAATATTTAGGCCAGCACCGTAGAAGGTGCTGCTTTTATTAAAATAATAAAATGTAAAATAAAAATAATAAAAAAAATGAAATAACATTAAATCAAATGCTTTTATTAATCTCTGTGCAACCCTTTAGTATGTAAGAATCCTTCATGTGTTAAGGAATGGAGGAGGCAGAGGTGAGGGATTACGTACATTTTCTATGTTCACCACAGAGCCAGAGAGTAAAAAGAGATCAGATTGATTTTTTTTTAATTCCCTGACTCTTTTTTATGGATAATATAAAGTTAATATAAAATGTAGATAATATAATAATACTTATAATGGAGGTAATATAAAGTTATAAAACTGCATTTAAAAGTTGGAAAATGGGTTATCCAGGTGCATTTAGATGAGAGCCAGGAGACAACAATCCAGGCCTTCAACTACGAATGGATTTTCAACTGCTTTTCAGCCACAGCGATTAATTCAACTTATAATTTTATTTAATTGATAGATTCTGAAAGGGGAAGGAACCTTCTGTTGTGAATGTAAATGATGGTTGTGAGGTAAAGCACTTGCTGTCAAGATGGTTTTGATGTTTGGAGACAATATTTCAGGTAGATGTCAGAGTGAATTAGCTAGTCTCTCCTGTTTGGTCCCAGCTGTGCTACAAGTCAGTGGGAAGTACCTGGATTTTTTCATAAGCAGGATGTTAAGAGAGATGTCAACTTTCCGATTGTGAAGTACCCCTCAGTGTTTTCCAGATGCTACCTTTTGGGGAGGACAAATCTGGCCCACTCATAGCAAAATAACTGTTTTTACAGATGGGGGGGGGGCTCTCTGCTTTCACCACAAAATAATATAATGGTATTTTTATAAAAATTTGCTACCCAAGCTCTCCACCTATGACCAGCAATGTTCCTGTCCATGCACGTTTTATGATAATATTCCTCAAGCTTGGTTTTCATTATGGAAATTTTTTTTCTGTGCAGAAATCCAGAGAATTTCTCCATGGTCTTTAAAGCTTTCTTCCGTCTCTCATGCTAACTTCCTTTGTCCTCTCCGGTTGAACCTGTGGCCGCTGCCAGCCTCCAGGTTTCAGCGTCCACCCTGTTGACACTTAGTCCTCTCTGTGTCCACTCTGCACCCCTATCCCAGCCAGCTCACACCTGCCTTCGTTTTCCAGCTTCGTGACTTATAACTGCAGGACTCTGAGAAAGTTGCCTAACTGCTCTGAGCATCGCTTTCCTTATCTCCAAATTCGAAATCACGTCCACATCACAGTTATCATGATAATTAAAAAGAGAACACACTTAAATAGTTCAGCATAGTTTCTGCCAAATATCCAACATGTAATCAGTTACTTGCCATTATTACTCTAACTCTTTTATTATAGCATGATTGTAACTCTGTTCTTCACATAGTTAAAAAGAACTTTCTCCAGAAAGTCTTTCTGTTTGACCTTATCTAGCTCTAATTTTTTCTTGTCTCTTTCTTCCTAGCACCTGACTTCACTTTGGACTCTATTAATCTACTCACGTTGTATTTCTTTAATTATTCCTCAGTGCACAGCAACAAACATTTGGGCACCTCTCCTGTGCCAGGCGCTGTGCTATTTATAATATAGGGACCCAGGGGCCACAGTGGAGGGACGTGTGCGTGTGTGCGCACATGTGCACGTGGGCTTTTAGTGGAGTTGGGGATGAAGATTTGTTGGTGAACAGCACGAAGAGTTTTTCAGAATGAACTAGGGTTAGGAAGCAAAAACTGCTCTATTCAGATGTCCGTTAAAAAACTGAACATCTTTTAGTTTGAGTTTTTTTAATAGTTTAAAAAATAAGAGAGTTATAGTTACTCTGTTCTTGAAACAGCTTTATACATGCTTGTTTTCTTAGAGCTCTTCTCTCCTCATCCAGATGCAGCGTGGCAGTAGAAAGGGAAGTCCCCTTTGAAGAGCAGAATCCCAACAGATGATTCTGATGTATGGCCGGGATGGGGTAGGGGGGTGCTCCAGGCAGCAGGAACAGCATGATCGAGGTGCCGAGGCATGACACAGCATCGAGTATGATGGAGAACTGCGCAAAGTTTGACACTCTTAGAGCGTAATGTTCAAAGGCAAGCGTTTTAGCAGATGACTCAGGAGGGAATGTAGGCATCAGCTGGATCAGAGTCAGAGACCTGTGGCCTATATGTTTACATCTCCCTATAAGGCTGTGCCCGTGGGGACGGAGGGGCGTGTAGACAATTTATAACAGGCAGATTCTGCACATTGCTTCTAAAGTTGGACTTGGATTTTACATGTGGCATGGAGCACATCTCTTCCATGTGCTGTTTTCAAAAGAAAATGATGAAAATATTAGTTACGGTAATATATAATTGATGTTAGAGCTCTCATTTTTAAGAACCCCAGTGTTTAAAACATAGAAATATATTAAATATCATTTGAGACTTCTGAAGCATGGGATTCTTTTTTTTTTGTGAGGAGGACCAGCCCTGAGCTAACATCTGTTGCCAATCCTCCTCTTTTTTGCTGAGGAAGACTGGCCCTGGGCTAACATCCGTGCCCATCTTCTTCTGCTTTATATGGGACGCTGCCACAGCATGGCTGACAAGCAGTGCGTTGGCAGGCGTCCGGGATCCGAACCTGCGAACCCTGGGCTGCCAAAGCGCGAACTAAACTGCTGCACCACGGGCCAGCCCCATGAAACATGGGATTCTATGTGAAATTTGAGAGTAGAACTGGGCTTCAACAGGCCAGACATATAAGGAGGACAGTTGGGAGGATCCCTGCAGATGCATAGCCTTGAAGCTCTCGGCGCCTCCTAGCACATTTTGCACAGTAGAAAGCCAATTGCTTCTATTCACAGCTTCGGCTTCTATAATTATGTGCTTTATAATTTGTATGTAAAATTTTGATCAATATTTGATTTTTATTTCTTTGTTTGCCTTTCAATCAAGTTTTGGCTTCCTTCCTCTCTCCATTCCCATTTTTAAGGCATCTTTCAGTTTTTAATATATCAATACATTATTCAGAGGTTATGCAGTATCTGATGTTAAATGTCTGAATTATATTTAATTCTAGAAAATCTTATATGTTTTTACTACAAAAATATGTTTTCTACAAAGTCTGAGCGGTGTCCAGTATATTTTAACTCTCTCTTTTGGTTTAACTCTCTCTTGCTTGGAAATTAAGCAATAAGACCCAAAATACCCTAATCACAAGAGCTTAAAATTCCCAGAGAAGAATTAGGTGTGAAAGTAAAACACTGGAACTTACTGGAACTGTAATTAGCCTGAAAATGGAATGTGTGGGAGAGGTCTGCATGGAGGCTAGGAAAACAGAGGGCAGTCAAAAAGTGTCTTAGCAGCCTCCCAGCATGGCTGAGGCGAGAATGTTCCCTCATTATGGATCTGTGCTTATTAAACAACTTTTATCACCCCTGGATTTGCTCATCTGCTAGTTCAGATAGATAGACTCCTTGGTGCTCATATTTTTCTCATTATAAGAGAATTACTTTGGCACTTCCAGTTACACACCAGCATCCTAGGAGTTGGACATCCTAGGTGAACTGACTGCTGGAGTGTCTGAACCAGCAGGGCGGAATGGCCAACCTTGGGTTGTGGCTCCTCCTAGGTAATGCTTCTCCCTGAGGGTCTGCCTGGACTGCCAAGACCTCTGTTTCTTGGACAGCTCCATCTTCCTTAATGTTTTTTTCAAGTAAAGTTTTCATGGAAGTATGTCAGACATAGAGAAGACTACACAAACCATGTCAGTATAGTTTGACACATTTCTTCCCGGTGAACACACCCGTGTGATCTGCCTGCAGGTGAAGAATGAGAACATTACCCGTCCCGGGAGTGCACCCTGTGCTCCGCCCAGTCACCGCTCCCTCCTAAAGGCATCACTCTCCTGACCTTCTGCACCATAGAGTGATGTTCTTTTCTGTCTCTCTGTAACTTGAATTAGCTCCCAGGAGTTCTGAATGGCTCTAGAGCATGGGTGCCTCTGGCTGAGGGTGAGGACTTTGCACCACAAGAAGGATATTATAGGTTGAATTGTGTCCTTCCAAAAAGATGCATTGAAATCCTAACCCCCAGTCCCTCAGAATGTGACCTCATTTGGAAACAGTGTCATTGCAGATATAATCAGTTAAGATGAAGTCATGCTGAGTAGGGTGAGCCCTCATCCAGCATGACTGCTGTCCTTATAAGAAGCATCCATGTGAAGACAGGGACACGGGAGAACACTATGCAAAGATGGTGGATTGGAGTGATGCATTTATAAGCCAAGGAACATCAAGGAGTGCCAGCAAACCAGCAGAAGCTAGAAAGAGGTGAGGCAGGATCCTCCACTACAGGTTTCAGAGGGAGCATGGCCCTGCCGACACCTTGATTTTGGAGTTCTAGCCTCCAGACTGTGAGACAGTACCCTTCTGTTGTTGTAAGGCACCCCGTTTGCGGTACTTTGTTCTAGCAGCCCTGGGGAACAAATGCAGAGGGTCTTTGGGGGGCCTAGTGCCCTGACCCCTCCTCTCTGTTTCCCCAGAGTGCACCTGGCCCTTGGTCCTGGAATTTCCCCGGCTACACCTGTCCGAGAAGCTCTGTCTGGACTGGCTCAGAGAAGCCCTCCCTTGCCCCAGGCTGCTCCATGGCTGTGAGGTGCCCTGTGGGAAGACAGGTTCCATTACCATTTTGTGGCTTTTTCTTTATTTCTTCACTCTGCTCTTCGCTAGCATTTTCAGACCCAGCCAGTTTGGCCTCCTGACATGCCCCAGACCAACCTTGCCAGTCAGCACCCTGGGTCTTCCCATCATTGCCCACCTGGGTCTCTGCTGAGGAGTCCTTACCCATCCTCCGAGACCCAGACTGGGGCCACATCCTCCGTCCAGCTTTCCCCGGTTCTTCTGGTCCAGAACCATCTTTGATAGGGGGAAAAAAAAAGTCAAACTTTATTTTCTAAATGAAATCCCTATTTTCAAATAGTATGGCATGTTGTAAATAAAGGTTTCATTTTGCTGTCCTTAGGCATATCAAAGACCAGTTCTCATTTGAGAACATGAAAAAGCCCTCGGATCAAAAAGCAGCCCAACAATTAGGCTTCAGTTAGTAATGGGAACTATGCAGAGCAGATGAGATGACCGAGTACTTTCTTCAGCAAAGGACTGGTTTTAGACTGCTCACAACTCACCTGTGTTTCATTCCCGGCTCAGTTTCTGGTGGTAGGGGACCCACAAGGACCGCACTGTTGTGAGGTCCCCAGGGTGACTCGACAGGCTCAGGCCACTTCCTGCCCTCTTCTTTTGTGGCCTTGCTTTGGGACCTAGGGACTCACCAGTGGCTTTGTCTTAAATACAGTTCGCACAGACGATGTCCTGCAGGCTCCTGTGTCCGTAACCTCGAGTGACTGCGGAGCTGCCCCTTCCTTTCTGTCAGAAGCCATTGCTTACTGCCAGTCACTATGGTAACGTGTACATGATCCTAGTTTTGGTTTCTGGTCTGTTTGTTGTTCCTTATTCTCTTGCTAAACCTCTTTCAACTTCTACTTCCTGCTGTTTATACTATATATTTATATTTTGCCCTTTGAGAGGGAATACAAAAAAATTTGCATGTTTGAGTCTAGTCCTATATTCTGTATAATACACATATTGTGTAACTGAAGAATAATAAAATAGTGCACTTCGAACCTGTGAAGAGGTTAGGTGAAGAGGTTAGAGTGAGGCAAAAGGTTATGCTTGGTAAGTTTCATTGTCTGTGTTTCAGTGTGTGGCTCTGTAGACTTGCCTTTCTACCTCTGTGCTCTCTCGGCTCAGACAGTCCCTATACCCTGACATCTTACGCTGTGTGATGGGTGGGTGATACATGTCTGTGTCGGATGGATGGATGGACAGATGGATAAGTGGAGATGGAGCTTCTCCATCTGTTCAGCCAGTTATTTCACTGAACTCCTGGTAGGATAAATTTCAGTTGAGTTCAGGACTGCTTCCTGAAGCCCGGGAGGGTTTTCCTAAGTCCAGGAGGATTTCTTGGGCTGGAGGCCAGGGATCTAGAAGAAGGGATATCTCCTTGGCTTGCCTCTGGAATGTGCTAAAACATTTGGCTAGTTCGTGAAAATGGGGCTGAACCGTCTGACTCCATAGTGGCTCCCAGTGCGCTGGAGTTACTTCTTTCGTTGGAAACCCAGATTCCTTTTTTTATTTTCCTTCTTGGGGATGTGTACACTTCTTTGGAAATCTGCTAGAAAAGACTTTTCTTCCCCTCCCTCCAAAGAGAAATGCCCCTCTTCAAATTTCCTTTTGCATTTTCTACACTAGGTGATTGTATAGTGTGAAGAATGCAGCCATTAGGAAAGTTATCCGTATTCTAAAACATCTGCTTTTTGAGGTTTTCTCTGATTCTTGTTTATAGAAAATAAAGTTAGAGGCATAGGAACCTCGTAGATGGGTCTTGCGGTATTTGTAGGGTTGACTTCAGTTTACAGTTGATAATGAACCTGGTTACAATGTCCTTGAGTTAAAAATTTCCATTAATGTAAATGGATGATTGTTTTTAGCCACACTGTAGATCTAACACTTCAGGATCAAAGATCAGGCCTTTTATTGCCTACTTTATCAAACATTGACTCGGGCGCATAGTAGGCACTACCCAATCCCTTGGTTCTCAGGAAACATTTGGTTATCTTTCTGTGGGTAGTGCCTTGGATTATTTTCTGGTCAGCACACAGAACAGAGCATTCCAGAGAAACCTTCGTATGTTTATCTGCTTGCTCCAACGCTCTGACTTTCCTGCCTAGTCAGTGTGGTTATCAGGAAGAGTAAGTGGTTTTAAGAAGACTATTTTCCGCATCTGCTTTCTCTTCAATATGTTTGTTTTCAACAGGATTATTATAGATTCACCTTAACTAGAAAATTATTTTCTCATTTAAAATACTATTAAATTTCCCTTTTCAGAGAGTCATAGTATTTTAAATATCTAGGTATTTTATACAACTTGAATCATCAAAGATTTATGTTTTAGAAAAAACTCAATTTCAAAGAGAAATTTCAATTTTAAAGTATTTCTGGCAATTTGTCAGATTCACTGTCTTAGTAAACTGTTTTTTCTAGATTGTAATGAAGAGATTTGGCTCCACAATGACATTTAGATAAGCAATTCTCTGAAAACAGTCTAAATGTCTGCTTGTAGGTAATGGATAATTCTGTTACATTTGGTTGATAGAATTCTCTAGAACTTCAAAAGAATGAAACAGACATTAATGCAGCAGTATAGATGGACCTCAAAACCAAAAGTGTAGAGTGAAGAACACGGATTTCAGAATATTACTTATTTGTTATGTAGATGTTAAACATCACTTCAAACAATGTCATATGTCATGTAATGTTTGTGACTGTGTGTGTGTGTGTCCATGTGTGACTAGAAGCGACTGGCTCTCTGTTGAGTTCATTCTAGTGGTTGCCTCTGGGAGAAGAGGAACGGGGTAGGGAAGGGAACGTAAATCTACATTTAAAAAAATCCCCGAGAAGACATGGTTATTTTGGTTAACGCATTCATGGCATTTGTTACATTAACATTTGGACTTCTATTAACATTTTTGTAATAAAAAAATTCCATGTACTATTTCCTAATGAAATAGGTTCCAACCAGGAACCATAAGTTTATCAGGACTCTGGGAATGAGATGCAAGCTACCCTAAAACATCTATATTTCATGATGTCCGTCTGTGAAAAATGGAAGTTGACAGAATGATCTTGAACATGAGGAAAGCTCCGGGTTGACCTGGCTCCTGGGCAGCTCTGCTAGCTGACAGATTGAGAATAAAGACCCCAGCAGCAGACTGGGGGCCCTGGGCTGACACCTTCTAGCTCTGAGACCTTGGAAATGCCAACTTCTCGAAGCCTCGGTTTCCTCATCTGTAGAATTAGAGTGCTTGTGCCCGTCTCAGGGCTGCTGTAAGGATTGTATGAGTTCATGCCTGTAGTGGGCAGGCAAGAAAGATTAGCTGTTATTATTTTCATCTCCCCCTATTGTCAGCAGCCTCCGTTCTTCCAGTGTGCTGTTTCCATTCTCACCTCAGAATCTTTGCAAATGCTGTTTCCTCTGCCTGGAATGCTTTCCATTTCCACGCTATTTCACCTGGTTAACTCCTTCTCAGAGGAATTCTCTGAGAATTCTCTCAAGTTCTTCAGAGCAGCTCCCTGTCCTTCCCCACCTGGGTCAGTTCTGGTCGTACTGCACTTGTAATTTAATAATTTCTTAGGAACTACTTGCTAATTTCTGCCTCTCTCCTGGATTGTAAACTATGGTATGTTCAGTGCCTAGGACAATTGGGAAATTATTGGTTGACTAAATCAAGAAACTTATAGTAGAAGGTGAAAATTTTCAGATTCAAATTTAATTTTATCAGGAAATGAATTTGACTCACTTTCCCTAAAGGATTAACCTACTAGTATTAGGAAGTAAATCCAGGGTTATATGATTTCATAAAGATTATGTGTCACATGTATTGACTTACTTGTATTAATAATTATAAGGTACCCCAAATTCAGGGTTGCATCACATTTGCCATTTCGCCTTAGAGGATCATCTGATGGATTGCAATATAAGTATCGCCATGTATTTTCATTTGCTGTGGAGAGCAGGACAATTTCCAACACTTAATGTGAAGATTTGATATATCCTCCTCTGATTGTTTACCCCTGAGCTAACTCACTTTTTTCTTTTAAAGTTAGCAACTGAGGAATTACCAGACAGAAGGTGATACTTCCCAGGGAGCAGAATAAGCTAGGTTCCTGCAGAATAAACTGACAGTTTGAAAAAAGGTCTTTTGTAAATCAGATGGAATGTTACTTACAACTATTAAGCAAACTAAAACAGTAAACCCTTTGGAAGAGTCAGAGAAAAGGCAGGAAACTGGTTCCCTCTTAGCTGTGGGTTTATTCACTCTGGGAGAGAAACCTAGGGATACTTTAAAATGTGAGGAAGGTCTGTGAGTGTTGAGATATTGGCATATTTTTCCAGGAAAGACATCACATAGGATTTTGAACTAATTGAAAGCCCAAAGTCGTTAGATGTGTAGGGGAGCAGAGCAAAATATGAGCAGGCAAGAAACTTGCAAAGCGTTGAAGGAATTTTTATGACCCAGATGGGTGGTAGGGAGGTGAAATTCCAGGGCTAGGAAAATAATGCAAAGCCCTGCATTGAAAAAGAGTACAACAAATTATGGCCTCGGGAGATGTCCCCACTCCCACCTTTGGAGACACAATTTTATAACATGAATCACTGGGAAAAATTACTTTATAGCCATATTTCCTCTCATCCTACTTCTCTGTTAACTATAGTATACTGAAACCATAAATAACTGCAGTTTTGAATGCTGAGCATATATTCATTCATTCATCAGAACACACTTATTTGGTTTCAGTTATCTGCCGAGCTTGGAGTAAGAGCATTTTTTTTAAATGGAAGTGAAACATCTCTTCTTTAGAGTTGTGCAAAATTAGTCATTGTATGATGTAGGGGGTACTGCAGGATACAAACTATTTTGTGGACTCACAAAGCCCTGTTAATAACCACTTAAGCTATTTATTAATCATCTGCTCCCAAATCAGGGTTGGGGGGTACTTTTGAAGTCATATGGTTAGAAGACTCTGGGCACTTTGGGAAACACTGGCTTAAATAACATTCTAATGCTTGTAATCAAGCTACATCCTTGACCCTCAAGACCCACAGTCTTGACACACAGCATTGGCATCACTTGGGAGCTTGCTAGAAATGCAGATTCTCAGGCCCCACCCCAGACCCGCTGCAACAGAATCGACATTTTAACAAGGTGCTCAAGTGATGCCAACGGCATTCAAGTTTAGTAAGCACTGCTGTCCAAATCCCTCTAAGTGGGTTTTAGAACAGAGTATCTATAGTAAGAGTGACTCGTTTCCAACACTTCAGCCTGGATTATCTTTAGGCAGCCTGAACAGTAGCACATTCCTCCGCCCTGAGCTCAGACCTGACTGCGTGAATATTGCAGTCACTGGCCTGGCTTAACCCCCTGGTAACCTTCAGAAGCAGACCGATGCCTCTTCTCATGAAGGCCTTTCGGACGTGAGAATGGACACTCTTGTTTCCTCCCTCGAGTTAAGCTTCTCCGGGGGTAACTAAATCCCATCCTCCAGCTGCTCTTGGTCTACCGTTTGAGGTTTCCTTACCAACCTGTTCAGACGAGATAATCATAAAGGACCCTTCCAGCTTCAAAATTGTGAGTGCTCCTTTACACCAGCTGGTGATAGGTAGTAGTGGGTGGAAGATGAGAGAAACCCGGAGATGTACTTTCCATACATTTAGGAAGAATGACTGAGGCACAAACTTATCATCATCCATAATGTCCCTAGGTTCAAACTTCTGTCTCGTGGTGGAGACTTCTGTTATAATAATAGCCACGAAAGAGCTCAGCTTTGCTTTTCTTCTAATTTCTAAATGTGTCTTAGCACAACAGTGAAAAGCATATAGAAATATGGGAACATAAGCATTTTCTGTTTCTCTATAAATTTTAAACTTCTAAGAAAAAATTTCCTATAATCTACAACTCAGCACATCAACTGATTTCATTTCTCTCTAATGCCTTTCAGTAATAGGTCACACACACACCTAACACATAGAAATAATCTTAGTGTACTCAGCTTTTTAAAATCTCTCTTTACTTGGTAGAACCTAAATATTTTTCATGTTACTATGTGATTTTCATAATAATTAAGCATGATTATTTCCTTATTGCAGGACATTAGAGTTCATATGTGGCTTCTGAAATAAAATATTTGCCATATTTTTGTGGATTTTGCTTTTTACTTTGTTTCCTAGGAATTTTTTTTTAAATAACATGTTTTCTACTAACATGAGAAATACAGAACATGCAGTTTTTGTTTGTTTTTGTATGAGGGTTAGTCTTGTGTAAGAAAAACTGTAGCAGGAGCAGTTTGAGATTTTTTTCAAAATTCTTTGAGAAAGTGGCCCACAGCACTTTCCTAAACTAGTTCCTCTTCCTGCGAATCCCCCAGGCTTCCTTTGCCTCACTTTCTTCTGGATATTTTTATTCTCTCAACCTCCTGCTCCCTCCTCTCTCCCTTGTGTCCCTTCCTCTTGCAGGATTTCAGAGCAGCAGCTCCTTCTCTCCCCTCAGCTGAACAATAGAGCTGTGTATATGTGGAGAGAAGCTGAAAATAAGACCTGCTTCTTCCATTACTAGGTTGCTTTGGATTAATTGAGCTGCATGTGTTAGTTTTTCCAAGGAGATTGAGCTAGATCCTGTGGATAACCAGTCATGAACTACAGGAGTGTAGTATATGCTTCTTGTTTTGCTATTGGATTTTTTTGTTTCTTTTTGGTAATTTCATCATCCTATAAAGCATTTTGGGAGGGGTCAGAAATGAGTTTGTTAAAGTAATGTTTTCATTAAAACTTCTTTACTGGCTTAAACGTTTTCTTGGGTAGCTGAGCCTTCTTATAAACATGCCCCCCTTGTGTTTCCTTTCAGCACTTGCAGGGGAGGAAGCAGCACTACCCTCTCTCTGGGAAGACTTCTAGTGGAGAGGCTCCAGCAGTTGAGCAGACAGCCTCCTTCTTCTACAGGAGCAGAGGGCCTTTGGGGGATAGGTTCCTGAAAGTGCAGGTGAGCCAAGGCCACACTGCCATTGTTTTAGGCCTCTCAGATGTGAGTTTGAACACTTGAAATGTTCTTATACAATGCTTCCACCTCTGGCAGGTGACTTTAAAATACCCTCTCCTTCTTTGTATACAGCTGCCTATTAGTTTATTTCTTACTAGTTTAACATGTGGCCAGAGAGCGTAGGAGACTAGTAATGTAATCGACGACTCTTCAGCGTATCTCAAAGTCGAACTATGGAAATTTTAAAAATTATTTTTATTCTCAATCTGAATGGGCCTTCTTTGGGACTGTTCTAAACCGACATGGAGGTGAAAGACTAACAAGACTCTGAAAGTAAAACTAGAACATTACGTGCATCACAACTATTGTAGAAGCTGCTGTTAACAAGCTGTGTAACCTTGGGCAAGATGCTTGCCCTTTCTGGGCGTGGTTTTCTCAGTAGAATCAACTTTAGTCCTATCTCTGTCTTTAAATGCTGCAATTAATAATAATTTCCTTAAAGTACCTTAGAATAATTTTTAGGCATATTCTCCTTACTATTCCTGGAACCCCATGTATAAATTTAAGACGCCAGTTTAGAAATTTGTTCTGAGAAACTTCTGGAGCTCAAATGTCCACCAGGAATTAATTCCATGTTTTGCCCATGAATCCACACAGTCTTTCTGATTTGTTTAGGTTCATCAGAGAACAGTTATTCTCCTAGAAAATCTGTTACATTACTCTTTGGTCTGGGAATCGTTCTGTGAAGGACACTTGACGGAGAACACTGTGCTTTAGTGGTCCTGGCGAATCTGGACACTTACAGTGGGTTTGGGATTTCGTCCTTGGGAGTCTCTTGAGCTCTTCATTGTTCACACCAAGATTATTCACAGCCCTTGCCCTGTCCTGAGCCACTGGGCCTCCAGAACTCTCGAGCATGAACCCAGGCTGGAGGTAGGGCTGGACCTCTAGGTTTCTTACTGACAGAAAGATCTTAATTTAATGGCATCCGGGCTGTAATCATCTCAGTGATTTGTGGAACTGCCTTTCCTGTCAATCTTTACATCTCCTGGCATCAAGAAGATGGAAATAGTTTGAGTCTTGATAGCATAATGGTGAAGAGCACGGATTCCGGTGTATGCCTGGGTTCAAGTCCCAGCTCTGCCACTTACTCCTTGGGTATCCTTGGGGACATTGTGACTTCTCTGTGCTTTAGTGTCTTCATCTGTGCAATAGGGATGACAATAGTACCTTTCTTTAAGGGTGGTTTTCAGGATTAAAAGAATTATACATCGAAAGTACTTAGAACAGTTCTGTCACATAAGTGTTCAGAAAATTTAAACTATTTTGATTGCCATCTGTCACAGGGTTTGTTCTTCTGCCCCATTCTCTAGTCTCAGGCTGACAAATCCTTCCTCTGTTAGACATTGCTCATTGACCCCAGTACTTGCTTCTGAACCTAGAACACAATAGTTGAATCCTTCTCAACATTATAATGGATCCAAATCAGAGCGTAAGATGAAACCTATCTGCCAGCTCAGATTATTTGTAGAGTTCTTGATTTTATTTCTTGCTTCAAGACATAATTTGATATGCGGATTACGAATCTAGGTTATTTGTTTTTAAGACTCAGAGCCGTTTTATTATGGAAAGCATAAAAAGGTGTGGCTTCTAAAGCCAGAAATAGGATCTAATTCTAAGACGAGTTTTGCTACTGAGTTACTGTCTTGAATGCCTTTCGTTTTATATTTAGAAGCAGATGAGTAAGGCTTCCTATCATAGAGACTTTGTAATGTTGAAACAAATGTGCAGAAATCCTAGCTAGCACAGTAATGGAAGCTTAATTTTTTGAGGCTGTTATTAGCACGATATCATGCGTTCATGAGGATCTTTACCAGGATGTTATGAAGCTAGTGTTTTAGTGAGGGCTTGGAGTGCGGGCAGCTAATACTTCACTCACTTTACAAGAAGTAAAACAGTATCTGGGGAGTTCTCACATGTGCCGGACATTTATGTAAGTGCTTTATACTCGCCACTTACGGTAACTCTATTAGGTAGTCTCATTAGTCCCATTTCACAGCTGAGGGAACTGAGGTATAAAGAGGCTGAGCAACAACCCAGGGTCGTAAATTAGTCAGACGGGAGCTGAGACTCAGACGCTGGGGCCTGATCGCCAAGCAGGCGACCTTAACACCTAATTGTGCTGCCACCGGCAGAGAACCAACTGTGGGAAGATGAGAAGTTAGACGGGAGGGCCAGATTCTAGAAGTCTCGAATGCCAGGCTAAGGGATTTTATGTTTATTTGGCGACAATGGGAAGCCACTGGAGGTTTTCCTGTGGGGTGGGTGACAGAATGAGAACTGGGCCTTGAGGATTTTATGCCAGGTACAGCACGTGGGTTGTTGGAAGGGAAGAAAGATTAGGGATCATTGCTGGTAGCTGGGAAGTAATGAGAACGTGGGTTTAGGACACAGGGTTGAGATAAGAGCTTGAGAACACCTGTCATCAGGTGTGCCGAGCAGGAGGAGACCCGGAAGCAGAGGCGGAGAAGTGAGAGTGAGACCCAGGCCAGAGCAGCGCCCCCGAAGAGGTGGCTCAGGAATTGAAAACCATGGGGATCGGAGAAGATGGAAATGAAATGAAGTCCAGTGTTGTTATTGTGCACCCACGGTGAGGCTGGGATCGTGCTGGAGCAAACGCCACATAAAAATGTTCTGTGCTCCCGGCTCTGCTACTTATGAGTGAAGTCACTTCTGGCAAGTTAGATTTTCCTGAATCCTGGCTGCCTCCTCTGTAGCATGGTGACGTAGGACCTTACTCGGTCTAAATGCCCTGAACCCCTGTGGCCTTTCCAGCTCTAAGATCTGTAATTCTTGGGTCCAAGCTGCATAGCAATAATTGGAAATGTTGTTGTAAAGGTTTGGCTGTTGGTTCAGCTGCACTCTGAGATGAATCAGAAGGCGATGTGGAATGGAGTGTGGCCTTTGGGTGTAATCTGAGAGGAGTCCTGTCTGGTTCCTCTCACAAATACCCGTCCTATCCTAGCGACACTGGGAGTAAATGGAAGGATCAGACTGAAAAGCAAATAGGAGTGAAAATGTCCGGGGAACTTACAAACAAACCACAAACATCCCTAGAATGGTGAGGGAAATTTTTCTTAAAGCCACTTATTTTCTGAGAGTCTGACTGGTTTCTTCAGAGAAAATTCCGTTGATTGGAAATTGTAAAAGGTCAAGAGCCCAAAAGACTTA
Organism: Tapirus indicus; assembly: GCA_031878705.1. Taxonomy (NCBI): domain Eukaryota; kingdom Metazoa; phylum Chordata; class Mammalia; order Perissodactyla; family Tapiridae; genus Tapirus; species Tapirus indicus. Next base: position 91,050,861 of record CM062928.1, on the reverse strand, counting down.
AAAGAGGAAGCATGGAACTTAGGAGGAGCTTCCAGTTCCTCTCAAACACTGTTTTCTGTGAAGCCCTGATCCGCTCAGTGGGGTCTAGTCCTCCTTCCTCTGACCTCCTCTAGTGCTGCTTCTCAAGCACCCAGATCACCTGGGGGCTTGTTAAAATGCACATTTGACTCAGGGGATCAAGGTGGCGAGCTGAGATTCTGCATTTCTACCAGCTTCCCAAGTGATGCCCATACTGCTGGTCGTGTGGACCGCACTGAACAGCAGGGGTCTAAAATATTTAGCTTTACTTCTCACAACAGATAATCATGCTCATTTTGAAACAGTGTAACTCAGCTCCCTCAGCAGACAGTGAACTCTGTTCCCCACATCCTGAAGTAGAATACACACACATAATGAGTGCTCGGTGTTAATAGATTAATCCATTCTCACCTCTGTCAGTGATTTGTATTATTCAGTGGCATCAATAATTTGAATTGTTATAGGTAGAGGCTTTTTCCTTTTAACTGAGAGATTGAAGCAAATCTGTTGTTCAGAAATAGGCACCAGAATACAATATAGAATTTTCATATAAAGTTAAATATAAATTTACTATATGACCCATGAAAACATATGCCTACCCAAAGATTTGTACTTGAATGTTTGGTGTTGCTTTATTTACAATAACCAAAAACTGAAAAGAAACCAACTGTCTATTAGCTGGTGAACTGATAAACAAATTGTGGTCTAGCCATACAGTGGAATACTACTTAGCAATAAAAAGGAATGAATTCCTGGTACAAGCAACAACATGGACAGTTTTTTCAAAAGCGTGCTAGTTGAAATAAGCCAGAAATAAGATACATACTGTAGGATTCCATGTGTGTGAACTTCTAGAAAAAGCACAACTATAGTGATAAACAGATCAGGTGCCAGGAACTGGGGGAAGGAGTTGGCTGCAGAGAGGAAGACGGGAGCTTTTGGGGTTGATGGAAATGTTTAGTATGATGTTGGGGGTTGTTACATGACTGTATACATTTGTCAAAACTCATCAAACTCACTCAAAACTGGTGAATCTTATTATATAAAAATTTTATCTCAATAAAATTAATGTAAAAAATTGGCCACAATCAACAGCCTGTTAATATCTAATACTTCTTGGAGGCTGTCTTATCAGTGGGATATTAATATAAGGAAATAGAGAAAAATTGCATTCTGGGAGAAGAAATGGGTCTCTGGGAGAAAATATGAATAAACAGTAGGAATGTAAGAAGTTCCCTTAAAAGCTTCCTTTTGTATTTCCAATGTAGCAAAGTCTAAAGGGAGAGATCTTGAAAACAGGAACTCCAGTTCATTTATTTTTCATGTCCAGCATAGTATGCTATTACCTGAATGATTTCGGTGTGTCCTGCTGTGCTATCAAAACACAAAATTCTGCTGGAAAGTCATTTCTCTGCTTTTTCTATTCTTTGTAGTGAGCACACCCAATTTTCAGGGGAGGATTAAGTCATCTGCTTTGGCAGTGAAGGCTTGGCTTTAATTGGGTGAAAAGATTTGTCTACGTATGCTAAGGAATGTGGCAAAGCCCTGGCTTTCTCAAAAGATGGAGAGAAGAGTGTTTGCACCTGTGGAAACTCGCTGCATGTCACTGTATTAGGAGAAGAATTGGGGGAAAAGGAGAGAAAGTTAATTATACATGTTCTCCTTTTGCTGTGCAGAAAGAAAAAAACTGTATTTAGAAATCAGCCAGAATGTATACAGTTGGTCCAATTTGTCAAAACTATACAAATAGTTTTTTGGAGGGAGAGGCACATAAATCAAATTATAATTTTCTATTAATTTACTCAATGTCAGATTTTTTTCCCCCTTAATTTGTATCAAATAGCAGCAGCTCAACACTTTAGATTTAAATTTAGCTTTTTCAGGTGTAATATTGCGTATGACGTAATTTTGTATGTGCTGTTCTTTATTCCTTAATTATGGCAGATTGAGAATTTCAGGTCGTTCGAGCAGAAATTCCATCAACCAGACCACTGATTCCTTAAGATTTATCTCTTTCATTGTGAAATGAATGGTTTTTCATATTACAGTGTTTCTAAGTGTATTTTAATAAATGCATACATTTAATGTGTGTCATTCCCTTGCTTTACTTAAAAAAGGTATTAAGTGAATATATTAAGTTCACGATGTTATAGTTTTAAAATACAGTAATTATAGTTGCCCATAATGTGCAATTTATACACCCAGACAGATCTGGGTCTGGTCGTACCCTGCTGTCATCGTCCTGTGAGAAGGGCTCAGTGCTGGCCATGTGGTAAGTACTTGCAAACTGTGCTGTTACTCACGCGATCCTCACCACTGGAGGCTGGGGTCCTTGCTATGTAAATGAGGGTCATCCAGTTAGTAATAAGGACCTTAAAAAAGGGGTGGTAAATGAGTTAAAGAGGACTGAGGCCTTCACATCTGTCACTGTGGGGTCCTGTGTGTCTCCGTTAAGGTTTGGGCTACATGGAGATGGCTAGATCTAGGAGGCTCAGGGGATCCAGGGCCTGGACCAGAAAATCTAGACATTACTGCATCACTAGAGCTGGAGCTGATACTCATATGAGCACGTGATGGCAGAGAATAGTCATAAACTGAGCAATAAATACAAAGAGGAAGGAAGGCAGGATGTAAGATCTGTTAGCCAAGTTCAGACAGATGGTCTTGGGCGCGTGTCAGTGTGAGCCGGGGACTGGTGGAGACCTGAATGGAGAAGGGTCTCTCTGAGGGCTGAATGGACACAGGCTGTCAGCAGGGCTACCTGGTAAGGTTGTGGAGGTGAGCGTGGACAGGCGCCCCTGGCTGAGGGGAAGGTTGTGGCTGAAATCCTGCCCATGCCAAGATGTGTGCCCAGAGGGCTGTGTGGAGTCGAGGGGCGTCCTCTTCTAATCTGCACCAAGATGCAAGTTCTTGGCTGTCACTGTTGCGTGGCAGCGTGTTGGGTATAAGAGGAGACTGAGCGGCAGAAGAGCAGAACAGCTATCTCTGAGGAAGCAGAGCGCATAAGGGGACAGAGTGGATGAGGATGTGGTTTAGGATCCTGTTACTAAAGAATTAGAAGTTGGACTGCAGAGCTGCTGGGGTGGCTGAGAGAGAAGGATGCAGACATTGGAAAACCAGGATATAATTCAAGGACCCAACATCAGGAACCAGGCCTGCTGGATGAGATGTCCAAGGTCAGCGTCAACCAGCAGGAACCTGACCAAGCTGTTGCTCAAGGGCTCCACAGGCTCCTTTCCTTGGGCCTGTGCCAATCGGAGAGCTAGGGTGGGGCTGAGCCTTCAGAGGTTAGGTAGCATCTGCAGCCAGGTCTGCAGCCAGGTGGAAACTGGACAGAGGGCCAGGTGGGCTGGGTCCACGTGTGTTCAGCATCTGCAAAAGTGGAAGGTTTCTTCCTTGGTGTGTGCTGTAGTTTGAGATACCCACAGGGTTTTTCTGCTTGGTGAACAGAACAATGTTTCCAGAATTATTGTTGAACATACTTTTTTCTAGCTGGTTCTTGGAAAAACAAGCTCCTCTTGGTTTGAGAAAGCATTAGGAGAGTCTAAAAAATCTGACCATTTTCAAGTCAATTCTATAGGGTTTGTTCTATTTTATAAACAATGCTGTCATGGTTGCTCTGGGGCTCAGGACTGTGCATGGAAACAAGCACCTTCCAGTTTGATTCTTGTGCATATGAAAGTTTGAGAATCATTGCTCCGGGACACTCAACAGACCCATGGAGAAAAAAAATCATGGATTTACTGAAATACAGAGGAATGGGGTAGGGAAAACAAGGTTGGGAGTAGTAGGGTTTTATTTCAGCACAGTTGGTGACTATAACCTTTCTCTCCATTCCACCAATCCTTAGAATTGATACTGCTGGAGGAGCTGGTGGGATAGACGGAGGAGAGAAATGTCTGTAATGTTTGGTACCCGGAGGATGGCCTGTGCCCATCTGTAGAAGCTCACCTCCGGGCAGGGGCAGTACGGTGCCTGCTCCGGGCTGAGAGATGCGGGTTTGAGTCCTGGTTCTGCTACTTCTCCACCCAGGAAAGGTGCTGCTGGTGTCAGCGGTTTCCTCAGCTGCACAGTGGGGACTGTAGGTTTACCTCCCTCACGGGGGGGCTGTGAGGGTTACAGGAGACAGTGCACCAAAAGCGTTCATCACTGGCCCTGGCACACACCAATCAGCCATTATTCATTGGGCATTTGCCGTGTGCTAGGCATTTCGGGTGAAAAACAAAGGATCCGGTTATGGGATCGACTTTGCATCTTCTGTGTGATAGGTGTTGTCAGAAGTGCTGGAATGGAGATGACAGACAGACAGCACCTGTGCTCCCAGATAACTGCTGTGACATCTGTTAGGGTCTGTGTGTTGCAGTAAATCCGATATTTTTTTCCTCCATGGTCTGTAGCGTATCTGAGAGCAGTGGTTCTTCAACTTGACTGTGCATCAGAATCAAACTGGAGGGTGCTTGTTTCAGTGCACATTCCTGAGCCCTAGAGATTCAGATCAGTTGGGGGCTCAGGCCTGTGCCTGTGGACAGGCCCCCCGCTGGTGCTGACTCTTGGAACTGCCAAGTCACTTTGGGGAATGCTGCCCTGGGGCCACCTCCCCTCACCGATATCTGAATTCACCCTCTGGAACTGCGGCCGCCAGCGGAGCGCTGTCAGGAGGCCATAGGTGAGGGTTCCTTCTTTTGAGAGCCTCTCATGCCCTTTGTCTTGACAGATGGGGCAACACCAGGAATAGAACTCGAGAAGAAACGGTCAGACCTTTACTATATTTCTGTCTCTTAAACTGAATGACCCGTGACAACTCACTGAAGCTCAGAAACTTTCATTTCCCTCCTTCCTCAGGAAGATCACAACTGCACAACCGTTTACCAAGCTTGTTTTGAGCCTGTAGTGAAGGGATGGGCATGCAAACGTTTTATGAACTTTAAAGCTCCACACAAATGAAATATACTGTTATTATGAAAGAGAAGGAAAAACCGTTGGCAAGGTTGAGCTCACTTTGGTGTATGTAGGTTATTCACATGTTGGATTATGTATCATCATTTGAGAAGAAATAAACATTCAGTCTCTGCCCAGGAGCCCTGCTCTTCCTCGACGCCTCCACTCTCACTGTGCATGAATAATTGCTTTATGACTGAAACTTTGTACAGGATGTTTGAGGGACCATGGTCTTAGGAGGAGCTGCAGCCAAGAAGCTGGCATCTCGCATGTTTAATGTCAAGATCTGGAAACTTGTCTGTTTCCTATTGAAGGGCCTTATGTTTCTTTTTTTTTTTTTAAGCAGGCACTCTGTTAAATTCTAACTGGCTTTCCTTTGAATGCTTTTGCTCAAAGCAAAATGGTCATTCCATTTATAGAATTATAATTAGAAAGTTCATTTATATCTGGAAGCATTTTCCTGAGAGCAAGCAGAGGAATTACATGTGTTTATCACAAGGATATCCTGGCTGGCCCTGTTCTACTTTGCAGGTTGACTATGGACGCTCTGAATTGCCCATGAGACACAAGAGAGTGGCTAAGCTTCCTGAATTTTTCTCACCTGGTGTTCTCACCTGGCTCTTCAGGAGTAGGTTTATTTTACTTTTTGAAGGAAAAAAGAATGTTCTCTCACACTTCTTTGTTTTCAGCTAAACCACATCTTAGTGAATGAAAAACAACAAAAATCTCATTTACTCATACTTCCGTGCTCTGTAAAACAATACACAAATCTCCCAAAGAATGTGTTTTGGGGGACAGATAAGTTATTTAAAAATAGCCCACACTGTATCAAGATAGCATACATTACAAATGGGTGAGGAGGACAGAACAAGTGGAAGGGAGGCCCAGGCCCGGGGTGAGGGAAGCAGCATCCCTTACATGCTCCACTCCCTTCGCCTCGGAGGATGCTGGGCTTTCTGCCAGAGCCATGCCCAGTCGCAGCTTCCTGTCAGGCCAGTAACAATGCCGCCAGCCTGCAGTAAGGATGGGCCGGGTCTCACTTTGGCTTTCTCAAAACCCATGCATTTTACTGTGTAGAACAAGAGTACAGCTGACCTTAGTTTTAGAAAGCAGATGACAATAAAGTACACAAAATATTCAGCACGTATTTTTGTCATAGGTTGTGCCAGATGCCCATCATTTTGGTTGTCAAATAGCCCAAAGACATAGGTTGCGTGCTGTCACTTATAAACTTGGGAGGACACCCACGTTGGAAGAGGTGAACTGATCTGCCTGAGGCCCCCGACCAGGAACTGTGTGGAGTTGGGCCATGATTTACACCTTCTGATTCCCAACCAGTGTCGACTCTTCACCGCGCTATGCACACTAATGAGAAGTATGTGTAAATGACAGTTTGCTCATTTAACTCATTTGCTTGCTCTCTGCTGACATAGTCTTCACTTGTAACTAATTTATAACAGTGGCCTGTGGGGGTGGGGGGCTGCCCTAACAGCTGTGAGAAGCAACAGCTGCCAGTGAGTGGGGAAAGACCGGCGGTCCCCACCAGATGATCACCACAGTTTAGGACCCTTAGCTAACAGCCCCACACCCTCATTAGTTCCAGAGGGTCTCATCTCTAATGGAGCCTGGCACAAATATGACATTTGTTAAGATGACCCCGCAGTATCATGAACAGCTTAAATTGTGTTTAGTTATCGAAGGCAAAGGAGATCTTTATTTGAACTTATTTGACCGTTAAAAGGGAGGCAGCATTACATTATTTGGAAATGTGTCTAATGAGACCCAACACATTCTACTCTGCATCACCCCAGTTGAGGTTAACAGACACGGACAGAAGTGAGAGGAATGGTATGTGAAATTGTCTCAATGAACTGGAAACTGGATGAGACATGCACAGAAATAGTATAAATTTAAAGTCACATGCACTGAAATAAAATATCTAGTATAGAATCATATCGTATATTAAATTTGTCTTTTGCATTTAATTACGTGTGGAAGTGAGAACTTGTTCCTTTTTTTGAAGCAAAAGTGGGAATTAAACAAACATGTTTTAGGTTTTAAAAAAATATGTATTCTATAAAGGGTTTTTTTTTTTTTTTTTTTGCATTTATATTCTAGAGAGGATTGTGTCCAGGTTTTTGTCTGTCTGGAAACACGCAATGAAGTATACTGTCCATTTAATACAAAAACAAGCAACTAACTAGCTAAATTTACCTGTGTTAGGATATTGAAAAATCAACTGGGTGTGCCTAAAAGTGTATAAAAATTGAGGATGTGGGAAATATTCTTTAGTAGCTTTTTTCTCACTTTTTTAAAATTAGGAGAAGGACTTATAAAAATTATAATGTATAGCATTTAAAAGTCATTTCGAGCACTGAAGAAATAAAATGTTTATTTACATCTTAAGGCATATATTCACTTTCTATTGAGAGAGAGAAAATACTAGATATTTCTTGATGTTTCTGAAAAAAGGTTTTGGATATGGAATAGATGTGTAAAACTTTGTTTGAATGAAATTTTTTCTTTCTTATCTAATGTGAGAGAGTAGTACAGAAGTCACTAGCTTTGAAACCGTGGAAGTGTTGATTGCTCTAAACATGCATCATGTTGTGCTGAGTAAAGATAAGAGGACAAGGAGAGACAGAAAAGAGTGTCCTCTTTCTGCAAGTTTAGTGGGTATTTCCACAATAGTAGGTCTGCGTTGTGCTCTTCCACTCTTCCCTCTCTCTGTGTTTATGCACTCATGCTTACGTTGGATCCGTTGTGTAAATCCGTCTGCATCAGTCTTGCCCTTATCTGGCCTCCCTTCCCTGTCTTCCAGTGGGCCAGCCATGAGAGGGTACCTGCTGGCCGTACTTCTGAGTGCCGTCTTCCTCTACTACGTGCTGCATTGTGTATTATGGGGAACAAATGTCTACTGGTAAGTTTCATTTTGCTATTTAAAAATAACTCCCAAACTAGTCTTTCACATAGACACACAAATGATTAGAGGGACCTGTAAAAAACCCCTGTAACATTTTGAACGCTTTCTAGCTTTCCATTGTAAAATCGGGGTTTTACCATTCCAGTATCCTGTACACTGTATCTCTAACAGTTTAAAAACTGAGAAGCAATACCTTCTGTTTACCGACTTTTCAATGAAACAGGGATGTTACCCACCTTTGGGCCATAACATTCTTTATATAATATCTCATCTCCTTAAATTAATTGAGTAATTCTTGAACTCAGTAGGACTTGACTTTCAGAACCTAAAATGTTTGGATAAGAGATTGTTGATAAAATATAGACACTACAAGTGGTTTCCTTTGTTTAAAAATATTTGGTGAATGATGATATATGTACCTTTTGAAACAACTTTGACTTGAAATGTTATATATAAAACTTTGAAGAGGCACAGATAGTTTATTGTAGAGAAAACTTTTGGCCCTTTGGCGAGAAATAAAGTTTTGATGACCTTTAAATCTTGGCTGGGTGGTAGTTTATAATTAAATCAAAATAAGTCACAGGGCAACTTCCTGTCTTAGACAAAATTTCAGTGCTCTTTGCCAGTGTTTCAGTAGTAGGTCCTAGATCCCGTTTCTGGCTTGTGCTTACTAGATTAAAAAAAAAAGAATTTGATGCTTCTGCATTTAATTTTATCACTAGTTGATTGAAACATAATGCTCTTCATGGAAAGAATACGTTACTTGAGTCACAGCAACTACCGTGGGAAACTACCTTAGATGGATGTGTGTGCCGTGAACTTGCTTCCTTAAAAACTATGTAAGATAGGTAATTGTCTTTTTTTTTAAAGGCAACCCAAAGTTTGTCTTCACAATATCCTAAAACAGTTTTCTATATTTGTAATAACCTTAGAAATCAAGTAATATCATACTTCATTTTGTCTTCTGAATATAATTTAGTTTTTATGGCCTGATGTGCCAGTCCATCGTATTTATTTATCTTAATGTACATACGTATTTATGTACAGATGAATCGAGGGATTCTTGCATTTGAGGTATTCACGAAAGATGTTTGTCTGCATAAGGACTTTACTAGACTCATGGTTCAGAAACCTGTCCGTTCTAACAATGGGGATTTTGTACCAAAAATCACTGAAAATTGAGTCTATCCATGAAGAGTTTAGGCTATTTCTTTCAGTTTGAATCCTGCAGCTTATAGATGAAAGTTGATTAGTTTTCTTTTTAGATTAATTCTTCACATTGGTGATGGTCATTAATACATTCTTCTGTTAGGCTCTGTCCTCTTTCCTGGCTGAGCCTGGGTCCCGCCTCCACTGCCTGCTCGTTTGTTTCCATTGTCCCTCTGTCCTGTTTCACAGCACCCCGTAAACCCCGCAGACAAGCGCTCCATTCAGGAGACACGCAGGCCTGGCCTGCAGCCGAGAGGAGGCTGAGATCCGCCCCCAGCAGTGTGGTCTGTGGAGGCCCGGCTCACAGGGCTCGGTCTGTGCACGCCGCTAGGGCGGTGTGCCCGCGGGTCACCGCCGGCAGGTGCCCCAGGTGTGGCCCGGAGGACCTCCAGCACCTGGGGAGCCGTGCGCACTGCGGGGAGTGGGCTCCCGGCTTGCGGGGCCTCCTGAGAAGCCAGCCCGGTTGTGGCCTCCACGGCGACGCGGTGACGCTGGCCCTTCTCGAGGGTCCCCTGATGCACGGTTGTCCGAAACCCTCTGGGTCGCTTGTCCCCTCGGCCTCTCGCGCTCCCCGGCCTGACGTCCTCGCGTCTCGAGTGTGTCGGGCCTGGAGGACGGCTGCAGGGAGGCCCGTCATCCGCCCGAGTTCCCGAGGGGGTTCAGGGCCGTGTCCGGCCGCCCGGCCTCTGACCCTGTCTGTCTCCTAGGGGGCCTGCTGTGGAGATGAAGCCGAGGACTAGGATCCCGCCCTGCTCGTCCAAGCCAGCTTTCGCCTCCCTCCTGAGGTAAAACATCAGAGGACACCCCAGACGGTCCCCATGTGTTTGTCGTCGCTCTCCACGCCTGGTCGCTTGTCTCCGTGCACATCTGAGCAGCAGGAAGCGCCGCCGGCTCTGAGGAGGAGCGGGGGGCGGCCCCGGGGCCTCGCGCGGGGTGGGGGCCCGTGGCGCGGGTCACAGAAAGTGGCCTCCTTCAGGCTCGTATGCCCCTTGTTGTTCACCTGCGGTTTTCCACCCTTGTTCTGTCGTGGCTTCTTCTCCCTCACCTCTAGGCTAAACTGGACAGTTAGAAATTTTCCCCGACTTTCCCTGACTTTTAATGAACTATATACTCAGCTACGTGGAAGGGAAAAATGACTGTCCGCTGTGGTTGTCAGCACTTGTAGAGAATTTACTCTTCCGCCCACAAATGTTCTTTTCCTCTGTCACCTCAGCTTTGACAGATGGCAGGTCAAAATGCTCCTAGATAAATAGAAAGAAATGACGGCCTGGTCTGGGCTTGTTTAATTGTGTAAAACAGGCACAAGTTTTTCAGCATTTTATCCATTAAGGATCAAACATTCACATTTTCTTTTCTTTTATACGATTACTGCACCTTTCCATTATTGGTTCTTAACCCTTTGGGGCTACAGATCCCTTTAAAATCAACCAAGTCTCTGCATGAAATCTCTCTGTATATGGTCATAGTTGTGCCACGCCTGCCTGTGCTCTATCCATGGGAGGGTGTCCAGTTAGGACCACTGCAAAGTAGAAGAGTGGTTTTAAACTTTTTTGACCATGACCCATTGTAAGAAAGCTTTTACTTTGGAACCTAGTATACATGCATATTTATAATAAGAGAAGAAAGAAAGAATTTTCATCCTTTCTACTCCAGACACCCTGTATTCTGTTCTATTCACTTTTTAAAAATGTGCTGATCATGGGGGCGGCTCGGTGGCGCAGCGGTTTAGTCCGCGCTTGGCAGCCCGGGGTTGGCGAGTTCGGATCCCGAGCGCCCGCTGACGTCACTGCTTGTCAGCCATGTCGCGGCGGCGTCCCATATAAAGTAGAGGAAGATGGGCACGATGTTAGCTCAGGGCCAGTCTTCCTCAGCAAAAAGGGGAAGATTGGCAATAGATGTTAGCTCAGGGCCGGTCTTCCCCACAAAAAAAAAAAAAAAATGTGCTGATCATGATTCACAAAGCTGATTGCAGGAATCACCTATGGGGTGCAGACTGCAGGTTCAAAATGCTTCTCTAGAAGCAGAGTGCTTTTCAACGTTAGTGAAAAAAGACATTTCCTTTCTGAGAAAACCCAGCAGTTCAAGTATTTCTGCAGGATTGCTCAGCAGGTGTATAAGCCTACAGTTTAAGGATGAGTAGAATCGTATTTGTCATGGGAACAGCATTCACTGGGGGCAGGGCTTCTCCCCTGCCAGTAGCATCAGGAGAAGCTCTACCGGGAAACCTGGAGGTCTTCCTGCAGGCCTGCAAGAGGACACCTTTCCTGAGAGTTAAGCTTGGGTGTGGATTTCAGCTCTTCCAGATACTACTATAGTTACTTCACTTCTCATGGCATCAGTGTCTTTGTCTAAATTGATTCATAGACTTTACCTACCTTTCCAGGCTTTTGTAGGAGTAACAACAGCAGAAATGTGATACGATACATTATAATGTCATGTAAGACAATGTAACATAATACAGTATACTGTGTAATTCCTACTAGCCTTGAGACATGGTGCTACACAATTATGTCACTTAGAAATACACTGTAAGTCGCCTGGCACGAGGTCTGACTGGCAGTAGACATTACTCCTTACTCACCATCATTACCCCACAACTCTGGAGATCAGTGTCCTTTGTCGCCTTGCCCTCGGGGTGCAGAGTCACCTGTGGGCCACTTGCCCACGGAAGACCCGGAGAGCTTGAGTCTCCTCTCAGTCTTAAGTCAGTGGACCTGAAGCTTCCTCTTCCCAGAGCAGATCCTGGACTTGGAGATCAACCCTGATGTAGAAATGACCTTTCAAGGTTGGCTGGACCCCCAAGGCTGCTGTCACTGTCACAACTGGGACACATGTCAGGTCTCAAGCAGGAAGGGCTGGTTTCTCACCTGTTTCCTTAGTCTGAATCCCTGTGAGTTCTTGGCTCAGCTGGAAGATCTGAAGCTCCTGTGACTTGCCCGAGGTTAGTGGCTCCTGAGCGGCAAAGCCAGGATAGAACTGAAGCTCTTTCAGCCTCCTCCACTGCTGTTTATTTCCGTTTTATCATGCAGCCTCTGAAGCTCGGGGGCACTCTGATCTACGCCCACAGATTTTAGAAAGGGCAAAGTTGATAGGCAGGAAAAGTGGGGCACTGTGTGGTGGTCGTGGTAACGGTTAGCTCGGTTTTTCTACAGCATCCAGTCTTTCTGGTGGGTGAAAATAGCATTTTAATATGAGCCTTAAGACGGGTTCCTTCTCTTAAATTAAAAAAACTCTTTTCTATTTCATAATGGTCTCATAAAGAATGAATTTGGAGTTGAAATTCATTCAATCATTTATTAAACATGTGTTGCCTGCCTCCTGTGTGCCAGCGCTGAACATCAGAGAAAACAGGTGCATCCCCCTGCTCAAACTTCCTCTCTCCTCAGGGGACCAGAGTGGGGTGGGAGAGCAGAAAATAAGAAGCAGCAGGCGGGTCTTGTTCTCGAGTACATCTTAATCTGATGACATCGGGAGAGAGTTTGGTTCTAGCTGCATCCACCTTTTCACATATTTTTACTTTCACAGCTGACACAACTTCATACGTATGGTACTTTTTAATTTGGGAGTGGCTTAGCATCAATACTTTTATTTTCCCGTGTTACTTCCTTTGTTTCTTCCTGTAGATGGCTAACGTTTTATCCCTTTGTGTTGGTTTGTTTTTAAATTTTGTTCCCTCTTCCCCAGCCCCCCAGAAGCTGTAACAAAATTTTGATTCCATAACCTAGAAAGTGTTTCCATTCAGGTTGTGAGTTCCACTGCATATCCCATGCCATATAACATTGAAATACTGTTTAAGATGACTCTTAAAGAATTTTTTAAATGATTATGCATTCATATATAGTCAGTATAGCAATATGAATGATATACTTCAGTTATTTTCAGTTGTGACTTTAAAAGCCTGCAAATATTGTGGGCATTTGGCAAAATCATTCTTTATTCTTTTCTTCCAGATTTCATGAGTTTCACCCTTTTCTGTGTGCAGCTGATTTTAAAAAGATTGCTTCCTTGTATGGTGGCGATAAGTTTGATTTGCCCTATGGGATGAGAACTTCAGGTCAGTAATATTCTTCTTACCCTGCACTATAAACACGAGTGCCATTTGATGTGAACCATGTTTATATAATTTTAAGGCCTTTTAATCTTTCTGCTTCATAATGATTCCTGAAGGGCATGATTTGGGGACGGGATGAAGGGAATTAAGTTTTAATATACAAATCCCCACTCCTTTTGAGACAGTGTAGAATAAAAGAATAAAAATGGTAGATTTTCTGTTGTCGAGAAACTGCTTTTTACTTCTGTTTTGCTACCATCTTATTTATGAGTTCTGATGTCTTTATTCCAATTTAGAGTTAGCAGGATAACTCTGTGGGTTAACTTCCTCCCATCTCCCATTGCACCTCTTTACCTGGGAGTTTTATTTTATATCAGTAAGTTCAAGCTTCTTGATCAACCCTTTAATTTAATTGGTGGATATTTTATTTCTGCTAAATTTAGCAAGAATTGCTCCATCTACTAATGAAGTAACACTTTTCCCTCTGCTCATTGACAACTGATTGGCCTTACACAGCTTTATGTTCTAGATTTTTGAGAGACCCTAAAAGCCCAGGAGGTGACAAGCCTACAGTTTTCTGAGTTACATTTTGCATCTTCAACTGATCCTGTGTGTGTGTGCTTTAAAAATGTATTGCAGAGAATTTGATAATTTAATAGGCTTAAACTTGCTGAATATTGATAGCTATACTAATGTCAGTTTCAGAATCATCTGATATTGCTAATTTTTAGTTACTTTTTTTAAAGAATGTTTTCAGATTAAGTATCTTATTTTTCTGGGGTTTTTGGAAAGTGTCCTTGGAGCATTTACCATTCTGAGTGTGCCTATCGAGCAGCACTGGCTAATTGCAGTTGTATCATTAATTTTCACCCCAGAATAAATCGTATGTGCTATACCAGTTGGAAGTGGGTTGGGGGGGGGGACATGGTGGCTTGCTATGCACCTAGGAAGCCATGGTCCTTTTATTCAAAATTCTCCATTTGTTTCCTAGCGGAACATTTTCGACTTGCTCTGTCAAAACTGCAGAGTTGTGACCTCTTTGACGAGTTTGACAAGTAAGTTTATTTCCTTGCTTCTGTTTGACTTTAATTTTAGCTAAGGTGGTTCCAAATATATACCCCAAGGGATGTAAAGTGTATTTATTCAGGAAAATTCCATAGCATTGTGCATAACTAAAATGTCTAGTGTTTATTTCTATGACACTTGAAATAAACAAACTACAAAATTAATTGGAAGCTACAGGATTGTTGGCTCAAAGTTTGCAGAGTGTTGACGGGAGCACGGCTAGTCCTCAGTCAGGACATGTTTACCCCACAGTCGTCTTCTCTAAGTTGTTCTGAAGAATTAATTCACACCCATTAACGGGCTTCCCCGCCTCCCCCACATCCTCTGCACTGCTCTGAGGATCCTTTCTGCTTCCGTTGTGAAGAAGGTTGAGTATTGGGTTTCAGAAGCAGCTCTCTTCCTTTTACTCAGGATTATATCTGAGGGAAGTAAACAGCTTGCTTAGGTATGTTTTCTGACTCCAAAAGGTAATTTTGGTTTCAGAAAATTTTGGTGTCAAGTTAACCCCTAGGAATTGAATTGCCAAAGATAGACTTCTTGGCAGGTAGACTTATTTTACAGAAGTACACTTATTTCACAAAGTTTTAAGCTACACTTTAGAATTTGGTCAGTGGTCCAGTGGGATGATAAGGGTCATCTGTAGACATGAAGCCTCCATTAAACGGAAAATGGCAGAATTTGCCCTCTTGCCCAAGGGAGCAGAGGTGCTGTTTGGTGGGTGCAGAGATGAGGGCAGTGGACAGAGATGAACATGGAGCTACAGTTTACAGAACAGAGCTGGGGGAGCAGTGCCAGATTTTCTCTAAGTTTATCTCATTTTTCTCTGTTGGGGGCCCAGATTATTGAAATGTGGATTGTGTAATATATGTTGGTTCATTTCAGTTTGTACTTGTTATAATTTAAAACTATGCCATCACACTAATCAATTTCAGCTTTTGATTGCTTATTGACAGCAACCATAGATACTCTTTTCTAACCTAAAGTTATATAGCTCTCATTTGTAGAATATTGTTTTGTGCAGACCTTTGGCATATGTGCTTTATGTCAATTCTCTCTAGTTTTTACAACCACCCTGCAAAGTATGCTTGATGATCTCCACTTTTTAAATGGAGACCCTGAGGCTAGGCAGACAGACATAGTTCGTGTCATCCTGGCTCTAATGCCAGGATGAGAACCCGGAGAGGGCCCCCCGGTGCCTGCGTGTCTCACTTACGAGGGACAATGGTCAGACCTCAGGTATTTGCAGCACGTGTCTGCAAACGTTTGGGAAGACCTTGGGCCCTGTAAATGTGAGCTGGTTTTCAGGATTCTTGACGGTATGTGACTAGAAGTTTCGTTTTTGCCTGGTTTTTATCGTAGAACTAGACTGCACGTTATGTAGTTGTTTTCAGAACCCCTTCTCGCACAGGTGTTCATCGTGTGTGTGCCTCAGCCAGGCTGCTTCCTCTCTTCTTGCTGTTCCCCGCCCGTTCCCACTGTCACTGAGTGTCACCTTGCACCGTCAACCATCACCAGGTCTTAGCATCACCTGTGTTGGGGGGGGGTGGGTGTGGGTGGTGAGGAGGGCCTGAAAATCCTGCCGATCACACAAGAGCCCTGTAGTCTGAAGTCCAGAGACTGACGTGGAGTCAGAGACTTCAGATACAGGGCGAGGGGAGCTGTCCCTGTGGGTCCCCTCAGAGCGTGCAGCGGTGACTGAGTAGTGCCACCGCAGACGGTCAGCATTGCCGACCTGCTCTTGGACGTGTGCACACCTGTGCCCTACAGACTCCGGAAAGAGTATTTGAAAGTAGATGAGAATATACTTACGACGCTATTATCTTCTATTTGCATACTGACTTTTTGGATGGTTCACATGTAATTAATTTTATCTATATTTTAAGGAAGTCATCCTGCATTTGTCTGGGACCCCCTGTGTAACACAAAGGAAATAACAGGCCAGCCTAAGCCTGAGCGATACATCTTAAATAAACTCCAGAAAGGCAAAATGTACTCAACTGCCGTATTGCTGCTCCTGAGTCAGCTCAGTTTGTCCCCCAGGTGACCCTATGCACTCCTCACTTCTCCTCTTGTGCTGGGAACAGTGCTTAGAGGAAAGAGGTCTGAGGAAGGCCTTTCTCTCTCAGGCGGTGGGTTTGGACCACCCTGGTGGGAGGGTCCTCCCCCAGCCCCCGGATTGTGGATTCAGGCTCTGGCCCTGGGTGTGCGAGGAGGTAGCCTTGTTGGCATAGGCTCGCTTGCTCTTTGTGCGGGCGGTGGGTCGGGGAGAGGCTGCTGTGCGATGGGTCTTTCAAGTCCCTTCCCCTGTTGGCTGCTCCATCACGGGTTCACGCGGCCGCCGGCCGTGGTCTGGGCTCCTTCTTTCTCTGCTGTGTTCTAGGAGAGGCTGGGTGTATGTTCGGGTGCAGCAGCTGGGCACGGCCTTCTCCCCACCTTTACTACCCTGTGTCCTCTTTGTCCCTTCCAGAAAGACTCAGACTTTCTTATTGGTGCTTCAAATCTGAATCCTCTTTAAGATTCTACCAGCTGTAAATCCTACTTTTGTTCAGACATCTTATTCAGCCGGCATTTGCCCTCAGCTGGGATAGAGTCCACTGGAAATGGGAAAACTAAAAATCTCAGTTACATTTACAAGATGGAGGTTTTCTTCTTTCTCATGGTTGTCACATCAGTGAAGTCTGCGGGTGAACATTCCCCGGCTGGCCCAGCAGCCTGATCACCAGGGACCAAGGCTTCTCTGTTGTGACTGCCGTTCCTCAACACTCAGCTTCCTCCTTATCGTCCGAGGCGGCTGGATTTCCAGCAATCCTGTCGGCATTCCAGCCAGTGGGAAGGAGGAGGGGAGGGCATGCCCCCAGCCTTTAAGACTTGCCTCCTCCTTTACGGACATTTCCCAGAAATCACATGGATGCCTTCCTTATACCAAGGACGGGCAGGAGCCAGCGGGTGCCAGCTTGTGAGAGCTGCAGCTCTTCCCAGCTCCGTGTTCAGTGCCACCAAGGTGGAAGCCTGAACTTAGCCATGGTGGGAGTATTGATACCATGGAAACTGGCAAACACCACAAACCAGGGCCCCCACCCCCATCACCCCCACCCCCAAGAGAGCTGGTTGTTAAACATTGGCCAGCAACCATTGATTATATCCCATTGGCTAGGGGTATAATCACAAGGCCACACCCAGCTGGGAGGTGGGTTAGACAATGTACCCTTTATTCCATGTGGCTGTGTGTCTACCTTTAAAAAAAATGCCCTGCTTTAAGGGACAAGGAAACATGGTTATCGAGGGGCAACCAGCAGTCTTCATCCGTGGCCCCACCCGTCCCTGTGCCCCACCTGTCCCTGTGCCTGGTCATTTCAGCATCCTGAAGTCGTCATGTAACTGTACCAGCCCAGCTCAGCGCTCGCAGCAGCCGGCGGGGCTTCTCTCTGAGAACTGGTGTCCTGTGAACACCGCTGAGACATACTGGCGTGTAGATCATTTGGAAGTGGCGTCTTGCATGGAGGTCTTCTTTGTGCCCTACTTGCAGGGAACGTGAGTGAAGTAACTCTGAGGCAGAGAGAGCCTTTTCCTAAAGTTAACACCACAAAGAACCTGGGCCAGAAATACCGAAGGGAGGAGCAGGAGTGTGTTTGGCCATAACACTCCGAGTGAAAGAGCCCCAGAGCTGCGACAAGTCCACGCTTGTTCTTTGCTTTCCCTCCTCCTTCACTGACCGCTCCCCCTCCCCACCCAACAAATAAAGCATCTGTTCTTTTTCAAAGTTCTTGGTCCCCTAGTAATAGTTATAATAACTTGCCTCCCTTTTTATAATCACATCTGTTGGAAAATGTTCAGGTTACAGAAGACTGTCTTTCCCCCCTAATTTTGCGACAGGATTTCTCTGTTTTCTGTGAAAAGGTGATACCAAATCACAGGATGTGTGCAGGACCTGTTGTATTTCATTATTTTATTTAGTTATCTTTTTGGCATGTGTTTTTTAACAGAGGGTGTAATCTAGGGCATTTTCCTTTATCCTCTTGCTGAGTTTCGCCCGAGCAGGGGCCCCGCAGGTCCGGGTGGGGTAAATACAGAAGCTGCTGAGTTGTTCCCTCAAGAACCCTGACCCCCTCAGCCAACCTGTCTTTGCTGTGTTGTGCGGACGGAGAGCCAACCCAGGAGCAGAGCGGTGATGTTCTGGAGATGGTCAGTGGCGGGAAGGATGGTCATCTGGTCCAACCCTCATTTTAACAATGAGAGCACTGAGGTCACGGAGGTTCCAGGAGGTC
Source organism: Tapirus indicus (assembly GCA_031878705.1). Taxonomy (NCBI): domain Eukaryota; kingdom Metazoa; phylum Chordata; class Mammalia; order Perissodactyla; family Tapiridae; genus Tapirus; species Tapirus indicus. The sequence continues at coordinate 91,032,392 of CM062928.1, read as the reverse complement.
AGAGGTCAGAGGTTGCCAGACTTCCTCTATTCCCCAGCTCCTCCTTTCCCATTTTAACCAGCAGAGAAAAAAAGGAAAGACTCCAAAATCGAAAGTCTTAAACTGAGCATCATCTGAAGAGGGAAGGAGAAGAGAATTCTGGAATTGTGAATTCCTTTGGATATATTCTTCAGGATTTCCAGGGCTATGAATCTCCCCATTATTTAATATAACTTATGCCTTTATCCTTAACTTCAAACCATTTTTAACAAGATAATCTTTAATGCTTTTACAGGGTTACACTCAAACATCTCCAGGGTACACGTGTAAATTTTTAGAAAACACGTTTATGTTAAATAGGGTTCCTTTTTCTCTTAAATATACGTGATCTTGATAGAATCTTCTCTGAACAGATACTACAGGAAAACACATTTTTCTTTCCTCAACACTCACCCCGAAGACTGTGCACAGTGAATGTGCCAAGTGGCCTTCTCCCTGCTTCTGCCTCTGAGCCAGCTGACGCTAAGTATCAGAAAGAGAGAAGGTCTCAGAGAAATGCTGACAAACCATTTTCTTTTTTTTAAATTGAGGTGAAATTCACATACCATAAAATGAACCGTTTCAAAGTGAGCGATTCAGTGGCATTTAGTGCATTCTCAGTGTTGTGCAACCACCACCTCTAGCTGCTTCCAAGAAGACAAACCCTTTTACAGAACGATCACGGCGCCCTTGTGCTGGTTTCTTTTCATGGTCCTCCTTTTGTGGAAGCGCTCGCACTCACTCTCACACCAGGACTTTGGCAGTAGAGGAGTGAGTAAAAGGATGGAAAAGGATGACTTGAAAACCAGATGTTTTTTGAGGGGAGGAGGAGTAAGGAAGCGGAGTGAAGGGGTGGGGAGGGGGCTTCTCAATCGAGGGGGCCAGCACTCGTGAAAAAAGCACTAGGGTCAGCAGGTCTGTCCTGACAGCAGTGACCTTGGGCACGTTTCTGAACCGTGGTTTCATGCAGAAGAGGGGGTGGAATTATACATGCGCATCATGCCAACGTCAAATTTAGTTAATAGTTAAGTCAGTGTAACCACTGTAGGAAACTGGGTGAAGGGCACACAGGACTTCTCAGTTCTATTTTTGCAACTTCCTGTGAATCTAGAATTATTTCAAAATTGAAAGCTTAAATTGAAAGCATATGACCACACAAAAAATGTATACATGAATGTTCACAGCAGCCTTATTTGTAATAGTTCCAAAGTGGAAAAAGCCCAAATGTCCATCAGCTGCTAGATGGACAAACTAAATGTGTGTCTGTACAATAGAATATTATTCAGCCAGAATAATCTTTTGTGATTATTTAGTCACAAAAGACCACATAATGTATGATTCCGTGTATGTGAAATGGCCAGAACACACAAATCCGTAGATTAGTGGTTGCCTGACACAGGGGAGGGGAGAATGGAGAGCGACTGCTGCTGGCTTTGGGGTTTCTTTGTGGGGTGATGAAAACGTTCTGAATTAGTGGTGATAGTGGCAGAGCTTTGTGAATATGCTAAAACCCACGGAATTTTATTACTTAAAGGGCGAATTTTATGGCATGTGAATTATATTTCATTTTGAAAAATAAAAAGGTTTCTAGCCTCCACGGCACTCTGCTCAGAGGGCACCGTGACCCACGCGGAGAACAGGCGGTTTGGGGTGACGCAGCTCTGGTTCTCTCGCCACCTTTTCTCTGCGCTGCTGCCGTGGCCTCCTCAGGACCCGAGTTCCTCTCCTTATTCTCCAGAGCGCAGCGCACACAAGGGGCCGCGTGTGACGCTCAGGATCTTGTAAGTGACTCGCGTGCATCACAGAAAAGCAGTGCTTCAAGTGTGCCCCTGGGCGGAGGCCCCGACCCTTCCTTCCCCAGCTCCTTCGCGGCAGCGCGCACCCTGCGCCTGGGGTTGCTGTTTCTCCTCGGCGGGCGCACCTCCGGCCACAGCAGAGCGGCAGAGGCCCCGAATCACGGGATCTCAGCCCCCACTTAAAATGCACGCACCAGCTCCCCACCTGCACCCCCGCCGGGACATGCTGTGAGGAGCTCTGGAGTCCCGCGGAGGCGCTTACAGAGTAACCACACACCAGCATCTCCCCTGACGGGAGCGCCGCGTCAGGTCAGGGGCCTGCTAAGTGGACGGGGTTTGGGACAGCGGCCCGGCCGCACACGCAGGCGGAGGCCATTAAGTCGGCAGCAGCAGAGCCGGGGTAGAGTGGCCGCCAGCGAGGTGGGAGCATGGCCTCAGACAAGTTACAAAGAAGCCAAGGAATTAGAGGTCAGCCGTGGGTTTGTCAAAAAGAGCCCGGACTCCCTGAGGGTCTCGACGTCTGCACTGCTGCTCTGCACAGCCTGCTGGCTGGCAGGGTTTCCTTACGCTGCAGCATTTCAGCCAGGAGGGGAACTTGAGGGAGAGGGACGTTGTGCTGCTGCCTGACAGCGGGAGTCACATGTGGGGAGAGGCAGCGGCAGCCACCGCCTGTTCTGTCGCAGCTGCTGTGGTCAGATGCTGGATGAGGATAAGCCCTGGTGGGTGCAATGGAGAATAACAACCCTCGAGACCTCGGCACTTCCCCCACCTCATAGAAGAGCAAACAGATCCGAGATGTGCAGTCACCAGGCCAGTCCCAGAGGTGCCAGTGGGGGAGCCTCCACGCAGTCCACAGTGTTTTAGGACCTTCTGGCCGCGGGCAACAGTCTGCACGGTGAAGAGTGATTTAAACGAAGCGGACCCTTCTGGTCTCCCATGTGGCACAGGCGTGTGGTTCAGGTCTGCATGTTTGTGTCCAGCTTGCACGGTGGGTGGCATGTGGCTGCACAGACTGGCCTGCACAACTCCAGGAGAGCCAGGTCACGTGTGTCAGTATCTGGGTGGCACACCCTGCAGCTGGGCTGTGTACAACCTGCACATCTGCGTGGCGGCTCTGGTAGAGGTTGATCTGGTGGCTCAGTGATGTCAGAGCAGCTTCTCTGGGGCTCTCTCCGTCTTTCCCTCTTAGTTGCAGGATGGCTGCAGCTGCTCTCACCTCATGTAGTCACGTCCACCTCTAAGCAGAACGGAAGGGTGAATAAAAAAAGTGTTCTGCTCAAACCATGCTATTGCTGGGGGTAAAACATTTACCAGAGCATCTAATAGAGTTCCCTAATACCTTAGTGCCCAGGGGTGGGTCATGTGGCCACCTCTGAACCAACCTGTTGGCAGAGGGTTGTGCTCCCCATGTGGGCTTGTGGAAGCAGGACTCTGCCAGTGAGACTCGGGTAATGCGTGCTGGGCACGGGACCAGTGGGATCTGCCGCCGAGATCTACACTGACGACCGAGCGATGTATCCTGATGTACCAGATGCTGAAGGGACACTCGGAACACATTTGGAAAGGAAGAGGGTCACAGGTCATCTGAGACGGGCGGTTCACGCCTACTTTCCCGATGGCGGTGGTGTTGGCATTTCTGTCTGCATAGAGGGGTGACCCCCTGGATTTGCCTGACTTGAGGAGAAACGTGCCTTCCCCCCGGGGGAAGTGTAAGCTCTTCCCGTTACGTCTCAGCAGCTTTCCAGGTCTGCCACCAGCAGGGCGGGCACTCGGAATGATTTTGTTTTCTGGGGAGCAGTGTTTCCAGGCCGCAGAGGAGGAACGCATACCCGCCTCTCCAGACACAAAGCAGGAGAATGACCCCCACACGTGCTGCAGCAACCAGACCGAATGCCAGATGCACAGCCGGAATCAGGAGACTTCAGACTGGAGAACACAGAAGTGTACATGATGCGATTCCCGCCCTCCGGGGACTCACAGTTCACTGCAGACATTTGTGCATGAAAGTCACGCTGCGTCGGGGCGGAGCTGCGCTCCCTCTCTCTGGGGCCGGCGGCGGAGACGAGGCGCGTGGGGCGGGAGTCCTTTGTTGAGGCTCCCGGTGAGGGCACCGGGGGCAGACCTTGTGGTGCTGTGCCCCTGGCCCTGCCGCAGTGTTTGGTGGCGTTGGAGTCAGGCAGCCTGGTGTCAGGCTGGGGACCCCAGGCCGGGATGGATGCTGTAGCCCTTGAGGCCCCTGGGCTCAGGGCAGGGCGGCCCCTTCCCAACAGGGGCGTGGCCTCCAGCCTCCATTCAGGGGAGAGGGTTAGACCGGGTACCACAGTTAGGGATGTTCCTCCTCCACCCCCACCCTGGAACAGAGCTGTTATTGCGATCGCCCAGTCCTAGCCCCTCCCTGCCTCTTGTCCAGCCTCGCTTCGCATTCCGGTGGGGAGACGGAGCCCACTTCAGGACCTTCAGCCACTGACTTCATTAAACTGACCCCGAAGTTAGAGAAGGAAGGGCCAAGCAGGCTGTGCGGGTGGAACTGCCTAGAGCGTTCCTGGGTGGATCAGGTGAGGACCATGGCAGTACACCCGGAGAGCAGAGGGTGTACGTGTTTCCCAGCATTCCCATCTTCTCCACGCCACCTGGCCGCACAGCAGAGCACCTGGATAAAGCTGCCTTCTGGAATTGGGATTAATGTGAAACTTGCGTATAAAATCATCTAGAGAGATGTTACTTTCATAGTTAAAGACAAATAAACAGATTTATAAAGTGAACATCTCTGTAACACATCATGACACGTCCATGATAGGAGGTTTTGGGACACATCCTCAAGGGGTGTCTGTTGGACAATCCCCCCACCCCGTCCCAGCCACCCATGAAACTCTGGTTCTTCTTGTTTTTGTAACAAAGTACACATCGATTTAGACCACTCTTCAATATTTGAGAGCTAAGAGTCCCAAATTAAAGTGCATAAAAAAAGTGTTTTAAAAAAGTTTAAAGTGTTGGGCCGGCCCAGTGGTGTAGTGGTTAAGTTCACACGCTCCACTTCAGTGACCCGGGGTTTGCAGGTTCAGATCCCAGGCGCAGACCTACGTACCACTCATTAAGCCATGCTGTGGCGATGTCCCACATATAAAGTAGAGGAAGATGGACACAGATGTTAGCTCAGGGACAATCTCCCTCAAGCAAAAAGAGGAGGATTGGCAACAGATCTTAGCTCAGGGCTAATCTTCCTCACATACACAAAAAGTTTAGAGTGTTAAAAACTTATCAGATAAACAAATTCTAAGTAAAAAAGGTAAACTTGCTTGTATAGGAATGTGTACACTGTCTCTTCTTAACATGACAGGGCCCATGCTTTGCTCTCTCCAGTGGGTCCTTCTCTATGTTTAGATAGCCTGCAGCATTTGTGCAATTTTCCTACTCGTTGATATTCCTAAGAGCCTTATGGTCTGGAGTTCATCTACTCTGCGGATTTCATGGTTCTTGGAGAAACGGTTTTCTCTTTATACTTCCATGTCATGAGGGCCCTGGAAGGAGAGTCTCAAAGGGCTTCCTCTCTGTAGTTTTGTCCTTCGAGGAGAAGGACACGTCTATTTTGTCATTATCCAGGCCTGGCAGGGGGCGGTGAGAGCCAGCAGATGGATGGGCCAGGCCATGTTTGCCGAGAGCTGACAGTATACAGTCCAGGGTCTTAGGCTGATCCCTGCCAGCAGTAGGAAATCCCACCTTGTGTCCTACTCTAAGGTTCTTTGCCAGGAACAGGGAGTGAACTTTTCGTTTGTATTGGTTCAGCTCCAAGGACCAGGGCGTGTTTGGGAATTGAAGTGAGCATGGGCAGATGCAAGGAAGCTGTGCTTTCCCCACCAGATTCCAAACTGTCCGTCTCCACACTTATCAGCTGCAGCAGCAACCCAGAGCTGGAGTCTCAGGGGAATGGGTGACTCTGGGGAAAATGTACACACCTGTACCAAAAAACACACTTGTGTCAATAGTAACACGCAGAATCCTATGTTGCGGGTGTTTTGTAGTCCAAAGGTCTGGATCCAAATCCTAGCTTTACCTCTTGGAAGTCTGACTTTGAAATGTTACCTAACAGTTTTCTGAGCCCCTTTCTTCACTTGTAAGATGGAAAAATCAGACTTTCTTATCTCAGTGGGGGGTTATGTGAATCAAATGCAGGAATGTGTACGGGCCAATGAGATTTCATAGTTTCTAACGATGGTACCCTTCTGTTGGAATGTTACTTCTTGAATCTTGTATCTTTCTAATACGTCCCTAGACCTGTAAGTCATAATTAGTTCTTTTTCTACTCGTACAACAAGTGAAATTTGGCATTGGGTTCCTGAAAGTATGAATGAGTTCTTGGACTCACCCAGTTTGGTAAAAGATAGCTCAACCTTTGCCTTGTCTATTTGCCCAACAGTGTGCCGTGTAAAAAGTGCGTGGTGGTTGGTAATGGAGGAGTTTTGAAGAATAAGACGTTAGGAGAAAAAATTGACTCCTATGATGTAATAATAAGGTAAATATATTTCCTATTTGCTAACCTGGAATTGTTTCAAAAGAGTATGGTTTCCTACTTTAGTACAACTGTATTTTAGAAGAAAGAGGCATTGCTTTGATGTGTGTAAGTATATTACACAACCTCGTCTCCCAGTTGTTGGCCAGAGGAGGCCTAGATTTCAGGTCATTCATTTAGCAAATATTTATGAAGCCCTCTTGATATGCCAGGCATAGTTGTAGTCAGAGGGTATAGAGCTGTGAAGAAGAATAATGTTCTTGCTCCCTGTGGAGCTTCCGTTCAAATGAGGGGAGGAAAACAGTAATTAATTAAATAAGGAAATATAATAATAAATGCCATACAAACAATTAAAACATAATAATAGGGAATGATTGAGTGACTACTTTAGAATGGATGACTTTTGAGGAGGAGATATCTAAGCTGGACCTAAGTGACCACATAGTGCCAGCCATATGAAGACAAGGGAAGAGCATCCAGGCAGAGAGAATGTTGACTGTAGGTCTTCAGGTAGATATGGTCCCGGGTTTGGGAGGAGCAGCAAGAAAACCAGTGAGGTAGGAGGGCAGCAGGCTGGGGACAGTGGTGCAGTCAGAAGCTGAAGAGGCGGGCAAGGAGCAGGCTGTGAAGGACTTTGTAAATTAGGATTAGAGCTTGGGTTTTATTTTAGGTACAACAGGAAACTTTTGAGGATTTTTAAGCAAGAGAGCAATTTGTTATGGTTATGTTCTTAGAATATTCTGGCTGCAGCATAGACAATGGAATATGAGGGACAAGCATAGAAATGAGGAGGCCAGTCAGGTGGCTATATTCAGGTACATGATGGTGGCTTGGACTAGGATTGTCATGGCAGAGAAGGAGGTAAGTGGATAGACTGAGATGTTTTGAGGTAGAGTTATCAGGATTTGTTGATGTGTTAGATGTGAGCAGAGATGGGAATAAAGGAATAGAGGATACCTCCTCTAGGTTTTCCATTTAGGAGATTGGCTGGATTGTGGTACCATTTATTGAGTTGGGGAAGACTAGGGTAGGAGCAGGTTAGAGGAGAATCAAGATTTCTGCATGAACATGTTAAGTTTGAGATGCTTATTAGATCTGCAGTGGCTAAGTTGAGTAGGCAGTTGGATAAACAGGTTAAAGTCTTGATGGTGAGCAGCCTATAAGCTGTATTGAAACCATGGACTGGGTAAGATTTCCCAGGGAGAGACTGAGAGAGAGAAGAGGGCCCAGGACTAAGCCTTGAAGTACTCAACACTTAGAGCTTGGGCAAAGAAAAAGGAATAAAAGAGATGGAGAGGATCCACCAGTGAGGTAGAAAAAAGTCAGGAGAAGGTGACCACAGTAGGCAAGAGAGCACAGTGTTTTAAGACAGGGAGGGATCAACCCTGTCCAGGGCTGCTGAGAGGTCATGCAAGATAGGGACAGAGTTCGCTATTGGGTTGGCAACCTGAAGCTCCTTGATTCTCTCCACAAAACAGACTTGGAGGCATGCTGTGGGGAGAAGCCCAACTGGAGTGGGTTGAGGAGAGAATGACAGGTGAGAAAGTGGAGAAACCAGTACAGGCAACTCTTCAGAAATTTTGCTGTGGAGTTTAGAAATGAGATGGTAGATGGAGATGGTTATGGAATCAAAGAAGGATTTTCTGTTTTGTTTCCTTTTATAAAGATAGGAGATTCAAGAGCACACTGTAAACTGATGGAAATGAATAAAGAGATTAGTGGTAAAGAGAGGGGATGAGGTCTAGAGCACAAGTGTGGTTGACCCTCTGTAATGGAAAGGAAATCGGGATTGTAGTTACAGCTACAAGAGTCCCATAGATGGAGTGGTGGGGCAAGAAGGACATTTCTATCCCTATTTTCTCATCGAAAGGTTCAAGTCAGGTCATCACCTGGGGTAAGTTGTGTGTGTTGGGAATGACTCTGACTCGTCTTTTGAAGAGTGGGGAAGCTTCACACTGGGGCAGTACATTAGGATGACCTGGCAGTGCTTGGGGGGTTTGCTAGGTTACAAACTGCCAAGGGTTTCTGCACAGCAAGGTCACTTTGTTTTCTGTTTATTATCCATTTCGAGGAAGCTGTGAAAATTTATCGCAAAACAATTTTGAAGCACTCACAAATTTCTTTACCTTTGGTGTCTACAATCTGATCACCTAGAACCACAGCATGTCCTTGTGGGAAAATGCCATGGGCACATTATGAAAAAAGTCATTTCAAGTATTATTAAGACTGTCTTATGTTACATAGAGTCAGTAGCAAAGGGCAAAACAGGATTTATCCTCCTACGGGACACTGTTTTGGAAACAAAGCGTTCCTTTTAATAGCATGCCTTCATAGTGTGTGCATAAATAGTGCGTGTCTGACCTTGGCTTTGAGCGTATTCAAACCCAACAGTAGATCCTTTGTGGTTCTGTAGTTTGCTCTAGCAATAGACATTCATTTGGTTGAGCCTTGGGTATAACACAGCAATTTTATATTGTTACTTTATTTCAGAGCACAACAATTGTGATGGGTCTTCAAATCACCTTAACTGTGACTCTTGCCCATCAGTCACTGAGACACGTGTCCATGTGCTCCATGGCTGTGTCACCTTGGGCAAGTAACTTTGACTCCATAACCCTCAGGACCCTTCTCTGTAAATCCACAGGGTTCTGTCTGGATGTCCTCCCAGGCCTCTCTTAACTTCAGTATTCTGGAGTTCTGTGTTCCCATTTGTTTTATTTAGTCTTCAGTTTTCCTGGAGGTAAGACTCAAATACAAGTGACCCCACAATTAATTTTCAAATACAAATGGAAGTTTCTGCTTTTGATCAGCTGCTTCATGGAAGGAAATTATTGCCTTGGCTGTTGTGTGTGAAAGGCTGACGGATGTCTTTTGACTTTGGAGCACTGGGAGCGCGGCTGATGACGTTGGTGCAGCTCTGAAGCCTCTGAGAACCGTGACGGGAATGGCTTGTCCTGCACTTGGTCTACATATCTCGTGTTTTCCTACCCACAGAATGAATAATGGTCCTGTTTTAGGACATGAAGAGGAAGTTGGGAGAAGGACAACCTTCCGACTTTTTTATCCAGAATCTGTTTTTTCAGATCCCATTCACAATGATCCTAATACCACGGTGATTCTCACTGCTTTTAAGCCACTTGATTTAAAGTGGCTGTGGGAATTGTTGACAGGTGGCAAAATAGTAAGTTGGTAAAATTGATCTGCCTTCCCATTACCTTCAGTTTTTCCTTCTGTGAAAAAAAGACAACCACAATCTTCTGTTTTCCTTATTCTTTATTTCAGAACACTAATGGTTTTTGGAAGGAACCAGCCCTAAACTTGATCTATAAACCTTATCAAATCAGAATATTAGATCCTTTCATCATCAGAACGGCAGCTTATGAACTGCTTCATTTCCCAAAAGTGTTTCCCAAAAATCAGGTACGTGTTTTTCTTTGCACAGTTTGAAACTAAAGATCTGGCTGGGGTAGGACGGCGGGTCCCTGGGGCTCTCGGAAACTGTATGAGCCACAACACGTGAGGTGGCTTCTGAGGGCCACGTCTGAGTTAGTGATATTAGGTAGGTATCTGTGGATATTATCTTCATGTTTTTCAGGTTGCAAGGAAAAGGACCTTAAGTGGAGGGGGTTTACTGCCCTTGCAGGGCCCTTCTGGGCACTCCTGCACGCCCAGTGGCTCATCCCTCGTAGCATCGTCTTCACTGTTCCACAGCGAGGAGGGTCTGACTTGGGGGTGACGGGCAGGCTGTGCACAGAGTAGCAGGACTGGCTTCGGGACAAGGGTGTGGCTTTTTGGGCTGAACAGAACTGTCTGAAGCACTCTGGTGAAAATATCCCAGGAAAGGTGAGGAAGGACAATAAGGTAGTCCACAAATGTTTCTGCAGTCAAAGAGGACACATTGGTGCCGAGTTCTCAGGAAGTGGTAAAGTTAGATCAATATTGAGAGCTCTTGAAACTCTGGATTCTTTAATTAAAAGGAATCTTGTTGACTGCGACTCTGTTTGTCAACATTCCCTTGAAACCAGTGCTCTGTAGACCCTACAGTGGCACAGCGACAGTTTCATCTGAAGCTTGAGTAGCTGTGTAACATGCCATCTCAGCGGAAATGAGGTTTTCTCTTTTTGTAATCAGGGAAAATCCAAAGAAATAAACACACATCGTGTGTATTTTCTTCAGCATGAAAAAAAATTCTCAAATATTACATGCTTAAAATCAAACAACTTACAAAGGAATATTAAAAAAAAAAAGTCATCCTTCTACCCCTTTACTCACATTATCTCCCAGGCTTTTTGACTTTTATATTCTTCTATTTTCTATGGATTTACAAACACACTTTTTGTTTGTTCAATATAATTGATTATACCACAGGTATTTTTCTGCTATTTAGTCGCCTCCGTTTAATTAACTGTTCCATTACTTATAGACATTTGGGTTTATATCCAGCTTTTTTCCCTCCATAAATAATGTAGAAATGCATGAGCTTATAGGGATTTTCTGTACACTTGTGTGATTTCTGTAGGATGGACTCCTGGAAGTGGAATTCCCAAGTCAAAAAGCATAAATATTTTAAATTTAAACCCTATTTCTTAGTAATTTTGAGGAAAGGACAGCTTCTTAGTAATTTCTTAGTAATTTTGAGGGGAAAGGACACTTCTGAATGTATATTTTGTGACTTTTCAGCTCTTATTTTCCTAAGTAAGGTAAGATCAGATTTATCCGTTGCTTTTTGCTTTAGGTAGTGTCTTTAACTTCAAAAGCACACAAAGACCCTGCTCTTACTTAGAGACAATACTAGAACTAGTGGTAACTAGATTAAAAGTTCCAGTAGGACGTGGTTTCCAGAAGCCGAATGAGGACACAGCTGTATTTCAGAGAGGTCAGCCATTCAGATCCCGTCTGGAGGTTGAGCACAGACCATAAACCCTGGTTCTGGGAACACGGAGGTCATATTGGTGACATGGACAAGAATGAGAAAGAGGAAGAAAGCCTGCTGGAAATGGGTTAGAAGGAACGTGGGACGTGAGCAAGTGGAGGCAAGGCTTTAATGGAGTTTTGCCAGAAAAGGGAGCAGAGAACTGGTTGGGAGAGGACATGGGATCAGGGAAGGTTGTTTTTGTCATCATTTAAAGATGGATGACATGTTTGTATGCTGAAGGGAACAACTGGATAGAGGAAAATATTGACGATGAGGGGAGAAAGTGGTAGAAGCAAAGTTGATGAGAGGAGAGATGGGACAAAACAGTGCACGAGAGGAGAGGTTGGCTGTGGGCAGGAGCAGGGACATCCCATCCATGGAGGGGAGGGGTGAGCACTGAAAATCTGGGTGGAGGGGAAGGTGGATTTGGAGTTTTGTTAGAGAAATAAGGATTAAATTGTCAATTTAGAGTAGGAAGGAGGCTAGGCTGTTGGACAGAAAGGTATAAAATTGTCATTGTGGAGGGAAAGAATGGAAATTTACTCAGGGAATGTGGTGGATTGTTGGACACACCGGATGCCCTCTTGAGACTTTGGTCACAAATGTAACGTGTGATCAGGCAAGTACGTTGTTTTCTTGCCCTGTTCTCCTGCTCGGGTGTGGGTTTAACCAGGGTGAAGATTCTGTCAGGTGATAATATAGGTTCTGTGAGTGACGGGTGTGGAATCACACCTAAGGGAGTGATTCTAATGATGGGTGAAGTACTCCGAAGTGTGAAGAAAGGAAGTAGAGGACATGAAGAGGGACAGGAGAGGGAAAAGTGATGGGGTCAGTGAGGTTGGATGATTCCTAGGTTTTTAACCCAACTCTTAACTTCCTCTCCTAGCAGATGGCGAAGGCTTTTGGTGGAGCCACAATAGTGCCTGGGGTGAAGACAGGCTTATGCAGAGACTGTTAGGGTTTCAGACAGGCTGGCCTCCTAGAGTTTATTTGATTTTATTGTGCTGCTTTGATTTTTTCTTTTCCTTAAAATCATAATTAATCATATGTAATTTCCATGGGATCTATAAGAAATATTTAATTGAAAGGAAATCTCCTTGAATTGTGTTGAAAAGTTTAAGATATATTTTGTTTTTGCCTTTGAAGGCCATCCTAGCGAGAATTAAAACTTTGAAGACCCTCCTGGCAAACATATATGACAGCATTTTCAGGATATATGTATATGTGAAGGGGGTGCTTCGTTTCTTTCCTTGTTTGTTTTTAAATTGATAATGGACCAATGGAGACTGTGATGTCACTCCGTACATAGCTGGAATCTTTATCTTCCAGTCAGATACTTACTGTTAAACTTTGTCACGGAAGTTGATTGAAGTCAGTGTTCCCCTAGAACTAAATTGTAAGGATTACAAAACAGATTTATTTCAGGGCTAATTTTTATGAAGCCTCTTACCATGATCCTATCCATTAGCAAACTAAGCTGTCCTTACGTTTCGTACACGGGCTCAAAATTCTCAGGCTTTGATTTTTTCCAAAAGAAGCCTGATTCAGCATGTTTTTAAAAATAATGCAGCAGCATCCTTCTTAAGCCTCACAGTATTCCTTTACTTGACACTTGTCCTCTGGGCTAATTTTGCAGTTAAGTTTTAGTTGAAAGACTTTCGAAGACTTCAGTGACACTTTATATTCTTTTCAGAGTTGGGGTATTCACTGTTTGGGGCTTGAGCCTTAGGACATGATGAGGGTTTAGCTATTACTCTTGTGATTAAACGTTCAGAAGTTCCTACTTTATAAGATTAGGCCACTCAAATGTGCTTTGGAAACAAGTATCTTGTTGGGATTTTTTTTTAAATTTTCATTTCCCTCCCCAGAAACCCCAACACCCGACGACAGGAATTATCGCCATCACATTGGCATTTCACATATGTCATGAAGTTCATCTTGCTGGTTTCAAATACAACTTTTCTGACCTCGGGAGTCCCTTGCACTACTACGGAAATGCCACCATGTCGTTGATGAATGAGGTAATGTAGACACACTCTGGTCTCATCGTTGATCTCTAGAGTGGGAAAGCCCATCTTCTCTTTTCTGTCATTTTACTGCGGGAACAGGTTTTGAGAGGTTGAGGGCTTGACAGGGGTTACGGAGCTACCACGTACTGAAGCCAGAACTCAAGCCTGGAGTTCTTTTTACTGCAGCAGCAATTCCCAGTGGGGGTCTCAGACCCCTGGGAGAACCTCGCAGATACTGTCAAGTGCCACCAACCCATCAAACCCGAGCCTTATCTTAGATACTGAATCATATTTGCACTAGTGAAATATACACAACCTGCCGTTGGAGATATTACAGCTCACCTCAAAGCACTGCCGTGCTTACAGTAAGTATTTTCGTGTGTCTTTTCAGCTTAGTACATGAGGTCTGTAACATTTTAACCCCATGAAAGACTTCATGGTCAAAAGGTTGCAAACCTTTATATTAGATTATGCTTCCCATGAACAGGGATCAATGGTGGTAGATTTGATCCGTAAGGTTTTCATTTTAATGACTGAATGGGAAAGAGCTATTTTCCTAATTCTAATTTGGATTAGTGGCACATCACAAGTGACAGGATTAAAATGTTATGTGTACATTTTTAATCCTGAAATATGGTTTGCTGTAAAGTACATGGATATATCCTATGAAATCAGTGCCCTTCAATCATCATCCCCCAACACTACATAAACTGAAGAAGTGGATTATTCAGGTTAGATCTTAACACTGTCTTCCTGCTCTCCCCTCCGCCTCCACCCCATGTAAGACAAACACTGAGTATTCAGGAGGTAGGTGCTGGGACAGAGTTCAGGCTCATTACTCCTCAGCCCTAATCTTTCTTTCCTGTAGCACATGTGGTATTTGTAGAGTCATCTAAAGAACAGAACATTTCAATAACTTCCTGAGGAAAATTAGGATATCCATCGGTGGAACAGAATTATTTTTTAAACACATCTTAAGCTGAACATGCTTTACCATCGTTTCTTATCTGCAGGCTGACTTCTTGTCGCTTATGAGTGCCACGTGCTGCTTTTGTTCAAGTGATCGACCCATTTTTACACTTTTGGTCTAGATTTATACTATGATTCAGCAGATCAGGGGATGGTGTGAGGGAGCCTCTTTCTTATGTCACAGTTTAAGTGGAAAGAGTGTGCTTTAGGGAAAGCTCTGGCAAAAGAATGAACAAAGAAAAAGAAATCAGAAAGGTAATGGAAGTTCCAAGTCCCTGCCACTTGTCACTCGAGTTTCTTATTCGTAAGCCTTTTCGATATGGCGTGCTCCACTGCTGCAGCTAATATTCTGAGACTGGGACTGATGGTGACTGGGTTTTATTTTCTTCTTCAGAGCGCATATCACAACGTGACTGCAGAGCAGCTCTTCTTGAAGGACATTATAGACAAAAACTTCGTCATCAACCTCACTCAAGATTGACCCTACGGACTGAGAAGATGATGCTATTTTATTTTTGTACTGCAATGTTTTGTTTATTTTTAAATATGTTGGATGCACTCATCAAAAAATTATGTATAGTAAGTCTGTTGCTGCCTGGTGATTCATAACCACCAGCTTAATTTGTGAATATATTTAATTTATGAAAACCAAGGTATGTTTAGTTATCAGGGAAATAAGTTTTGATCATTGTTTTTAAAATAAGCTAGTTTTCTGAGGTGTTTTTAAACATCTTTTTAATGGTTAGTTCATCTTAGACTTTGAAGGGATGTTACTTCCTAACAAGGGGATTTAGTTTACCGCAACGAATTTTGAATATAACATGACATTTTGAGAGGTATATTTGGCTGCTGTAAATTGGTGGGGAATTGGCATGTGGTTGTGCCTGGATGTGGAAATGAATGGCCGATATCTGGATGAGTGTTTAAATCCTTTCTGTTCTGAGGAATCTGATTTACATCTTAAACTTGCCCTGAAGACAGTGGATGGTTCAGGAAATCTACGATCATGCTGGTTTAGTTAAGCTTTTTTTCCTGCAATTAAGCAAATCATGACTAATTTGGCAGAAGGAAGATGGTGTTGTTTTTAAGTTGACGGAAATAGGCTAAACATGAAATTCTGGATGAGTAAATGGCCAAAGAATGCAATTACTAATGTCTAGTGACTGCATTATTTTAAAGAAATAAAACAGTTTAACTTTATACAAAGCTGAGCTAGGCAAACTCAAGGAGAAAATTCTTAAACATGACTTTTTGCCCAGTTTAATTTATTAAATTTTGAACGTTTACTATTTGAATTAAATTAGGAAAAAATAAACACACAAAGTAAGTAAACTAAGATGACTCAACCTGTTTTTGGATTTAAATGGTACTTTCATAAAAAAATCTCAATTGTCCACATAATGGTATCTTCAAATGGAAAGCTTATGGCTCCCTAGGGTGCACCAGAGGAGCCTACAGGACAGATGCAAACAAGCTGGCCGACACATGGTGGACTGGTCTCTCTTCCATTTTAATATAATCAAAGGCTATGGGGAGCCGGGGAGCCAGGGAGTGGGGTGAGGGGCGAAGGAGAAAGGAAGAAAACAGCATAAGTTCTAAGAAGGATGGAATTAAAGGCTCTCAGAAGAGGTATCCGTTGAAGGAACGACAATCGTCACTGGGAGACACCGATGACATTACTGACAACCTGCCTGCCCTCCATAGAGTGTGTAAAGGGTGACACAGTAGAGCAGAAACAGACATCAATGCAGTACTTAGAAGCAGTGGGAGGAGGAGAAAACAGGTGGCTTTAACGCAGCTCTAGACATTCAGAGTGGACTGTGTTCTGTTCACAGCAGCACATGCTTGCACAGCACCCCAGTTTCATCTGATTCTTTAACAGCTGTGAGGGGAAAAGGCAGGTGCAGACTGGAATCCGCACAAGTTCCGTGACCGCCAGCCACAGGCCGCAGCCTGGCCGCTCAGTCCAGTCACGTAAAGTAACTCAGGCTTCAAAAGACACCAGACACCGATGGCGGCATTTTCACATGTTACTGTAAGCACAGAATATTGGCCATGAAATGCCTGACAGCTGAGGAATCAGGAATTTCGTGTAGTATGAGAAAAGGCTACGAACCTCAAGGTGGTTTTATGTAAGCCAAAAAGAAAAAAAATCTGAGCAAGACACATATATACAATTTATTAAAAACACACGAACACATTAAAATCTCACTGTTTATACAATCTAAATTCTAGCAACATATACAGACACCGAGTGACTACAGTACGTGCCGAGGTAAGAAGAGTACATTCCGGGAGACCCGCTGCCGCTCGGGCCATTTTTACTCCAACACGTTATTTCAACACGTTTGTTTCCACCTCTCCCAGTGCCAAGAAAGGAGGAGGAGGGGACGAAGAAGAAACGAGGCCCATGTTGGATTAGAGAATTGGTGCCACAGGTGACCTAAAGTGTTTTAACAACCATCCAACTCTTACTTAGATTTTGCAGTTTAGGGACTTCAAGTTCAGAACTGAAAGGCAGAGCTAATAGGTAATTTTTTTTTAGGTAGAGCTTCCTTGATTTCTCTTAAGAGGGTTTAAAAACCTTTCATTGTCCCACATAATCTATTGGTTCTTCCTCACTGTATCCTCTGACACGGTGTCTCTACAGCCCTCTTGCTCTCCAGGTGACAGTGAAGTTGAAGCTTTATCACTTTCCAGGGAATCACGGCCACATTTGTATTTAGATGAGCTCACTTTCTGCTCCCTCCTGGGGAAGAGGGCAAGTGTATACATAACATCATAATTTTAATTACTGTATAAATTCTCTACTGGAACCATTTCATCAGCAAATAAACCCATTGTTCAATGCAAAGTGCAAATAGTGAAACATGAACTTAAATAACTGGACCAGACCCTGCACATACAAGAGGGTCGATTTAGATTTACAGCTTTTAATAAAATATAAATCAGCATTCACAATATCTTATTTTGAACTGTGCTAGTTCCTAACATCAAGTAACAGTGAAGTCAGTGTAATTTATGAAACCTGTAAAGGCCACACTTGCTGCACTGCTATTTTCATAATTAACAGGAAAAAAATTTAATCCAATGACCCACAGTGACTTAAGTCTTTTACATGTTTCAAAGAAAAAAAATTCAAAGGAATTTTGTAAAAAATGGTTACTTTCACATTTTCAGTTGTTACTTGATTGTCTCCAAAGCTGTGTATATAGCAGACATATAAACATAGGAAAAAAAAAAAACAAACCAAAACTCTAACATGAAAACAAGCTAAAAGTACAAAACAAGAACAACCCTTGTATCAGGCTCAGCTCTTCATCTGGAAAGTAAAATATATAAAAGTAGTAAAAACTAGATATTTTGTAAAAATCATTGGTAGTTCAAGGATAGCACAGTGGCAACATGAATCAAGTCTTAAAACATGCATCATTTAAGAAAATGTTTGCTTCTCAAAAAGTTTGATGGGAAAACAATCAGGTGCACACAATTACACAAGAGCAAGCATCTTTGGGAAAATGAAATAGTTACTGAAATCATTTAAAGCTTCAAACAGGCATATGATTTGATGAAGAGTATATTTTCTGTGTACTCAGGGTGAATAAAAAAATGAAGCAACTGGTTTACTCTCTTCCCACCTGAAAGGGGATGACTGCATTAACACATGTGCTTACACACTCATATACGTTTTAATAAAAGTTCAACATCTGTGCTTTTTGTTTCAAATATTTTGGAACAAAATATGTATTGGTTTTTCAGTAAATAAAATTATGCCTCCAAGTTTGTTGGGAGAAGAAAAGCAAATGAAAATAAGACCAAAATAATACAACCAGAAGGCAGGGCGGCTGTAGAAATAAACAGTTCTCTTTTTGAAGCAATGTTTTAGGATACTGATATACTCATGGAAACGAGGGAAATGAACACTGTTCATCTTCAGTCAAATGTAGCAAATTCTGGCAACAACAATCTGGTGGCACAGGCCAAGAGAAATGAGTAGAACCTGATGGCAGAGTACATTTCAATATTAAGTCTCTAAACTAAGGTTTATAGAAGAGGGGATGTCAAATTTATATGTTTTAATCATATGGTCAGCTTCCCATGTCATCTTGCCAGTTTAAAGATCTTTAAAGATCGCTTTTACACTATAGGCTAATAAACTGCAGACGGTTTCTATTTCACCCATCTCAAACGAGTTCTGGGCAAGTGGTGACAATGAAGTTGCCCAGAGAGGAGGTTCCACCAGCTGTCGCCTAGGTGTGACCCCCAAGGATGACTCACACCTCCATGAGATACCCACCATCAAGCAGAGCTGAGGATTACAGGCTGCCTTTATATTTCTTATAACAGTTTACCGTGGAAAGTGAAATTAAAAAATATTTTTATGTGACTAAAATGAATAAAGTACCTTGAGATTCAAAGAAAAATCTATGAAACCAAAGAGGGCAAATTCTGGTTCCTTTTTTTTGAGGGTCATTTATGACTTCTGAGGAATGCTTTTGCCTTTCACTGTGGTAAACAGAAGTGCGCCTCGTTTCCAGCGTTCACCTACAACCCTCAACTTTTCACAGCTCTCCTCAGAAAAGTCCCACTGTAGAGGAGGTGGGGGGCGGAGAGAAGCTCCTGTAGAGCTTTTCTAAGTTGTGAAGTTGTTCCTGTTGCCACACAGAGAAGTGCACTTACAGACAGTAGGAGATCTGGATTCACAAGGTTGATAAGGCAAACACCATTCACTGAAAAAACTCATTTTATAAACACAAGCCTGGGGCTGGCCACCAAGGGCCCCAGGCAGAACAAGCAGAGGTGAGACCAGTCATGAACCATTAAGTGTTAAAGCTCTTAAGAGTGTCAAAAAGTGAAAAATCCATCATCCTCCTCATTGCAAGCCAGAGGCCCCCAGTTACAGATCTCCCGAAGGGAAAATGGATACGTGTGTGACTGCAATCAAAGCAATGATTATATCACTAAGTAATAATTTAAAAAAAATCCAGAAAGCAATCCAGGAACAGAAGAGGAGGAAATCATGGTAGTACCTCACCTTTCACAAACAGAGTTTCAAGCCATCAGACATTTCGAGAACAGTACCATGCGTTACTGCCAGTCAGACTTACAGAGCCGTCTCAATTTCATTAATGTACCTGCAGCACTGGTAATAAATACTTACTCTCAGTGATTTCAGTTTCTCTGAAGTGCATAGTAGGAAGCTTTTTCTGTATTAAAAATAGTGTTTTACAGTAGTAACAAACAGGATGTTCAAAGTTTAACAGGCAAGCAGTAACTGTGCCACGGTAACGCTTTTCAAGCAAGATGGCAAGATGAGTCGTTTCCTGTACCTCGGCCATCACATCACATTTCCCCGACTACATCCGTGACAGATAGGTAATACATTCTATATCTTACTACCACTAATACAAAAAAAAGGCCGTGTGCTTTCAAACGATGCTTTGTAAAAAGCAGCATCACCTTCAAAGGATTTCTTTAAAAACATCGCCTTCACCATCCCTCCCTGCTCCGGACCCCTCCTGTGTGCTCTGTGGCACCTGGTACACCAATTCATCTGGGGCACTTGGAGCCGGCTTCCCACCCTTTGGGGTATCGTACTGGGCCTGGGCCGAGGAGCAGCTGTCAGTCCTGCAGAGAAGCGCGTTGTACGTTCCCACTCCGGCGGGAGCCTGGTTCCCCACGGCTTTGAAGGTGGACGTGGAGGGCAGGCCGGCCGGAGCTGTGGGGAGCCCCGACATATCCACGACGATGGGGGTTGCGTACTCGGGCCCCGTAACTGGGAGCGGTTCTGCGTAGGCGTGGTAAAGCTCCTGCACCGGGGAGTTGTAAGGGTCGAGGTCCGCATAGCCTGCTTCTTTTCCTTCTTCTGGTTTAAAGGTAGACCTCTGATGCAGGGTGCCAACAAGTCCCCCCACGAGCGGCTGCGCATACTCTGCGGGTATCGCAAAACACACACACCAGCCAGTTATCTCGTTGATACAGCTGCGGGCTCACACCAAAGCTAACACTTCGTCACAGCACTTTTGGCCCTATCAACACAGAAGTCTGGGTTTCTCCGCAAGAGCCAACTTCAAGAATCAAAACTAAAGATGTTATCTTGTATCTCACAGAAGTAAGTTAATGTGCCAGAAAGCCTCATGCATGTAATTTTGCAGAGTTTGTATATGCTCTTCAGATTTATAGACAGTATTTCATTGGAAAAGAAATATTCCATTATTGAAATAATAATAGTCTTAGAAAATAATAGATTTTTTTCAAATAGTAGGAAGTGTTTAAAATAAATACACACTAGGTTAAAAGGCTAAACACCGTAAGGCTCGCTATGCCTTCGCTGCTCTCCTTTTAATACCCCAACCCCCCAAGAAAACCAAACAAGACCCCAGGAAAGCAGACGCCGCCGCCCAGAGTTTTATGGATGGAGCATCTAAGACACAGAGCTGACTCTCTCAAGGTCTTTTAAGAAGCGCTTCACCCGGAAGCGCTTCACAGCGCCCAGCCGCTCCTCCCTCCGCCTCGTGGGCCCGGCCGCCGTTACCTGCGGAGCCGGCCTGCAGCACCGAGACCTCCCTGGAGCTCAGCTGGTTAACCTCACTGCTGCTGTAGCGGACCGGGGCCTCCTCATGCTCCACGGCCTTCGCAGGGAGAAACTGCTTCACTCCTTTCCACCAGCCTTCAGTGTGAACGTAAGCAGAAGAGACCGTTCAATACAAACCGTGTCTGCGCTGAGCGCAGGAGACTGAGAAATCCTGGTGCATGTAAGCCATTTCTGTAACACATTTCTATACAAATTGGCCTTTTTTTATGTTCAAGCTTCTCTTTTTTTTTTATTGTGGTAAAATACACATATAATTTACCATCTTAACCATTTTTAAATATACAGATCCATGGTATTAAATACATTCACACATTTGTGCAAACATCACCACCATGCATCTCCAGAACTCTCTCTTGTAAAACTGACACTCTGTCTCCATTAAACTACAACTCCCCATGCTCCCCTTCCCCCAGCCCCTGGCAACCACCATTCTACTCTCTGTCTCTATGAATTTGACTCCTCTAGGTTCCTCATATAAGTGGAATCATACAATACTTGTCTTTTTGTGACTGGCTTTTTTCAATTAGCACAATGTCCTCAAGGTTCATACTACATAATTTCCTTCCTTTTTAAGGCTGAATAATATTCCATTGACTGTACACACCACATTTTGCTTATACATTTATCAGCTGATGGACACGGGTTGCTTCCACGTTTTAACTATTGTGAATAACGCTGCTATGAACATGGGTGTACAAGTATCTCTTAGAAACTCTGCTTTCAGTTCTTTTGGGTACATACCCATAAGTAGAATTGCTGGGTCGTATGGTGGTTCTATTTTCAATTTCTTGAGAAATTGCCATACTGTCTTCCACACAGTTGTACCATTTTACACTCCCACCAAAACTGCACAAGGGTTGCAATTTCTTCACATCATTGACACTTGTTTTCTGTTCCTTTGATAGGAGCCATACTAACCGGTGTGAGGTGATATCTCACTGTAGTTTTGACTTGCATTTCCCTAAAGATTAGTGATATTGAACATCTTTTTATGTGCTCATTGGCCATTTCTGTATCTTCCTGGGAGAAATGTCTATTTAAGTCCTTTGCTCATTTTTTCAGTGGGTTCTTTGGTTTCTTGTTGTTGAGTTTTAGAAGTTCCCTACATAGTCTGGATATTAATCCCTTATCAGATACCTGATTTCCAAGTATGTTTCTCCCATTTCGTGGGTTGCTTGTTTACTCTCTGGATAGTATGTTTTGATGCATAAAATCTTTTAATTTTCATGAAGTCCAATTTGTCTGTTCTTTCTTTTGCTATCTGTGCATCTGGTGTCATATCCAAGAAATCACTGTCAAATCCAATGTCATGAAGCTTTTGTGCCATGTTTTCTTCTATGAGTTTTATTGTTTTAGGTCTTACATTTTGTCCTTGATCCATTTTGAGTTAATTTTTGTATATGGTATTAGGTAAGAGTCTAACTTCAATTTTTTGCATGTGGATATACAGTTTTCCCAGCACCATTTGTTGAAATGTCTTTTTCCCAAAATGGTCTTGGCACCCTCATCAAAAATCATTTGTCCATATTTCTGAGGGTTTATTTCTGGGCTCTCTACTCTATGCCATTGGTCTATACATCTGTCTTTATGCCAATATCCCACTGTTTTGATTACTGTAGCTTTATAGTGAGTTTTGACATCAGGAAGTGTGAGTCTTCCAATTTTGTTCTTTTTCAAGATTGTTTTGGCTATTCAGGGCCCCTTGAGATTCCAAATGAATTTTAGGATGTATTTTTCTATTTCTGCAAAAAACGTCATTGGGATTTTGATAGAGATTGCATTGACTCTGTAGATTGCTTTGGGTAGTATTGACATTAACAATATTAAGTCTCCCAATCCATGAACGTGGGATGTGTTTCCATTTATTTATGTCTTCTTTAATTTCTTTCAGCAATGTTTTTTAGTTTTCATTGAACAAGTCTTTCACCTCCTTGGTTAAATTAATTTCTAAGTATTTTCTTTTTGATGCTGTTGTAAATAGGATTGTTCTTATAATTTCTTTTTCAGATTTCGTTGTTTGTGTATAGAAATACAAATGATTTCTGCATGTTGACTTTGCATCCTGCTACTTTGCTGAATTCATTTATTAGTTCTAACAGTTTTGTGGAGTCTTTTATTTTTAGTCCTTTTTTAAATGTTTGGTAGAAAAAGCCTCAGGTCCAGGACTTTTCCTTGTTGGGAGATTTTTGATAACTGAGTCAATCTCCTTACTAGTTACAGGTCTGTTCAGATTTTCTATTTCTTTGTGATTGAGTCTAAGTAGGTTTTGCATGTCTAGGAATTTGTCCATTTCATCTGGGTTATCCAATTTTTTTGAGTACAATTATTTATAGTACTCTCTTATAATCATTTCTATTTTTGTAGAATGGGTAGTAATATCCACACACTTTCATTTCTGATTTTTAGTGAGAGTCTTCTCTTTTTCTTAGTCCATCCAGCTAAAGGTTTGTCATTTTCTTGATCTTCTCAAAGAACCAACTTTTGGTTTCATTAATTTTCTCTATTGTTTTCCTATCCTCTAGTTCATTTATCTCTTCTCTAATCTTTATTACTTCCTTCCTCCTGGTAGGTCTGGGTTTAGTTTGTTCTTCTAATTCCTTAAGTTGTTCAAACTTATTTTTTGCTTTGATAGAAGATCTAGTGCAAAGCAGAATATGGTAGAAATCTCTATCAAAAGCATATACAGAGCAAATCTGCTATTATACTGCAGCCAGATATAGTCTGTCTGTTGTAGTGGTGGTTTTTAATAAGTTTTTCTCAAAATATACTTTCCAAGACCCCCCTGGGGTACCAGCAGCACGTGCGCTGCCCCCTACCACTACTCTTTTCTACCATGGTCACGGCAGTGAACGCCCGGCTCCCAGCAGTTACTCCAGTAGTGAGACTGGGAAGTGGGAGACCCCATTTGCAGCCCTCGCCACCTGCCCCACAGAGCAGAAACTCAGAAGATGACAACTCATGGGGATAGAGATGGCAGACCTCGGTGGCTCCTAACCTGCTGGACTCCACGTGGTAAAAACCCACGGCAGAGTGACACTCATGGTGTCACCAGGACCACAATCCTTGCTTCTCACAGCGTTTGTGTGGGCCACGCAGGAAGCTGGTCTCCAGACAAACAGATACACGAGACAAGCCAGACAAGTGCTCCCAAGGAGAAAGCACAGAGCGTGTGTCATGAGAAGTTCTTACTTTCCATGTCATTACTGACCGACTAGAAGAGATTTTACTGAAAAGTAAAAACGATCAGAAAAGAAGAGGAAGCCATTTCTCTGACAGTGCTGGGGAGCTCACGAGGCCTGGAACGACTTTCCTTCCACTGCTGCCCCCTGCAGAGGAGGGACTTCCCGCGGACGGAGAGAGACACAAAGCCCAATTACCTGCCCGGTCCCAGTAAGGTAAGTCATAGGTGCCTTCAGTTTTCTTCTTTCTGGAAAAATACAGAAACAAAAAGTTAGCAAATAGAGTGAATTCACAGTAAGAAAGCTCTGTAACTGCAGGATAAAGACCAAAGTTAATGATTAGTCAAGAGTCCACATTTCCACTGCTGACCTGCCTGGGGCCTCGATTTCATTTGACTTTCAAAGTCACCACCACTGAGCCTCGTAAATTCCGGACTCCTGACAAGTATTAAACAGCCATCTCCTGAGACAGTTATCTTGTTACCCCACTATTTCCCACTCAAACGGCATAAAGGAATAAAAAAGGCTAAGTCTGTAGATAAAGAGACTGAACCAAATCAAAGACCCACCCTGACATGTGGGTTATTACAGGGAAATCATGTCAGCTCTGTTTTGGTCTAATACAAATTTCGCAAATCAGTCAACATGCAAAGTTCACAGAACAAAAAAATCCCCAGTTTTTTCTGCATTACTATTTTTTCCAACTTCCTGCTTTTCTTTTACGGTTGCCTGCCTGCCCCAGGGACGTTTAAGCGTCACATACCCTTAACTGCACAAACTTAATTCCCCCAACCATCCCAGGGTAAGTCAAGGCTGTCGATAACAGGGACAAGTGGTGGAGGGCGGAGACCAGGATTCTCAGGCCTGAGGGAGAGGCACGTGTGTAATGAAGAAGCCTCTCCCTAGTCTACTCCTCAGAATCCTGCACACCCTCCAGAGGGCTCTCCCCCCACTCCATGAAGAACTACTATGCACCAAGAGCCTTGTACAAAGAGAAGAACAAGGACATCTTCTGATTCAAGAATGTAAATCTAATTAAAATTACTGTTTTGCAAGCTAAAGAGAAAGCAGAAGTAATTCTAGAGCATAAATGAGGATAAGACGGTTATGCGACTTGCTCAAGGCATGTGCTTTTTCTACTTGGAAACACTTCTCCAGCATAAGACTACGTTTTTATTATCGATACTAAAAGCTTCCTTATTTTAAAGTCTGGCTGTACTGAAAACACAATATTTCATTATTTCAAAATAAAGTATAATGTAAAATTTGTGCAACAGGTGGAGGGGCTGGAGCTGTTAATCAAAAACTGGCATGGAAAAGAAATAATAAAATGCTGGTTTATTAATTAAGCACTTTCCTCCTTGAAAATCCTCTAAGCATAATGCTTAAAAATATAAGGAAATCAATAATCTTTTCTAAATGGCACTTAGATGCCCTGTGGGGCCAGGGCAACACATTGAATGGTGTGAGGATCAGCCAAGGATGGCAGCATAAAGGATGCCAGGTTCTGAACCTCGGGTGACAGAGCTCCGGGTCCTGCACGCCTGCGTGTGAGGTGCGTGGAGCAGTGCTGGCCTGGGGTCAGGATTCCGGACGCCACAGCTGTTTTGATGAGGATTTTTCTCTCCTCACTATTTCCGCAGGCCAACCAGCCTGCCCTCCTCCTCGCCTCGTCACAGAGCCAGCCGTCAGCAACCTCAGCCGCCTTCTCAGACGTGCCCTCAGACCTCTGTCCTCAACAGGCCTGTGCTCCACCCCCCCGTGGGGTCTGAGCGTCCGCGGGGTCCCCCAACACCATCCTCGCCGGACCTCAGGACGGTCCCCGCCCCGCTTCACCCACAGGGGAGCAGACTGAGCTCGGCTGCAGGTCCCGGGCGTCCGGGGTTAACAGCAGGGCTCTGAAGCCCGGCCCGAAGCCCCCCTGCCGGTCCTGGGATTTACGCTCTGTGTCACTTTCTTCTGTAAAATGGGATTTATAACACCACCTGCTTCATAAGTTGTTGTGAGGATTAAACTAGTTAAAACACGTAAAGCGATTAGAAAAATGCCTAAAATCAGCACTTCATTTTCTATAAAAAGCAGCTGTTGCTGTGTTCTCCTCCTCACTGTTGCTGCCATCCGGCTCCCTGGAAGCCTTGTGACCGTCCCTCGTGGACCCCCCTGAAGCCCCTGCCCACCCCCCCCCCCAGCACCCTCACACTAACTTGTTGGTCTCCGCTCAGACAGCTGCCCCCACGCCATGGATCCGGATCCACATGCTCCTCTAGCTTTCTCCCGTGGCACGCACTGGGCAGTTGGGACCACGCGATGTATCCCTCCCATTCTGTAAACTTTGGGGTTCTCCACTGGACTCCCACACACGGCTCAACACTTGGCACAGGGTAGGAGGGCAAATATTTGTTCAATGGCTGAACAAACGAGGTCATTCTCCTTCTCCACCAAACCTGTCCCTCCTGTTCTGCTATCTCAACTCATGACGTCTCCTGTCTAACCGCACGAGCCAGGAGCTTCGGCCCATCCTGGACCCCTCCTGCTCTCTACTGTCTAACCACACGAGCCAGGAGCTTCGGCCCATCAGGGACCCCTCCTGCTCTCTACTGTCTAACCACACGAGCCAGGAGCTTCGGCCCATCCTGGACCCCTCCTGCTCTCTACTGTCTAACCGCAGGAGCCAGAAGCTTCAGCCCATCCTGGACCCCTCCTGCTCTCTACTGTCTAACCGCACGAGCCAGGAGCTTCGGCCCATCAGGGACCCCTCCTGCTCTCTACTGTCTAACCGCACGAGCCAGGAGCTTCGGCCCATCAGGGACCCCTCCTGCTCTCTACTGTCTAACCACACAAGCCAGGAGCTTCGGCCCATCCTGGACCCCTCCTGCTCTCTACTGTCTAACCGCAGGAGCCAGAAGCTTCAGCCCATCAGGGACCCCTTCTGCTCTCTACCGTCTAACCACACGAGCCAGGAGCTTCGGCCCATCCTGGACCCCTCCTGCTTTCTATTGTCTAACTGCACTAGCCAGGAGCTTCGGTCCACCCTGGACCCCTCCTGCTCTCTACTGTCTAACCGCACGAGCCAGGAGCTTTGGCCCATCAGGGACCCCTCCTGCTCTCTACTGTCTAACCGCACGAGCCAGAAGCTTCAGCCCATCAGGGACCCCTCCTGCTTTCTACTGTCTAACCGCATGAGCCAGAAGCTTCAGCCCATCAGGGACCCCTCCTGCTCTCTACTGTCTAACCGCACGAGCCAGAAGCTTTGGCCCATCAGGGACCCCTCCTGCTCTCCACTGTCTAACCACACGAGCCAGGAGCTTCGGCCCATCAGGGACCCTTCCTGCTCTCTGAGTGGAGGGCACCCATCGACGCCACTGGGAAACCTCTCCTCCACTGCTCCCCTTCCTGGAATCGCTGTTATGTTCTGCATGGCTTTAGTCGTTTCCTCTTCTGGTCTCTCTCCTCTTCAATCCACCCTCCCAAACTCCTGCCACTATCTTTCTACAATTATCTAGTAATTAACGCTCCTCAATGGTTTCCCCACCTACACAGTGAAATCTGTGCTCCTCTCCCCCAGGAAGCCTTCCTGACTCAGGCCCCACCCACATCTCTGAGCTTCACCCAAGCCACCCGCTCCATTCTCTACCTTCCTCTCTCAGCCAAATCCGACGCCTTCTTTAAGGCAAAACATGCCAAACTTGAGGATTATTCTTTCCTAGAGAAAAGATTTCACATCTGTGTTTCCCAGCACTTCACAAGTAACTCTTCCAGCCATATTAGAGTTCTTTATTTTGTGTCAGTCACCCCTGCTCAACACAACAGGAACTGTGTCTCATTCCTCCAGTAAACGCTACTGAGTACCTCTTCTGTGTCTGATCAAGGCGCACGTCCGTGTGTCACGCAGAGTTTGGAACAATGAAGGTACGCAGTTACCGGCTGTGGAACTGACTCATCTTTCATGGGAATGAAGGAGAAACCCGGGCACTTTTATTCTAATGACTCTCCTGACTCCCTCTCAGAGGGGTGAGCTGTAGTCCACCTTCTCTATTTAGCTGGTGTTTCACGTTTGGCAGGCCCCCTCCAGGGCCAGTCAGGTGAATGGCCACGCACTGACCTGTTCCTCCAGTGCCAAGCGCACACTAGGATGAGGATGAGCGTGGTGAGGACCATGACCAACACAGGGACGAGGACTGCGGCCACGGCGACATCTGAGATCGAAGGAAAAGAACATCAGCACTAAAGGCGGAAAGCATGACCTGAAGGTCAACCGCATCATCACTCACAGCTTCTCTGTGGCGGAAAGTGCCAGACACATTATTCATGGAGTGGACGGGCGTGAGCCAGGGCCTGCAGAGGCTTTCACCAACACGGGGAAGTTCCCCACACCCTTTGCTCCCCCTTCATGTGTTTTTAAATCATCACGACAAATTGAAAGACAAGTGATAAACTGGGAGAATATTTTCTGCATTTCTGATAAAGGGTTAATATAATCAATATATCACAGAATTTGTAAGTCAGGAACAAACAACAGAAAAGTCAGCAGAGATGAATGAAATACATTATATTACATTAAAAACACAGGTGACCATTAAACATATTCAGCTCACTAGTAATCAGAGAAACGGAAGTTAAAACAAGAAAAGAGACTATTTTTGCTTATCAAATTGGCAGAGATTTAAAAGAACAACTAATTGTTGAAGAGGATATCAGGCAACAGGTATTTTTGAGAATTATAAATTGATACTATCTTTCTGATTAGCATTTTGGGGCAGTATGTATAAAAACCTATTACTTGGCAATTCCATATGTAGAATTTATTCTTAGGAAAAAATAAGATGACATTTAAAGACATATCTTTAAAGATGTTTGTTTCTCTATCTGCAGAAGAGTGAAAAACTGGAAATAATCAAAAAGCCCAACAATGAAAGGGAATAAGTAAATCATGGAACCCTCCTTAGAGTAAAACATGGTCCAGCAACTGAAAGTGATGTTGCAACATGTGGGAAAATACTGATGGACGTGGGGAGGTAACCATGTAGGGTTGGGTACAGAAGGCCGACGACCAATGCATCTGGACAGGCAGAAACCAACACAGTGCTGGAGCCTCAGGCATGTGCAGATCACTGAATCCCCTACCTCACTCCACAGATAAGGAACCCCGGGCCCAGACACAGGAAGTGGTCTGCCTAAGGTCATTTTCGACATTAGTTTCTTTCTTCACCCGTCAACCCCCTCCTCCTGGCCACAAGCATGTGCTGATTTCTACCGGAGGCTGAGTGCCAGACATTGCGATGGGCCCCCCGCAGCATCTGACTGCCTCCTGATAATCGTTTCCAAAAGAGAGGAAGAGGCTGGTGTGCGGGAGAGGGTGGATAATGAGTGACGCGCGGCGCCTGAGAAGCTGGATGGATGCAATGAGGGCATAAGTGAGTTTGTAGTCTCCGCAACAAGGGAGTTTCCCTCGAATGGCTTCTACTTTCTGTGTGAGGTTGAAGATGTGACTGCGAGTGACTGAAGACCTCCAGGTCAAGGGTCTGAAACACATGGCGAATGTTCCCAACAGCTACTGCGGAGCACAGACAGGAGCGCTAAGCAGGGGAACAGAAAGCCGCTGGCCGGTGCCGAGGGCCCCGCTGAGGGGGATCTGAAGTTACAGGGGCACAAACCTGACCAGGACAGGATTTTCCCTTGCATCACTCTCAGCCTGGACGTAAAAACAGAGGACGCAGAAGTTCATAAAACAGAAATCGTGACTCAGGCTACAAAGCATTAGGAATTCAGAAAAGTGTGCGTAATCCCTAACATTTGTGAAACTGGAAAGAGAACTATCAGGTTCAGACAGATACAGTTCGATTTAATCAGAGGCATTAACATACCTGTTTAGGTTCGAAAAATAATTAGTAGTATAGACACCACTGTCCCAGAGAAAAGGAGACCAGGGCTTCTCCACCAAAAAAGACTGCACATTCTCTGCTCCTCTTTCTAAGCTGACAGGGATCCTAGTTCTGGAGAAAATGCTGTAAGGACACTTCCAGTCTCGAGACTGTGAGACTCTATGATCAGATTTTAAGATGAGCAGTAGTTTTAATAACTCGTCTTCCTTCCGGGCATGTGGTCTGGGATTCCGCCCCAGGACATGCCTTCTGCAGCCTGAGGAGAGCTCTATGTGGGGCACTGAGGTCTCCTGCCCCTGAGAACGCCTGCTTCCCACCAGCCCCTCCTGAAGCAGGAGAGATATCGGTCTGTTTGGAAATGCCTTAGACAACAGGGAAGAAACCAGCATGTGGGAAGTTGAAGAAAGTTATCTGCATCCAGGCAGATTTTCAGAAAATGAGAATGATTACAGTTCTATGGGGCACAAGTTTCTCTGAACATGTTGCTTTTTTTCTGTCTGCCAACACTGAAACTAGTTCCTCTATAACACTGATGCTTTTTTTTCTGAATTCAACTGAAATTTTGCTTTTTGACTAGTAAAATCAAACTATGACTTATGTTTTGTATATGTTAACATCTCATTTATCATTAATAACAAAATCTGAAAGTAAATTCTACTAATACAGTTATATTTATAATCTGAAAAAATAATAATTGGAAACTACTTAAAAAGAGGCCAAAGTTTTCTTATGAATATGTTAACACAGTATTTTTCAGAAGTATTAGTTTTCACCAAAACGTCTGTTTTTCTTTCCTGATCCCTTTTCGCTACCAAGTTCCCTATGCAGCAAATTAATATATAATCAGAAAACAAGTTTGTTTCCTGTTATGGTTTTAGTTATTTCTAGAAATATTTCTAAGCCTGAGACTCCACGTGTGTAGCTGGAGAGGGCAAAAGACGGCACGAGGGGGCCTGGAGTCAGCAGCCATCTCTGAATATTGAAAGAACTAGCCCACCCGGCCCCAGAGAACAGAACTGAGACAAGGCAGCCCATTTTTTCCCTAAGGAAGGAAATCAAATTTTTTGCTATACTTAAAAAACACAGTTCCAGGAAAAGAAACTAAGGGTTTAAAGGCTGGAAATGTTCCTAAAAACTTAAAAACAAAACAAAACGCGACCGTCTAAGGCTCTCGGGTCTGCGTACCTTTGGTCACGTGAGGCGTCACAGTGGTGTTCCTGACGTCAGGGG
This sequence comes from Tapirus indicus, assembly GCA_031878705.1. NCBI lineage: Eukaryota > Metazoa > Chordata > Mammalia > Perissodactyla > Tapiridae > Tapirus > Tapirus indicus. The sequence goes on along the minus strand of CM062928.1, from coordinate 91,001,292 downwards.
GGGCAGTGGTCTGCTCTGCCTGTGCAGGGAGCTCATGGCGGCTGCGAGGCTGCAGCGGCTGAGTAAATTTGGGCGCACGGCCTTGAAAAACATTTTAAAAACTCTTTATTCTTTTATCCACACAAACTTGATTAAAACAATTTTATAATGCTTTTAATATATTTATGGAAAAGTATGCCACAAATCCAGGGAATATCAAATTCCCACATTTGAAGCAGGCATACCTTTGGCTATTTTTGGAGGAGCTGTAGTGTTCTTGAGGTCATTGCTGTTCCGAGGAGGTGGAGGTTGCGTAAGTTTTGGAGGACGACCTTAAAAAATGGTTTAGAGAAGTTTACACATTTTGCTTATAAAAATCATAGTTAAAAATAGTCATTTTAAATGTCTTTAACATTTCCTGGAGTACTTAATTCTGCACAGTAGTTTTAAATCTCAGAGAGAAATATGTTGAAGGATAAATATACTCGGCATTAAATGCACAAATATACTGGGATTTCTTAGTTTTTAAATAATTAAACTGTCTAAGACTAATCTTCTTAGGAAGGAGAATAATGAGGAGGCGGATGATGCTGAATGCTAAGGCTACAGACGTGTCCTCGCAATCTGACACACTACTCGCTCGGTTCATCTAGTACGCATTCACGGAGGCCCGTGTGTCGGGCTACCGTAGCTCCTGGGGGACGGCAGTACACAAAATGTTAAATTTTACATAGATGCAAGGAAGTTCTTCCCACTTTTAATTTATTCACAGGAAAAGGCACCTAGACTGAGGTTACTGCCACAATCATCGGTGCTGCCGTGACACAAGTATGACACAAGTATTGACATGATAACAACCAGCGTTAACATCAGAGCTGTCAGGAATCGCAAAGATGGAGACTAGATTTGGAAAGAATCTCACTACATTACCTCATCAGTGAGGCTCTCTCTCCTCTTCACTCGCAATTCTGGCACTCATTTTGATGTCTAACTTTTTAACAGGACAACTATTTCTTTTAAAAACCCCTTTAAGAAGATATTGTAATTAGAGCTTGAACACACATTATTAACAACATTCTCTGAGAACAGCAAGCCATTTTTAATTGATCTGGTGAAAATAATATGTCTTAAAGATGCTGTTGCTTTTACCTTTAGGAATAAACTGACATCCAAGCAGCTCCATTTTGATGGCGATTTTCTGTTGCCACTGGGTAGGATTCACCCTGATAAAACGTGCAACAATCGGTGGCAAAAAGTTGTTACGCACATCCTGGTGGTAATCTTTGTTCCCTTGAAATATCTTTAAAAAAACAACAAAGAATCAGTACTTTGCATCAGCAGAGGTCAGGGCTACAACGCTTCATCGAAACAGGACTTGTGTCTGCTCTGGGCCTCAAATGAGATCCGCAAAGAACGACAATGAGAACCACTTTCTAAGAAAATAAGTGAAGCCGCACATTCTTCTCAAAACTATATAAAAGGAAAATACTGAATGTGAAAATGACTTTAAGATGATTTAAACATAACCAAGAGGGCTAACTCGGCAATTTGGGAAGAGGGTTTCAATTGCAGTGAGACAGTACACAGTATCAATAAGTTTATAACTCTGGTCCTGTGGAATGCCAAGTATTTAAATATACTAATTTTACTTTCAAAGTAAAGCATAATTGAACATCTGAGGTCTTAGACGAAATGCTTTACTGTGTACTTTTCATAATTTTTCTCTCATAAACAGACTGAAAGAGAACATAGACTAAAGAACTCATAACAGATACATACCGCCACCTACTGGAGAAATGACAGAAACATCGTTCCCACATCTTGCTCTTTCAACCAGAAAAGTGAAACTGTCCCCTG